>OX376375.1:25641325-26263825 GCA_947369275.1 Nemotelus nigrinus | reverse complement strand
ATATATATATATATATATATATGTAGGGAAATATGAATTTTTGGCCGAATCGATTTTAATACTAATGTTCTACGAACATTAGTAATAATATGTTATGAAATTGAGAAGTTGGCTAGTTTTTTAAGATAGAGTTTTAAATCAAACAATAAAAAAAATGTTGTCTTAGGACTAGAATGATGACCATTTGAAGAAACGGGCAGATTACCCTCGAAATATCGATATCTGTCAAGAAATTGAAATATATTCAGCTTTTAAAGAACATTAAAACATAAGAGAAGAATGTTGAAAACTTCAAATTAATAAGACGATGCATGAAAACACAGCCGACATTTCAAATTCAGTTTGCAGACAGCACTTGCGCTTACTCTTTGCTCTTCATTTTAATAATTTTTATTAGGAAACAAAGACCAATCGAAATTCAGGTGTAGTTGTTGTAGAATACATGAACTTCATCAGCAAAACAAAAGCATCAATGAATTGCCAAGGAAATATATAAAAGACGGACCGTCATGTTACTGGCTACCTTCTAAGCAAATACTTAACTTGGCAGGAGTGCTTTAAAGAATATTACGCATATATTTTACGACCAATAGCAATAGCTGTCCAAAAGCTCAACTTTAAGTGTAATGGACGTTCCACGAATTATTAATTAGACCTGAAAATTGCCTTGCAGTGATATCACGATTTTTTTCAATTTTATTTCATTGAGACCGTGAACAATAATTCATTACTAAATTAATGCCCAATTTCACAGGTGTAGACAATTTACGTAATATGATCGTTATGCCTAAGTCTGCACTTTGAGCTTGTCTATAAAACGTTGAATTTGCCCGCTAGAATACAGTATCAGCAAACGAGCGATCTAGGTTTGATATCGAAAAGATATTTCAGTGAAAGCACCATGAGGGTAGCCGTTTCAGTATTTATACCTTTGTGTTTTTTATCTCTTGTTGCAGCGAAATCATTTCCTTTGCTAGGAAATAGCAAACGCCCTCCTCCGGTTAAGCTTCAACAAAGTGAAAATGGCATTAAAAAACTTCGAGATAGCTTCTTACATCCTAAGCGCAAACCTAATTTGAACGGCCGCTGGGACTATTATGATGATTATTATTATGATTATAATCCTGATGATTATGATCCTGATGACTACAACCATCAGCCGATTTCTGACGACTACCACAATCCTGACGACTACCAGTCTCCAGATGACTATGATCTTAATTACTATGATCCTGATAACTACAATCATCGCCAGAATCCTGAAGACTGCAGTCATAGCCGGAGTCATGACGACTACCCAAATCCTGACGACTACCCGGTCCCAGTTGACTATGATTCTAATTACTCTGATTCTAGTAGCTGCAGTCATCGCCACAATAATGAGGACTACCCCAATTCTAACGACTACCAGAATCCTGACGACTACCAGAATCCTGACGACTATGATAATCACGTCCATTATGGTCCTAATCATGAGTGGAATAATGACTATCCCGGCCGCAATGATCCTTATAATGGGAAACAAAAGCATAATGATGACAACATCCAAAATCCATGGTGGCCGCGCAAGTATTCAGAGGTCCAGAGGGGAAGGAAATCAAAATAATTTCATGTCACTGGACGACTGTAAACGCACATGTTTTCGATATTATTCGTAATGTTTCCTGTATTTGGTAGCCAGAATAAAATAAACTAAGCGAAGAGCATCATCAATAATTAATATCTTACTTCAAATTGGTTATTGATTGATTATAATAACTATATTTTATTTTTAGTTCAATTTCGGATTTACTTCGAAATATCGGCAGGCATAGAAGCAATTTGTATTTCCACTTCACTCCCGCCTTCTAAAAAAAACGGTTTAAACTCATGGTCGCATGTGTAAATAGGGCCGAAGTGTGCATAGCAAGAATCTGAAGCTCTTACAAACAACTCTTAAAAAAATCATCTAAAAAAAATTACTTCATAATTTTCAAGGTTTTTTTGGACGGGTGATGAAAATGTGATGGCATTTCTATTGCGATGATAAGTTTGTTTCATAATCAACTAAATGTAAAAAAAAACCTGAAAAAAATCCATAAATTTCTTTGTAAGAATACTTGGTCGGGTAATTGATTGGGTTTTCGTTTTGAAATTAACAAGAAAATATATTTAACTCTAGTAGATAGTAGAGATGGGAAAACGACTCAGTTTAGTGTGTTGACACACTTCCACTCACTCATTTGGATGAGTCTGTAGCGCACAGTTCGATAAAAACTCACGATTACGTTTTTGACGTTGGTTATAATTCGTTTTCGATTATAAAAACGGTTATTGCTACAAGAAAAAGTTATACAATCTTTTTTGTAGGACATTTTTTAAGCTACGAATTCGTCATGCATTGTTTTTCTTTAAAGGTGACAGTTACTGAGATATTTGCGAAAAGTCAATTTTGATGACCTTTGACCCAGTATAAAAAGTAACGCAGCACACGAATCGATGGGAACAGTTGACCTTTTGTTCAGCACGCCAGTACCAAGGTTCACACCCAAATTCTGCTTTCCCTTAATTTTTCCGAAGCACCATGTCAAATTTCCCTGGACTATGTGTTTAACAAACGTGTCGGCCACAACTCGCTCATAAAGTAGAGAAGTCAACATACGTGTTGGGTGCTAGTGATCGCTTCATCTGGGAAGCAACTCGCCCAGGATAGAGTTTGTCGACACACGTGTTGGCGGCTAGTGATTGACTCATCTCGATTGCTTCACTCACGTGTTAAGCCCGCGCCAAACGATGCGGTGAACGTTTGATTCAAACGTCTGCCTTCAACGTTTGAAGCCGGCGCCAACCGATGCTACCAACACCCTCCAACGGTGGGCACTTGATGGTTGGACGCATCGTGTAGCCGATGCGTCAGCTACCAGGGCCCAATGTCCAGCGTCCAACGTTGGCGCTGGAACATGTTTGGTCTGTTGTTGGTCTTTTTGTCCGCTTCAAAGGGTTTTTTGTCACTAAGGTATGACTGGAGGACATTTGGTGAACTGCTACACGACTGGTTCCAACAATTGAATCAGATTTTCATTGTATTTTGACAGGTATGCATTTTTATTGTTTACATATTTTAATTAAGTATCAATTTAAATTTTAATAGATAATTATTTTCAAACAATAATTCTAGATTAATATTATAATCGTAATAATGGGTTATTCATTTCGTGCTATCAAGTAAATTGAAATTAACAAAAGTAATATAATTTATAATGCAAAATCAATGTACACAAAATATTGAACCAACACTGGAATCAAATGTATTTTATCAAGAACTCGTTCCACCGTGTAGCAGAGCGCTTGCCATGTCAATCGTCCAATTTTTGACTCAAACGTTGGAGGCAAAAGTTTAAAAGTTTGAATCAAACGTTCACCGCATCGTTTTGCGCTGGCTTGAGTCAAATATTACAAGACCGGCAATAGGCCAAACATGTTCCAGCGCCAAACGTTGGACGCTAATACTAATGTACTAATATATGTCATTTTATTTCGCATTCAAATATAAAAAAAACACTTGGCTAATCACATAAATTTATTGCGTTTATATTATTTGTCACATGATTTTGAGAACTGGCAGCTAACTTCACTTGTTACTTTCTAGCAAATCATGTTTTTGCCAAATTATTCTGTAATACTTGAATACTGCATCCTTGACCATTTAATGGTCCTTGTAGTAATTATTGGTTCCGGATAGAAGTTTTGAATGATGGTGGCCTGTTTGCCGCTCTTTTACTACTCTACAGATTCATGGGGGTTCTCAGATCCGGTCTTTTTTTCTTTGCGTCATTTTTTTTGTCGAAATCTTTCCGGGCTTAAATGTTAGTGAAGTCTTGAAAATTGCAGATTTTGCCACAGCGCATATGCCTTCGTCCTGAGCCAGTTCAACAGATGGTGTGACGATGATTCGATACCTAGCACTTTCATGTATTAATCTAAGTTCTCGCATTTTTCTAATATGTAATTTTTCCGTTCCCAAAAGTACGGCTTTCACGAATTTTATAGCACTTTAGAATAAAGCATCAGATCAAACCATGTACGTTATAAATTTTAGCTCTTTGTTCCAGGCGTCTACCCCGACAGTTGACCAGAAAAATTATCCTGCGCAAATCTGGACCGTGACTCTTTCTTCAAGAGACGATGCACTCACTAGGCTACACGAGGCTATTGGAAAGCTACTATTGCTTTACTTCTTTAATCATATGTGCCAAATTTTGTTCATAGTAGTTGATATATAGCAGTTAGGATTATGTGCATAACAAAAAAAAACTATAATGTATGGAATTTTGGTCATTTAGCTATATTTTATAGCTCTTGCATACTTTATATACACACGCGCTGAGAAATGACCGAAATAAATATGTTTACATCTTAATATTGTTGTAGTAAAGCATTGTCACTAATACATAATTTTAACTGCTTAATATTTTATGTTAGCAAGTTCAAATATTATATTTGCAGTTTCACTTTATACATTAAGACTGTTAACTTTTTAGGTTAAAAGCACCTGCAAACATATTTCGATAAAATGTTTTATCATCTTAACATAAATATACTACTATGCCAACATTAATGTCTTAGCCAAGGGTAGTGAAATTATTGTTGACCAAAACAGATACAGAATTGAAGTGCTCCTATCTCTCTCCACAGAAGTAACTCGTTGAAAGTTCACGCTCAAAAGACCTGCAACATATTTGTGAAATAATTTCGTCTGTCGTTAGTTCGCTTTAGTTGAAGTTTTGCAAGCCGCGTGGGTCGTTACGTAACAACAAAAAAGAATTAATAAATTTACAAATTGTTTTATTTCAAAGAAAATCCAGACCAGACAACCCCAACAATAAAGCACAATGGTAGTATTGTATGTTAAGGTGCTAATATTAAATATTGACATCTTAGTATAGCTAATAAAAGCATTAATATAATATATTGGAATGCTAATATTAATTGTTGGTATATAAATTTAAAAAGTTGCGTGGGTAGGGTCTGGGTGTAGGGCCGGTCTTGCGATGTCAAGAATAGGCAATTAACAGTGGGCAAAGAGTAGGCAACGAGCTCATTTCTGAAGATTTGAGATAGAAGCTCAGGGACACAATTTTATGGAAAATGGAATAGCTTTTCGGAGCACACTTTGCTATCTACCCTGGGGAGTGGTAGATAAGTTTGTTTACATGTTATGCACCTCTTAAACATAGAAAAACCAACTCACAAACATTTCAAGTCGTAAGCAAAATCGGATTACATCAACATGCCGTTGAGAAAGAGGATGCTGTTAGTAGCAAATGTTTAGATCAATATATCTCAAAACCGGTTATGGTTACAAGAAAAAGTTATAAATTTTTTTGTTGGAAATTTTCTAAGCTACCAAATCGTCATACATTGTTTTTCTGAAGACGTGACCGTTACGGAGATATTTAGCAAAGGTCACTTTTGGTGACCTTTGACGCCGTCTTAAAAGTAGCGCAGCACTCGTTCAATTTTGTTCAAAACGCCATTGCCGAGGTTCACACCAAAATTTAGCTTCTCCCAAATTTTTCCGAAGCACTTTGTTAAATTTCCCCGGGCTATTATTCAAATTGCCGACAATATTGATCGATTGGAATATTTACAACCAACAATCAATCATCTTATTTCATACAGAACCATTCTTTATTTCATGTCAACACTGTAATGAACCCAACCCTGTTTTGCGAATGTGTACCTTCAGATTGCCTGTCAAACAAGTTTCGAAATTCTTTCATGACCTCCTTTGTGGCTTTTACTAAATTATTGATCAGATTAACAATTCGATACTATCGTCGTTGACGTTAACAAAGGTTATGCTTTGACTTAATATAAGCACCAAAGGCATGCTTTATCATTGCAGAGAGTTTTCTCTGACTCTAATTTTCATCGCGAACGAACTAACTGAACCTTTTAAAATGAAACGAAAACGACCATATCAAAATTGAATAACCTTTAATTCACACTCATTGCGACCACACCACTATTACAATGGAAAGTGACATTCTCTCATGCATTCGTCGTGAGTGATGAAATTGTTTGCGTTTCCACCATTCCCAGTATACATAAAGTAAATACAATTTTCTTGTCTTACATCATAATGGTAACGGATTCTGTCACAATAACCATTGCCTTCTTCTTTTGGTAGCAGGCATTGAATTGGTGTATACCAGAACCATGATTTCACTTCAACATCGTCTGGGTGGGAAAATTTTGGTGATTTTCTACGATAGCCAGCCATTTCACGAGGTTCACGCCCCTCCGAATCTACCAGAGATATACAAAACAGAAGAGAAAATATGCAGAAACAGAGCTTCGTCATGTTACACATGATACCAAACAGAATATAAATCGGTTAACTGACTACCTTTCTAAACAATGTCTGATGCAGATCCTTGCATTGTTTTTTATAGGAAAAGCTAAAACTTTCAAGCAATAAAGTATTCAATGCGATTGCAAACCATGTAATTGCCTATTTTCAACAAAGTTAATTTGATTACACGCGAATTTTGTAGGTAATATGATTTAATTACTTTTTAAACGATTTAAAGCGAATTTGACAAGGGAACCAAGATCTCTCCAATTTTAAAACAATTAAGACCTTCCAGGTGTTTCCCATAGTACAGTACTTGAGCTTCTTGTTAAAAACTAATTTATATTTTTATTTAGTATAACTAATTTATTAAGTAGATCAATTTTACAAATTGTTTTCGAAAATAAAAAAAATTATAAATTACAACCCTATTAAGTTTAATAAAAACAAATGCACCTAGGACCTTGGGGGTCCAAAATATGTTTCTTAGAGGATGGTTAAAGTCGGAAGAACGACTGAAAGTGGAGATCATCATGTTAGCAAAGCGTACAAAAAAGGAGAAATTATAAGGGTAAATAAAGAGGAACATGGTTATTCTTGATGACGCAAAACACACATGTGGAAGAGAAAAAGCATTTAATTATTTAGGACAAAAAATATTGATAGAGTTGTAGCCCATAGGTTAGGTAGGTAGGTTAAAGTGGCTGCCGGTCTACAGAGGTCTGTCGTCCGACACACATAGGCACAAAAGAGGCCCGTTGTGATGCCAAACTAATTAGTGACTCTCTCCTACTCACTAAACTCGGGAAACCATCTGCTTCCCTTGACAAATCGCGTTATCCCTTTTAAATCAACCAGGGATAACTCGGTCAGGTTTGAGAGAAATGGAGCGCCAATTGCCGCCAGCCTTCTCCTTGCCAACGCCGGGCACTGACACAAGAGGTGGAGGATGGACTCCTCCTCATCCTCAGAGCCGCAACTCCGACAGAAATCGTTAAACTGCACTCCCAATCGTTGTGCATGCCGTCCTATGAGGCAATGGCCCGTAAGAACTCCCACTGTGCAGCGTAGAGCGCTTCGAGTTAAGCCTAAAAGCTGCCTGGTGCGATGCGCATCCATGGATACCCAGGACTGCCTTGCTATTGCACAGGATGATTCATCTGCCCAGGACGTCTTAGCATCCTCGAGATATTTTTGCCTAATGGCCAGTTTGACCGATGACATCGGTATACCTATTGAGAGGGAGCAAGAGACCTCCGGTAACAAGGTTCCAAGCCTTGCTAGCTCATCGGCCTCACAGTTGCCCTGAAAACCCCTATGTCCAGGTACCCAAATCAATTGAACCACTGAATGTCTCGACATCTCCCTGAGAGATGCACGGCATTCAGCAACAATCATCGAAACTGTACAAGGACCAGCAAGGGATTTAATAGCCGCCTGGCTATCTGTGAAAATGCCAATATTAGCCCCGAGTATTCGATTACACAGAAGCCAGTCGGTTGCCTGTAAAATAGCCGCAACCTCCGCCTGAAAGACACTACAATGGTCTGGTAGACGGAAGGACAGCTTGAGATTCAGCTCATCTGAGTATACACCACTTCCGACTCTACTGTTTAGCTTTGAGCCGTCAGTGTACACATGGATAAGCCCACTTTCGAGGGTGACACCATCACGCCATTCATCCCTACCAGGAATGCGAGTTGTGAACTCCAAATCTAGTAGGCACTGCGGAGCGATGTAGTCAACACCCGCTGGAGCGGGAACTCCCTCGACCAAAATCCTCGCATGGCCGAAATCTGTTCTATTCCAAGCCGAGATACAATTTAGTCTCACAGCGGCAAGATTAGCTTGCTGTAAGATAAGAAGATTGGTTGGCAGCCAATGAAGTAACACGAAGAGTGCCTTAGTAGGGGTGGAGCGGAGCGCACCAGTTACAAGTAGTGCAGCCATTCTCCGCACTTTTTCAATCTGCTGTTTGCAGGTAGCCTTAATAGCACCCTGCCACCAGAACACCACCCCAAACAATAGAATTGGCTCAACCACAGCAGTGTAAAGCCAAGCAACAGTACGAGGTTGTAATCCCCAATTCGCTCCTATGGCCCTTTTACAGCAGTAAAGTGCATTGAAAGCCTTCCGAGCTCTTTCTGCTACATTGTAGGTCCATAGTAACTTCGAGTCAAGGATCAGCCCTAAGTACCTGACCCTCTGGCTCAAGTTAATGGAGACCCCATTCAACTTGGGTAACTCAAAAGACGGAACTTTGTACTTCCTTGTAAACAGCACTAGTTCCGTTTTGTTAGGATTCACATTCAAGCCGCACTCACGACTCCAACGTGAAAGTATGTCAAGAGAGTGATTTAGCCTCTCCGATAGCGTAGATAAATACTTTCCCGACACTGCCACAGCTATGTCGTCTGCATAAGCAATCACTTTGCAGCCAGCGCGGTCCAATCTCATTAGAAGAGTATTCACCGTGATGTTCCACAGCAGGGGAGAGAGGACTCCACCCTGAGGTGTGCCCGTACTGACTCCTCGTCTTACGCTGGCATCCCCCAGGGAAGAGATAACCACTCTACTTTTGAGAAGCTGCGCAGGGAAGAGATAACCACTCTACTTTTGAGAAGCTACCAACCTACCTACCAAGCCCATGGATACCTACTGATGAAAAAATCAGGTAAAAAAAGCGTTCTTCAAAGGTACAATAGGGAACACTGCGATTTTACAACAGACAACTAGTGAGTTTTCATTTGAATGGGCTCAAAAAACAAAACCACATTTATCAGCAACTCCTTACTGCCATAGCTAGGCAAAAGCTATTAAAAGGCTCACTACCAAACTTTAGTACTGTTGTAAAAAAATCTTTATAAGAAGAATTCCGGATGTACGATAACTACCAAGAAAAGAGGGAAACGGAGATGCCGTAGCATGTCGGCTGGTCCAGCAGATTTGACGTTGTCAAAAGCTTCAAGAAATTCACTCTGGAGCCAATAAGCTTGCTGTAGCTTCCACTCCTATCCTCTTGAGATTACACAACGTGAAATTTCGTGGTTCTTTCCAAGCAGAATCAAACGGTTGCACAACAGCTTACTAATTGCTGCCTTGCATCAAGTTTCCGTCAGGCTCAAAAAAGTTTTGAGCAGGCAGTACTACCTTCAAAACTCCTGAACGGATTATTCTACGTTTCATATTCAAAAATGAATTTGAGAGTTTAGAGTTTTGCTTGTGGCACTCGTGATTACATAGACAAAATGAAGACAACAGGAAACGTTCGGAAGAAACCGAAGGGTTTAAACTGAAGTGTCCTGAGCTTCAAGCGACGTTTTGATAGTTTAAGCTATCAATCTCATCCAGGAGTATTGGTGGGTGCTCAGCATTCATATTCATTGCAAATTCACGCGAAAAAATTAATAAAAATTTGTCAAATAACTTTGAAAAATTGAATAATTTTCGCCACGATCCGTCTCAAATAAAATAAAAATTAGAAATGGTTAAACGGTTTCATCTACGAAAATCATAAAAGGCAGCTCGACATCAAAAGCCTGCGTGACAGTACAATTATAAGAATGAAGGCAAACAACTTCTCATCTTGCGTATAAAAATACTGAAAGAACACTGAATGTCAACCCAAAGAGATGATTTGTAATGAAAGCCAATTATGAAATCCTAGAAAAGTTACTTCCTTACACCAGTCGAGTCCATGAAGTGATATTTGAACCTCTTGTTTGTTTGCTTCGTTTGACACTGCAAAGACTTTTCTCTTTAAATTATTTTTACCACATACGGATATTAGTTTAGCAAACGATTAGACCTGGTGTAAAAGTTAAAATTGGTTTTGTATGGACTCGAGTCTGCCAGTATGGGTTTCGTAAGTGAGATTCCAACGCAAGCGTATTCAAGAATAGGTCATGCAAGTGAAATGTATAAGGAACTTGTCAGCCACAGGTTACAAAATTTTTTGGCACGTCTTTGCCCTAGCTGTCTGTTTTCACGGGAAAATATTTTATCATAGTGTAAGATGAACCGGAGTCAATAATGTTATCAACTCGAGCTAGCAAATTAATGCCGAGGAAGTGCGTATTGTGTGTCACCGCGCATTTTCAGCAAAAACTAATAACCTGGCACTTATCAATGTTAAAAGAGAGCTTGTTTACATTGCACCAATGATCAAGTAAATCTAGCTTGGATTGGAGAAAGAGTGCATCAGATTTAAACTCAATTATCGGACAAACTTAGAGAAAGTCTTTGATAAAGTTAATGCGGTATATTTGCAAGGAAATCAAATATGTCAGTAATTATCATATTAAAAAGGAGTGGGTCGTTATGGCCACCTTTTCGTACATCAGAGGTAGCAGAAATGTTTTTCGATATGGCCACCTTTTCGTACACTAGAGGTGGCAGAAACGTTGTTCGATAAAAGTCCTTGAAATTTCGCGACTTGTAATCAATTGCGAAGATAGAAAGTCACCCAGTTAAGTATAGATCCGGGAAGACCGAATTTATCAAGCTTTAAAATTAAAACAGAATGGTCAACTCTGTCTAACGCATTACTGAAGTCAGTGTTGACTTCGTCAATTTGGTATCCTTTCTTCATTCTACACAAAACGTCTGAGATCAGGATTGTCAGGACATTCGTGGTAGTTGGGCGAATTTTTCTAATGCCATGTTGTGGTTCGTTCAGACGGAAGTGAGCAAGCGGAGAAAGTTTATCGTAGACCACCTTTTCGAAAAATTTCGGAATCGAAGACAAAATGGCAATGCCCCCATAATCACCATTCATGCAGCAAACCAGCCATATATATATATGCAAATATGCAACAAAAACTACCACCATTCCTGACAAAAGTCTTGAAAATGAAACGAAAACAACCATATCAATGCTGAGTACTCTTTAATTGGTATTCATTAAAATAACTGCACTACTTATACATAGCGACAGGTCAGAATGCAATCATTGTAAGTCTCAAAATTGTTTAAGTTTCCGCCTCGTCCAGTATAAATAAATTCAAGACAATTTTGTTCTTGCATATGGTAATAAAAACGCCGTCTTTGGTTGTAACCATTGCCTTCTTCATTCGGTAACAGGCAGAACAATGGGGTATACACGATTTTTGAATTAAGTTTTATATCATCTGGAACGCTAACAACCGCTCTAGTTTTCGTTAAAATATTTCGTGAATCGGCATTACAGTTGTTCCGATTCTGCTGCATACGTTCAGACTCTGCCGAATGCGCCAAAGATATACTAATCACAACAACAAATAAGCAGATGCACAGCTTCATCGTGAAACTCACTTTATTGGATCGTTTCCAAAACAATCAATCGATAGCGCTTGGCGTAGTTCAAAACAATGCCTGATTATGTCGCAGGTATGGCTTTTTATGGAAAACCCTACAACAATTTGATAATGGACTTTTTCAAGCCACTAAAAACCATGTAATTGAGTATTTCCGCTATAGATAATTCGATTACTTGCGGTTCTATAATATGATTTGATTTCTCTAGTGATTTTTCAAATTTTTCAATTTCGCGAAAACAACTTAATATCACTAACTGATGAGTTCTATTTTCAGTCATATTTTCTTCGTTTCCTTTGAAATATTTTCAAATATACCACTAGTTCACTCTCTTTTATCATATATTTTATGAAATTTTTATGTAAAACTTCATAATTTCGAATGTAAAGTAGCCTATGACAACCCTTTCCTTTTTTGAAATTGGCGAAGACTTCATTCACAGTCAGTGCATATTAGAGTGTGGAGAGAAAGCCTCTGCGACTCACTTTATTCCTGATTTGACTCAGGCACCTACTCACAGCTAAGCTGGCTCAAAGCCTGGTACGTGATCATGACAACACGCGCTTGTAGCCCGTTCTGCAACGCTCGATGCTCCACCGCAGATTCAAAAAATTTCATTCCACTATAAAATGTAGTTGGACTGTGGACGCCAACATGAGTATAATCTATGCCAATCTACATAACACATAAGTTGCTATGTGGAGGAAGAGCCTTTCCGACATTTCTCTAAGAATACTACAACTCACAAATATTCCAAGTCGTAATCAAAGTCGGATAATACATATAAACATGCCGTTGAGAGAGCGCATACTGGTTGTTACAACTGTTTAGATCAATATATCTCAAAAACGGTTATTGTAACAAGAAAAAGTTATAAAATCTTTTTTTAGGACATTTTTTTAAGCTACAAATTCGTCATACATTGTTTTTCTTTAAAGGTGTCAGTTACTGAGATATTTGCGAAGAGTCAATTTTGGTGACCTTTGACCCAGTATAAAAAGTAACGCAGCACTCGTATCGATGGGGACTTGTGACTTTTTATTCAGCACGCCAATACCAAGGTTCACACCAAAATCCTGCTTTCCCCTAATTTTTCCCAAGCACCATGTCAAATTTCCCTGGATTATATGTCTACACAAACGTGTCGGCCACCATGAACAACATTATGATCACAAATGCTCAACTCGCTCATAATGTAGAGCAGTCAACACACGTGCTGGGTACTAGTGATTGCTTCACCTGTGAAGCAACTCGCTCAGGATAGAGTGTGTTGACACACTTGTTGGGGGCTAGTGACTGATTCATCTCGATTGCTTCACTCACGTGTTCCCATCTCTAGTGGGTAGAGCACTTGTGTGTGAGATCTCTGGTTTGAAGTCAATTTCGGAGGAGGAACCTTACTGAGTTTATCAGGGGTAAAGTACGTTGTGAAAGTAATCACTCAACAGTTGTATTCATATTGCGAAGCTCTCTTACAGCTTCGACCCCAAAACTCAACAAGGGTTGTCCTGTGATTACTTAACTATATTTAAATCTAACAACACAGTAGGTGTTTGCTGTACTTAAATTTGCCAATTACATACTAATATTGAAAATAATTTTCATTTTATTTCGCATTCAAATATAAATTAACACTTGGCTAATCGCATAAATTTATTGCGTTTATATTTATTGTAACATGATTTTGAGAACTGGCAGCTAACTTCACTTGTTACTTCCTAGCAAATCACGTTTTTGCCAAATTATTCTGTAATACTTGAATACTACATGCTTGACCATTTTTATGGTTCTGGTAGTAATTATTGGTTACGGATAAAAATTTTGAATGATGGTGGCTGGTTCGCTGCTCTTTTACTCGTCTACAGATTTATTGAGGTTCTCGGAACCGGACTTTTTTTCTTTGCGTCATTTTTTTTGTCAAAATCTTTTCGCGGCTTAAATGTTATGATGACTTTAGTCTTGAAGGTTGATGATTTTGTCAAAGCGCATATGTCTTCGTTCCAAGCCTATTCAACAGATCGAACTTCTCGCATTTTTCCAATATATGTATATTTTTTCCGTTCCCAATAGTTCGGCATTCACGAATTTCATAGCACTCTAGAATACAGCATCAGATCAAACCGTGTACGCATTCACCGTTAAAATTTTTAACCCTTTGTTCCAGCCGTCTACCACCACAGTTGACCAGAAAAATTATCTGGCACAAATCAGGGCCGTGACTCTCTTCTCCAAGAGCCGATCTACTCACTGGGCTACACAAGGTTATTGGAAAGCTACTATTATTTAGCTTCTTTAATCGTATGTGCCAAATTTTGTTCATCGTAGTTGGGGCTATGATACATAGCAGTTGAGACTATGTGCATAACAAAAAAAAAACCATAATGTATGGAAATTTGGTCATTTAGCTATATTTTATAGCTCTTGCATACTTTACATACACACACGCTTAGAAATGAATATAGTTACATCTTAATATTGTTATAGTTACAGCATTGTCACTAATACAACATTTTGACTGCTCAATATTTTATGTTAGGAAGTTCAAATATTATATTTGGAATTTAAGTTTATATGTGAAGGCTGTTAACTAGCCGAGGGCAGTGAAATTATTGTTGACCAAACCAGATACAGAATTGAATCATTCAAACGCAGTGTTTTTATCTCTCTCTACAGAAGTAACTCGTTGAAAGTTCACGCTCCAAAGGCCTGCAACGTAGCTGTGAAATAATTTTGTCTGTCGTTAATTCGATTTAGTTGAATTTTCGCAAGCAGCGTGAGTCGTTCCGTAACAACAAAAAAGAATTAATAAATTTACAAATTGTTTTATTTCAAAGAAAATCCAGACCAGATAACCCCAACAACAAAGCACAATGGTAGTATTGTATGTTAAGGTGCTAATATTAAATATTGACATCCTAATATAGCTAATAAAGGCATTAATATAATATATTGGAATGCAAATATTAATTGTTGGGATATAAATATACCATTGTAAGACATCAATATCTCATTGCCATGTTAATATTAAATATTGGCCTACTAACATAATATTGCAACAGCCAAATTCACCACATGCATGTCAATATATAAAATAATAAGAATGCTGTGTGCTGGCAATACATATAATGTTATTGCTAAGCCAATATAATAATGCTAAGAAATGTTTTTAATGTAAGTATATTAGCTGCAAAATATATTAAGGATAGAACAATGGCTTTTTAGCGTCAGATAAAGTATGCGATCATAAATGCTGTGCTGTGCTGTGCTACATAGGACTATATGGCATTTGTTCTTTTTTAAACCATGAATAGTGCCACTTAAATACAGTCAATGAAACAAATAAATCGGCTTCTCCCATGTGTGTTTCCCTACCACCATAGCTTAGCAATAGCTTCTAAGAATTATGTTTTTCCTAAGCCTTGACATTATCAAAAACATACTGAATTCGCTACAATGAATCTGAAATAAAACAAACAATAAGCCCAGCAATATTGATCGATTGGAATATTTACAACCAGCAGTCAATCATCTTATTTCATACAGAACCATTCTTCATTTCATGTCATCACTCTAATGAACCCAACCCTGTTTTGCAAATTCATACCTTCAGTTTGCCTGTCAAAAGAGTTTCAAAATTCTTTCATGACCTGCTTTGTGGCTTTTACTAAATTATTGATCAGATTAACAAATCGATACTATAAATGTACGTTCTTGACGTTAACAAAGGTTATGCTTTGACTTAATATAAGCACCAAAGGCATGCTTTATCATTGCAGAGAGTTTTCTCTGACTCTAATTTTCATCGCGAACGAACTAACTGAACCTTTTAAAATGAAACGAAAACAACCATATCAAAATTGAATAATCTTTAATTCACACTCATTGCGACCACACCACTATTACAATGGATGGCGACACTCTCTGATGCATTCGTCGTAAGTGATGAAATTGTTTGCGTTTCCAGCATTCCCAGTATATATAAAGCGATAACAATCTTCTTCTCTTACATCATAATGGAAACGGATTTTCTCATAATAACCATTGCCTTCTTCTTTTGGTAGCAGGCATTGAATTGGTATATACCAGAACCATGATTTCACTTCAACATCGTCTGGGTGGGAAAATTTTGGTGATCTTCTACGATAGCCAGCCATTTCATGAGGTTCACGCCCCTCTGAATTCACCAGAGATATACAAAACAGAAGAGAAAATATGCAGAAACAGAGCTTCGTCATGTTACCCATGATACCAAACAGAATATAAATCGGTTAACTGACTACCTTTCGAAACAATGTCTGATGCAGATCCTTGCATTGTTTTTTATAGGAAAAGCTAAAACTTTCGAGCAATAAAGTATTCAAGGCGTTTGCAAACCATGTAATTGCCTATTTTGAACAAAGTTAATTTGATTACACGCGAATTTTGTAGGTAATATGATTTAATTACTTTTTAAACGATTTAAAACGAATTTGACAAGCGAACCAAGATCTCTCCAATTTTAAAACAATTAAGACCTTCTAGATGTTTCCCATAGCACTGTACTTGAGCTTCTTGTAAAAAAATAATTTATATTTTTATTTTTTATAACTAATTTATTAAGCAGATTATTTTAAAAATATTTTCGAAAATAAAAAAAAATTAAATTACAACCTAATCAAGTTTAATAAAAACAAATGCACTTAGGACCTTGGGGATCCAAATTATGTTTCTTAGAGGATGATAAACGTTGGAAGAACGACTGAAAGTGGAGACCATCATGTTAGCAAAGCGTACAAAAAAGAAGAAATTATAAGGGGAAATAAAGAGGAACATGGTTATTCTTAATCACGCAAAACAGAGACAAACCCATACTGAAAGAGAAAAAGAGTTTAATTATTTAGGACAAAAAATATTGATAGATTTGTAGCCCACGGATACCTACTGAAGGAAAAATCCGGTAAAAAAAGCGTTCTTCAAAGGGATAATAGGGAACACTGCGATTTTACAACAGACAACTAGTCAGATTCAATGGCTTCAAAAAAGAAGACCACATTTACCAGCAATTCCTTACAGCCATATCTAGGCAATAGCTACTAAAGGCTGGCCGCCAAATCTTGATAATGTCGTGAAAAAATCTGTATAGGTAGAATTCCGGATTTACGACGACTACCAAGAAAAGAGGCACGTCACGAATCGCCTTGACTCGTGCCCAAAACCCATTCCGATCGGAAGTCGCACGAGCGCCGGCGAGCCCTGTCAAAGTCGCTTGTCTGGACCGTCCACACAATCGGGCTCGCCAGATTTCGCCTGGGCTCGCCCAATATGTATTTCCCACATTATGTAGCAAATACATATTGGCCGGTGAAAGCTGGCGAGCCCGAGTGTGTGGATGGTCCAGACAAGCGACTTTGACAGGTCTCGCCGGCGCTCGTGCGACTTCGGATCGGAGTGGGCTTTGGGCACGAGTCAAGGCGATTTCGTGACGAGCCGTCAAAAAATGGAACAAACTGTTTATTTTTCTTTATTCTTGTTAAGTTCAGTGAGGCTAAATATTTTTTTCTACTACCAAAACTATAATTTTTTTCAAAATTTTTTACTCCATTCATATTTCGCGCGTGTAAAAAAATAGCAACGCTTGTGTCAACTTTGCTTAAATAACGGTAATTATAAGTTGGTTCAAATTTGTAAAGTTTACATGGTAGTCTGCAGTGATAATTAAGCAAATTAGTTTAGTTTGGTACCGCTCGTTAGTAATTCGTCAGATTTTGCAAATGGTTTAAAATATGGCACCTACGAAATATAGTAGTGAGTTTAAATTAAAAGTAGTTCAATAAGTATAGGCTGGAATTACGCAATTCAGCGTTGCAAAGAAATATGGCATTAACAGATCAATCGTAAGTCGAATACTTGCGAAATTTCAGAAAACAGGGCACACAGAGGCGATAAATACAGGTGATCGACCGAGAGCAACAGCAGAGAGGGAAGATCGGTAAATCCTTTCCATAATCAGGAATGACCCATTCACACCCGCACCGGAAATTATCAGTACCTTGAATCTAACAGTTGATCCCAGCACTATACGAAGGCGAGCTATACACAGTAATTTACGTGGCTATCGTCCTGCAAAAATGCCTTTATTGACAGACATGCCAAAAACAGGTAAATTTACCAGCCTATTTCATGGCCTATGCTATTATGAGATCTCGATTTTTGAGATTAAAATTTGCTTTTGATCACATAAATTGGTCGATTGCGAAGTGGATAACTGTTTTGTTTAGTGATGAGAGCAAATTGAACTTGATCAATTGCGATGGAATTCGTTTTGTTCGAAGACCAAAAGGAAAACGACTTGATCGCCGACATTATATACCTACAGTCAAAGACGGAAGGGGAAGCTTATGGTGTGGGGTTGCTTTTCAGCTAGTGGAGTTGGTCTTCTTTATGAAATCAACGGTATAATGAATCGTTTCAAATATAAAAATATTCAAGAGACGATTATGTTACCATACGCTTAGGAAGAAATGCCACTTCGGTGGATGTTTCAACATGAATTAAAAACTTTTCGGAAACGTAATAAGCATAATATATATACACACATATATATATATATATATATATATATATATATATATATATATATATATATATATATATATATATATATATATATATATATATATATATATATATATATATATATATATATATATATATATATATATATATATATATATATATAGATATATATAATATATACATATATATATATAAATATATATATATATATCTATTTATATATATATATTTATAAATATAAATATATATATATATATATATATATATATATATATATATATATATATATATAATGAATATTAGTAATGGATATTAGCTACTTATATATGTACTAAAACATTGAACGTATAATCCATTGAACTTGAACTGAATTATAGCTAGCTTAACACTTATTTGGTATATATATATGTATTGTACTTGAATGAGAGCCCCTCTCTCTTCTTTCCGGTTTAAGTAGCAAGTAGTCAAGAGCATGTGCTGCGGAGTATAAATAAATCTTTAATTGTACTTTTAATCCGGCATTTAATTTAAAAGTCTATTAAACAGACATAACAAACTGGCGACGAGAAAATGGAGACACTAGCTAGTTCGTTGGAAAAAGTAACCAATCATTGTTTATGGAAAAAGTTTTGGAGGACCAAAAACTATTCATCCATAAGTTAAGTAGCAGTTCAGTATCAGCAACAAATACAGTTCACTCGGTTCCAACGTTTTTTCAGTTCGATGCACAGAAACACAATTGGGGTTCTTTTATAAGTCAGCTGAATCAGCATTTTGCGGCATACAATGTGGAATCCGATAGAGAGAAAAGAGCATTTTTCCTGTCATGGATAGGGCCAGATCTTTACGATTTAGTAAAAAAATTATACGACGGTAAAGATATTTCCGAAGAAAGTTATCAGGCCATTTCAAGTAAGTTGGAAATTTATTTTGAAGCCAAAGTGCATGTATTGGCATCGCGTTACGAATTTCATCAACAAAGAATGAAGGAAGGGCAGAGCTATATCGAGTGGATAGCGGAGTTACGAGCAATCGCTCGAAATTGTAAATTCGTATGCAGCAAAACCACTTGTCAGCAAGGTTTTGTAGATGCTCTCATCAGAGATGTGATCGTTATAAACACTCCACACGCAGCAGTTCGGACTGCTTGTTTACAAAAATCTGATCCGACGTTAGATGAATTTTTGGCTATTGCTCAGGCTTACGAGGCTACTCAGGAAGCCGTCGAAATAATTAAAGGTGAAAGCAATCCAACGTCGACAGTGGAAATTATGCAGGTAAAAAAGAATAGTAAAGCTGCAACTAAGAAAAATATAAAGGCATCGACTAAGTCCCACTCAAATGATAGAATTCAAGATGCGGTAAAGTGTTTCGGCTGCGGAGCTAGGCATTTGAGAAAAAATTGTTCGTTCAAAAATGCTATTTGCTACTCGTGCGGTAAAACCGGTCATATTGCGTCGGTGTGTCGAAAATATAAAAGTGGTAATAGCAAATACAAAGTTCATAACATAAATATAATACGAACAAGTAAAACTGATGATATGCACGAATCAGACCAGTTAGTAAGAATCGGGAACAAGTTTTTAATGACAGTTCGCATTAATAACATCCCGGTAAAATTTCAAGTAGATACAGGAGCGTCGTGTTCAATTGTTGGTCTGGATACGTACAGAGTGCTAGGTGAACCTGAACTAGAGCCCTCTTTAAATAAAATATGTGCATATCGAGGGGAAGTTCTGGAGGTAAAAGGTATATTACCGGTTACAGTTCATTCTAAAAACTTGGTGAATGTACAACTAAGTGTGGTTGTAGTTAACAACAGAAAAGGCGTTTATTTGTTAGGCATGGATTGGTTCGACAAATTCGGTCTCGCTCTTGTGCAAAACACGGCTAATCAGATTGTGGAAAAGCCACAAAGTGATATTCTGAGTAAAACTTTGAAGAAATATAGTTTTTTATTTGGCAAACAAGATTTTAAAAAGGAAAGTAAGTTATGTGCTCGGTTGTTGTTGAAGGCAGATGCGCTGCCGAAATATTGCAAGCCAAGGCCCATTCCATTCGCGGAAAGAGACGCAGTGAAAAATGAAATTGAAAGACTTTGTCGGGAAAGTATCCTCGAGCCGGTCAGTTGTAGCCAATGGGCTTCACCTATAGTGATAGTGCGCAAAACTACAGGTGAAATAAGAATTTGTGGGGATTTCAAAAGTACTGTGAATCGTCAACTCGAAGTTAACCGCTACCCCATTCCGCGAATAGAAGAATTGTTTCATAGTCTCCAAGGAGGCAAAAAATTTACAAAAATTGACTTATCCGATGCTTATTTCCATATTAGTCTTGATGAAGAGTCCCAAAAGCTAATGGTAATCAACACTCCATTCGGACTTTTTAAGTATACGCGTTTACCATTTGGCGTTTCATCAGCCCCTGCGATATTTCAAGCACAAATAGAGCAAATTCTTAATGGCATCGATCACTGTGCTGTGTATTTAGATGACGTAATTATTACAGGAGAGAATGATAGGCAACACTTTCAGACTTTAGAAAAAGTGCTGAAGCGTTTCAGTGATTTCGGGTTACGCTGTAACTTCAAAAAGTGCCAATTCTTTCAGCAAAAAGTTGAATATCTAGGACATGTGATTTCCGCTTCAAGATTACAGCCCTCTCCTAATAAAGTAATAGCCATCGAAAACATGCCGCGACCACGAAATCTGAAGGAGGTAGAAGCTTTTCTGGGAAAAGTAAATTATTACAACAAATTTGTCAAAAACTTCTCAAAAATTGCGAAGCCTCTAAATGAACTACGGAAAAAAGATGTTCGTTTTGTTTGGGATCAGGCCCGAGAACAATCTTTCCAACTACTGAAGAAAAATGTTATACAAGCCACTGAATTAGTACATTTTCGAGATGACTATCCGTTGATTTTGGCCACAGATGCATCACAATATGGAATAAATGCCGTACTGCTGCACAGATATCCTGATAGAACTGAACGCCCTATTGCCCATGCCTCAAAAACGCTTAACGCGTCACAATTTCGGTACAGTCAAATAGAAAAAGAAGCGCTTGCGATTATCTTTGGAGTAACAAAATTCAGCCAATACCTTCATAGGAAGATGTTCGAGCTTGTAACGGATCATAAGCCATTAACTACAATATTCGGTCACAACAAGAAAATTCCCATTATGACAGCTCATAGACTGCAACGTTGGGCCCTGATACTTATGGGATACAATTATGTTATTAAATATAAACCAACTAAGTTGCATGGGAATGCGGATGGACTCTCTAGATTATGAGTAGGAGCAGATGAGGATTTTGACGAATACGAGTTAGTAATGGCATTGGAAAACGCGATCGACACCTTTCCAGTAAATGCCGCTCTAATTCGAAAGGAAATTGCAGTAGATTCCGAAAGCAGTGCTATAAAGCAATTCCTTATGAACGGATGGCCATTTAAAGTGCCTGCTCAGTTCAAACCATATCATCAGAGGAGACATGCACTTACTTCCTTATTTTGCAAACTGACTATAACAGGGTGGTGATTCTACAGACGCTGAGAAAGAAAGTATTATTATTATTACATGACTCACATTGGGGAATGGTAAGGACGAAACAAATGGCCAGAAGATACTGTTGGTGGCCTGGGATCGATAATCAAATAGAGGATACAGTTCGACATTGCGAAGCCTGTCAGATAAATAGCGCTAGTCCGGTGCAAAAATATACAGCTTGGCCTCAAGCAATAGAGCCATGGCAGAGGATCCATATTGATTTCGCAGGTCCTTTCATGAATTCAATGTATCTTGTCTGCATGGACGCTTACTCTAAGTTCTCATATGTGGTGCGGATGTCTAGTACAACTACCGACAACACGATTCGAAGTCTTTTAAACATTTTCGCCATAGAGGGCCTACCAGGAACTATTGTCAGCGATAACGGTCCTCAGTTTACTAGCGACAAGTTCCAGCAATTTTGCAAGGAAAATGGAATAGTGCATCTTACCATCCAGCATCTAATGGACAAGCTGAGCGAAGTGTTAGATCTTTCAAAACTTGTTTAAGGAAGCTCAAATATGCGGGACAATCAACTGAAAGTTCATTGCTAAAGTATTTATCTTCTTATAGATTTTCTCCAAATCCAATCACTGGGAAGTCTCCATCTGAGCTACTTCATGGGCGGCAACCTAAAACGCATTTGTCATTACTTCTGTCTATTGATGATGGTTATTTGGAAACACAAGCATGGCCCGAGTTTTGCGTAGGAGATCCAGTTTACGTTCAAAGCTTTTCACATGGCCCACCCTAGGTTTCAGGATCTGTAGCGGCTGTCGAAGGCAACACATTGTATCGCATCCAAACTGAACGGGGAATTCTCCGATGACATCGAAATCAAATACGACGCATGCACATTTCACCTTCAACTGACTATCAACTGGTACATGCTGATGATCTCGCTAAATCGGCGACAAAATCAACTTCTTTCGAAAGCTCCCAAAACAGCGTACAGAGAGCCACAGGATCAAATCTAGTGAGGGATACAATGGACAAAACTTACTTACAGGAGTCAACTAGTTCGTTACGTCGATCTAATCGACCTACAACTTACATTTCTTATCGAGAAACTCCAATACGACATCGAAGCCGACCGACCCGGCGGAAGAAAAATAAGCAAGGGGGAAATGATGAATATTAGTAATGGATATTAACTACTTATATATGTACTAAAACATTGAACGTATAATCCATTGAACTTGAACTGAATTATAGCTAGCTTAACACTTATTTGGTATAGATATATATATATATATATATATATATATATATATATATATATATATATATATATATATATATATATATATATATATATATATATATACATATATATATACATATATATATATATGTATATATATATATATATATATATATATATATATATATATATATATATATATATATATATATATATATATATGTATTGTACTTGAATGAGAGCCCCTCTCTCCTCTTTCGGGTTTAAGTAGCAAGTAGTCAAGAGCATGTGCTGCGGAGTATAAATAAATCTTTAATTGTACTTTTAATCCGGCGTTTAATTTAAAAGTCTATTAAGCAGACATAACAATATATATGCAACAAAAACTACCACCATTCCTAACAAAAGTCTTGAAAATGAAACGAAAACAACCATATCAATGCTGAGTACTCTTTAATTGGCATTCATTAAAATAATAGCACTAGTTATAACGACAACGGTTTATGCAATCATCCCAAGACTCAAAATTGTTTAAGTTTCCGCCTCGTCCAGTATAATGAAATTGAAAACAATTTTGTTCTTGCAGATTGTAATAATAACGGGGTCTTTTCTTGTAACCATTGCCTACTTCCTTTGGTAACAGGCATAACAATGGTGAATACACGAATTTTGAATCAAGATGTATATCATCTGGAGTGCCATAAACCGCTCTATTTTTCGTTAAAATATTTCGTGAATCGGCATTAAAGCTGTTCCGATTCTGCTGCATACGTTCAATTACTGCCGAATGCGCCAAAGATATACTAATCACAACAACAAATAAGCAGATGCACAGCTTCATCGTCAAACTCACTTTATTGGATAGCTTCCAAAAAAAATCAATCGATAGCGCTTGGCGTAGTTCAAAACAATGCCTGATGCGGTCGCAGGTATGGCTTTTTATGGAAAACCCTAAGACAATTTAATAATGGACTGTTTCAAACCACTAAATACCATGTAATTGAGTATTTCTGCTATAGATAATTCGATTACTTGCGGTTCTATAATATGATTTGATTTCTCTAGTGATTTTTCAAATTTTTCAATTTCGCGAAAACAACTTAATATCACTAACTGTTGAGTTCTATTTTCAGTCATATTTTCTTCGTTTCTTTTGAAATATTTTCAAATATACCACTAGTTCACTCTCTTTCATTATATATTTTATGAAATTTTCATGTAAAACTTCATAGTTTCGAATGTAAAGTAGCCTATGACAGCCCTTTTCTTTTCTGAAATTGGCGAAGACTTCATTCACAGTCAAAGCATATTAGAGTGTGGAGAGAAAGCCTCTGCGACTCACTTTATTCCTGATTTGACTCAGGCACCTACTCACAGCTAAGCTAGCTCAAAGCCTGATACGTGAGCATGACAACACGTTCTTGTAGTCCGTTCTTCAGTGCTCGATGCTCGGCCGCGGATTCGAAAATGATATTTATTTTATTCCACTATCAAATGTAGTTGTACTGTGGACGCAATAATGAGCATAACCTATACCGATCTGCATGGCATATAAAATGTCATGTGGAGGAAGAGCCTTTCTGACATTTCTCTAAGAATACTTCAGAGCATTATTCCTACCGAAAGTAAGTAGCTATAAATTGAAAGATCATCATTTTCATTCAGATGCACCTTCTTCTGCACTGGGAAAGACCATAACAATAGAGATCATCATTTATATACTTGCCGTGCTATGTACCTAGCTGATTTGGAAATCGTGATAAATTATAGCGGCTGACACAATATAGCATAGCGAAAGATTTATGACAGTAGGCGCTATGTATTATAGCTTGGAAAACCATAATTTGTAGCCCTTAACGCCCGGTATTATAGACTCTGATAACTCTCCAAAAAATCATCTGATCTCGTTAACACCGTCTCTAAACCCGTGCAATACCCTAATTTTGTTCATGGCGAAGTTCAAACCTCCTCCATTACCCCTGGTATAATAGTCACCAAATGCGCCTAAGTTCCTTGACCCACTAGCGCCTCCTATAGTTAAAGCCACAATCAGCTCCAGTGCTGATCTCGAAAGTAGGTATCTGCTTTCTCGGCTAAGGGATAAGAAAATCTATGAAAACGTTCGCCTCTACCTTGCATACATGCACAAAGCCACTGACTCTGCTTGTTTCGAGGGTAAAACGAGGACTCATCTGAAAGTCATGATTCAACAGGAAGGTCTTCTCATAGATTTTCAGGCTCTTCATACTGTTTTTGTTCGGTATCATGAGCAACTTGGCATAACAGGTGACCAAGTGAAAAAAGAGCTTAGCACCTTTGCCTCACATGTCTCAGCTAAGTATATTTCCTCCCTTCAAAAATCAAGGAATGATTTTAAAAACTATCATTCCTAACAAGAAGTTTTCGTTAAACAGCCTCAAACTTTTTTACCACAACTGTGGTGGTATGAGAGGCAAACTGAATAGACTCTTTCTTGACTCAAAATCTTGCCAATTTAATGTACTGTCGTTCACGGACACCTGGTTAAACAGCTCACACACAAACGCAGAAATATTAGATGGTAACTAGACTATTTACAGGAAAGACCGAAACTGTCTTTCTACTGGCCAAACTCGAGGTGGTGGTGTTTTAGTAGCAGTTCGTAACTCGCTATCAAGCGAACTAGTCAAAAGCAGCTCACGTAATCTCTTCGATCATAAGATTATTCGCATTTCCTGGTCCAAAGGTTTCATTTACATCGGAATATTCTATATCCCACCCGGTTTAGACGAAGCCGTTTATAATGATGTATGCGTAGTGATTTCTACCCTAGTTTCGTCTCTTAATGAGGAGGATAAAATTATAATTCTCGGTGATTTCAATCGCCCAAATTTAAAATTTACGGCTGATGAAACTGATCATAATCTCATTCCTTTCAATCTTCTTGACTCCAGCGATTTCAATCTAGTTAGTACATTTTATGGCAATGATTTGCAGCAAATAGCTCCGACACCTAACCAAAGTGGAAATTGGTTAGACCTCATATTTACTAATAGCTACGACGATGTGGTGGCTAACTCAACTGTTAATGCAGAAAACTTTTTTGGCAACACCCTTCACCACTCTGCGTTTGCTAGCATTATGACGAGACAAAATGATGAAAAAATTTCATGTCCAACATATGATAGCATTTTATTTTGATTTAGTTTACAATCACGGCAGTATGCCATATACAATTTCATTGGATTCGTACAAATATTGGACATGAAACGACGACTCTTCAAAGGAACTACCTAAACTTACCTACCACGCACCAAATGTGTCAGTTCACGCAGTGCTCTTATAGAAAAATTTCTATAAACTTGATTTATGATTTACTATAAAGCATTCAAAGCATGTTGTTTAATTTTTTTCTCCAGTTGTTTATCAAAACTTTCCGCTTCACTAGTATGTTAATGTATCCTACGCTTTTTAATGTATAGTCTTTCCTAATACTGTTCTTTCAGAAGCTTTCATACTTCAAAAATAATAGAATAAAGCTAAAAGAATTTTGTCACCTCACCATTTTGATGACTTTCATAATATGTTAGTTTTTTCTAGTAAATAGAAAAATCAATAGAAGCTGAAAACCACCTGGAAACTTCGAATCTAACCACTCAATTCTTTTCATTTTGAACTGAATTGTTTGTCCATAGTATTTTGGCTCACACATTTTTGCTTGCCTAACTGAAGAGGGTTCGACGGACATTTAGGGGATCACCCAGATCGTCAACGACTCAAAGTGGTTCGCCACTTAGTAAGGGTTGTGCACTACGCAATACGGTATCACAATGGATTCTTTTGTGACTAAGAGTCCCTTTTCGGGGATCTGTTTTAAGGGGGCAGCCGCGAAACCTAATCTTACCTAGACCACCAAGCCCGAAAATAATCAAGCAAGTTTTGCTATTCTACTTAGATGTTTGAACACAACATATTATCATGTGTGCAATCTTAGGTTGAATAGTGACGAATATCAGGAATGCGGGGAAAATACATAAAACCCGCTACAAGAACTGTTTGGCATCAAACTGAAAAGGTGAAGATTTTGAAATTTTTTTTATTGCTGAGAACATTTACCTACCGGTGTTTTTGGTACTGAAATAATATGCGGCGATATTAAAAAAATCTCTGCTTTAACTCAGGTACCTATTCAGAGCTAGATCAACTCAAAGCTCGGTGCACGATTTCTCGTCTGAATCTGGATTCGAACCAGGGACCCCACACATAGGAAGCCAGTGCTCTACCGTCTAGACAGCACGAGCTTATAATGAAACAATACTTAATTAAATTTTCAAATAAGCGCTATAGGAATCAATCTAAGAGTAGCAAGAAGGATCACTAGAATTCAGCTCTATCCTATTGAAAAAAAACCTATTGAAAAACATGTTGGTCAATATTCATATTTTTTATTGAGCACTTTAGTACAGCAGAAATCAGATTTTCGATTTCATGTCATGGCTCTCCACATGCATCTTCTCCTGCATTCTTCTTCAGTATGGAAATTATTATTATTTCCACCAGAACCAGAGTACGTAAACGTCTGACAAGAGCCACGCAGGAAACTATAATACCAGCGCTGACAGTTGGAATGTCCAGTGCCGTAGTCAGGTATCCGATAGCAATAAAGCGGTTTGCATCTGCGTCTGCGTAATCTCTGCAAATAATCAACTTTATGTTCGTCAGAGTCATTCTTTTCTTCCCTATCAGCTCTGGCCGAACACGCTAGAGTTACTAGGCACACAACAGCAAGTAAGCAAAAACTAACTCTCATTTTCATACCTTTCGATCGAATGACACTTGAGTGTAAGCTTTCAAATGTATCGTACCTTTGATTACTCTCAGTGATACCTGAGTTTTTATATCCAGCTCCAATGTACTGTTTTATGACACTTCAATGTAAGCTTGCCATCAATTTTGATTCAATTGTCCACCGTTTTGACTAATCGATTATTCAATGCATGATTTTCCAATTCGTCACCATAATATCAACTAAGAAAATATTGTAGCACCGCTTACAGTATGCATTTTTGAATGTGAATCTGGCCCTAGCTGATTTTATAGATGGCTTACTTTAAATTTTAATAGCGAAAATGCATTGAGGATGTCAATTATATTGCTTTTATTGTCATTTATTTTTTTATAGTGAACGGCGGAATCAGTGGAAGCTGCATCCCAGAGCTTCCCAGTCATGCAAAATACTTGAAAACTTCCAAATTAAATCGTTTCATACCTCCTATGTTGATATTTTATGTAAAGATAGCAGATACTCGAACAAGTTTTGCTATTCACCTTACATGTGTCAGCTAAATAAGTTAACACAGCTCAAAGTAAACTATTCCGAGATATGAACATTTAAAAGGCCTGAAGATAATAGCACCTCTCTCTCTTTTGCCTAATGAATTGTTGAGTACTCGATATCATTGCACATGCATTATTTTCATAAAATTTTGTTCGAGACACGAGAGCTTTCAGCCTAGTTCAAGGAAAGTTTTGTTTTAGAGTCCTTAACTCGTCAGCTCGTTAAGTTATACCACACTGGTAAAGTTAGTTTTGTGTTGTCGAGCCACTCAAAATTATTTGGAAATTTCAGATCTTTTTGCAGTGTTCCAGGATGCACAGTATTTTAAATCATAGCATTCTCATTTCAAGGCCTCTTTATGATCAAAAACTTTCAAATCATTTCGAAATATATTTTGCAGTATTTGCAAGTCAGATCTGCTCTACCTTATATAAGTTTTGAGATCCTTATTTAGCCCGATCCTGAGACATAAACAAAGGTAGCGAAGTACTGCAATTTATTTGAATGTGAACGAAGTCGTAATCAAGTAACTGTTTACTTTGTTTAGAGTAAAAAGTAGAGAATCGGAAGCCCATACACTGTCTTCCAGGAGAGAGAGAGAGAAACACAACTACATTGTAAAAGAGCTGAATACTAAATTTTCATTCTGAGTCCGGACTATCTCGTCGAAGAAAAGTTGTGAGTGCCGTTCACCCACTCCAATTATGAGCTGCTAGAGTCGGTGAACGAGGCTTGGTTCGTCGTGCTCAGAATTCTTCTTTTGTGATTGCCGGAACTGGGACCAACACTAACACAGAAGTTCAACAAGGGAAAGAAGAGAAGGAACCGATATATAAAAATCCATTTGGCGTAAATAAATTGAGCCTAAATCTCAAAGTTAGCTCGGCGCTCCTCATTAGCTATGTATTTGGAGATAGAAACCATATCATCACCACCCGCTTTACATACAAAGGCAGGTCAACTGTCACGAATTGCATGATCCTGGTTTCGGGCGTCCTCTACGAAATGGAAAAGGGAAATCAGGTTGATCCAATTTATAGTGATTTCAGCAAGGCCAAGGACAAAGTTAATTTTCAAATTTTGACACATAAATTACTCGATTTCGGTATACTTGGCTGCCAAGTCAGCTGGCCTAAATCTTATATTTGTGACAGAACGCAGATTGTCAAATTTCAAGGTAAATTTTTAAAAACAGTTTTGCGCTGTCTGTGGTGGCACAAGGCAGTCATTTGAGACCTCTTCTTTTTAATAGTTATTTTCATTTCGGATCTATCTGGGATTTTATTTGATACCCCATACCTCTTCTACGCTGATGACCTAAAACTGTACCACACTATCAGAACGCAGTCAACCATAACTTTCCTTCAACCAAAACTTCATTCCTTCGAACAGTGGTGTCAATAAGGTAGAACATATCATAGACCTAGGTGTAGTATGCTTTGACCTGCACTACGACAAAATTTTGTCGAAGAAAATTAAACAAGTAGGTTTCATTAAGAGGCGCGCAAAAGAGGTTACTAAGGTTACTAAGTCTCTATATAGTTCACTAGTGCGGCCTCTACTGGAATACGACTAGATAGTCGCAACGACGGCTCGAATCGGTTCAGAAACAATTTTTGTTCTTCGCCTTGAGACACCTCTATAGTCCATGTGACTTTAGTAATCTTCTCTTTTACGGATACAGACTTAATCTTTTAAACCTAATGACTGTTTGAGAAAAAAAAAACTTTAATTAGCGCATACCTAACCTTTGAAATCATTAATGGAATAGTTAGTATAGCAGCTCTCTCTAACAACAACAAGACGGACTAGGCATACAACTCTCCTTAAAGAATACCAGCACCATACAGTCAATGGGAATAATGAACCCATCAATAGATGTTGTAGAGCATTCAGCAGTATAAGTCATTATTATTCTTCAAGTATCACTAAATCTATCTTCAAAAATAACTTGACACAGGCCCTATTAACAGCTTATTTATTTATTTATTAATCTCTCTCTTAACTCATTCCTTTCCCGTTCCAATGCACCTGAATACTAATAAGTATCAACAGAATTATAATACTTTTATATGTTATTCGCATTATGTATTTTATATGATGCCTTGTTTGGCAAATAATTAAATAAACAGATATTATCCCCATCCTATCCCCACTGTATGCTTAACACTCCGAATTACGTGACATTTTACCATGGGCTCTAAATTCAGCAATTTTTTTGCGTCACGAAAAAATAGTTTAATCCTTTAATTTATTTTCGTTGCATATTAAACCTGTCTATCACTCCCGAATTCATTTTAAAGTCTCAAGTCTAAATCGTTAGCAGCATCAAATTTAAATTTTGAAAATATAGTAAACTCTTGAATTGAATCAAAATATAACTCTGAAATAAAAATAAGCTGACCTTTTCAGACTGGTCTTCCAACCTCTACTTCGATCAGTTATACAATAGTTTGTACCTTTTAACCCAATTTCCAAATTATTTTCTGCTGAGTCTCAAACCCATAATCGTAAGGATCCAAGGACGGATATCGTCATCAGCATGCTACGAACTTACCGGGTACCTCGTCCACGCGTCATTATAGATCCAGTCTATAGTATACATCACAGTTGTGGGACTAATGATCCAACTTCATTCAAAGGAGTTCCTAACCAGATCAGCTCCCGAATTCCGGAATTCCCACTTCGATCAGCAAAATTTGTATCCAGCCAACGTCCGTTTCTTTCATCTAGAGGAATCTAGATTCCACGCAGTTTCAGACGACTGACTTGACTGCGCAGGTACGATCAGCGAAGATTCGCCCAGAAAATAAAGCGTGTCAACTGCTCAAACTGGCTGAATACTGCGTTTAGCGGATTCAGCAGTTTGAATATCAGTGACAGTTCGCATCAGTTCGTTTACGTTTTAGTGTTTGATCAGCGTTGGTATTCAATTTGTTCATGTTTGCTTGAGAAAGACAGGCCCAGTAATATGACTCTTTACAAAAGCACATAAAATTAAAGCTTTTGAGTACAGGAAAATGGGGTTAATTTTCTTTTATAGCTTATTGCCTAAAGATTACAGAATTAAATTTGTAACAGTTGGCATCGCCTAGACTGAAAATTTTGAATTTTTCGGTTGAAACCCGACATTAAGTTTTTCACTGAGGCCTCATTTACGATTTCGTATAATTTTTCCATAGTTTTCCAAAGTCAGATACATTTTTAACTTCCCATTAGTTTCCTTCAATAATTGTTTCATTTGAGCCCAGTATCGTTCTATCAGTAAAAGTTGAGGACAATTTGGTGGGTTGTTTTCTTACTACTCCAGCATTTTCTTAGCATAATGACTTGATGCTAGGTCTGGTAAAACAACACGGATCCTTCAAACATATTAATGAAAAGCAACAATCGCTTCTGCAGACATTCCTCGATGTAATCCTGAGGATTGACTATGCCTTTCGCTGTGAAAAGATCGCTCCTCAGACCAAATCCACAAAATTCGTACCACACCATGTATTGTTAAGGAAATTTACTGGTATTCTTCGACTTAAATACTTCTTTTACTGCATTCTTCTATTCAGCAGTGTAAAATTAATGGCCAGGAATCTGCCTGAAGCCCGCTTTGACAAAAGTCTCGTCATCTGAAATGACACAAACGTATTTGGTCATATGTTTATAGTATAATTTCCGAGCCCACATTTTCGCTACTTTTATCGGATTGATTTGGAACTATCTGTACCTTATATTTTCTCAGGTTGTGACTTTTCTTCCTTCGATCGACCATTGACTTCGATTTACCAGCACAACTGCTGTCACTACTGCCTTTCTGACAATTTTCTTCCCCAAGACCTTGTATATTCTTCCAGATTTTCTACTTGATTTTTTTTTCACTCATATCTGGTACCGTCTTTCTAATAATTTGCTTTTACTCGTTTATCCGTTGAAAGTGACGTTTCAAGGTCCTTAGCAATCTTTAAAAATTTTATTTCGGGTTTGCCCACGTTTTTGAAAATAATTTCTGTCGTACTTTTTCTTGTTTCGATTCCATATTGCCAGTGAAAAAAGTCTTGGAAGAAGGAATACTAATATAATATTCTATCTTTTATATAGAAGGTTACCATGTGGTTTAAAGATCAGGAGCAGGTATTCACACGCAAACACTCGCAAAGATAAAAGGGTCAAATTTTACTTGGACAGCCCTTATTTGGTGTTGTTGTTCTGGCTGTGAGAATGGATGTCAATGCTATCCAGCTGTGGTTGTTACATACATCTGATAAAACCATCGTTCAACGATCTCAGCAGCTGATAGATGTTGTTGCGTCCGGTGATCATGATGTTGTTTACTAATTATAGCTCATATTTTAAAACGAGCAAAGATTATACTCATTCCGATGATGATTTTACGAGCTAAACATTGCATTGGATCTTGATGATTGACCATTAGCGGTCCTTGTACGGGAGACACAAAAAAATATTCTGAATTGGCTCTTTTGAATATACTCCTTCTTATCTTCTATAATATTAGCTCCAGTCGAGTACGTAAGGCTGGTATTGTCTTGGGTTTCACGTGAAATTTTATATGAACATTTCAAGCAATCTCTCACGCTAAGAAGTGAGTACCACTCTTCCTTACATGCAAAATTTTCGCCGAAACAAATTTAACTTGAAATTTTGTAAGAAAATTTCACCTGAAATCGAAGACAATATCAGCCATAAATCAGTACCAAGTACCTTAAGAGTAGTCTGCTTTGGTACAGGACAGCCTTCCCAAAAGATGGGCTGTCAACTTTATTTGTTTCGTTAGAACATAATAACTTCTCTTGAAATGCGAATTTAAATTGCAACTGCTACGTCCCTCTCCCATTTCGGAATTCGGTGGAGTATTCAAAAGCTTTTACGCAAATGTATAGAATGCTATTCGGATTCGAGACGTTTAGCTTCAACCATTCCCAAGACAGTTTTTCTTCCCAAAGTAGTAAAACCTCTTTATAGGTGGGATTGTCCAAAAGGCTAAATATACCTGATTCGTATTTTTAATTATAGAGTAAAAAGTGTCAACTCAAACCCGTTCTTCAGATGGGTAATTTAGAATAATTTTAGAATAATATAGGATATCTTTCGCCTAGTTGTCTCTGAGTTTGTAAAAAGCCAAAAACATTGTTTCCCATTTTTTTAAGTACACTCTCATAGTTTCAAGTATCTAATAGAACCTGTTTTAAAGATATGGGAACTATGGGTGAACTTTACACACTCTTTAACCTCTCCCTTAATTAAATAAAGATTCATTGAAATAGGATGCACAATATAGACATCTATGCGGAAAATATACCCGAAATGAAAGAATTCAAATTCAGGGAACCAAAACAGAATACACTTATTGAAAGTGGCAACGTATGAATTGAAGCAAAGTTTTGGCCTGAAACAATAGTCTACCTTTAAAGGCAACTATACCTTCTTCATTTAAGTAAGCACGATGATTGTACATAATCACAATCATTGTGCTTACTCTTTGACACGTGTTCGCTATCTTTGGCGTAATGGCTATTCAACCGTAACTTAAAATACATAACTCACGAAAATAAGTAAATGGAGGTCATACGATTTTCTCACATGTAAAATCTATAATGGCAAATTTTATACGCCTTGCGTAACCAGCGCCAATTGGTCATCATAGCCATTACTAACGAATTGTTTTCCAAAATTTCAACCAAATGTTCTATGATATTGGGCGTAATTGATTATCTACGTGGCCATTGATTCGATTTTCCACAGTTTTAATAGATTCATGCATATTTTATTAATGGTGTTGCAGTCTTTATAGTGAGCCAAATGTGCATTGACAATATCACAAAAAAACTGCGTTTGTCAGCAAAGACCTTGAGCCTCATAACAGCCATATTTCTATGCATGGCTAATTAAGGAGTTGACACGTTCATAATTGCTCGGAAAAATAAGCAATTATTACGCTCAATTAGTTTTTGCTCATTTAGATTTTAATGTGTAGCTCTTACCTAAAAAAAAGTTTACACATAAATCATCCATTGCGTCTTAAATTTTGTATGAGAGCGATAAGATTCTGCACCACTTAAAATTTTGCCCTGAAATCAAATGCGAAACGGATTTATTCATGATCTAGACGACAAATATTTTGAATCATAGCAAATTAGATTGAAGATGAAACTATAGTTTTCTTTTTGGCAAACTGTTAACTTAAATTTACTCAAGCTCTCCTGACTACAAATTGGACCGAATGCTAAAATTGAAGGGAATTGTTGTTAAATCTGAGAACAACAACGATTCCATATTTCAAAAAGCTTACACTATTTATAACTTTTTTAAAATTGTGTATTATTACAATTAAATTTTCTGCTCAGAAAATTAATTTCGATTGAACCGTGAACTGAAATGTTTTATTCAATTTAAATAAAAAAAAAACGCTAGCGCATCAGAAGCGCTAGAAACACTAATGTTCGAAGAACAGTAAAGAATTTGAGCAGATTTTGAGTGTGTGTTCTACCAATAGCTGCTTTTCCTACTTAAGACTAATATATCTCTAGTAATAATAGAACCTAAGCTAATTAAATTTCGATGACTTCATCGAAAGTTACAGCTATAGAAAGGTGTTTGGGGCTGCCATCCGAAAAATGTCCAGACCTTAGAAAATTTAACATTGTTTACTTATTTTCAATGTTAATGTTCGCGATGTGAATACTTGAAAAAAATAACAAAAACGCCTCGAGCAAGAAGCTCTTTGCTTAACGTTGTAGTCAACCTACTCTTCGAATTTCGTATTGATCCGATTACTGTATTGGAAGTTATAGGCATACAAAGAAATTTAGAGCTACCATTTGCAAATGTTTTCAAATTATCCAGATCTTAATATTTGGTGTTTATTTTCACTACAAGATCACTACGATTTGAAAATTATATGATAACATCGCTTCTGAAGATATGCCAAAAAAAATACAAAAACAACCATAGCTGGCAGCCCTATCTTTGTTTTCCAATTATATTTCTACTGAAAATTTGCCATTTTAATTTCGTTATGATTCCATGATTGTACTGGAAGCTATACGGCAAAGAAGTTTATTTTCCTCAGCGAGCTTTCAAAATTTAAGACATCAAAACTAGCATAATTTCTACCAAACGTGGCTTAAAGTAAGTTTCACCTACTGTGTGAATTTCGTTAAAATCGAATGACTGAATCAGAATTTATAGGGCTAAAAGCAGTTATTTTTCTTAGTGATTTTTCAAGATGTCACCACTGGTACAGAATTGCGCGAATTTCAAAATCACTTCTATCAGACCTGGTCATATATTATATACCAATACATGCGCTAAGTTTCAACTGTATCTGATTATCGGGTCGTGAGTTCCCGTCAACAGAAGTTTTTGATGCTTAAAATATAGGTAAATTGGGAAAGGGTTACCGTTCTTGCCCGTAGTAAAATTACAAATGTTTTACTTTGACTATGTAGACAAAGAATAAGATTTATATATGAGTGGCTTTTTTCCAAAAAGCGACAATTTTTCGAGAAAGTCGATGATTTGAAGGTTTTCACTTTCAGCGCCTGTCCTAAGTAAAGGGTTAGCAACATGATCATTAAAAGCAACACACATTTACAACTAAATAGTACCAATATGTTTTGAAAGTTTCATAATGATTTGATAGCTCTGTCAAAAGCTATCGCAATTGCTCACATGGGCTTAAAAAATTCCAAAACATTATCCGATTCACATTTGAAACACCTTTGAAAATTATTTTCTTAGCTTTATTTTTGCAAAAATTATTTGTGGACGGAATAATAGGTATATTAAAAATATCAGTAAAATGGCCGCCGGCGCCAAAGGGTTAAAGATTTTTAGCTTTTGTGAGACCTGGCACTATTCTGCATATACACCAATGTATATATATATATATATATATATATATATATATATATATATATATATATATATATATATATATATATATATATATATATATATATATATATATATATATATATATATATATATATATATATATATATATATATATATATATATATATATATATATATATATATATATATATATATATATATATATATATATATATATATATATATAGAAATATGAATTTTTGGCCAAAGTGATTTTAACTTTCGGACATTAGTGAAAAATTAATAAATGTTCTATTAATGTTCTATTAGGTCGGCCCAATTCTCTAACAGGTGGGGTCAACCAAAATACAGCCGTTAAAATGTTTAAAAAGGAGGCACTCGTCGAGGAACACTCTACGTGTCTCAAGGATCACAATCCGGAATACTGTGCTTATAGAACAACGAGCGAGTAAATCGGCGTTGCACGGATTCAACTGCATCGATCAAGTATTCGTAATGTGAACACCAAATTTGACAACAGTATTTAAGAACACTACAGGCGAAGGAAAAAAACAGATACAGAGAAGTGGAAAGATTAACAAAACGTTTAGAGGATCTGCTGATGAAGCCGGAAAAACGAGAATCCTTGACAGTGATGTGTACAATATGCAAGTCGGACTTCAACTTGGAATCAAATATCACGCCAAGGTCCTTGAAACTAGCAACAGCATTGAGAGGGGAGCCAAAGACAGAGTAGGAGAAGAGCAAAGGGAATGTTTTTTGGATGGAAGACATGGAATTCGCTGCGCCACCAAGTAGCCAAAGTATCTTAATCATTCTGCGATATGGAACAGTCACTAGCGGATTTAATCACTCTGAGAATTGTAAGATCCTCAGCGTACAAAACGCAAAGTGAGTTAAAAAAGGAAAGTTGATCGTTAATAAACAAAAGAAATAATAATGGGCCAAGAATGGAACCTTGCGGAACTCCTGAGGAAGGAAAAAATGATATAGAAGAGCAAGAGTCAACAGTAACAACACAAGGGCGATCACAAACGTAGGAAGAGAACCAAGAAAAAAGGATACCGAAGAGACAAAACCCTGCTAACTTTGATAGAAGAATATCATGGAAGAATATTATGATAGCCCTTGTTTACTTGAATTTTTTTTTTCTTAAATTTTTTCTTCATTCTTTCGAGCGAAATGTTTGACAATGAAGAAACGCAGAGACACTGCTCATTTCTAACGGATGAAATGTCAAGAATTTGCATTTTCGATCGATTTTCTTATTGGAAAGACATTTACACAATTCAATTTTCAAATTCAAACACCAAATGTCATTTTTTACCTCGAAAGAATGAACTGTACATATTTAATTGGCGTGAAATGACTGTAGACATGGGTGTATGGCATCTTTCAAGCAACTTTTCATGCTAAGAACTGAGTACAACTCCTGCTTATTTTCGGGCTAAATTTTCGCCGAAGCAGATTTCACCTGAAATCGAAGACAGTACTGTGCTTAAAGTTTAGCCACCCAAATCAGAGAAATGCTACAATATGAAAAATTGTTTTTATTGTGCACCAATTTTTGTTCCTAGCTTGTAAAAATATTTTAATTTAAACCAATTTTCTCCTTTTGAAGCTAGATTTATTTTGATTTTGACATATATCGATGTTTCGAGGGTAATCAATAGACACTGAAGAAGAGGGCATATTGCCCTCGAAATATCGATAAATGTCAAAATCAAAATAAATCTAGCTTCAAAGGGAGAAAATTGGTTTAAATTAAAATTGTCCCAACATGAAATATCATTAAGAAATAACTGTAAATAGATAACTTTAAAAGCCAAAAGAGCGAAAGTCCTATGAAGTCAAGTAAGTAAAATATAAATATGTTTATTATCAAATACAAAAACTTTTTCCCTTCAGTTTATAGTATATTTTAATTTAATATATACAAATATGCACACTAACTTATAACATAATTACTATTCTACACTTCACCTAGTTACGCGGAAAGAAAAGACTGCACTGTTTACTTAACTGCCGCTATTCAAATGTAAGCCTTGGTTACAAAACGTCATACTCATTCAGTTTTGCCAAATTACCGTTTTTCTTTACAATATTACACCAATAATAAGTGAAATTCGAGAAAATGATGTAATTGTATAGCTTTGGTGCAAAGGCAAATAGCAAACTAATAAATTTACATTCGTTTTGCTTAAATTTACAAAAAGTTATGTGTTGATATGGCGTAAAAACAAAAAATGCACATCCAATTAATAAAAAAAAATTGTGATTCGTTATTTAAAACAGAAAAAAGAATATATTTTCTATTATCAAAGAATTAATTATATACCTACTTTTTAGAGTGTACGCGTGTGTCCGAGACACAGTTCTATCCGGCTCTAAGCAAGAGACGGGCTCTTCTTTGCATTCTCGTGTCAGTAGATCTATCAGGATTACTCCCAATACCACCATAATGTCATCTTTTGAAACCGTGCAATAGCTAAAAGCGATACACAGGCACCTCTACACTGGACGATGGCAGTGCTCGTCCGAAGCTTCATAGTTCAAAACCTATCTCTTCAAATTTCGGCCCCATATAGCAAAATGGAATTGACCATCGTCATCAGCAGTATCCGTCTCGTTTCATTAGGTTCGCCGATGTTGGCCATTAGTCTACTCAGCGAAGCGACGACACCTAGAGTTTTATTACACGTCTTGCGGATATAATCCCAATAGTTCAGCTTGGTATCCAGGGTTACTCCCAGATACCTGGCCGACTTGCTGGATTTGACTTGAACGGGGCCAAATGACAGCTGCTCTCCTCCGCTTCGTTAGCATGATTATCTCTGTCGGTTACCCATCGCTCCACCCTCCTCCTGACTTGATTAAATCTGAGTTGGAAGACATCAGTGGTTGTGGTAATCATTAGCACCACGACTTCGTCCACGTAACCTATCAAAAACATATCCGTTGACATTTTCAGGTGCAGCAGATCACCGTACATGATATTTCAGAGGTCGGGTCCTAGGATCGGCCCCTGACCTACACCGCAGGTGACAATCCTCTTTCTCGCTCCCTCCTCGGTGACCTACAGCGCCATCGGTCCCTGAGGTATAATCGCTTGAAAGGGCTTTGCACGTCCAACGTTACCAACAAGATAACCGGCCTGGCGTAGAGCCTTTTTATAACCCCAGCTCGTTTTTTTCCTTTGTGCTCTTGTAGTAAGGTGTCTCCTGTTCGAAATTTGTCATCGTTCTTTATCATCTTTAGTACCATAATTTACTATTGAGCGGCAACAGAAAAATTAGATTCTTCCAAATATATGTTTGAAGTACCCTTAGTTTGTAGAATTACTGGCTTCTACTCTTGCGACTTTAACGCATGCAACTTGGTTTCCTTCCACATTTTAAAGCAATCTTCCAAAATCATTTTCGTTATTAATTCTTATGGCTACTTACTTTTACTAAACATTTTTGTGCGATTCGAACCGAGACAGTCTGCCTGTAGATGCGAATATCAGCTAAATAAATAAATAATATCATAAATGTTATTTTATTTCTTCACGTTAATTATTCCATAACATGATGATGAATATAAAAAAATGGAAATTTCGAAAGTTTCCAAGATCGACTACAAACGATATCCCGATTTTTACAGCTCTAAATTCGAAACGGTCATTGAATTTCCACGAAATTAGAAACAAATATTATAAACTGTAAATAAATAATTTCACTGAATTTTAAAACATTTCAATTACACGAATGAACGTGAAAATTGGCCTTGGGGAAAGGCTATAAAAGGCAATCGATGTCCTGTGTCACTGGTAGTAACGTAAATGTATTCCACAAGGTGCCACAATTGTGTTAGCCATTGCAATAAATCAGCACTATGAAAGTGAACATTGTTCTGTTTGCTTGTTTAAGTTTATTTTCGTTGGTAAGAGAGAACGAAGGATATTCGAGTCATAAATTTCAATATTTTCTATCGAAACGAAAATATGATCCATGCGAAGGATGCGACGATATTCCCCCTGATCGGGTTAAACCATATTATTGCTTCCGTCAATTCGACGTCGGTTGCGGGGAAAAAGATACAATTCGCTGGTACTACAATGCCCAGAGAAGATGCTGTGAACAATTCCTCTACAAAGGCTGCGGCGGCAATAAAAACAACTTTTTTTCGCAAGAGGACTGCGAGTCTTATTGTTGTAGTAAGTGATCATATTTCAGCCTGTGTGCGTACGTTTTTTCTCGACATTTATACGAAATAATGAACAAGAGTGTCTAATATGAATATTATAATTAGTTGCATTTTTATTCAGCGAAATCGATTCAATATTTATGAGAATATGTTTTAATAAACGCAACAACGATCAGATGAATTATCTTAGTTATAGAAAAATCGGAATTCACTTATTTTGGTTTATCTTTTGTTGGACTTCTTTTTATGCCGAGAGATATTAGTTTAAAGCCTCTTGGCTCCAACATTCTTGTGGAAAAAAGATGAAAACAAATGTCAAAGGTGCCTGTCGATTTCATCTCTTCAATGATACGAATGGTATCATTGTAACATAGGGTCGGTTTAGATTTGGCTAGATTTACGGTACATTGAAGATCAAGTACCTAAAACCCTTTGGTTGTTTTCGTGCAATTATGATTATATATAATAATTATAATCATACAATACGAAAGCCAACATATTAACAGTTGCCTTGAAATGGAAATAAAAGGGTACCTATGATACAAAGGGTACCTATGATACATTTGCATTTTTTTGAACAGGAATGAATTAACATGATTTTTTTTTTACTTTTCTCAAGCGTGTATAAAAAAAATACGAAACTTGCGAAAATAAAGTTAGAGCAGAAAATCAGGATGACAATCAAATAACCGTAAATTAGGGTAATAAATTATCAAACAATTTTTTTCGTCATGGTTTGTTAGTGCCGTGACCACAGCTCGGAATCGACTATAAAATGTTTCGTAAAGTCATACTTAAAAAGTATACTTGTATTTTCACGAGTGTATCTCGTGTTTCGGTTCAATACTTTTTGAGTTTTCAGCAAAACAATCACAATGCGAGTCCTTCTGTTTGCCTGTTTGTATTTGTGTGGGACAGTGTTGGCCCGCAAACATCATCTTAAATGTGGACCACCTGGTGGCTGTCATCCAGCTAGATCGCTTGCACTTCAAGTACGCAATGATTTAGTAGGAAAATGCTGCCCAGATCTCATATTTGCTTGTCATCTACAATTCGATCCTGGCTGTAGCTGTGAGGAAATACGATGGTATTATGATCACGAAACTTCCAAATGTGTAGAATTTTGCTACAAAGGATGTGGAGGATCGAAAAATAACTTTAAAACGAAACTAGAATGCGAAGATGAGTGTCGTTGTCCGTACTGATTTTAAAATAAATGCCATATTCAAATAGTTAAATATTCTGAATAAACGTGGGATAAGACGAAGCGAGATGTAGGGAAACTAAGAAATGATGCGAAAAAATATACTGAATAAATATTGTTTTTATTTTATTACTTGAAGGACATTTTTTTCGTTTATGGTCTAATTTTGATTTTTCAATAATTTGGCGATTTGCTGTTGTCAATTATAACGCTTACCAAATCACTGAAAAGTCTTCACTCAGCATTGTGGTAATCAAGATAATAATGCTTGATGAAGAACAAACCATTTTCATTCATCAGTGTTGACTCGATATTTTAAACTGTTTCGCGAGCCCAAAAGTGATGCTTGCATTGAGCAACTTGCACTAAGGCCTCTAGTCAAATCTTGGGCTGATTCTACAAAAAGTATATATAGAAGATGAAATTGGTAAAGATAAAGTTTATTTCCAAGGACCTTGACAGAAAATGCTTGTCAATTGAATTGAAAAATGAATTTAATTGTCTTTGGAGTATAGAATGCACTATTTTTCGCTATAACTCGTTGTAAGCAACGATTTTCCGGCGAATATTGTTTGTTGATGTCTTCACTTCTGTCTTTGTTCGGGTTGAATGTCTTAGATCTTAGCCAAATTAAGCTTTTAGAAACATTATCATTTAAACCCATAATTTCCCTCATTTTCCTCATAACTTAAGTTGACTTTAGGATATTTTTAAGCCGGCTGACAGCCTTTGTCGAGCAACTTCTCAGGAGTAGGAATGTTTTTTTTTCGTTCGAGAATGCTTACTAACGACGGGGTGTCAACACGAGCAACCCTTCTTTCCCTCTTTTTGTAGAATACTACGCTGAATACTCTTTTGATGAGGCTGGACTGTGCCAGCTGCAAGGAGATTCCTTATGTGGACGAGATAGTGAGGAAAGAATCCATCCTCGTTTTTGGAGAGGTTGAATTATTTTCTCGATATACTTTCACGTTAGCGTCAAGACTGCGGCTTGAATGTGAATCCTGACAAAACGAAAATTGTAATGTTTAGAAGAAATTAAACTATCGTTTTGACTTGCCAAAACTCAACGGGGTTTCTATTGAACTGAACCAGAGGGTCAAGTGCTAGGGACTGCTTTTTCTTGCTGCAAAAGAGCCATAAGAGTGAATTGCGGTCTGCATCCCTTCGTCGGTCCATGGCTCTCACACCTCTGTAATGAAGCCAATACTACCGCATAGGGTGGCGTTCTGGGGGCAGGTCCACTAACGTTTTCTTGAAAAAGTTCGTAAGTTGGCCGCGTTTCTAGTGGCAGGTGTTCTCTGAACCACCCCTACTAAGACGCTTTTAGTGACGGCTCGTTGGTTATCAACCAATTTACTTATCTTACAGCATGCCAATCTTGCTGCTTTGAGAGGGCATTCTATTTCTACGTGGACCAAAAGAGAGTTAGTCACACTAGTATCTTATGTGCGGGACTTCTTACAGCTAGCCTACGTCATTCCGGTCACGTTACTGGCTCTAAAATTAACAACTTGCATTCTTAGTAGAGACGAATAGAATGATGGCGTCATTCTTGATAGATGGCTCAAAACTGAATAACAAAGTTCACAATGGTGTGTACTCGGCTGACCTGAACTTATGATTATATTTTCGTCTTTTAGACCAGTGTAGCAAAGATCGCAACAATTTTTCAGGCAATCGATCAAATATTCCGAGTGAATATATACATTATTAAGGATAGTCAGGCGATTATTGGTTCCCTGGCTGGTCCAGCATTGTCGCTAAATGTCATAGACTTGCCATATGGAACTACTTTTTGCACATTGAATCTTCTCTGATTTCGAATGACCCTAAAAAATTCTGGTCATTTTTTTCTCTCTTCAATCCTCCTCCCCTACACCTGACTCCATAACATTTAATAATATCCCTCCTTCTCATCACCAGAATGTTTGTGATATCTTTGCAATGTTTTTCTCTTCAGTATACTCTGACTCAACGTTTTCCCCTTCTTATAATGTATCTTTCAATTTTGCTCTTTGTCTCTCTCCACTCTCGACTATTCCTCTTAAAGTTGAATTCCTCAAAATTTCTCTTGATTCCAGTTACTTTCCTTGCCCTGATGGACTTTCCAACTTTTTTTTGGAAAATCTTGCATCTTCTTTCTGTGTTTCCCTATCAATTTTATTTAACATAAGTCTTTGCGCTGGTAAATTTCCTGCCTCCTGCAAGTTGTCAAACATTTGTCTTATTTTCAATTCTGGTGAACGCAATGTCGTCTCAAACTATCGCCCTATTTCCATCCTTCCATGTTTTTCCAAAATCATTGAGCGTTTCGTGTTTCACAAAATTTATGAATCTTTTAGCTAGACTCTCGTATCTCAGCAACATGGCTTTGTCAAAGGTCCGTCCACATCAACAAATCTCAATAAATTTACTCATGCAATGTCCTTGGCGTTAGATCGGAATTGTCAGGTTGATGCTATATACATAGATTTCTCTAAAGGCATTTGATTCTGTCAAACTTGAGCTTCTTCTACTCAAATTAAATCACTATGATGTATGTGAGCCTTTACTTTCTTGGATATTTTCGTTCCTAATTGATCGCACCTGTTTTACCTTCCTCTCTGGTATGTCTTCATCATCGTTTTCCCGCTCTTCTGGTGTACCTCAAAAGTCGGTACTAGGACCGCTCATATTCAAACTCTTCATCAAAGATCTTCCAAATGTTTTATCATTTTGTTTGGTATTCGCAGCTGATTTAAAAATATTTCGGGCAACTGGTAGCACAGATGATCATCTACTTCTTCAGGAGGATATGAATTACCTTAATACTTGGTGTAACTCTTACTACCTATCGCCAAATGATTCCAAATGTTTTGCTTTGTCATATTCTCTGAAGACCCTGACTTATGCCTTTCCTTATGTGATATGTGAACCCGTCCTTGTCTCTTTGGAACATTTTACAGATTTGGGGGTCAGCTTCGATCGTAAACTTAAATTTGATGTTCATTTACGTACCGTTACTAATAGTTTATGTTACCCTAATATTTGTTACCCTAGTACGCTCTAAACTTGAATACTGTAGTCAAGTCTGGTCTCTTTGTTTCGCTTGCCTTTCTGATGCCATTGAATCTGTACAGTGGAAGCTCACTCGCACCTTACTCTTTTTAAGTATCATCTTCTTTGCGATGAGCGCGTATCACTCCCTGATATCCTTTCATTCATGTTTGTCATATCGCGTACACATGCGGTGCTGGAAAATTTTTAATGTCGCACTAATTTAATTAAACAACCACGCAATTGAAGTAGATCCTAGTAAAACTATTTAAAAAAAAAACAAATGTGCTGGATAATAAATCATTCACGTTCTGCACGAACTATCGTGCGTATGAAATTTGTAAATTTGTCGACAGAAAGTGGCGACGTAACTATTGAACAAATTTCAAATTTTCAAACAAAATTCAAAATAAAAGCGCGGTCAAAATGGCCAAAATGATTGCTTTCCGTGACCAAATAAATAGCAGACCATTTAATTCAGGCACCTCCTGCCTGAAAAAACTCTCCACTTGTGCTGCAGAGCCACCTACGAGCGAAGAGCAACACTGAAATTCTGACACTTTTCAGGCAACGTTTCAGGACGGGCAGCGTACCGATTTTCTCAAGTGACCTGAAAAAAAATTCAGGTCCGGAATTCCGTCACTCTTTTCCCATGCATTTTAAAGGGGGACAGGAATTCAGGCTCGGCAGCGTACTAACCTTAAGAACACAGTACCAAACTTGCTTATTTTCGGTCATAGACTGCAGACAAACAATCAAAATGACGTCAGCTCTCATGGTAATGCTCTGAACAGGTCGTTGTAATTTTTAGAAAACCAGCGAAGAATTGACTGTACTGTGAAGCAAATTCACTACACTAACAACGTGGCAAGAAATCATTTACGATCTTAAACCGCTACTTCAATTGCCTGGTTGTTTAATTAAATTAGTGCGACATTAAAAATTTTCCAGCACCGCATGTGTACGCGATATGACAAACATGAATGAAAGGATATCAGGGAGTGATACGCGCTGTTTCCTTGTCTTTGAAGTACCATTTGCTCGTACAGTTATTTATTTTCCATATCCATAATAGCCTCCAACTTGGTCCTCTTTTACATTCTATAGTCACTTTTAAATATCCATAGTACAATATTTTCTGTCGATTAATGTTGCCACTCTTTTTGTCATTCGTGGCTTTGATTTGCATATTTTTGATTTTCTCATTTTTTTTACCATCTATTTTTTATTTTTTATTTATCATTTTCTGTTCTAAGCTATTTCTATTTGTGAATGGGTTTTTTGCATGTAAATGGATTACGGAAATAAATAAATAAATAGATAAAGTTCTCTTTGGGAGATGTCGAAACATTTGGCAATACAATTGATTTAGTTATCTGGACATAGAGGTTTTCAGAGTAATTGTGAGGCCTGGTCCTTCGCGAAAAACAAGTTTCGTGCTCCTTATTAATAGATAAGCCGCCGATGCCATCGGTCACACTAGCCATCAAACGAAAACATGTCGAGGAGGCTAAGAGATCCTGGGCGAAGGAATCATCTGACGCGATCGCAAGGTAGGCTTGGGTCTCTATTATATCTATATTTATTATATCAGGTAGTCGGTAGACTTAATCAGTAGTACTCTTCATAGTATTGTGGCCGATATAAGGCGACACGCACAAAGTTTAGGCGTCGGGTTAAATGATATCTACCGAAGTTGTAGCTCATAAGAGGAATCTATCCTTTGGTGAGGAGAAGATTGCCATCACTCGGAGCACTTTCCTCACAAGCCTAACTTAACTATCCGCCGTTGACTCAAAGGTGATAGAACAGTTTATCAAAGGAGTCACATAGTTCCATAATTATCAAAGGAGTCACATAGCCATAATAGTCTATCTGTGATACCTCAATGGTACCACGTGCCTAAGTATGTCTGTCGGTAGTAATATTCCAACTGGCAGCCAATTAATCTAACCTTACGTTTAAGCAGTGGTAGACATTATAGTTAACTCTTTTCGTTCAAGCAGCAAAAACAAACAAAAATCACAGGCGGATCGGAAAGCTAGCATAACGTATAATTATTCTAAAAAAAAAATTTTAATTATTACAATATAATTTTTTGATCGTATAAATTGCGGTTGGACCGTGAATTTTAATATTTTATTTAAATACCAAATCAACGATTTCATGGTGTTTTCATAAGTTTGAAACTAATAAGCTTGAAACTGTCGCTTGGCTATAAAAGTGTTGCAGATTTCTTGCCACGTTGTTAGTGTAGTGAATTTGCTTCACAGTACAGTCAATTCTTCGCTGGTTTTCTAAAAATTACAACGACCTGTTCAGAGCATTACCATGAGAGCTGACGTCATTTTGATTGTTTGTCTGCTGTCATTGGTTAATGCAAAGCTTCCCAGTTTTTTGCGATTCCTTCAGGATTGCCCTTCATGTGAACCTGCCGTACCACCAAGAAGACCAACTTTCTGCCTCCTACAGCCTGACGCTGGATGCGGCACTGAGCCTAGAAAACGATATTTTTACAACGTAACAATAAACGCCTGTTGTAGTTTCTATTATAAGGGATGTCTAGGAAACAAAAATAATTTCTACACAAGGCAACAATGTTTTGAGAATTGCTGTTGTTAAGTTATTAAAAAAAAAGTTTCAACTCGAAAGAGAAATGTTTTCATACTTGCTAAGTGGAAAAATCAGTAGATTGTGGTAATTAATTACTCATCTGATTTTCTTTGTGATTTGTTTTTCGTAATTATTGGCTTTTTTATTTGTTTATTGTTTAGTTGATGTCTCCGATTGAACTCCGATTTGTTGCTGTGTCCGATTTGATTTTCCTTTTTCGTTGCAGCCTCTCACTACATATATACTGTTTGCTTGATTTAAGGGGCACATTACTATTACATTCAAAGTACGGGCGCTAGCTTTTTTTCTTTTATATTTCAAAATATCTGTGTGCACTTCTAATAAATTTGTCGACAAGAGCTGACAAATCTTCCCTTACAGCATGCTTCGGTTATTGTGACTTACCAGTGCTAGCGAAATATGTTGGCTTCAGTGCTCCGTTAGGTGTTGCCATAAAATTCAATGGATACGTACTAAATGCAATAAATACTCTGATTCCGTGTTTATTGGGTAAATCCGTTCAGCCCAATATAGTATGATAAAGCTGTCTCCCGCAATGAAGTACATCAACCTCGATTGTGGTACAAGTTAACTAGAATTCTATGAAGGTTATTCGATAGTTGAGTTTTCAATCAGTAATTCATGAAATCCTTTTAATATAAGGTCATTTTCGAAGGTAAACAAACGATCCGTGGAATTGGCTGCTATCATACCTCTCACATCATTTGCGGGTACTAGTTCTAACCCAGTGATGTGCTCTCCACTGTGAGTTCCGGAGATTATTCTAAGCCAAACAAAAAGCTTCCTGGAAAGCATACGACTACAACAGTATGTTAAATATAACGTACTGTTGTAGTCATATGCAACAGCGAGTAGAACTTACTAAATCACGAAAAAAAGTAGCAAAATGAGCAAGTTAAATACTAAGACATCGAGGTGTATTGGTGAAACTGGAGGAGATGAGACCAAGAGCGAACTCTAAGAGGGAATGTCCATGGGTTTGAGGGTTATCCTTTCTGCTAGGATGCGTACGAGTTTACGGTCTTTTCGTAATCTTCAATAGTGAAGACCCAACTGCTCTCGGCTTCGCGAACGACATTACGCTAATAATAGGATACCTTGATATCTAGAATACAAAAAACTTTGAAAGAAATAATCCAATGGTGCGAGGAAGAGCGTTTATTTATAAACCCTCAGAAAACTATAATAATATCATTCACTAGAAAAAGAAAAATCGAAATATGATCCTTAAAAATTAGGGGCATACCTAGTCGTATGTCTGCAGGAAAAGCAAATTTTCTAGGAATCTACGTAGATAGGAAAATCACGCGGAGCAATCATCTTATCAAAACGACACTGAAGGCAACTAAGGGACTTTAGGCGATAAGAAAAATGTTCGGACGCAATTGGGGACTATCATATACTTACAAATGTTGGGCGTACAAACAAATGATGAGACCTATCGTCCACAAACAAATGCTGCTAAGAGGCTATACAAGCTTCAAATTATGGCCTACTTGCTGATTCCAGGAGCCAATTATGGCAGCAAATGGACGCCCTTCTATGCGTTAAAATTCGGGAAGAAGCAGCGAAGCAGGCTTTTAGCCTGCATTAGATGTACACTCAAAAAAATTTTGGTTGAATTTTACCCTTATAATAGTAGGAAACTGGTTTCGTACTATTAAAGATATAAATTTACAAAAGGGCGTAAAAAGAATATATTTTTTACGACCAAATGGTGTAATTTTACTCTAAATAATGATGCAATTTTATGGCTTTGGCGCATAGGTGAATAGCAAACTAGTAAATTCACACTCTTTTTGCTTCAATTTACAAAAAGCTGTGTATTATTCAGCTGATATGACGTAAAAGCAAAAAATGCACATCGAATGTGTAAAAAAATTTGTGATTCGTTATTTTAAACGAAAAAATGAATATATTTCCTATTATCAAAGTATTAATTATAGACCCACTTTTTAGAGTGTACAAGTTCAAATCAGGAGACCTAAATGCTACCCTAGAACCTTGGAAAATATCAGGCCCATAATGGAAATCCAAAGCAGCCTTCATTTCAAGGTCACAGTTCTATCAAGGAATAAATGGGATGGGACAAAGATTGGATCTTCTTGGCTCTGCTCTTACCTCCAACAGAGATATAGCAAATGCCGCGTTAAGGAACATATCCAGATTCATAGGTAGCCCGGATATCTTGTAGGAACTAACGCAGAGGCGACAGAATAGACCCGGGAGATCTCAGTGCTAGGGTCCTTCTGAGCCCAGTCCATGCAATTCAGCAATCTATCAAGTGATATTCCGTTAAGTCCATGATCGTTTAATAACTGGTTAACTGGTTGATTTGGGAAAGTCACTTGCTAGAACCTGCAATAGGGATTATGTTTTTGCTTTCCGTTGAACGTATTGAAGATCTTCTACTAATTCCCAAATCGTTTCCTCTCTTTGGAATTTTTTTATGTGTTTGAAAGGATTTTTTGTTGAGTTGGTTGATCTCCGATTTGGGCATGCCTAATATTAGATGACTAAGCGACTTGGTCACTTTTGATAGTTTTTAGTAGAATACGCATTTAAATTCTACTCATTTTGTCTGTTCGCCTTCGGAAACCAGCTTTTCTAACGTTTGTAGTCTGATTCCCGTAAAATATCCATTCAACCTTGTCTTAACTGATTTCAAACCATTCTTCGTTCCCAGATTTGAAGTTCACAAATTTGTCAATTTTCTAGTGTATCTGGATCTGTCCAATGTCGGCCTCGTTGACCTATTTTCAGTGAACTCAGCAATTATTAATATTTTTTTTCGAATCGTTTACAAATTATAGATTTTATCCTTCAAAATGATGAATGAAAAGTCCCAATCAATTGTATCGTTTCTGATAAACATACAACTTATTTTTTCAACTTATTACATACATATGTATGTACTTTAGGTAGAATGACTAGAACTCTAAGCGTAGGGCACCCAACACAGTTTTTGGCTCACAGGTATTTTTTTCCACAAATAGGTGAATAGAAAGAAGTTTACCAAAAGCATCGATAGATTGTTTTTTATTTGCAAGAAAATGATGTAATTCGTTGCAATTTTTGACAAATCTTTCAGGTGACTACGAAATCAACGCTTCGTTGAAAATTATCAACAAGACTTTGATGGCCGTCATGCCGTGACAGTCGTCATAGCAATCAATTATCCAATCAATGCACAATTTTATGGTTCACATAACCATGACACTATCAATTTTCGCTTCGACTATAAAACAACCCGTAACTTTACATATTATCAGACTGGAAAATAAATTAACAAAATATTCCATTGATTTATTAAAGTCAATTAAGTGAAGTGACAATGAGAATAACATTCTTACTATTTGTTTTTGCGTACCTATCTTCGCTGGTAAATGCTGATTTTGATGGAGAAAGGAGATTAATTGGGCTACGGAAGAATTGTAAACGCCCGGGTTATTGCAATAGTGGTAAGGACGAAGGTCATGAATGCGAAACGGAACGATGGTGGTACAATATACAGAAACGCAAATGCGAAAAGAAAAAGTACCTTGGTTGCGGAGGAAATTTAAACAATTTCGAAACCGAAAAGAAATGCTTATACACTTGTCCATGCACAGGAGATAGTTGCTGATAAAATAAAACTATTTGTAGGTTTAGGGTTTGAGTTTTAGAGTTTCAATGTATGCTGAGTTAAATACAAAAATTTAATTTCATTGTAAAAATAAAAATAGATTTCAGGATGAACTATGTAATTTTTCCACAGTTTTTCAATAAGACGGTTCCCCGCCATTTGAGTGTTGAAACAGACAAAAAATGTTTACATGCTTGTAGGCATCGCGATCAAATACAAGGAGTCATTTTTGATTGACTTTTTGAGAGATATTTCTAAACTGAGCTTGCATTAAACTCACAGTTGGTTATTCGAGATAATTATCGGGGTATCTCACTGTTTTTCGGTGAGTATGCGAAGATATGCTCACTTCGTACGCATGTAGTACTCAAAGGGCAGAGGTAAAAATTAAGATTCTTCAACAAGCACATTTTTCAAACATGAAACTTAGCTTAGATAGAAGGCACCTATTTCTTTTATTTAATATTGATTTTTAATATTGATATCTAGCTACTATGACATACTTGAATTAATGAAATCTATCGGAGACAAGCTAGCAAAAAAGAGCAAAACTCTTCAAATTTCGCCAAAGGTATACAGAGAACTTTGAAATAGAGGGAACAAAGAACCGAATTCGGTGCATATTTTCTTTAACTTTCCGTGAAGTAAGAGTAGGAAAGGTGAAGTACTCGGTAAAGTGGAACAAAAAATTATCAAGAGTGATTATACAATAGAGAAGGTGCCCCGGCGCTTTTGTCTCATCTCAGCACGCCACTGATTTTCAACAGTACGCTGCGGGTTCTATTGAGTTCCATCGATAAACTATATTTACACACACTACCACAAAGTGAATTGTTGACTGTTTTTCTCAGAGCAAATGAAAGAATCTGGCCTCGCGCGAAAAGAATAAGCCGCATTTCCAAAAATAACTGTTTGTAATAGGTTTCAAGGAAAATGAACAAAACAGGTAATTTTCGATTCGAATATGGTCCGCATCTATGAATTTGACACATTTCATAAACTTCTATCTCCTACGAAATTCTGAATTATCAATAATAATCTCATTAATTTCATTCACTTATTTCGTTGCACGGAAGTATCATGTGAGCATTACACAACGAACAGCCTACGGAGCTACACGTTGAATGATTCTTCCAACTTCCTACAGTCACGTCTGGCATTCAAAAATAATATCATATTCCTTTGAATGACGATCAAGTTGGTAGGTACTGTTGTGATATTTTTAAAACAATTAAGTGCACCACCGATGCTATCAGCCACCACCACCACAGCAGAATTTCGCGAAAACTTCCAGTGTGCCAAATTCGGCATTTCATTGAGAACTCTTTCGGAAAATTGAAGCAAATTTAGAAAAAACTTTCGGATTCTCAAACTAATTCGTGATGAATTCTATAACACCAGTATATGTATGTAAAAAGTTTCGAAAACGCCGAAAGTGCTCAAACTTTTCTATCTTAAGCTCTTGAAAGGCTTTTGTACATTGATTCGATTTTATTCAGGATTCATTGCAAATTTTTGAGAAGTTTCTTGTTAATTCTTTCCAAATCTTTTGGGAATTTTTTGAAGATTTTTTTGTAATTTTTAAAGAGTTTTTTGAGATTGCTTCCGTTACTTTTTGAATATATTCATAAAATATATATTCATTAAAATATTTATTATTTCTATTTCTATTGGATATTTTATTGTAAAGATATGTTTTAATACTATAGTTTTTTTTTCATTTTTTTAGAATTTGTTTATATTATTGCTAAGCCTGCCTTTGCTATTGTAAAAACCTTTCTTAAAAAACCTTCGAGCTCGTATGGTCTTTTGAAGGAAAATCAGGTCGTAGTCTTAGCTGAGTTACGCTTGATGCACATCCCAAAACTCCCAAAAACGTCCTAAAGGTTGTATGCGGATTAAAATTCCGGAAATTACTCAATCATCTTGTTGTTTTTTCTTCTCGCATCATAATAATAAGCGTTAAAAATCAAATGAATCCAAAAAAAAGTCTAGCGCATCAAAACCGCTAGAAAACTAATTTTCCAAGAAATTGTCTTTGAGTGACAAAAAAATTTGGAAAGACGTTATAAAATTTTTTGTAGAATCATATCAACCATTCCAAATGATGAAAATGTTCAGTGCTGGCAACACTTTCCCAACGAAGCAGCAGTAAGTTTACCATAACAAGCTCATACTTAAATTAACTTATCCTTTGAATTTCGTTCTCATCGGAGGATTTCATCGAAAGCTTCAGCGGTTAAACGTTGTTTGAGGCTGTCATTCGAAAAAATTTCAAAACTCGGAAAATTTAGAAATTGGTTTCTTATTTTTATTGCAAATACTTTGCATATGAGTACGTAATTTCAAGCATCTGTTGGTGCAATATTTACGAAAATGGCTTATGCTGGTTACCCTGTGTTAGCAGCAAAGCAAAATATTTACTAAATCTGCTTCATGTTAAGTTAAACCCAACCAGTAAATTTCGTTTCGATTGAATCACTGTGCTGGAAATTATACGGGTGAAACAAATTTCAGGGTTACCACCCTCAAAACTTTTCAAATTGTTAAAGAATCAATATTTATTGTTAATTTTTATTGCAGGATCATTCCCATTTGCAAATCTAATAGCATAATCGCTCGGAAAGAAATTCCACAAAATTACAAAAATGATCATAGCTGACAGCACTTTCATGATTTTTCTACGAAATTTCTACGACATTTGGTTCAAATGAAGGTCCACTTACTACGTGAACTTCGTTTTGATTTCTGCCCTGGACCGGAAGTTATAGGGAAAAAAGCTTTATTTTGCTGAGCAAATTTGCAAGATTTAGGAGACAAAAGTCACCATAGTTGGCAACTCTATTCTAATTTTTCAGCCAAATTTTCACGAAGTATTACCAAAAATAAGGTCCAAGTACTGGGTGATTTTTGTTAAAATTTGATGGCTGGATCGGAAGTTATATGCTAAAAACCGTTTTTTTTTCTCAGTGATTTTTCAAGATGGTACCACTGCCACAGAATTGCCCGCATTTCAAAATCACTTCTATCAGACCTGGTCCTAGCTAATACGTACATGTCCTGTAAATTTCATTATGATCGAATAATCCGGTCGTCAGTTCTCGTGAACAGAACTTTCGAGTGCTGAAAATAGAGGTAATTTGGTGATGGGTTGCCGTTCTTGTGCAAAGCGGAATTCTCAAAATTTCAATTTGACATGATGGACAAAAGTCAAAATTTATCAATGATTTAAATTTTTTGTCAAAAATTAAAAATTTTTCAGGACGGTCAATGATTTGAAGGATTTTTTTTCAGGAGTTTGCCGTAGCTACAGGGTTACCCCCACTATCTTAAAATTCCATGTGTGTTAAATTTTACTTAACATCAATATGCTCTGCAAATTTCACGATGATCCAATGTTTTTGTCATAAGTAATGACAAATCAAAATTTGAAAAATAATCCTTGCCTACTTTTACGCATGCTGCACCCACACACGGCTCAAAATTTGCAACATTTTAACATAAACAAGCTTAAAACATAATAAGTTTTCATTCCCAAACATTTATTTTAATAAAAATTTACACTGCTTGGAAATATAGGAGTGCCTGAAAATTCACTAAAACGCTCGCCGCCGCCAAAAGGTTTAGGATATCTGAATTCTAGCAAGTCATGGACCTACTTTCTATATGCATCTACGTCCTCCGAAAATTTCAGCTCAATCGGATCGGCCACTTCAGAGATTATTTCGGAAAATTATTTTGCTGATATATATATATATGTAAAACAGTTTAGGTTAATACTGTAAAATATGTTTATTCAAAGTTTAATCGAGCAATAACAGTTATTCAATTATTTAAATAAAGTAGATTCAATTCAAATTAAAGTAGATTCTAAAGTAAATTCTATTCGTGACCGACGGCTTGACATGCGGCTGCTTTTACGGCTGATTCGATTCTCACTACTTGTCTCGACGACGGCTTGCTATCTACTACTGTCTCTAGATGGGGTGTTCTCGTTTGTGTGCGTGTGTATTTATGCATCTTTACACTCGGTCATCCTGCAAGTCATCTGTCTCAGATGACACCTCATCCTCGCTTTCTTCCTCGGCCTCGATGTACTGCCAAAGTTTCATGTTGTCCGCACTAGTTGACGTCTGTTGTGGACCCTGAAATATAGCAGCTTTTTTTACTTCATACCTACCATTCCGCTTCACTTTAACAATTTCGTAGGGACCAATATATTTGTTAGCCAACTTCTTTCCCGTAACGAATTGTGTCACTTTGATGGCTACTAAATCGGACAGCTGATAACCATAATGCCCTTTGCGCTTTTTATCGTAGTTGGTTTTGTATGCCTTCTGTGACTTCTGAATTTGCTTTCTGACTTCTTCTCGGACTTTGTTGCGTTCGTCTTGTAGGTCTAGTAGCAGCTCTTCTTGCAAGATCTTCAGTAGCTCGGTATCTGTCTCGTTTCGCATTTTTACGCCAAACATAACTTCGAATGGAGTAAACTTAGTTGACGAGTGGACATGCGAATTGATAGCTCGTTGCACCTTCGATGTATACTGGTACCACTTTGACGGTTCGGCAGCTGACATCTTCGCCAAGACGGAGAGAATGACTCTATTCACCCTTTCAATTTGGCCATTACCCCTTGGTACTCCTGTTGTTGTTTCTATGTGTTCGATCTTATGTTTTTCGCAAAATTCTTTAAACAGTTTTGATGTGAAAGCTGAACCCTTGTCGCTGATAATTCGTTGTGGACTGCCGAAGATTGTGACCCAAGCATCTATGTGTTTGACGACCTCTTGCGCTTCTGTTGATTTGGTTGGGTATAACCATGTGTACTTAGAAAATCCATCTACTATGGCAAATATATACTTGTAACTTTTAGACGTAGCATCTAATGTTCCCAAATGATCGATATGAAGTGTAGAAAGAGGACTGTCCCCTTTGTCGATGCAATGTAGAAAACCTTCTTGCTTCCCCAGTTTTCTATTATGCACGATGCACTCAATGCAGTTTGCGATGGTTTGACCTACTTTTTTCTCTAGATGTGGAATGTAGTAGTTCTGCTTTATTGCATGCATTGTCTTTTGTACACCTATATGACCAAAGCTGTGTGTATTTTTTATGATTTCTTTCTCCATGCTCTTTGGTATTGCCAGCAATTCCTGTCCGTCAACTTGTTTGTATATCAGCTTATTCCTCACCTTATAGTCGGCATACTGCTTTTGCTTCAATATTTCAGCGACGGCTGTTAAATGTTCGTCTTTTTGCTGCGCTCTTAAGATCTGTGCGTGTACATCTGACGTGATTAACATTACTGGGAAACGGCTTAGAGTGTCGACATGCTTCATCCGGCTGCCTGCTCGATGTTCGATTTTATATGAAAAGTCTTGTAAGTACATTAACCATTGAATAACTTGTCGGGGAACATCTTTCTTGGTGGTTGTCTGCTTGAATGCTGCACAATCTGTAATTAGGTCAAACTCGATACCCATGAGATATTGACGAAGCTTCTTCGTGGCTAAGTACGCTGCTTTCACCTCTAAAAAGTAGCTATGCAACTTCTCCTCTTGTGGCGACGTTTTTTTACTCCAATAGAAAACAGGGTGCCACTTGTTGTCGTGCAGCTGTAAAAGTGTTGCTCCGAAACCGTCTTTGGATGCATCGACGTGTAACTGCGTTCGTGCATTCTGCTTGTAAATTTTCAATACTGGCTCTGCTGCTAGTGCCGCTTTTAAGTTTTCGATCGCCTGTACTTCTGCCACGCCTATCTTAAATGCAGCATCTTTTCTCAACAATTGGGTTAACGGTTTTGCTAAAACTGCATAATCTTGGATGAATTTGCGGAAATATCCTGTCAATCCAAGAAATGCCTGGATACTCCGTATATTTTTCGGCACAGGAAACTGTTTTACTGCTTTCAGCTTATCTTGTCCGGGCCAACATTGTCCGCCTTCTATTTCATGGCCCAGAAAAGTAATTCTAGTTTTCAAGAATTGGCATTTCGACCATTTTATTTCTAACCCAAACTGTTGTCCTTGCTTCAGAACTCTTCGCATATTCTCCAAACAATCTTCAGCTGTACATCCGAAAACAACAATATCATCTACGTATATCTCCATTATCCCTTCGTTTATCAGTTGTTGAAAAATATAATTGACAAAACGGACAAATACAGCAGGTGAGTTACAAAATCCAAATGGTGCTTTATTAAATTCATAAAGACCCTCTTTAGTCACAAATGCTGTGTATTTTCGGCTCTGCTCCTCTACATCGACGTGTAAAAATCCATTTTTCAAGTCCATGACCGTGAAGAACTTGGCGATCTGCATTTTTTCGAGGACTTCTTCCACGATTGGTACAGGAAACCTGTCTCGTAGCACCAATGAATTTAGTTTACGAAAGTCTACACATAGTCTGTGACTGCCGTCTTTTTTCTTCGCTAATACAACTTTGCTAGCCACTTCCGAGCATGACTCGCGTATTATGCCGTGTTGCAGCCATTCACTTACTTGTTTTCGAACAATTTCTTGTTCTGGTGCCGATAGACGACTAGGACTTTGACGAAATGCGACGTATGAGCAATTTGGTGTAATGCTCAACTTGACAGGACAGCTTGCTTGAACATTCAATGGCTTATAGTTGTCAATCAACTGCATAACTGCTTTTTTGTATTTCGGTGCCACATCAACTTCTGCACTACAGCTCACGTTGTAGACGTTGTACTCAGGTTCGTCGATACATTCGTTCTTGTTTGCTTTCGTAAAAGTATAACCGTCAGCTCTTAAAATGACCGTGAACTTGTTTAGCAAATCATACCCAGCTATTACATCTACGTTCATTTTGCCATTTGGTACCACTAAAAACGTGTGTTCCGTATGCAATCCATCAACGTCGACTTGCGCGGTAAACTCGCCCAACACAGATGTAGTGCTATTGCCTAATCCATAAAGTTTAGAGTAACTTTTCTGCAGTTCGCGATTTCCAAAATTTTCATCGAACTTACTCTTTTGAATAAGAGACACGTCAGCTCCAGTGTCTATTAGGCATAACAAATTCCGGTTATTGATTCGGATTTGTTTAATCCGTTTATCATTCACCACCATATTAATATGAGGCCTTTGCGCACTGCAATCCTTGGCCATATGTCCGGTTCCGTTGCACTTGAAACATTTAGTTGCCTCTCTACATTCAGCTCTTTTATGCTGCGTCGAACCGCAATTAAAACAATGCTGCGGTCTATTTCTGTTTGTTTCATTTTGTCTACGCCCGAATGCTACTTGCCTACGTTCACCCGTTGCACTGCTCTTGTTTAATGATTGGATCACTTCATATGCTTTTATCAACTCTTTAAACGTGGAGGCACTGTATAATGGATATTTTAAATCACCGCGTAATTCGACCCCGTCGGCTATGTAACTTATTACTGCTTCATCCTCTATATTTCCCAATGCTGCTATCTTCCGCATCTGTAGGACATATTCATGGAAGTTCTCTGTTTCCTGTTTTTTACGTGTTTCCAATTGCTTATGAATTTCTGCACTGTTCCGATGTTTGTCGAACTCTTCTAGTAACGCTTCACACAAAGATTTATAATCTGCGATTGTGGTGGTTTCCAAAAAAAGTTTTGCTGTCCCTGTCATTTTATTTCTTGCGTTCACATACTTTTGTTTAGTGTTCAACTCATAGGCATCTGCGTTTTCGTCGAAGTTGTTTAGCCACTGACGAATTGGAATTGACACACCATCAAATTCGGGTACCACTTTCGAAAAACTCTCGATGGACACCCCACTGGTTTTATTTCCATCGTTGAATTTCTCAGCTAAGAGTTTTATTAACTCGCCAATCTCGTTGCTGCTTGTATTCATACTCGTGTGTATGTGCCTGTGCGCGTCGTTGTTTTCCCTGTAGTTATGTTCGTCGATTTCCTCATCTTTGTATGCGCCGGCTGCTGCTTCGTTCTCGCTGTTTTGCGCATTATTTTGTTTACACGTATTGGTAGTGTTGCGCCTTTCGTGGTGATTCACTTTGAGCGATTCGACCGAACTAACGGAATTCACATCGCCATCTTTACGTTCATCACTTACGAATTCTGCGGCGTCGTTTTCTTTCAGCATTGTTTTCTTCTTTCCCTTATTATTTCTCGGTATTGTTTACCACTTCACGTATTTAATTTGCACTAATTTCACAATTACTGCACTGCACTTGAATGTTTATGCTCGATAGGACACGGTTGAGCCCCCATGTAAAACAGTTTAGGTTAATACTGTAAAATATGTTTATTCAAAGTTTAATCGAGCAATAACAGTTATTCAATTATTTAAATAAAGTAGATTCAATTCAAATTAAAGTAGATTCTAAAGTAAATTCTATTCGTGACCGACGGCTTGACATGCGGCTGCTTTTACGGCTGATTCGATTCTCACTACTTGTCTCGACGACGGCTTGCTATCTACTACTGTCTCTAGATGGGGTGTTCTCGTTTGTGTGCGTGTGTATTTATGCATCTTTACATATATATATATATATATATATATATATATATATATATATATATATATATATATATATATATATATATATATATATATATATATATATATATATATATATATATATATATATATATATATATGTATATATATATATATATATATATATATATATATATATATATATATATATATATATATATATATATATATATATATATATATATATATATATATATATATATATATATATATATATATATAAACCAATATGAATTTTCGGCGAAACGAGTTTAATACTAATTTTCTTCGAAAATTAGTAAAAATACCAATGTCAAATACACTGAAAAATATATACGAAATACCAAATACACTGAAGAATGATAAATTGCACGAGATCTGTGAATTGTTCTAGAACCATTTGACTGTGTAATTCGATGTTTGGGGTTAATTTAATAAAGCTGTGCGTAATAGGACGCCATATGGTGAGATTCTAGGGATAATTCAAAATTTCGCAGTACTTGAAATACAAAAATATGGCCTGTTAGACTGAAATGAAAAGTCAGTAAAGTTGCGGCATGTTGAGTGTAGTTGCTACTTTAGTTTATCTGAGCGTCTTATCTCTAAAGCAGGACTCAAAACAAATGAGCAGCGAACGAGGAAAGCTTAAATGCTCCTCTTTTTAAATATATATTTATGTAATTTAAGGTCAAATATTTGTTATTTTTTCTCTTTAATGTATATATATTGTAAAGTTTAATTTAATGTTGAGTATTTTTTAATCTAAATAAAATTATTAAAGAAAATGTTTGCTCACATAAATGTATATTCATTTAATAATGGTAATAATACAAAACAAGTGGAACTGATATCAGAACTGGTTCCAGAAGCGGAACGAAACGACTGGAAACAGTTCTTAAATTATTGCGGATTTGCCCATCTCTAAAATGGTGTGATCAACCGGGTGTAATTTATTATGAACCCCTCCAACCCAACGAAACCATCACGAGGGATAACTATGTGTTTGAACCGAGCAATGAAGGAAAGCAACCCCAATACGAGGGGAGACACAATTTCAAAGGATGACAGCGAACGAAGGATAGTAGCAAATTTTAATTTTGAAGCATGACAATGAACGACCAAACGCTGCGAAACCGGTCAAAACCTTGTTGAAAACGCTTAAATAGGACGTTCTACCCCATCCATTGCATTAACCACTCTTCTCGATTACCATTTGTTCCAATCAATATGCCCTGACCTTGCTGAGCAGCATTGCCATTCTTATGAAGATGCCAAAAAATTGGTATAAGTTGTGGATAACCACAAAAGATGACTCGTTCGTTCGACATAGTATTCGAACGCTGGCAGAAGGATGGGGGGAAGTAGTGGCATCTCATGACATTACCTTAAATAATTTTTTCAGAACAAAGCATTCATTTTTACGAAAAAGCAATGAGAAATTTTTGAAACTCCCAATAGCATGCAGAGTTAGTATGAAAATATGATTTTCTGAAAATGACATGTCCGAAATTAAAGTGGAAAAATAGGAAATTCATACTAATTAATTGACTAAAAATTCCCAATTTCATGGTCCACCAGAACTATAAAAAAACAACAGTTGAATCTCACTATAAAGTCCAGCTTAAAATCATGCATTTGAAGTAAATGTGCATCTAATAATCAATTTTCTTCAAGACGTGAGCATTTAAAGTGAACTGTTGATATGAAAATATACAGCCTATTGTTTGCCTGTTTGTGCTTTGGCTTTTTAGCATACGCTCGTAAAGGACATAAAAAACTTTCGTGTGAGAAAACACCAACATGTAATTTTCATTCATATAGATATACTAATATGAATAGAACCACTTCAATAAGTCTATGTTGTCCTGAGCTGACAAACACTTGTGGAGTGCATTATTTTCCTGGATGCTCATGTGCAGAATTAAGATGGTATTACAATTGTCGTGATCAAAAATGTGAGAAATTTTGCTATACAGGATGTGGTGGAAACGGTAATAATTTCAAATCGAAACAAGAATGCAAGCAAACGTGTCATCGGAAGATACCTTGTGTTCACTGAGATGAGACTGTAATTTTATTGTCATTTGTTCTATTCTGTAATTGAATAATATCTATTGAATTGTTATGAATTAATAAAAAACGAATAATAAGATACAAATTATTAAATATCTAGTATTTACCAACAAGGCATTTACTTACAGATGCTCTTATTCTTTATATTTTTTTTAAGGATCGACTTATTCCTCATAATTCAGAACCGTTACAATTACCTTCTCGGTTTTCAGGTTTTATTTGAAGAGAGTCACCTTATTTATTTATTTAAGAACTAATTTTACAACTATATGATTCAATCACTAAATGAAAAGAAAAAGAAAAAATAAGAGAATAAAGTGAAATAAATTGAAATAAAAATTCAGTAATACAAGCCTTATTAGCAAAAAAAATTATTACATATAATAGATTATGAATGGAATGCAAGTAATAGCAATAACAAATCAGTAATAACTGTAAATTGTAAATAATGGTAGCAAATATGGATCGAATATTAAAACATTGCCATTATAGGAATCATGTTCAGGCAAAATTCGACGCTCACACCTTTTAAAACTAAAAAGAATCAAACTGGAGCTCATTGTGACTTCTAAGCATGATAAGCAACGGTAAATGAGCAAATACCTCTGTACGTGCAAATGAAATAGAAAAAAAATAGACTGAAACCTAGTAAAATGTTCGAGGATTCGTACGAATTTGAAAATCGGAATATTGGAGAAAATCAATTCAACATAAAGTTTAACATTCATCCACGAACAACTAGCGAAAGCGGAGCAAAGAAAGAACCGTAGGGAAAATTGAATTTATATAGAAGACAGCGTGTAGACCTTTGTTGAACGAATTCGACTGCATCTGACAAGTGAATAGAACAAGTAAAGTAGACTTGAGAACAGTATTCAAGTATGCTGCGTACCAGCGAAGTGATAAAATGGATGCAAGTGGATATATTGAGTGCTCAACGAGTACACCGTAGAATATATCCTGCTATTCTTGAAGCCTTAAATGCAATAAATCGGGCATAGAGATCAAATTTTAAGCCAGATTCGAAGACGCCAAAATCTTTAAGTTAATATAAATATGGTACACATATTTAGAGTGAGCTTGAAACTCAGCTATATTCCAAAATCGTGGAGACTGGTGCGGGCTGTGTTTACCCACAAGGGTGGTAACAAACCGGCCGACCTGCCAAAATCATACAGGCCAATTAGCCTCACATCTTTCATATTAAAGACCCTGGAGAAACTGATTGACCTATACATAAGGAGCCATCTTATGGTAGGCGAACCAACTAACAAAAGGGCGAACCAACTATATCAGCTACACATCAGCTGATACAAATAATAGAATAGGCCATGAATGGCAAGGAAATCACACTATGCTCTTTCATGAGCATAGAAGGAGTTTTTTGACAATGCAAGACATGTACGACGCTCTCCAGAGGAGGGATGCCCCTTAAGCAGTAGTGAAGTGAGTGAGTCAAATACTAAGGTATCGAGGTGTGTTTGCGGAGCTGGGGGAGGCGATACTAAGGGCGGACACTGGGAGGGGATTTCGGCAGGGAGGGTTTTTATGCTATGGCCCCTACTAGTTGATGACCTTCTCGTGACCCTCAACAATAAGGGCCTTACTGCTATCCGCCACGTGGACGACATCACGGTAATAATAAGAACCAATAATGTAATAATAAATTAATGATGCGAAGAAGAGGGTCTATCCATTAATCCTCAGAAAACTAGCATAGTACCATTCACCAGAAAAAGAATATCGAAATAAGAGCCCTAAATATTGAAGACACAGTCGTATATCTGCAGGAAGAGGTAAACCTAGATAGGAAACTCACCTGGGACAATAATCTAAACAAAATGACTGAAAGCCACTAAAGCACTCTGAACGACAAAACAAATGCTTGGACGCAATTGGGGACTGTCTCCAAGGCAGACACTATGGGCATCCAAACAAATAGTGAGACCTATCATCCTATGTGGACCAGCAGTGCGTTGGAAAAAAAAACTACACAAAAAACGGCTGTTAGTTGGCTCAACAAGCCTCAAAGGATAGCCTGCCTGCTGATGGCAGAAGCAATGAGCTCCACTCCAACGGCAGGAATAAAGGTTCTTCTAAACCTAGATCCGCTAGACCTCAAAATTCATGAAGAAGTACCGAATCAGGCTATTAGCCTACAAGAGGCCTATAGGTACAATTCAGGAACCTTAAAGGCCCTCATTTACGAGCAGTCCAAGCGGCCTGAGTCCATGTGGCTTGAGTCCGTTTGGTTTAAGTCCAATTTAGCTCGCCACTCAGGACAGAGCCTCGATCCAGTCAGTCCATTTTCTGTCATTCATTTAGTCCATGGGCTTTGGATTGATTGGAAATCCAATGTGTTTCCTTCAGTACATGAGTCTTTCTGAGTTTTCCCGCACACGGTGAGATTTTGGCCTTGCCTCCGGCCATTTGGACTGATAGACTTCACGTGAATGGGGGCTATAAAGGCTACCTCAAAATCCTGGAGAACATCAGGCCCATACTGGAAATGTTGAACTTCAGCGAACAAATAAAGACCAAAGTAGCCTTCGGAAAGAGGTTCAAGGTCACAATTCCATCAAGGGACAAATGGGAAGATGGCCCACTTGCCTCGTAAAAATGAGCGTAAATGTGGTATATTGATGGTTGACGGATGGATTGTGGACTAGAAAATTGTGCATGCTGTTGAATTGACATATGAATTTCGACACATTTACGCACTAGTTTCGATGAAATTAGCATTCAGCTAATTGGAACTTGTAAAATTGAGATGGGGGAGGGGGGCTGGGTTTTGGCTTGCTGGAAATATTCACACAAAATCAAACATGCCAACCGTTAAATTGGAACTAATCATTCAATTTATACAAAGTTTGATTAAAGTCTATGCAAAATTGTATTATTTGCCCCGAGACATAGCTATGTGAATTCTAGGTTTGCCTATAAAACCCTGGACCAAATTGGAAATTAAGAGTCTCGTGAAAGCATATTCGCCATAAATTACAGCAATTCGAAGTATTACAAGAATAGTCAATATGGGACGAAGTTTTCTGCTCTCAGTTTGTTTTTTTATAGTTTTGGTGGTATTCGCGGCTAGTCAAAATATATATTTGCAACGGCCGGAGGTTAGTGGCCCAGGCAGGCCAGACGTTTGCTATGAAATATTGGATGAAGGCGACGACTGCTCTAGGACAATATATTATTTCGATGCCGAAACGGGAAAGTGCAAAAGTGGACCGTATACTGGATGCAAGGGAAATAAAAATTCGTTTGAAACGAAAAAAGCTTGTTATGATAAATGTGACAAATGTAATTGTTTGTAGTAAGCTTTCATCATTTCAAGAATTTCGATATATTTTTTTTCATTAAATTATGTATGAAATAGTATCCATCCAAATTGATTTTTTAGTCAATTGAAATCTGTTATGCGAAAAAGTAAAAACAAATTGAATCCGACGCGAAAAAAAAACTGTAAATAAAAAGTAGGAGCAGCCGCATTTTCTTTAAAACAAAATATGACCTTGGTTCGGTTACAGTTGTTCGTGAACCAATTCGCTTATTCTAATTTTATCCAAATCAAAAGAAAATTGAATCATTCGGAACTCCTTGCACAGAGCAGTTGGGGAAGAAAAACAGACGAATGAACTTTAGGACCTTGCACAGCTCGACGTCTCTCGTCCACCTTCCAATCCCTCGTACTAACAGAACGATCTGAATGATTCCCTCTTGGAGGTCCTCATCAAGTTATTTTATGCTCTCTGCGAAGCTCTGTAGGCGGTCTAGTCAGCATCAGTATTGCTCTTAGAAGTACGATTGAGGAGTTTTCTGGTAATTTTCTAGAGCTTTTGCAGTTCTCTCAGTGATCGGGCAGGCCTCTTCTTAGCAACCTATTATGTCTCTATTCAGAGTGCCCAACCGAGGTTCTATTGACTTTGGTGACTTTATCCTACCACTAGAACGCGCTTTATCTGCAAAAAGTCGATTGAACTGAGCCCAATCAGTGTTTCTTCGTTTTTTTTTCTCCAAAGCGGGTGTTAAATCGGTAGCAAAAGAAAACACCAAGAAGCGGTGATCAGATAGTCAGACCTCATCCGACACGTTCCACCCAGTTATTGATATAACTATTTCAGATAAACGGAGTGATACATCAACAACCGTCTTTCTGTTAGGGATGATAAAGGCGGAAGAAATTTCAATCCTTAAAGTTTTTAGCCCCGCAGAAGTTATGAAATCAAAGAGTCTGTCTCTTTTGGTGTTACATTTCTTGCTGCTTTAGGTCGTGTGCTAGGAGCTAGTATTGCACTCCACCAGAAGTTACAGTCTCTCCTCCGGTTCAGCACCATACTGCACCAGTAGTACCACAATTGTGCTTCCCATTTTCTCGGCCATTGACAGGATCCGGCTTGACAACTATCTGAGCGTGGTGGAATTAAGCAGATTGGAAAACAGAAGACAAGTTCCCAGCCTTGTTGATCATTCATCATAAAAGTTCTTTGCTCCCTTGATTGAACTGATTCCGCATATCCTGTTAACCTACGGATCCTGTACAGGTACAATATAGGAGGAAACTTGCTGTTTCGCCATTTTTATGCCCAAAATAAAGAACGAAGCCTTGGCAGGCTGCCAGTTGATCTGAACAAATTTTATACCTTTATGCATAGAAACATCCAGAATAGATATCTGCGGACCCCTTTGCAGGGACCCTTAGACAAAGTCCACGTGACATCAGTGAAAAAAAATCTCTATAGGGGAGAGTGATTTTGTCCTATGGGATTTTGTTTATATTTCCGTTCTTTTATTACGACGTTATACATTGGAATTTTTTGTATCACAATAGTTCTAGCCGATGCTTCATGTTTCTAGTTATTGAACAATTGCAAATAGGGGGAAGGGAAAAAAGGACGGGAAAGAGACGCTCTAATTCAGGAATAGGTTCGAATAAATATTCCACACCTCGTATGTGGGATCTCCTTGAAATGTTAAAAATAGACATGTGTGAGCTTTTACAACTGTCTATTACTACGAATGTAACTAGAGATTAAGAGCTCGATACCTCAAAAATTAGAAACCACATGTACTATCCTTCATGATAATGTTTTGTTTTTGTTTTTTTTTTTAAAAAAAAAAGACAATTTCATGAGAAAGAAAGAAAACTTAAATTTGGATTGTAATTTTTATTTGCTTTTTTGAATAAAGAATGCATAAATGTAACACAGTGATTAAGCACATCGAGGGATCATATTGGAGCTACTAGTTAAGTTAAAGTGTGCCAATTTTGCCGGTTATCGCATCTTGAGGCGAACGAATTCAAGGTAATGATACACAATTAGAAGTGATGTAGCGGTGCTAAAAGAAAATTATTTTTGGCGCTAAAAGAAAATTATTTTTATATCATCTTAAATGTAGCCACCAAAACAGAAGCATCTTAATCAATTACAGAGCAATAAAATGCATGATTTTATGGTTTTGCGCAGTCATGAATCTTGCGTGTGATTACATTCTTGTAATAAGTCAACCAACTATTGTAGTAAGTATTGTTCGTAGTCTTATAAAAGTATTGAAGATAGTAAGCCATTAACAATTTAAATTTCCCAGTTCCACTATGAAAGTTACTACAAACCTTTTTTGCCTATCCACCCTCCTTTTTGTTTGCTCGGATAAATCCAGCAAAGCACCCGCAGACCTTCACAACCTTACTGGAGACCAAATTATTTTTACAAGGAGTTCGATTTTGGCAAAGGGGCTGGTTCAAAATTGTAAAGAATGCAGACCGGTCCTTCACAATAGAGGGGTTTCCTCCCCCACAACTTTCCATCGAAACAACTAAGAAGCTAAGAAATTTGCAATCAGCCACGACTGAAGAACAGCTGAATACCTTTTATTGCATTATCTATTATTATCTATCTTTATCTATTGTGTAGAGCTGTTCCCATATGACAATGTTTGTTTCATGCACATTATTAAAAAGGTATATACATATGTACATACATTATTCTGTACCAAATTTCTACTGGAAATTTGATTAAAAAAAACCATTACATCTTCTGTTTCAATCATTGTCTTCACCATTTGTTTTTATTATCTTATTGTTTAAGTAACACTAAGCCATGTTAGGGAATCCAACTGTCAACATGAACTTCAAGTGTTAAATACAAAAAAGTTGCTCCAAAAATTGTTGAAGAATTTAGAGCAAGATACACAGCGACTAACAAATTCAACCTATTGCATCTTTTACAATTTCGTTACATTATGTGTTAGAACGATCATTGACGACCGAATTTCATTGACCTTTTTGCGGACATTCAGAAAATTTCAGCAAAACAGCATTCCATGCCGAAACCAATACTACACCAATAAGGTTGTAAAATACCATGCTCTCACCTGTTTTTTAGCTCCATAACGCGAACATGACATTAAACTTACTTTTGCAATGCTTATTTACCTACGCAATGCATCGAAATATACTTTATTCACAATGAAAAATTCACAATTCGCCACTTACATGCTACTTGCACAAATCCGCGCGAATTTTGACAGCAACAATTTGACATCTTCAATTTGACTGTAGAGCCATCCTTTCACAGACGGCAAATTTTGTATTTTCTAGATTGGAGCTGTGCTAGGCTTAACATCGGAGCTGTTCTAGGCTAAATTTGAATCTGTGGTAATCGTAGCTGTTAGGCCCGTTTCACACGAGACACTCGGTGTCCGGCCACTGTGTCTCTAGCCACTGCCGGGGCATAGAAATAAATGAGAGCATACACACAGAGCCACTGTGTCTGGGCCACTATTCCATACAAAAACAGTGGCTGAGGATTCAGTGGCCGGACACCTAGTGTCTCGTGTGAAACGGCTCTAAAGGGTAAAACTGGACTTGATGCCCCACACAGCTGTTGCATGAATCTCGCCGATAGATGTCGGGCTAATATGTTTGTGTTTTTGTGGTTGTGCGTTTGCTTTTGGGGCTTCTTTTCTTTCTTTTTTTTCTTTTTCTTAATTGTTTTATCTTCCTTTTTATTTTTTTGTATAATTTTGTCTGTTTTTCTTCATTTTTTCAACCTTTCTACCACCTTTTCGCCCTCTGGTGGCGGGATTTCCCGGGTGTGGGGCATCAAGTTCAGTTTACCCGCTGTTAAGTTCACCAGTAGAAAAGAAGCCCAGTCAAAAAAGCTAATTTGAGATTATGTGGCTGGGTTTGTGGGTATTACGTGTTTCAGTGTTTTTCTCCTGTATGCTTTCTCCTAATGTGTTTTGAGTTGTTTCGTGTTTGTGTTTTTTCTTCTATTATTTTCTTCTCCTGCTACCGATTATCTATTCTCTAGTGGTAAAATTTGCAGGCTGTCGAATATTCAGCTGAGTTTTAATCCACTGTCGCATAGCCAGCGCAATAACCATCGATGCTCATTTAGAAAACATACTCATCGCAGTGCGCCGATTCGCGCTGTAATCACTTTAAAGTATTTATGTACATTCTACTAATTCAGTTAATTTTCAAGCCTGCAAGTCAAAACAAATTTATTCTTTAAATTTCCATAGCCACTTTTTGTGCAATTACGACAAGAAATTTTCATTTCAAATTTCATATAGGAGTTTAGATATATCTGGCAACTGGTTTTGTCATATATATATATATATATATATATATATATATATATATATATATATATATATATATATATATATATATATATATATATATATATATATATATATATATATATATATATATATATATATATATATATATATATATATATATATATATATATATATATATATATATATATATATATATATATATATATATATATATATATATATATATATATATATATATATATATATATATATATATATATATATATATATATATATATATATATATATATATAAATATATATATGTATATAAGTTTATTAATGCTTGACACATGAATTGTTGCACATAAATCAATATTTTATTTCAAAATAACTTCCGACATCGAGATTATGCATATATACATATACGTCCAGGCGTAGTGCATGCGAAGAGAGAAATTGAATAGCCGCTATTAGCTTTTCCGGTTGTTCCCTGCGATGCTAGCGCTATCTGTCATTTAACTGTGAGTATTTGAACTTCGGCTAGTACATTTTCATTCAAACTTTTGCAGCGCTCCTTCCAAGAAGTAATTGAATGACTTGGAGGATTTCGAAGTGCATTTTTTTGCCACTATGCTTTTGACTAGCGCTACCACTCATAGATCAGTTTTAAGTTCGTAGGCAAATATTTCGCTCTTTTGGTCTGTGAATATCTAGATGAGCAAGCCTACTAGATAAATTATAGTAGTTAATTGTGTACTTCATTGTGTAACACCACATTTGATGATCCCGACGTGATGTTCCACGGGGGAAAATTTCAGGATGTGCATACGAATTTGAAATCGATCTCTATGATCGTCAGCGCCAGTCAAGTACACAGCGGTGAAAAGACTCACTTCGAAATCCTACAGATTTTTGCTGCAGGTGAAGTTTGACAGTTGTGTCGGCCATTTCCTGAGTAAGTCTGCGGAAGTCAGTTGTGTGTTCATCGAAAATCAGTGCGTGGTCGGTGTATTTCGGTAGAATTTATACAATGAAATAGTAGTGCTCGAAGAAGTGTTAAACTAGGACTCTAGCATATCAACACCTCCGTACGGACGATAATTGCACTGAAATGCAATAAGTGAAAGTTTGACTACTAGTCAAGGAGTCGATAAGGTAGGAAAGTTTGATTTGTTTGCAACTGGGGAACTAGAAATTTCAGGTGTTACAGTTTTCATAGAATTAAAGCTGAAAATGATGTGTTTACGACAGAATTCAGCTCAAAACTCTTACATTTTTGTAGCAGAGTATTGCTCATAAAATAGGAGACAAGAATGTCAACATTCTTTGTACACATTTTTCTGGGGTTAGAGATTTTGCTTTTGCAGCCGTTTCATCAAAAACTTTCTGTGGTTTTTCTTTGCATTGTTTGGCCAAGATATACACTGGGTCGGAAATTTGCTAGTACAGCATCTTAACATACATGAATGCTCATTTACATTTCGCACATACATATTTTCGGTAAATATCAGGACCGTCGATCAGACGGTGGTGAAAAAGAGTGTAGAATATGGCTGTCCTTGTCAAACACTATAAAAGTCTTCTTTTTTTAGGTGGAGGCGACAAAAAGGAAGCGAAAGACAATCCATTTTGATTTTTTGTATTTCTAATTTCCAAATACAAACCCCAGCTCCCTGCCTCTGCTTTTTGCAATCAGTCAGCGCTCTCTTCCAAGAAGTAACTGAATGACTTCGTGGATTTCGAAGTGCATCTTTTTGCCACTATACATTTGACTAGCGCAACCTCTCATAAATCAGTCTAAAGTTCGTAGGCAAATATTTCGCTATCTTGGTCTGTAAATATCTAGATGAGCAAGCCTACTAGATAAATTATAGTAGTTAATTGTGTATTTCATTGTGTAACACCACAATTGGTGATCCCGACGTGATGTTCCACGGGGGAAAGTTTCAGGATGTGCATACGAATTTGAAATCGATCTCTATGATCGTCAGCGCCAATCAAGTACACAGCGGTGAAAAGACACACTTCGAAATCCTACAGGTTTTTGCGGCAGGTGAAGTTTGACAGTTGTGTCGGCCATTTCCTGAGTAAGTTTGCGGAAGTCAGTTGTGTATTCATCGAAAATCAGTGCGTGGTCGGTGTATTTCGGTAGAATTTATACAATGAAATAGTAGTACTCGAAGAAAAAGTTTTAAACTAGGTCTCTAGCATATTTACACCTCCCTACGGACGATAATTGCACTGAAATGCAATAAGTGAAAGTTTGACCACTAGTCAAGGAGTCGATAAGGTAGGAAAGTTTGATTTGTTTGCAACTAGGAAACTAGAAATTTCAGGTGTTACAATTATGATAGAATTAAAGCTGAAAATGATGTGTTTGCGACAGAATTCAGCTCAAAACTTTTACATATTTGTAGCAGAGTATTGCTCATAAAATACGAGACAAGAATGTACACATACTTTGTACACATTTTTCTGGGTTTAGAGATTTTGCTTTTGGAGCCGTTTCATCAAAAACTTTTGTTGGTATTTCGTTGCATTGTTTGGCCAAGATATAGACTGGGTCGGAAATTCACTAGTACAGCATCTTAACATAAATTAATGCTCATTTACATTTTGCACATACAAATTTTCGGTAAATGTCGTGACCGACGATCAGACGGTGGTGAAAAAGAGTGTAGGTGGAATGGCTGTCTTTGTCAAACACTATAAAAGTGTTTTTTTTTAGGTGGAGATGGGGAAGTGGAATCGCAGCGAATAGGAGTAAACAATCTATTTTAGTTTTCTTTTTGTTTTTCTAATTTCCAAATACAACCCCGTCTTCGCTTTTAGCAATCAGAATGAAATCATCCGACCACCATTCACTTACCGCATCCTCTGCGTGCAAAATCGACCTCTCTCTAGTGGTGCGGTGAGGTTGGACGATTCCATGCACTTTTGAACTATCTAAATGTATGTTTAATTTTGTAGTGCATCATAGCGGACGCATTCGTACCACTGCACGCAGAGGGTGGAGAAGGGTTGGATGACACCATTTGAAATGGGGACGCGAAAATGGAGGCGCAATAGGTAGTGAAGTGATAGAACTATATCAAAATGAAAGGAAATCAAATAATAATAATTTATTACCAATTTTAATAATAAATAAGCATTACAATTCTTCACTACACCAAGTTTCAAATAAGAAGGTCTATGTTACATTTGAAGTAGTCATGAATGATGAAGCAACTATCTCTTTCACGTATAAAAACGTTTAAATTGCAGGTCACCGGTTCAATAAAATCCAGTGAATGATTAACAGTGAGATGTTATTAGGAGAAGTTCAAGAAAACACTGTTACCTAGATAATGGTACCGTCGGATGCTTAATGGTGAGGGGAGTGAGAGGTAAAAAGAGGTTCGATAGCTTTATTCTGTTGGTAAAAAGGTGGGAGCTAGGAGATAAAGGTACATTTATAAGTTTGAAAATTTATATTCGATATTTTACCCACATCCCTTGCACCTCCTTTTCCCCGCCTTCTGCATAAAACACTTTTATGGTATTAATTAGATCAACCGAACCACCTCCAACCCTTTCCACTGCACACCGATGGATGGTCCTATCATCTAGACATTTACCAAATGTCGTCCTTGAAACGCAGCCCTTGTAAACACTTTATGTTTCGAAAAGTCTTCAAATCTGTAGCAGTTTTTGAAGGATTTGTTTTTGGGTCGCTTCTAATAGTTTTTTTCTATTTGTCTCTTTCCAAACGCTCATCTAACATTTTCACTCCGGAGTAATTACAAAGAATTTGTCGAAATTTCAAAAAAAAATGCACATTATAGGTTTGAGAGTGGTTATTTCCGCGGAATCGTGTTTTCCTTATTTCAGCTTTACAGCTAAGTTTCTCACATCAGAAAAGACTTTATGGAGTGATTTTTTAACAAAAAAAGGTTTTCTAGTTTTTTTAATCTGTTAAAACAAATGCAAAACTCAATGAAATAATACTGTAAACTATACCATAGTGAAATCCTTGAAATATAATGCAAAGTACACTGAAAATGGCAAAGATCTTAATCATTTCGCTAGCATATCATACATATATTTATTTAAATCCAACTTTTATATCCATATACTTAAAAAAATAAAAATACTGAAAAACAACCAGAAAGGGACTAAGTACAGATTAATCAAACACAATTTGAAGCTTTTAGAATTCAATTTTAGATTTAAATTGACAGAACGTTCGTGGAAAAGGAGAAAGCTGAAGGTCGTTGTGTGGTTTGTCAAAGAAAACTTCAGTTTGCGTGAAGGGCAGAGAGAACATTAACAAATAACTATCCGATCGATTAACGTTAAGTAAGTGCAGCTTATTTCTAAGATCGAATATTAAAAGATAATGGAGTAGCTTGCAGAGCAATCTTTCGTTAAAGAATGCTCGTCGGGAATCTAAAGAAAGGATTTGGAAAAAAGGACAATCGATCTCCATACTCAAAGTAGCAGATGTGGAATTTAGACAACAATGAGTGCGTAAACCTACGCTGAACGAATTGTACCACATCATTAAGATTGACAACGATATTCTAAGATACTATGAAAAAGTTAAAAAAAAAAAAAATAAACAGATGAAAAAAGATAAACGGAACGGAACACCTGAGGACAAGACCGGAGAAGTGGCACAGAACACAAAGATCATTTTCTAGCTGCAGGCAGTTTTCAATAGATTAATTTACTAATTTAATTTACACCTTGAAGTCATCAGCAAACAAGAGGCAGCGAGAACGATTGAAGAAAATTGACAAAACTAGGAACAATATTGGACCCAAACTCGAAGACTGAGGAACGCCGAAAAGCGGACAGAAAGGAAATCAGGTGGTTGATTACAGCAAAGGTACATAAGGTGGATGCACAAAAAAAATATAGACGTACAAAAACATAAGATGGAGCTAACAAAAGAAAGACAGACTTCTCATAACATTCAAGTTTTGCAAGAAAAATTCTGAAAAGTCGATGGATGCCACATCTACTTATTTCTATTGGTTTACAGCAGAAGCAATCTAGTTAGTGAAAGATATAGAATTGGAGGTACGAGATATACGTTTGATGAAACCATGGTTATTTATTTATTATTAACATATTTAACACATAAAAATCCCAATTACTGAATATTGAAAGAACATAATAAGAAACAAAAACAAGGAGAATATACAGAAAAAACAATAAGAAACAAAATCAAGGCGAAAAATTACAAATTCAAAATTAAAAAAAAGAGCAACAAAAACTACATCGAATTGCTAGTATGCAAAGCATTGTTTTTCAGAAATGTTTTGAAAGCGTGTAATATCGGTAACCAAAGGCCAAACTGTAGGTCATGGTCTTGCCTCGGTAAACGCAACAGCAGAGAATGAAAATAGGTATCAGTGCGCGCAAATTGCACACTGAACGCAAAAGAAAAACGCGTGCCATGCACTGCGACACGGACGGAAACGTGGCTACTAATGTCAGATTCACCATCGAATAAAATAATTTAAAAAGTGGGCACTCATCTAGAACAGACTTCACTGCAGTGGTTAAAAAGACATAATGAGGACACTACACTTGACAACAATATTCAAAGACACTATACACACAAAAGAGAGAAAAAGGTGTGCACAGGTTGAAATATTAACGAAAACTTTAGAGGATCTTATAATAAAACCTACTAATTTAGAGGCCCTGACAATAAGGTATGAAATATGCTTATCAAATTGAAGCTTTGGATCAAATATTAATATCAAATAATCAGGTAGGTAGGTTGAAGTGGCTACCGATCCATAGAGGTCTGCCGACCGACACACATAGGCACAAGAGATACCCGTTGTGATGCCACAATAAATTGTGAATCTCTCTTACTCACCGAACTCGGGAAACCATCTGCTTCCCTTCGCAAAACGTGCTATCCCCTTTAAATTGACCAGGGACAGCTCGGTCAGGTTTGAGAGAAAGGGTGAACCAATTGTCGCCAAACTTCACCTTGCCAACGCCGGACAGTGACACATGAGGTGGAGGACAGACTCCTCCTCATCCTCAGAGCCACAACTCCGACAGAAATCGTTAGACTGCACTCCCAATCGTTGTGCATGACGTCCTATGAAGCAGTGTCCCGTAAAAACTCACAAAGTGCAACGTAGAGCGCTTTAAGTTAAGCCTAAAAGCTGCCGGGTGCAATGCGCATCCATGGACACCCAGAACTGCCTGGCTATTGCACAGGATGATTCATCTGCTTAGGACCTCCTAGCATCCTTGAAATATTTTTGCTCGATAGCCAATTTGACCGATGTCATTGGTATACCTACTGAGAGGGAGCAAGAGACCTCCGGTAACAAGGTCCCAAGCCTTGCTAGCTCATCGGTCTCACAGTCGCCCTGAAAACCTCTATGTCCAGGTACCCAAATGAATTGAACAACCGAATGTCTCGACATCTCCCTAAGAGATGCATGACCTTCAGCAACAATCATGAACATTGTACAAGGACCAGGAAGGGATTAAATAGCCGCTTGGCTCTCTATGAAAATACGAATATTAACCCTGAATATTCGATTACACAAAAGCCAGTAGATTGCCTGTAAAATAGCCGCAACCTCTGCCTGAAAGACACTACAATGGTCTGGTAAATGGAGGGACAGCTTGAGACTCAGCTCATCTAAGCATACACCACTACCAACTCTATTATTTAGCTTTGAGCTGGCAGTGTACACATGGATAAGCCCACTTTCGAGGGTGACACCATCACGCCATTCATCCCTACCTGGAATGCGAGTTGTGAACTCCAAATCTAGTAGGCATTGCGGAGCGATGTAGTCAATACCCGTTGGAGCGCAAACTCCATCGACCGAATTCCTCGCATGGCCGAATTCTGTTCTTTTCCGTGCCGAGATACAATTTAGTCTCACAGCAGCAAGATTAGCTTGCTGTAAGATAAGTAGATTGGTTGGCAGCCAATGAAGTAAGACGAAGAGTGCCTTAGTAGAGGTGGAAGCGGAGCGCACCAGTTACAAGTAGTGCAGACATCTTCTGCACTTTTTCAAGCTGCCGTTTGCAGGTAGCCTTTAAAGTAGCCTGCCACCAGAACGCCACCTCAAACAATAGAATTGGCTCAACCACAGCAGTGTAAAGCCAAGCAACAGTACGAGGCTGTAATCCCCAATTCGCTCCTATGGCTCTTTTACAGCAGTAAAGTGCGTTAAAAGCCTTCCGAGCTCTTTCTGCTACATTGTAGGTCCATAGTAACTTCGAGTCAAGGATAAGCCCTCAGTACTTGATCCTCTGGCTCAGGTCAATGGAGACCCCATTTAAATTAACTAACACTTACGGAATTTTGCAATGTTATTCGCTTGACTACGATAATACTTTGGAAACTTTTAACCTTATGTAGACGCTAAGTGCCTAAAAGTATGCAAAAAGAGGTTTCTTAAATTTTCTGATCCACTCACTTTCGACAGGGTCATCAAATCATTATGAAAATTACTGATCAGATTCGTCCTTAAAAGATAAGTGCTTGCATGTTTTGTGATGGATATGGATTCGTGAAAATAAATCCTTCAAGCCATTGAGCCTCAGGAAAAATTGAATGAATATCATTCTACTCTCAAACGACTTACTAACTAAATTAAAGAATAAGCAATAGTTAGACAGAAACACACACCCACAAATAATAAATTTTGCTGCTTTTCAAATATAAGAGATGCCAATAGTATGTTTTATGGCTTGTATTTTTAAAATATAAATCAATTTTATGGTACAACGATCTTTGTAAATGAAAGCAATTAATAATTGAATAAATTAGCGGTCTATTTTATGGGTTCGCGCATCAAAGCGAATATAGTATGCTATCAACATTTGAATATTAAGAGCTGTCTAAATTCGCTACACTTTGTTTTTATTATGGCAAAAAAAAAATCAGCGGTAGCAGCAAACACTACGTTTTATTCAACTTTGGTGGCTTGAAGAATAACATCATGAGAGCTGATACTGTCCTCTTTCTTTGTGGATATTTAGTTCTTATTATTTTATTTAGCGAAAATGTGTCAGCTAGTAAGCTTGGCTGCTGTAGAAGACCACCAACTTGCTATCTACAATTCGAACAAGGCTATGGGAATGATCAACATGAGAGTTGGTATTGGAATGATGGACAGAAACAGTGCCAGACTTTTATTTACAAAGGAAAAGGAGGAAATCGGAATCGGTACGAATCAAAAAAACTATGTGAGAAAGAGTGTTTGAAATAAAATTATCAATTCGATATGTTGTTGATTAATAAATTACTGTATACCTTATCTATTTCCAACTATTGTTTATTTCCACCTGTTCTGCATAAGCATCTGGGCAGACCATTTTTCGTGTTAATCAAATGGTTTATCTGAAGGTACTCAAATAGGTTTTGCGTTCACCATCTAAACTGTTCGTCCTGAACGAATTTGGTGTGCTTTGAAGTCATTTATGTTGCCTGACCAATCGATGAGATCGTCACTTAAAGAGAGAGTAAATACTGTAGGTAGTCCCGATTGCAAGGTGGGGCACTACTCAGCACAGATTTTTGAGCACAAGCTGTTTAGCGACTGGTTAATTGCCGATGTACCACCAAAATAGTTGTAACCTCGGTGCCAGCGACAACCGAAAATATTTCAGAAATATTTCCAACACATTTCGGAAATATTTTCGACACATTCGCGTGCATTCTCAGTCATGCCAAGTCTGGGAAGTTTATTCATGGTTAACTAGGAGCGCAGCTGAAATCAGAGCTGCCGCTTGAGAAGCTGCATATGTAGTCAAAATCAGCTAGTAAAACGCGTTAATGCGACCATCTATTCAACTGCATACTATTTTTGACATAGCTATAATTACTATTCCTGGTCCCACAGAAATTACCTTTTTACAAAAAAAAATCATTTCTTATAAAATTTGTATGCATAGTGGCACCATAGTGCCGACACAGACGTCACACTCTTTCTTGTTCGTCACTTTCCGATAGCCAGGTGGAAAGTCTCGGACACATTCCCGACTCATTGTAAAAACTGAAAAATGCCGCCCCCGCTCATAAATATTTTGACCTTTATCATCATCATCATTTCAGCCCACTGATGGACATAGGCCTCCTCCAAAGAACGCTACAACGGCCGATCTAGTGCTGCTCTTTCTCTGTTAAGCCTATATTTTTTTCAAAAATTCATGCACGTGTCGGACATTTGAATATTTTAATTAGGATAGGAAAGGCTAGGGTCTGAAATGAAACGTGAGATTAAAAGTAATTATTATGTTGCACCTCAAAAGAGAGAGCTAAAAGGAAATGAAAACAGCAGTTAGAAGTGAAGCAATTGGCCTGAATTATGGCGTTAGTAATCGTGAAGGAAAACTATCAGCACTATGGGCAAATTTGACAGGCTTTTACTCCACGAACAGGAAGACAGAGATAGAGATAATAGGCCATTTGACACGTTTACCAAAACCTCGTAGATCTTAGGTATCGGAGACACCAAAGAGAATATCTGAGGTAGTAATTCTCTCGATTTGTTCTAATGATAGATTTTACCTTTGCAGTCAAATTGATTCACTAAATTTCGTATATGTATATGCTTATTTCATTTCCCTTAAATCTCTCTGTTCTGAGTGTTACACATTGAATTTATACTTTTACTCACCGAGCCTTTTGTTTTGCAAACAAATCTATGGCCTTGTCATAATTCATCTCATGAGCAGTGCTAATATTGCGAGACTGGACAAACGTTCCTGGCTAAAATCTAAACAATCAATTGTCAATTTTTCTATAATCTGTTAACAAATGTACTTTCCTGTCTTTTCAGCAGCTTCTATGAAATCAATGAATTTTTTTTATTTCACACACATTGCCAGTTTTTTTCTAACATAGCGAATGACCTGGCTCATTTGTTCTGTATGCGAGATATCTGGAGTGCAGTCGAACATTATTGTGTATTATTTGGCTTCTTTGATGTTGTCTAGAATGCTATTTATAACTGTTTTTTCTGTTATGTCAATAATTGCATTCTGTATTTTATTTGATAAATAAAATACTTGTCCCTTTTTCAAGTGCTCTAATTGAAACTTAAGAATTGAATTATGTTTGGAAACTAGAAAAATTCAATTCAAGAAGCTTGTGATGAGGTCACTAGGGGTTTCGTGGGACCCACGAACAGAAAGACAGTTTTTTGATTGTAGCATCCATAACAATACGCAGCATCTGTGTAAATATAGCTGCATCCCTTTCATAAGGACACTAACCGCCCTCAAATTTAAGTGCGTTCAACATGCACATTGAAACAGCACCGGGCGAGCGCGATCGTTGTCCTGTCTATACCTACATGCCACGAAGGGAATAATTTATGTGCTTAAAGTACTATAGGGTATATCATTACCAACAATCTTAAAGACGATGCTGATATTGAAAGGAAGCGCAGGGCTTTGGCAGCCAGGTAATATGTTGGCTCGCAGATTTTCCAGTTGTACTAAGCAAGTTAAGGTAACGTTTTTCCAGGGATTTTGCCAGAGCTTGCACACGGGGAACCCGTGAGTCGGATATGCTGGACACCTTGCGCGTCCAATATAATAATAGCTTCAGGATGATGATGGCATTGGCCCACTTTTGCAGTGAGTCAGGTATGTTTGTGGAGTACCAGATGATGGCTTTGCAGCCGTCATTTGCAACAAAAAAACTATATCCCTGATCCATAGGTCATGGGACAGCCCCAACAGCATCCTAAAGACTTCAGGTTCACTTCACTACTATGGAGGTGCCTTATACGGAAACCAGCTCGTTTCCTTAATCGCCCTCCGCGCAGGGAAGTGGACTTATCTGTATCTTTCATGTTTATAATTAAAGTGATAATAATCTACCATAAACCTCACTAACACACTGTGGATCCTTTAGTTGTCCAAAATAGACAATGTTTACTTCTATTAATTTATTATTTTACTATACTGCTCGTCTGTTATCGCAAAATTGAGATAATGCTGAGGAGAGTATTTATTTCCAATCTTGAGTTTGCCACCCTCTGAATTTGCCGCCCGAGGCACGTTCTCCGGCTTGTCACCCCTCAAACGTCCCCCTCCCCCCCTCGATCCGGGGCTGTTGTAAATTCCATCGCGCATATGCTCACAGCAATCCGATCAGCTGTTGAGACTTTCCGAGTGGCCGTCAGATATACTCGGACAAAAAAGGGTATGTAAATTTTATAAGAAATGAGTGTTTTTGTGAAAAGGTAATATTTGTGGGGCCGAGAATGGTAATCATGGCTGTGATACCTATGTCGAAAATGGAATTTAGTTATATATATGGTCACATTGATGCATTTTGCTTGTTGATTTTGCTGAGAAATGCAGCTTCTAAAGCGGCAGCTCTGATTTCACCTGCGTTCTATGTTAACCATGAATGAATTTCTCGAACTTGGTGTGGCTAGGGCGGACTGAAACTTCCCGAGACTATGTCGGAAATATTCAGAACTATTTCCGAAATGTTTTAGACATATTTTCGAAATGTTTTCGGACGTATGAGGCTCCGACTTTAGAGCAAAAAATTACGATCTACTACTGCAGTGGGAAGAGAAAAAGTAATATTTATGGAGCTGCAGTCTTTCCATACACGCCTGCTACATGTTGCTCCCATATTAGTTCTAATTCGAAGAATAGCCCCACACAATTCCACTACTGAAGTAATTAAGGACTTTATAACCTTTGCTATTAGATCGTGTTGAGGAAAACCCTACTTGCAATGAAAATATTGGTGACTGCAAAACTAGTGACTTATTTCTTCTCCATCTACACGATCGTTAATTTGAAAGCCTCACTGCAATCCTTCCGAAAACGTTGATAATGTCCTTTCAAAGACGATTTTGTCAATTTCAAGTTATCCAACACACTCTTCCGAAGTTTGGTTGACTATTCTATAGATTGTTGTTATGCACATGTATCCACATCGGCTATTGGTTGGATCTTCTTTTAACTCCCCATTCTATCCACAGCCCACCTCTTGCTGAAATGTATGGTCAATTTGAACTGAAATTTATGGTAGAATAATTTTCAAAGTGGTGTGAATGTTCAATCATCAAAAGTAATTATAATATTTTATGGGTTTTCACGATGCATGAAGATAACACTTCCAATGATCTCGATATAAAAAAGCTGAACAAACCCTACCCATTACAAGTTACACCGAAATATTCATAGCGATAGCATAGCATACTTCAAGTGTTCAATATCATGAGAATCTATCTGTTTCTTCTTGTGTGTTTATATATCCTCGCGATTGTAGGCTCTAAAAAGAATAAAAAGCCTAAAAAGCCCTGTAAATCTGGAAGAGAAAGGAAACAAACCCCCAATTATTGTGAACTGCAGTACGACGTAGGTCACGGTGATGAACGACTTGAGAAGTGGTATTGGAATCCCGATCGTCGTTATTGCATGAAATTCACTTATAAAGGAAAAGGTGGAAATGACAATCGATTTGATTCTCGTAATGAATGTTCGTGTATATGTACGTAATAAAATAATTACGGCTCAATTGAATTAATTTTACTTCATTTTTGATTTGAACACGCTCACTAATGTAACGAAAAGTGTTTTAAAAAACGCATTACCGTGCAAAATATAAACTTCAAGATGCCAAACTATGAGTTTTTATATTTTTCATTGACATCAATAATATTCGAACATTTTGATCAATACAGTGTCTTTGAAATTTTTCCACTTCGAAAATATATTTTACAATGTAATGTGAATAACCCCCCTCCGCTTTAAATTTTTTTATTATTTTAATTTTATATTTCAGAGTCTAGGCTTTAATTTTAAATACTAATTGAGACTTATAAAGTCATAAAGAAGTCTTAGCTTTGTTTCACATAAAAGACATGATTCCTTGCTCCATTTAAGCACTCATGGGGCCCAAACTTACCCGAAAAGCGGTCCGCAACTTTTCCGGGTTCAGAAAATGGTGTCCCCACGAAGTTAAGGAACATACTTAATACAGTATATATTTTGGCGAAATCAATTTAAAAATCATTAAAAATTGAATGTTTTCTATATAATCTGCACTGTAGTACCAGCTGTGGTCATCGTTCATCGAATATATTCGCAAAATCACTTTCCTCATCTCTGAAGGTTCCTTTATCAGTATTTTTTTACCTTGGTATTTTGTTCCGTAAACTCTCTTCTCTCTGGAAATTCATAAAAAATATCCCATTTTTAAAGCGAAGGATACGGTTTTCATTTCCAATTATTGCTCCATATTCCTTTTAGCATTTTTCAGTAAGCTCCTCGAGAGGATTGCTTTCAATAGTGTATACTCCAGTAAATGAGCCAACTCGATAATTAAGTCCTTTCTAGTTTCTAAGCAAGATGGATTTATTAGAGGTACGACAAGAGGATTCAACTTACTATCATTCACTGAAACTGATGTTTCGACTATTGACCAGAAAAATCAACTGGATGTAATGTATATATATATATATATATATATATATATATATATATATATATATATATATATATATATATATATATATATATATATATATATATATATATATATATATATATATACTTTAGCAAGACTTTCAATTCAGTGAACTATAAAATCCTCTTCTCAAAGCTAGAAATTTTTGGTGTCTTGATCCACTTTGCTTCAAACCATCGATCGTGCAATCATTGGTCGAGGGTAATTTATTTGATACGTAACAGAATAGTTGTTTGAGTCACTATCAAAAAGTGTTCTTCAATTTACTAAATGAAAAAGTCAGCGTCAGTTGTGAGTGAAATTGATATGACAATATCATTGCATTTTCACACAAGCAAACATTTTTAGGTATTTTTTTAAATAGGCTCTTGCTTTCGAAGTTTAATTGAATTGAATTCTTTCGTATATTATAAGCGTCTTCTAACTTTGTTTTTAATTAATTTTCACAGTCACGAAAGTTTTCCCCTAGTTCAACTATAAATTTTTCTAAACGGGTGTCTGAAAATCATCATAACTTTTCATGCGAACGAAGCAGGACCATGTGAGATTCTTACTCACGAAAAACCTTCTCCCACAGGAATCCGAGCTGGGACTGCTTTCGCATTATTTCGACACGACTACTTTTGTTCTAACAGGATGGGTCTGTAATGTATCCTTTTCCTCTTTTCAGCCGCAATACCATCTTAACATATACCGAAACATGTACCCAAGCGTCCTCTGAATGATGTATTATATTATCTCCAGTATTCCATTCTGATTTTCCTCATTCTGTGGGTTTTTCTTAAAGTTGCCTTGACTTGATAGAGATTGTCTCAGGTAGAAATTTATTTCACCGTGATCACGTCTAAGCCAAGATTTTATGGCGTGGATCAGCCTAGACGCCTATGCTCCTGTTGTACTTGTAGCCCACCAAGCTCAAGCGTTCTCTCTCGTGTTTGAGAGATTGCTACCTCTCTTCCCAGCTCTGAGCTGAATTCAGGAAAACCTCCCTACGCTCGTTTGCCAGTAAGTCAACTGGGATTACCCCCGATTTGACCAGCAAGGTCTTTTCTGATATCCTCGCGGTAGCTGCTTCCGATTTGTAATGCTCCGCTGCGTTAAAAGTTCACCATATCCCCGCACTATACAGCAGCATTGAATGAGCCGCCATAAGCAGCTTGCGTTTATTCTCACTAGGACCGCGAACGTTCGCCATGAGTAAGCTCAGCGAAACTACAGTCCCAAATGTCATGTCGCATGCTATTCAGATGTGCTCCCCGTAAATCAGCTTTGAGTCAAAAGTTAGCCCGAAATATTTAGCAGTTTTTATGGTCTCGGCCGGTTTGAAGCCAGTCATTTCGGGTATTATTATTATTATTATTGTTATTATTTCGTCAACATGACAATTTCAGTTTTCATGATCGCCAACCGGAGACCATGGTTTTCGAACCAGCCTCCAACCCTTCTTGTGACTTGATTTAACTGAACTGTGCGAGTTGGGGATTCTGGAGGCTCTGACAGCTGCTACTTATTCATCCTGATCCAGTAAAAAAACGATCAGCCTGGCCTAATGAATTGCGGTTCCGGTGCCGCTCTTATAAGTCGGTTACTTAGTGGATGTCACTTATTAATGAGTGGCCACAACAGTCCCACTGCTGAATTGCTTCGAATGCCTATGATAAAGACTTCGGTAGTCCTTCAAGGAATTTTCTCGCTGTATCAAGCGATAGTGTCTAAGAGCAGCCCTTTCCCTTTAGGTCCTGCGAAGTTCTTGTAGAGTGAACAAAATAAAATCTTCCTGACGGACTATGAAAAAATTTTCTACTCTCAAGTGATACGCCAGGAAAAATGAGTCCGCGATACGCTTTAGAGTATCAGCCTTGTTATACCAAGCAGAGAAATCTCACCACATTCGTTGGGACTAAAGTCAACGAATAATTATTCCTACAATCAGTTTTTAAAGCATACATTTAGCCCTTTAGCCTTTAAATTTTTAGTCCTTTAACATTTTTGCCCTTTTGTAGTTTTTATTTTGCCAGTAGCTAGTAATACGTTTTGTAAAGCTCCACTGAGTAAATGTTAGTGAAAACCGTTATTTGAATAAGCTAATTTGAAGTATGTTGTAAGATATTTTTTCACAAAAAAAAAATAATCTGAAAAAGCATTTTCTGGAATGTTAAAATATTCTTCTATATTCAATAGTAAATTTATTTTCAGTTTATTATTATTTAATAACTAAGTAAATTATTACAAGAAAGATAATGTCACTTCTTTTGTTTCTACTTTGTACGATTTGATAATTATATACATAAAGCTATTGCATTTCTAATCATTCATAATTTCTTATTGCTTTTTACAAACTATTCAAATAAAAATCACTTCCATTTACACTTTTTCTATATATACATACGTTATAAATCTCGAGTATCTGAAGAAAATCAATCATCATTTGCATACATTTTGTTTTCACATTAAAACCAACAACTTCTTATTGTACTATTGACAAGAAATAATTTTGATAATTATGTACCTATATGATAAATACGATACAATTTATAGGTACTCTAACTACACAGCATACAAACTTTATGGAATATGATGTCTTGTGTTTAAGATGAGATTGATGCGAGTATTTTAAATCTTCTTATTTTTCGCAACATCGATTTTGTATATATTTCGTCGGATTTTATTTTTTACTAAGCTTCTGAAATCGTTCCTTTAGGCTTCCAGGTTTCACTTTTTGACTGGCTTTTGGTACATTTAGATTTTGCTGCTTCATCTTTTTTAGGCTGAAACGAAATGGAAAATATAAATTTTAGACCTAGGTAATTTTTGTTTTGCATTCTCAAAAACTAGAACAGTGTCACTAGCTGTTTTAGAAGATTTTAGAAGAATAAATAAAAATAAAATAAAGCAAACTTACAGTTCATTCGACAGTAAAGTCATTTCTTTTTTCCATATATCTTTAAAGTCATTCGTAAAAGATGCCCAATACTCGAAAAACTGTCCGGGTGTACATTTTTCCAGTGTACCAGATTTCGGAATGAAATGATAGAATTTCATCATTTTTATGAAAATCTCTTGGCATTCGTCGAGTTTTTTCTGTTGTTTCTCAATTTTCCGCGATGCTATTTCGATAAAATGTTCCATTTTCCCTTTAAACGGTTGAACATTGGATGGGTCCGATGACGCAATCACTTTTTCGGTAGTGTTTTTACAATCTAAAAAAAAGATGGGGTTGATGTCAGATCGATAATTAAAGTAAATACACAACAATCAAGGTCCAGTATACTACCAGGATAAATTGAGTGGTTGAACTTATCATTCCATACTCATAAACATTGATTATGAATGAAGCTTATATTAACTTCTACTCCCAGTCCCGAAAAGGGTTGAATTGCTGTCCCACTGACATCCTTTTTCGGATTTGGGATCATACCCGCGGATTTAATAACGTATAAAATAAACTTACGTGTCAATTTCTTGCTCAAATCATTGATTTGTTGTTTAACTTCATCGAAATCAACATTTATTGCACGATCGACGTCACCTGGTTCAGGTACGGGTGAAGGAATCTCAAGTAGCGGTACACCTTCTTTTCGCCTTCGACTAATATATGTCTTGACAATGAAATGCAGTAGCGTGATTTTCGAATCCTTCGATTTCACATCTTTCAATTTCCCTAGAATTTCTAAGCCAAAACCATCTGCCTGACCTCTCGTCCTATTTCCACCATTCATATAGTTCCCCAATGTTAATATGATCGAGAATAGAACTCGAACATCTTCACTTTCAATGAGAAACGACGATAGTTGCTTAACAATAGACAATTTACGCGAGACTTGAACACAACCTTCTTCGAACTCGGCCTGGAAGACTATGCATGAGATTCTTTCTGCGGACGATGATATTTCTGATATCTTCAGTAGGAATTGTTCGGGAGCATCGAGTGGAATATCACCCTGAGCGGCATCCTTGATCATGGCTAGCTCGTCCGGTGTTGCCTTGATTTCCATGATATGTTGTAGCGCTTCCAGGCTTATAACGGACGTGTCACAGTGATATATTGCATGCTCGATCTCGGCAAAATCAACATGGAGACTTCTTGCAAATATTCCAACATTTTGAGATCTTTTGCTGTCTAAGACCTTGATTGTCTTGATGCGAACTGGTTTTGTTGCCTCTTTTTTCACTTTCGGTACCACTGCTTGCCTGGAGAAAAGTTCCGTGAATTCATCGATGTTATCCAGGTTGGTTTCATCGATTTCTTGCCAAAGATGCTTGCCTGCAGGTAAACCTGCATCAGGTACATCTTCTTCGGGAGATATGACAGGTGTCGGTGCGACTATTCTTGTCCAATAAAGTGGTTTCATTGGTTTGGGAGGATTTACAGCATTTTTTCGAAGAGCTAAAAAAATACAAGAGTTGAAGTAGTGTTTCAACTAGTGTTTATTGCAATACTTACTATTAGAGGGTTGAAACCATGCACCGCCAGGAAGCGGCATTGGTAGTGGTGGAGGTCCCCCTGCAGGAGGTGTTTTTGTTGCGGGATGAGGAGGCTGACTTCCATCCGACATAATTAGTGGCGGAGGCAAAGGTGCTCCTGCTGATGGAGGTGGTGGAGGTGGAAGAGGACCCGAAAATGGAGGTGGTGGCGGTGATGTTGTGCCTTGTAATGGTGGAGGTGGCGGTGGAACTCCAACCATTGTTAATGGAGGAGGTGGTGGTGGTGGTGGTGTAGCACCATCCATCGTGAATGGAGGAGGTGGTGGTGGTGGTGTAGCACCATCCATTGCGAATGGAGGAGGTGGTGGAGGCGGAGGTGCAGCAGCCAGGAAATTTGGTGGAGGTGGAGGAGGTGGAGCGAAAGTTGTTCCAGGCAGCGGTGGTGGTGGAGGAGGAACTTTCGACGTAGGAGCATCTATGGTTATGGCTGTTGTTATTGGCGGACCGGGAGCGTCTCTTGTCTTATCACTCGTCGAGCCTTGTAAAATTCCACTTTCACTCTCATTATCACAAGTAACACCTCCTTTGACCTTATTGAGTATGTTTTCAGTTTGGGTAAATTTATCTTCGGTATTTTTGTCAGATTTTTCCGTTTCTAGATCACCGAAACTCGTCTGCATGATTTTATCTTCCATCGCCTCCTCTAGCTTCAATTTTCGCCTAGTCGACTGCGTTAGATCCGATCCCTGTTCACCACATTCGTATAGTGTAATATCAGTCTCATTAAGTAAGTCCTGCAATAGAGCCGAACGCGTTCCATTTTTATCGTTCACAGGACTTTCGGTTTTTCGTAGTTTTAAAGCTATTTCAAAGACACGGCACAGTTCGTCGACAGTGTCACAATTTTGGAGCTGCTTTTTAAGTTCTTTTAAGCGACTCTGCGGAAATCGACTTACGGAGGAGGAACTTTCGTTGTGTGATGAGTGCAGTATTTCACTGGTTGTCGTTGCATGTTTTTCCGTTTGTAGGTCTTCTAATTTATTACCGAAAGGTGTTGACACAAATGGCCAAACCATTTCGGTATTCAGTTTGCCTGGAGTATTAGGTGATGGCTGTAGTTGGTCAGTGTGAGACCATTGGTACATTTGGTATGGCTGAAAATTAGATAAAAGACATATTCTAATATATTTGATAGAAATGGTTTTGAAACTGAGAAATAGTAGGTAAAACAAATGATTATTCAATGTTATAAAAGTATAAAAAAGAGAAAAAGTAAGTTTCTATAGTTTGCGAGAGCTCAATAGACTAAAAATTGACTTTACTATGGAATACTTAATTTTTTAGTCTACTCACTTCATCTCAGTTCTCTGTGTCGTGATTAGTATACTGTTTCTGATAACACTTCAAAGTTTTTTATATTAAAATTTTGTTGAAATAATGCACTAACGATCTTGGAATTATTTCACTTGTAATACTTGACGACAATTAGCTATAATATAGAAGCTAATTTAAAAGTATTCAAAGACACAGATGCATTGTATCTGCACGAAGAAAAACATATACATATCTCCATAATGCTAAGATGATTTACTTGCAACGTTACGAGCGTTTTGTTTCTGGCAAGTAATTAACACCTTTCTCTTGAACAAGATGCTTTCGTTACGCTTTTGTAGCATAGAGTATTACAATGGTAGATGCAATTACGTTGGCAATAGCGGCAACGTAGACCCATTGTGCCCTACTAAGCATAAAGGTTCTATCTGCATTTTTCTCGTTTATGAGTTAACACCGGGTTGGAAAACTATATACTCCATTGCATAATTCTACAAAATTTAAAAAACATATCTTTTGTGAAAGTATGTTAAAATCAATATTGAAAAATGCAATCTCCCTATACCTCCAGTACAAATCAAAACACAAATCAGTGAATATCTCGAAAGTACTAAAATAGAACCTTTATGCTTAGTAGGGCAGTATTGTCAGTCGCTCATGTCAATATCGTGAAGACCTACATGTTCAGATTTATATCATCAGGGTCAGGACTGCATTGACTAAGATCATGCGAGCGGAATCGATAATACCATATGAAATTAGAATAAATGTATTATTTTCTGTTTTTAGTTATTGTAACCAACTCTCATTCGCCTGTAGTTTATTGAGTGATATTGAATATGAAACGCAATAACAATAAAATAAAATAATTAAGGCAAGTAATTGAATCTTACTAGATTCGAATTTTTTCTAGTATTTAAAACAGAAGTTTTTAAATGAAATAAATGGAAAAGAGTCGATTCCAACGATTCTTCTAATAAAGACTAGGGTAGATTACCCTAGAAATATCAATTTCTGCGAATAAATTGAAATGTATCTACTTTCTAAAGGAAAAATTGGTATTTAATTTAAAATCTTCATTTTAAGTACTTGAGAAATGATAAGATAGCGATTGAGAAATCAGAAAAAATCATTGACGTCGAATCAATGTATGTTAAAAAGCGAACTTCTTAAAGGCACTTTTGTTGAGCTTACCGATGTTGGTAGCAAATTAATTTTGCAGAAGAATAAAAAAGGCCACATCTTCTTTCGGCGTCTATTCATCGTAAATCAAATCAACATTTTCTAAGATATAAGTGGAAGCATATGAGTTACAGAAACAACTAAAATGTATCAACCACTGCACAAGTTGACGTCTCACTTTTAGTTTTTTGAAATAGATACTCTCGTTCATAAATCCATTGAGTATATCCTCATATGCGATTCGAGTTGGTTATAAAACCAATACAGAGCGTAAACTAACTAGCTCGTTGAATTGAGTAGTCCTTTGTGTGAATTTCGAAGGTGGACTCACTCGTCAGAGTCAGAAATTTTGAATCTCCTTTCTATGACTAACCGGCGCAAACTAAAAAATTTAAAAAACTAACACTACAATACCTTAACTGCATAGTAAATATCATACTTACATAGAAAGTATCAACATCTGTCATTTGTTGTTTATCACAAATCGGCTTGATAATGCCAGCTATCAGTAAATTGAGACAGCACTGTTGTGCTAATGTGATTAAATCCATTTCGTTGAGCAGGCTTCCAGTACTCTGCATCGACGTCACTAGCCACTTGAGCAGCATTTGTCCTAAAAATTATAAAATAAATATCAGAATATTTTCACCATTAAAACCTCAACAATGGTATATACCAATTAACGTAGTAATTTTACTATTAGCCAACTTTTCACCAAATAAACTTGTAAGCGACAATCTGAAAAACAACTTATCGCCACGACTAGTCATCAATATTTGATTCCTTTTCAAATCGACAACGAAAAACAAATCGAAAATACAACAAATCACGGTTAGTTTTGGCTGGTGAACATTCATCAGCATCAGGACTTGGTTCAGGTCGAAAGTAAAACGTCGTTTTCGACGAAATGGGATCGCAACCGTCAAATCATGTTTTTGGACGTTTGGCAAATTTGGAGTTGACGCTGTCAAATGCTTGACAATGCTATAAGTCCAGGCCAAACTCAGGTCAGACTGCTTTGACCGGTTGAAAGGCATCTTGTAGAAAGCCTTTTTGCGCCACTCTTTGAATAAATCCACGGATTTCGTCATCTTCGATGAATAGGATAATTGGCACGAATTGAAGAATATTTCACAATTTTTTTAAAAACTTAGATAAAACCGCGAATGTGTAATGTTAAACCTTCGCTTACGCTTTCCTACAACTAATATTTACAACATCGTTTTGCGAATAAGTACTGAACTAGTTATATTTATTATCTTTGAAAACGAGGCAATATTGCACGTTATCGCAATGTTTTCGTTTAGCGTTCAGTTTAGATAGCTTATGAGAAATCTATTGTCTAGATACGGTGTGCCGTACATGTGTCGTATGTGAGCACTTTATCGCACATTTTCGTAATTTTAGGTGATGATTAATTTCGAGCGTGAACTGAATACAAGTTCAATATAAAAAGCGATTTCGTGTCGTCGGTCACATCTGGCATTTTTTGCAAAAGCCGCTTGGCAGATTTTGATAAGCCAATGTTGAGACGACCACGATATCGATAAGACTCTTGATTTAAATTTTTTGGCAGTTTTGATTGCTTGCGTGATTGCTATTTTTACTTTCTGTGATCTATGATGTTTCACTAAAAATAAGTTGATCGAAGTTCATGTGCTATTTGTAAACATTATGTTAAGCCAATGGAAAATGTTTGATGATCAAAATAAAGGAACAGTTAAAAGTGCAGGCATGATAAAGTTTTTGGGAGCTCTTTTGCATTAATTTGCTTAAAGTATCAAATTCAGGAGTTGAAATAAACATTGAGAGCCGCTTAATAATTTACGTATTCAGAGGTTTAAATAGTCACATGCATATTTATGCGAGATAAAAACGTATGAGCTACATTTTTGTATAATTCTGCAGGCCAATCTATTTGAACCGCAGAGTATTGCTATTAAAGGCATGTTGCACTATTCTACCTCTATCGCCCGATGTTTTGCTATCAAAATTATTTACCATACATTCATACGACCCGTCAAATATCCTTTTTCACACATTCATCAATGATTCAAACTGTTAATTTGCACTAAAAATTTTAACGTCGACAACATGAAAGCATTAAAAATTCAAAAATATAGCAGTTACCAATAAAATGAATTCATGGATTATTCACGCGAGTACAGTCAACCATTCAAAAAAAAAATACTCACGCCAGTTACATTCGATTACCGAATCTGAAGTAAAAGTATTCAGAAAATTGTGTATTTACTTGCGACATAAACGCTGCTCGCATATTTCGGACTACTACCGTACGACTCTCTCTGTCTCTCTACGACTATTGTCCGTGTATTAGCCATATTCAGATTTAAACAACGACAATATCGTTTCGTTCGCGAATATTACAGTCATCTCGCTACGTTTAACCACAACGATAAAATACAATGTCGACTCTAAAAATTTATGAAGCAGATACAATTTAACAGGAGGTACGTTGCTCGTTGGCCTTCATACGCTTCATCAGGACCTGTTCAAGCTCGCCGCCACCGCCGCCATCACCGACGACGACTGTACGTGCAAGGAGCTGTTTTGTGGGTGCCGACGAGCAACAGAAATCTGGAAAGCCGTAAAGTAATTTTCTTTTCTTATTTCAGTTCCTTGTTTACAAAATGAAAACGGCCATAGACACTCGGAATGATCCCCGGCTTTGTTTTTCAGAGGCACTCGAAAAGCCATTTAACCAGCAATCCCTAGAGCTGCTGGTTCTCGTTTCAAGCGCCAGAGTTCGGACCAGGAGTAGCTGCTGGGAGAGCACGAATATAAACAGAATGCGAGCGGTAGTCATGTATTTATTTATTTTTTCACCAGACATTGCAATGGTTGTAACCTTTTAGTATTCTTTACGTATAAATATGTGTACGCGAGTCATGTACCTACTGACTTACATACCCTTCTTCCATTAGAGTTAACATTTTTGAACATGCTATTTTTGTGTTCTTTAGAGATTCTACATGCTTATGCTAGGGCTTAAGCTGTTTGAGTAACAATACTTTCACTTTGGTGGATTACGTACTGATTGAAGAAAGGATAAGCAAAAAGTATATGATAGGTGGTAGTATTTAGGCAAAATATGTAGTCACTTGACGCTTACAAATAAATATGATGTTTATCCTCGAAGTTTTCACAGTAATGTTAAACCAGTTTATTTTTTCCTGGAATAATTGAGGTCTCTTTGGTTTCTACTATCTATGGGGAAATCTACTTTAACATTGGAACAATAGAACTCTGGCTAAAAATGGTAGTAAGGGTCACAGGATGTAATCATGATCTGGTACTCGATGTAGTAAAAGTCCCACAAAAAAACTGACTGCAAGTAACATCTCTGCTGAATCCAATCTAAACTTCTTGCTGGCCACAGGATATTTTGTTACAAAACAGCAGACGGAGAAGGATGAAGGCAAGTGCCTTATGTATCCAAGTGGAACTTCTATCCATCGACCTTCTGGCTGGGGGTTTTATTAGGGGCAACATCGTCTCCCTGGAAAGCCTACTATGTCCGCGTGCTCAGTGTTCAGCCTCCAAATAGATGGATAAAACAATCTCAACTTAGACAACGGAAAATTTACTACTCTTTTGGATGTTGCTATCTATACACACAAAGGGTTCCTTCTTAAGAAAGTTACTGCAATTAGTAGCGAATTTCGTTATCGATTTTTGAACTGCTGATTTTTAAACCTACGTCATTTGAATTAAGTTAAGCTTTTTCAACCTGTGGTTTATCAACTGCCAGGCTTTCCTTGACGAGAAGGAAGATGTCATCAATCATATATTTCATCTCCACTTAGAAGACATTTTTGGTGGTTTGTCCTTTTATCATCATCATCAGCGCTACAACCGGGGTTCGGTCCTGGCCTCCGTCAATAATTTTTTCTATCGATCCCGATCGCGAGCCGATATCATCCAATGGGGCACCCCTAAGCTCCGAGTGTCCTGATCAACGCCATCTCTCCAGCGCAAGCAAGGTCTCCCACCCTGTCGTCTGCCTTAAAATCTGCCGCAAAGGGTTTTCCGAGCCGAATCCTCTTCGCTCATTTGAGCTAGGTGTCCTGCCCACCGGAGTCTAGCAAGCTTTATCTTCGTAATTATATCTGCTTCTAGGTAGATAGCATACAATTCATGGTTATAGCGTCTCGAGAATCGCCCTTCTTCACATATGGGACCAACGATTTCCATCAAGACTTTCCTTTCGAACGCGGCTAAAAGGTCAGAGTGCCTTTTGCTGAGCACCCAAGTCTAGGATCCATAAGTGAATACTGGCAGCAATAGCTAGCTTGTACAGCAGGAGTTTGTACAGCAGGAGCTTGTACAACAGGTGCTTGTACAGCAGAAGCTTAGATGTTCAGGTGAGATTTCGGGATTTGAAGAGCCTTGACAGACTGTAGTAGGCTTTGTTGGTTTTGAGCAGCCGCCCGCATATTTCTTCCTCCATGTTGTTATCGGCTGCTATGATTGACACAAGGTAGTTGAAAGATGGCACTACTTTAGATTCAGGGTCAACTACCTTGAAGGTTTGACTAACTCTATGTGTTATTCCTGTAGATGCTATCACCATGTACTTAGTCTTTCCTTCATTTATGTGCAGTTTTTTTGTCGCTCGCTCCATCTGAATAAAGGATTCTCGTACAGCTAGTTCTGATTTTGCGATTTTGTCTATATCATCTTCATAAGCCAGTATCTGGCAGGACTTGGTGACGATAGTCCCTTTCGTTGACGTGCCAGAGTCTCGGATTGCTTTCTCCAACGCCAGGTTGAAGAGGAGGCAGGCCAGACCATCCATTGTCGGAGCCCATTGAGGATGTTGAACGATCTGGATAGAATCCGGCTATTTGAACTTGGTTTTTTACATTGGTTATGGTCAACCTACCAAATCCTGTCAGTTTGTTTGGGATGCCGATTTATACAGTTCGACTCTCGCTATGCTATCATAAACGGCCTTAAAGTCTATAAATAAATGGTACAGTGGAATGTTGAATTCGACACATTTTTAAAAATAAACAAACAACAAACTTCAGTGTGAAAATACACCAGATTTTAATAATTCATCAATGGACACGTCCACATGTACCTTCCCAGATCTTACCTCAAAAAACGTATTTTCCACAAAATAAATTATTTACATTTATTTCCATTTGTCTAACCTCTTCTTTCTACCAAAAGCCATCTGCTTTTCCAAACCCATTATTCCTCATCCTCAGTATTTCCATATCAATCTTTTAACACCTCTTGCAAAACAAACACCATACGAAACGTAAAGTCTCTCTCACCATCTGACCATCTATCAACCAGCTAAAACAAAAGAACCGTACGGATTTTCTTTAAGTTTTTATGCGGCCGACATAAATTTTCCTTGTAAGGGTCTTACCACATTTGCATTTAAGCCACTTTAAATTTAAATTTCATTGTACAGAAGGGCACAAGCAGCCGAGAGAACCTTTTTTCTTTGACCGACCATCATCATCACACCTACGCAATCCCATCAGACTAAATACTAGTTGCCCAAATAACCAACCAAACAATGGGAGAGAGTTACTGGCGACAAACTTAAATCTCCAGCTGGCATAAATGGTCGGTCGATGTTGGGGTTGGATCTGAGCCAGGACCTGCCGACTGAGTTGTAGAAAGTAATGATGGACAAACTGCTGTCCGAGAAAGACGATGATGCGACATCACATTCACATATGGGGATGTTCAGGACACATGTATGAAACTGGACGAGGAGATGTAAAACGTAAAACGGGTTTTGGCTCGTGTGTTAAAAGCATTTGCGGCGGAATTAAGACCAATGGTTTGCCATAGAACAATAAGATAAGTAGATAGGTAGATTAATTTCTGAAGTAGCGTTATTGTGACAATGGCCAAGAAATCGATGTGAAATGAACTCTCCGTGTTTACCATTTTATATGAATATATTTTAAGTAAATTGATGCATTGTATAAAAATTATATAAATATATACCTGCCTGTGTAAAAATTAACGTCATTTACAAAAATAGAATTTGATCTTCAATCAAATTCTCATTCGGCACAAAACTCACATTGGAATCCTTAATGGCTTTCAGTCACAGAAAATCATGGTTTGTTGAATAAATAAATTTCACCATTGTATTGTGTCTATCAATCAGTTCAACCAAGCAAACAACAAGCTCGGTATGAGGTTCTTACAGGTACAAATCCCGGTTTACCTCAAACAAAACAAAAACACCTCGCAATCCGCAAGGACTCGAGTCAAATGCGGTACATAACACAAATCGCGAACCTGGCGGAAGTTGGGGGTGAGGAATCTACATCAAGATTACTAAACGCGGATTCGCTTAAAGTCCACAAAGGGAATGAACGGAGGAACACAATATTTTCAGTATTCTCTTCTCAAACAGGTTTCGGTTAGAGGATAATTAAAGTCTCACATTCATTACGTAGCGCGACCGCATATGATGGTTGCTGTTTGTACAAAACTACGGTGGCGTGTATTTCTTCCAACCGAGTGATGTCAGGTCCTGGAGCAATGTACAATCCTTTTTAATTAGAAGTCACAGTGAAATTACTTTCACTATGAGCAGTAGTTCAAATTCATAAAGGACAACATCCTTGTGGATTATAATGATAATGCTATATGGTTTATTCCACTGAGTCGAAGTCTATACCATACATATTTGCATCTCCATGGGGATACTTAATTACTTTTAGATAGAATTTGGCAAGTCATAAAGCTCGTTTGCTTGTATACCAAGCTAAACATTCTACGGACTGATAATGCAAGACAAGACTCCGGGTTTCAGACCAATGAAAGCTGCAGGTTCTCGACCTATCAAAGCAACGGTAATCGCCTTGAAATGTTTAGCATCATAAATGCATTGAATTGTTATCAAGAATTTACGCAATGCATGTGAGTGTGTGTGTGGTTTGCTCATGTTTGCATTAAGCTCACTTTGAAATATGCATCATGATCTAATTGCCGGAGGGCTGTTTACGAAGAAATGCAGTTCGGAGAAATTGGTTTTGGGATTGAGTCGACAGGATCTTATGAAAGTCTAATTACTTTGTCAATATGACTTCCAAACTATTAAGAACAGTATGACTGGTTGGCTAGTTCGAACATGATGAATATACATTTGTGTTGTTGGAAAACTGGAGTGAGTTGTTTGTATGGTTTTGTAATTCTAAAATGAGTAAGCGGATCTGATATGGATAAACCAATGAAAGTGAATTTATCAAAGTGAACAAGAATCGTCAGTCAGTTTTAACATTGATTGCCTAAGTTTAACTGTACTAAAGGAACTCTATATGCTGCATCTCATATTACTCGATAAATTTTGCATTGCCTCATTTAACTACAGATGTATTGCCATACTATTAGCATTACAAAAACTATTTAAAAAAATGTTCTATGAAGCTCACAACAATTTTTATCAATGACAAAAAATAGACAGGTCAACCACTGCCAACCACATAACTCTCGGTTCGGACGTTCTGTGTGGTATGAAAAAGGGCATCAAATTGATACTATTTACACAGACTTCAGAAAAATTTTTGACCTCGTTGAGCATGATATTCTTCAACTTAAATTAGAGATTTTTGAAATCTCAGGTTCCCTAATATAGAATCAATAGAATTCCCTACGTTAAATTTCGGGATTTTTAATCCAAAAACAGATTGACGCTGGACCACAAGGTAGCCAACTGGGGCCTCTTTTCATATTGAATCTTTCTGAAGTTTCTTTCTTCTTTCTGAGCACCTTTCATATGTGGACGATCTGCAAATGTATCATACAATAAAGTGATAACCAAGCTCAGTCTTTCTTCAATGAATATTGCTTTAGCAGTGGTGAAAATAAAATAAACTTATTATTTACTTCCGTGTAGTGCTGCTAGCGCCGTAGACTTACGTCACAGATTATCCCAAAAAATTATAATTCACCAATCCCTAATTTTTTAAGTAATCAGTTGATTAAGGTTTGATGTGATTGTTCATTTTATTTATGTACGGTTCGATTGGTTTGAAAATAAATAAATGAAAGGAAACACACAACAACCTTGTTCATTTTTTTCACTTCACAGGTGAGGATTTTTTTCACACCATTCATTATCAGCCATAACTTTACTCATTTCTGCTCCTTAGCTCACATTCTTAAGTCCCAACGGTAAATCCATTACGTGCACTTCTCGAATCTCCACAAGTTAAGGAGTGCCCGCCAGAAACATATCAATCCCTCATCTAGCTAACTGATGCTCCACCCAAAGCCTACAGTCTTAAATTCTCATTCGGCCCAAGTACATTTTCTAGTAAACGATTTTTCCCGGTATTCTGTATAAACGGTCGACTTTATTACAGAAATGTTTCCGGCTTGATGATTTATTGGCGAGACAGAATAGCTGTTTCCTGCAACACTACTCGATTCACACTCGCGTCAGCCTGACCCTGACTATACGCTCTCTATATCTACTGCCATACGGATGGATGGTGTTTTGAGTGAGAGTTCGGCGAGCTTTTCGTGCCTGGATGATATAAATCAAATCAGGATATCAAGTTTCTTCGCATAACAAGGCGGCAAGTTCCTATTTCGCACCTTTTTGCATATGAATGCATAAATTTAACAGGTAGGTTCGGATCTGTTGGGAGGAGGGAAGTCAGTCAGTGTTGAATGGCTAAAGTGAGACCATTACTTTTCCACCTGATCAAGTTTGAAGACAAGTACTAAGTCTGTAACAAGCTTCTTTAGGAGTGGAAACCTTCATGAAAGTGAATTTCAAGTACCGAGCTAAAAGCGTGTGAAATGTTTGCATGAAAGTAGTATGCTGATTCGAATCATGAATGTATCAAGGTTATTAGCAATATTGGCATAAAAACCTTTTTGGGATGTTTTTGGAGTTCGTGATATGAATATGTACGGAAAATTTTAAGGATTTACCATTTAAAAGTTTTGTGGTCTGATATTCGTATAGAAGATAGGTTCAGTGATAAGAATCTTTGATGCTCAGCAACGGATCCAAACAAACTATTAGACCGAAGATTAAAATTTTAGGAACCAGTTACTCGAAATATATTTTTAAAGCCCAATTTTTCCTTTCATATTGGTGAAATATTTCGATATTTTGAAGGCAAGAAAAGAAGATGAAATATATTTATGGAAAAATCAAAATTACTCTTCAAATATCGATTTCTAACCGATCCAAAATAAAGGCGGCTATTGCTATAAAATGGATAATTTTTATTTATTCTTCTGAATCGACTTTATTGGTCAAATTGGGCAAACACCCTTCAACACATTACACTGATACCAATATTTTTTCCACGTACGCTATGAACATGGTGCCCCGAGCTATAAAATATTGCTTGAAGGATCAACTTCCATACATTACGGGCTTTTCAGCTCTGCACATAGTCTCAACTCCCATGTAACATAGCCCCAACTACTATTAATATAACCACAGCACATATCATTAATGTAGACTAAATAGTCTAGTATAGTATAGATTCTATCAGGGTTACTATGCATTGCGTTGGGGGCTATAATAAATGAAATTGCAAATGATAATACATAGCGCCTACTTCTGTGAAATTTTCGCCATGGATTATGGTGTTATATTTTATGACAACCCCGAAATCAGCCATTTGTACTACACCAAAAGTATATAAAACTATTACCATCTCCACTTTCCAAGAGCCATATGGGTTGTTGTGCGAAAAACTATGATTTGCATTGCTTGATTCTACCATTTCTTTACTACTTGATACTACAATTTAATTGATTTCACATTATTACCTAATTACAAAGTTTAAAGAAGTATTTTCAAGGAACAAAATAATTAAAAAAAAACAATGGTTTATGAAAAAGCTACAATCATGTAACTAAGGGCTGCTAATTTGTTCCTCTAGAGAATATTTCTATACGAAATAGTTGAACAAAAGCTATAATTATCCCAAGAACAAAGCCAACATTCTATTCAATTGTAAAATTTTCTATTTAACATTCTCTATCAAATCCATTCAAAATTTGCTTCGAAGATTGTTAGCAAAACCTTTCAAAAACCTTAGCTCATAAAATTTTCTAAGTACACAAATTACCATTACAACATTATCTAAACACGATCAACATCCATTCGGGGGTAGATATTTAAGTATCTGAGACCGGATACAAAATTCTAGCGAGCGTAACGTGACTCTTCGACTGACTGTGGATAATAAACTAATCAAACGACTAATCGGGGAGCCATTGAACGCAGACGGAAGTCTCGCATTGAATTTTAATCTACTAATTTAAACAAAAATGAAGAACATTTTCGGCTGCTGGCTCACAGGATCTGTGAAAGACAACAACAAGTATTCCGTTTTTACGCACGCTATGCCAATATTGTATAAGAAATTTTTCGATATAATCTTGATGTTGAAGTTCAGTAGTAAAGTCCTCAGCACAATAAAAGATGGGGGTGGATGGGATGGCAGGCATTTGAGTGTCCTGACGAGGTCAACGCTAAACGGCTGGCAGGTCGGGGACTGAATACAAATCGCAATTTCATGAATCTATCTACTGTCGATTATTGCTCTCTGTCTGACACAGCACTTACCTTCAAATCTCTCACAAGCGGCGAAATTCAATTTTTCCGGAACATGAGATGGGCGTTTAGCCGTAGTGCTGTCGCCGTTTGAAGACCTTTCAACGATAAAAGACGCCACCTTCTTCAGAACGTTTCCATCGATGGCAACCGATTGGGGGGTGCTGGTGAGTGAAGTTGTCAGCACCCCCGGAGCTATTGTTGTTGGTGTTAGCACGGAAGGCGTCGTTGCTGTTACAGGAGCTGTCGATAGATTGCTGTTGTTGTTGTTGAGTAGCTCCTTGCTAGGATCTGTATTTACGTCGGCCGGCAGTTTCTCTGGCAGTGGTGATTCGGATTCGGGAGCTGGTATGGCAGCCGAACTAAGTGTTATAGGAGATGTTCTGCCCGTTGAGTTAGAAACTACAATGAATGGCTGAATGTCGTTTGATGAGCTGCTGTTGCTGCTACTGATTTTTCCGGCTGACGTCTGGTGATCTATTGAAGCTGAAAAAGCAAAATAAGGAATATGAGTGAATGCAGATGAACGGAAATAATATTATGTGGAGGATTATACAGGACGCGAGAAGTTGTTTTGCTTGTTATGAAGTTTGCGTACTCAAATTATATTACAGCGAATGATTTACAAAGCCAAATACTGTTAGGATTATATTAAAGATACTCGAGGTTAAACTTCCTTTAGGTTAAAGTCACTTAAAGTAAAAAACAAATGCCTGCGTAAAATGAAGAAAGCCCTTATGTGGTGATATGAGGTTAATATGCATAATTTTTTGGAAACTATTGTTCCACGATCTAACGGAACTTCAGTTCAAACCAATTGTTTGAAGTTCCATGTAATAATTCGGTTTCAGAAACTGAAATCCAAAAACAAAATCAGGACTGATAGCTGTCCTAATGTCCCGGCTTACAAAAAAACTTATTTTCGCCATCTTTTCGAAATCTACTTTTCAATCTCTATCTTCTATGCATTGAAATGTTACTCACAGACTTGAACCTCTCGAAGTGGGTTTAATTATACACTTTGAAAATTAAAGGCGTAAATGAATTAATTCTGAAAAAAATCATATTACTACGTAAATGAACTTAATTACATGAAAATAAAAACTAAGGGCGAAAACAACGAAAACTTACACAAATTATATAGTGCAGACCACCTTTACAAAATAAATCTATCACCAGAACGGTGGATGTGATGTATTTTGTGGTGCATCACTGGGGTTTGTCAACTTTAAATGAAATGATTGAATTAAGTCAGGAGAAACATTTTGTTTTTAGTGGTAGTGGACATCGTAGAGGCATAATAAGAAATATTTGAAGATTGCCAAATTCTTCAAAATGGGACTAATAGTACCATTCAATAATTCAAAGTTCTTTAAAATCGTTCAATATTATTTTCCGAAAGAAAACCTATAGGGATTTAAGCTTCCAGAAAATATTTTTCACATGCCATAGAATACACGGTTCGGTTCACCCCATTTTCGCTTCTGGCAGCCAAATAATCTCGACCGTAACAATCATCCTCAAACAAAAAAGTTACAGTCGTAAAAAGATTCGAATAAGATTTGAATTTATTTACCGACCCAAAAATATTTTCTATCAAACAATTCGATTGATATAGCAGTGTATATACCATAATTGAAGGGTACCATAAGCTTCTTTTTTTCGGACATATAAAACGATTTTTCATATTTCTGAAAATAAAATTTCCTCAGATTACTACTCATAATAAATTTATATGTTCATTGGACTTTTATGTATGAATCAAATTTTTTCGATTCAATGAAATTTATTTCTCTGCGTGAAACGATTATTGATATAGTTTGGGAGCTATCCTCACTTTAAATGAAAGAATATAAAATGTATAGAGATATATCCGTTTGTAGGGGCGATTGGGTCGATGACTAAATGCTTGGAAGTTGGTCCACTCAAAATAAAATGCCTGATATGACTGGTTATTTTTATTGGTGGTAGAAAGCAAACTAAAAGAAAATTCTTGCTTAGATGAACACATAAATATTGCATTCGAACGATAATCTAGACTATCCGTTACACTATCCTAAGTTGGGTTCAAGGCGTATTTGGTAAGGCGTATTTTGCATTTAGGCCTGCATTTCTAGCCCTGCAAATTAACGATTGTACAAAAGTTGGGAGCAATGTCAGAGCAGAATGACAATTTTATTTCATTCATGAGTGATAAAGTTCATTTTCGTCTCAATCACATGATGAATCATCAGAACTGACGATATTAGGCTTCTGAAAGAATTACCCGAAATATCAATGCACAGGCTCAAATTGGGGGTTAAATGCGCTATGGAGAAAACTATCATCATCGGTTTTCGAAGACGATACTGCGAATGTCACTATTATGAACTCAAACTGCTACATCGATATGGCGCAATCGTACTCCCATTCGGCGTTTGTGATTTCAACATGATTTGGAAACAACCCACATAAATAGAGCATCATTCGACGTTATTATGCCTTTCTTCCTTCTTCGGTTTATTTCTAGGTTTAGTGACTTTCGTTGGTCTCCTTGGTCCACTACCCTATCCATTACCGATTATTTCTTGTGAGGTCACTTCAGCGAATGCGAATAAGAGCATAAGCCCCGTGCATGGGCAGAACTCAAGGAAACCATTCGCGTGGATAGTCGCCAAAATAGACAAAGCGATATTAGAAAGAGTCCCAATATCGCTTTACTTCCAAGAATGCATCAGTAAAATGAACTACATGGGAGATGTTGTGTTCCATACTTGAGTCTGCCAAATGCTATAACAACACGAACTCAAATCTATCAGTATATTTTTAAGGATGTTTTGACAATTATGTGATTTTTGCAAGAACGACTTTCTTCCCATCCTGTCCTAGTCAATTATTCTAGATGTGGGCTCAAGGCTCAGCTGGAAGCCACATTGGCCACAATCATTCTGATCTCAAAAACCCTTCAAAATGGGGGTTCCACAACTCTTTTTTTTTTTGTTAAACTGTCCCCTGAAACACTCTCCAGGAAAATAGAAACCCCACCTTCAAAAATAGTTTGCTCCCCGAAAATTGATAAACAGATTCACAAACATGAACTCACATCACAACATCATTACTTTCCCTAATTGCCCCCCAATTCCCAATTCGCTCTGCCAAAGAGCACGTGTCATTTTCAATGACATTCCACGTAATTTATGCGCTTGGGAAAGCACTTCGATATGGAAAAATCAGCAATAAATCTTTCATGCATTGTATGAGTACGAACATAAGCTTACGAGGAATTTTCGACTTTTCAGTTGAGAATATAAATTTCTTTCACAACAGGCAATTTTTTATTGGTGATCATCGAAATTGACGATGACGATGAGAACGACGAGAAAGACACGGGGGGATGAGGAACGACTAAAGCTTACGCTAAAGCTGATGCGAGAGATATGTACTTATCCCGCGATAGAGTATAAATTACCCGAATAATACGTCGTTGTACGCACATGTAAATACGTACCCGTTAGATTGCATGTATCCGTTATCCTTGACGACAGATTCTGCAATTCGACCTTCTTAGCTTTTGCGACATTGAAAATTCCAGCCTCGTTGTTACCACCTATACCACCACTACCGCCATTTTTCTCTTCGCTTGTGTTGCCAGCTTTAGCCAGACCATAGCTAGTATTTGCGCTACCGTTACCAACAACCGGTACGATTTTATTACGAAAATGTAAAGGCATTACTCCGTTTTCGTCCTTGACATCCAAATCAGTATGGTCGTTGTTTTTATTTTCAGTTTCTGTCCCGTTCACATTCAGATAAACGGTTTCACTTATACTTAGATCGTGTAGATTTTGAGCGATTCGATGAAAAGGTCCTGACAACCCGTCTCTTGTCGATTCCAAACCATCTGCAGAAACAAGATGGCGTGCGTAATTTCGAGATGCCAAGGCGGCCTTAGTAATTTCTCGAAGAGTTGCCTCGTCAGCCGTATCGCCTATGATCTCCTCCTCCGAAACGTAACACTGATTAATTTCGGCCGCGAATCCTACAGGTGTTAAGGGATCTGTAAAGAGAGAATCCGAGCTTGAGGATGTTGTTTGTTCGCGTAGTACAACGACATCACTTGTGCCAACTCCGAAATTATCTGAAATGTAGGGAAAATTTTGAAGTTAGTTTAATGAAAGCTGTTTAGGGAATATTTTAAGGTCATTGGAAACAGTATGCATTTTCTTTCACATAAAGATGTTTTGAAGAGTCAGAAAATATTTTAGCTGTACCAAATTTTATTCTTAAGACATGATTACAGCACCTTTCCAACGGTAGTCCAATTTAAGTTTTAGAAAACAAGAATAATAAAGAAAGTGGGCTAGCAAGAGAACAGATTAAGTTCGAATCGATATATTTATATATCTTGCATTGGGTCAAGATTTAATTGGATTAAAAAAAAACCCAAAAATAAAATAAAATGAAACAGCTCTTAAATACTCTCCTTATCATAAGCCTAATTGTAGATATCGATGAATCAAACTTTTGAAAAGGACATGTGTCTCTTTACATAGCTTCGGACGATTTTTGTCAATTTTTTCTTATTCGTTTCCATCTATAACTGAATTTTTCCTTTATATATTCTGCGAAATATATAGAGAAATATCACTCCTTTGAATAGGTACTACTACTTACATCTCTTGAAATTGTTGTTTATTTTTATAGGAAAAATATGGTGCAACTCAGATATTATTTATCAAAGAAAATACAGAACCTACTAAAAGTGAAAGAACCTTCTATTTCCACGGCAAGGAAATAATTAGCCGAAAAATACTTTTTACATCGAAAAATCTCCGTCTCGACGATATTAATGAGCTATTCCATTATGGTCCTGAAAAGGTATATTTTCTACGCTGAGGTATGCTTGAATTCCAGATAGACGACAAATTATAATTGATTGAATAATATAAGCCTTTTGTGGTGAAAGATTTTGATGAATGTGGCGATAAAGCCATTCGAAATAGATTAGAGAGTCAAAAAATTTAACGATTTCTGTTAGCCCTATCACTTTGGCATCAATTCAACCTAATCCCGTTTGGGTTCTCTAAAGAAGGACGACAACTTTTTATGCACCTCCTTCATTACTCTACTTTAGTGTGGAATTTTAGAGCTAATGCAGATATTTTAGAGCTAATGCAGATATTCAGAGTCTTTGGATCTGTTGGATCTGTTTTTAATATTCAGTATTATACTGATTTTTCAAGGCGAAGCAAAGGCAATAGACGCTTTAGTAGAAGAAACGCACTGAATCTAAAAATATTCACTGGCAAACCTATTATTTATACAAAAAATTCTCTTTAGTCTCATGCAGAACAAGCCAGTTATTGTAAGTAGAGGTTCACAACAATTCTTGCTTCAAAAATGTTTTCTTTTTTATGTCAAGGCCAGTTATTTTATATACGATACGTAAATGTCTTTTTTATTTGTAACCAAATCCAAGCTTTGCTAATTGTGTTCAGGTATTTAAAATAAAATAAAAAATAGGGAAAAATATACACTTTAGTTAAATGGCTTCTACCTTTACTGAAAAAGATTTAATTGATTTCATGTTACAGAGAGGATAGTGATCGTTCGTGGTGTCTATCTTAGAATACAATTTTAAAGATGCTTCAACTTTTATCGTATTATGCCACGAAAATACATAAAAATAGTTAGTTCTCTACTCCGTGCAATGTGGACAGAAAGGATTTTGGTTGCTTCTTTGTGGGGAGAAAAATGTATCATGGGACGCAATAATAGGTTGTACTTTCGAAATTCTACCAAAAACATCCGTCGACGTTCCGCTGGAAGCAAAATCAAAGAGCTAACTTTAGGTGTGACTTGTTGAATTTTCTATAAGCCTTAAGTGTGACTAAAAATTAGTTCATTTAAGTAAAAACTCTTTTCTTGGATTCACAAATGAAAAACTTTTAACGCTTCATATAAGATGCTTGCAACTGATACGTCACATTGATACTAAGAAGCTTAAAAATCTCGACAAACTTAATAAGCACGCAGAACTAATCCATAAATACTAGTTTTTAAATTTCATGGAAGCAGGACTTCTGGCTGAGACAAATAGAAGAGTTTTCAGTTATACATGCGGTAAGTATGAACTGTAATTAAGTCTCCAAAATATGCAATCTGCTGCTAAAACGATCTGCTAAACAAATCGGAAAAATTAGTCAATGTGGTTGAATCCGGTTTCCAACCAAACAATAAATATGACCGGGTTTGGAACAGTTCAAAATTATCAGCAAAATTAAAAAGAGCAAAGGACCCAGATTTCAATCTTGTAGAACACCAAAAGAAGGATGAATGAAAGAAAAGAAAAGGTTGCTTATTGTAACTCGACACACTGGAGAGGAGAGAAGCGCGTCAAAACATCCTTAGCCATGCTCAACTGTGTCAGAGGCTTTTAAAAAGTCAGATTACTCAACGTCAACTTTTTTTGGCCTTTTAAGGCAATGACAACTGTGTTCGTGAAGAGGATGGGGTACGTTAGAGTAGACTTCCTTTTTACAAATCTATATTGCTCTAGAACCAGGATAGGATAAATACTTGGTATAATTCTAAAATAAACTACTTTTTCGAATAGCTAACTGAAGCAAAAACGGGATTTAAGACGGTATTTGGAAACGTAGAAAACATCACCAGGTATCGAAAATTGGAGATATATCAGAAACTTTCTAGGTATATATAACAACTTCTACTGCGAGGCTTACATTGGATGGATATGTTGGAACATATTGGAGACTTATGTTGACTTAGAGTGACCCATAAGAACATATGGTCTACCCAAAAAAAATTGGGAATTATATTTAATCCGGCGACATTATGTACATCAAGACTACAAAATAAGTTTTTAACTTCGCATGTTTTCAGCTTCTTTTTGGATTAGAAAAAGCAGTGAGGATAGGGACAAGAAACAAAAAAGACAATTAAAAATAGGAAAACTGTTGAAGGAATAGGCAAAGAAAAATACGAAACAAAATTCCATATACATGCGAAAATAAGGCAGCAGCGACGTTGAAAACAATTTGATCGGGATTCGAGATATTTTTCCTAAGTTATCCAATGTAAGACCAAAAAAGCTTACTATTGCTATGAAAATTGAATGTCTCCAAACTAGAAAAGTAGTCATGGATTTCTTGTTTCATTTTTTTAGCTAAAAAGCGAAGGAACCGAAATTCAATTAAAAAACTGCGACAGTTTTTTTCCGGCAAAATTGTTTCATTTGATTGCATTTACAACTTGTTAGGTGAACCAAGGATCATCTGTAGACTTTAGGGGACGGAAGGTAGGAGTAAATGAAAATTAAGCTATAGAGGTAGGAATAAAATTTAAGCATTACAGACCTCTACTCCATTAGAGGACGAAAACCGATTAATTAGTCCTAAAGAAATTAGACCCAAGAACAACTGTAATTTCTTCGAAGTGAATGAGAGAGAAAAATCCAGAGGAGAAGGATAATGAGGATCAACTACAACATGGGGATGAAGAGCAGTGGAGACATATATTTCAAGAGGAGAAATATGAGATGGATAAAGATCGAGAAAATGGCTATTTAAGGTGCGCATAGCAAACAACCGCTCTCTCAGCCCTCGTATCATGGAAAACACATAAATCCACTCTTCTTATTTACTGACTTGTGAACTCAAAAGACTGGATGACTTGCAGCTTAGATGATACTTGGTTTTACAAGTTTCGTTCCGAAAGGTTAAATGTATGCAACAAAAAAGAACCTCGTTTATCAAATCTTTCTTAATTTAAACAATTCAAAGAAAAATTATAACCGAATACTACTTATATACTTTAAAGCGTCCGTCGAAATCCATCGAAATAACCAAAAAATTTAAGACCATATGGAGTTAAATCTAGATACGGCCCTGCCTAAACTGTGAAAGCTGTTTTCAGCTCTGAGCTTTGTGGAAAATATTTCTCAGTGCATCAAGGAAGTCCTTGCGGGATGCTGTAATTAAGAACAATATCATACTTCCGATTGAAACTGAGGGACGACGTATAATGAACGTCACTGATACTTTTTGCTGAAAATATGAATTAGCTGAAAATCATATCGAAAACTTGATATGAAGGATTTAGTGCAATTGATTAATGATGCAGGCCAAATCAGGGCTGAAGACACCAAGGATGATAGTGATAATTCAGTCGTGTTTTCAGGGGTCTTACTGTAACAACTGGCAGTGCAAAAACTTGTCGGGACTTTAAATTTAGTAAAGCAAACAGAAATTCATTATTTTAATTTAAAAACCAATTTTTCCTTTTGAAACTCAACCTATTTCAATTCCTAGAAAATAGAAATTATTTTTGCGGATAATCCTTGGTGTTTCGAAAATTTGAAACACAGTTGGAAAATACTCTAGGACCTTACAATGAACTTCAAAAAAAAGCAGGCAGGCATTACAGACTTCATAAGAACCATAGCTAGAGTCGAATTTTAGTAAGTTAGAAATGACTGAATGGCCGAGGACTGAAATGGAATTACGAATCTTATCAACTGATTATGACCTCTATTTATATAAAACTCAAGTCTTACATTGCGCGTCATATCGCAGGCACCAATCTATCGCTTTATACGAGGGCTAGCTGTATATATGCGATACTGAAAATATTTTTTTACGGTATTTTATGTGACGTTGAAAAAAATATCGTCTCTCACTTAAAGATCTACATTAAGATCTGGTATTATTATTTTTGTCAGTTAAATCGGGGAAGTTTTTAATAACAAAAGATACTAGCAGCAACAAAAAATTTGATTCAAACATTCAATACAATATTGAAGGTGCTGTATGATTACATCTCAATTTCACTGTAATTGCGCGTATGCCCAATCAGGAAATTCACATGAAAATCTAGTGAACATATTCAAATAACTAATATTGCGATTTATTCGTACTGCGGTTATGACTAGCAATCTATTGTTTACTTTTTCCTACCGTCAACAAGAGAGGCATGAATACAAGAGAGAACGTTTGCTTTTTGATTTTTCAGTTCGTTTTAGAATTCCATGCAGTTTTGGGTCTTTCTCTGAATCCATAAATCGAGAAAATTCGATAGACTCTCTGCAGTTTTAATTCACTTGATCATCGATTTTCCTTATGCAGTTTAACGGACTTCTGACCCTGACCCGTTTACACAACATAGTCGGGAACAATGTTTACTACACGAACATACTCTACTCATCATTTCGCCCACCTGAACTCGCCGACGGACAACATATGCTGGACGCCAACGTCTCCACCGTTCTCCATGAGTCCGTCTCGATTATGATGATCTCTCTGCCTGTACTCCCACGGCTAGGCAAACGCTTCCGCTTTTCACCACCTTGAATCGTCACTTGCGTCGCTAATTTTTCACTTAACACAATAGCACTTTCACAATTTCCCGAGAATTCTTCGGAACATACGGGCGGCGGACTTTCCACGAAACTTTTCCGATTTTCTTTCTTCGATTTCAGATCGATTGCATTCGATTCGATTGTTGGAGCGGGCCGCGAAGATAACGACGCGTCTTGAGCAGTTTCGGAGACTGGCCCTGGAACGTAATCGTCTGCGGCATCGGCGGCCCCCAATTTCACGCGGCATTCACCAGTTGCTTTTCCACAACCATGTTTACCGCCGTTCTTGTGGGTTTGGTGCACTTGTGTGGGTTCGGCGGATTCCAGTTCCAGCGACGGTTCCGATTCACTGGCGACCGCGTCGACTGTTGCTGGTTCTACTGGTTTCGTCATAACCATGTTCCAGCACGGCGTCAAAGAGCAAGATGGCTCTGGCGAGGACTGCGGATAGATAGCTGGAAACCGCGAGCTGGCTTCTTCCCCAACAATTGGAGTTTTCGGCGAATTTGTTCTGACGCTCTTGGAAGCTGCGGAATCAGCCTTGGATGCTGCGGCTCCATCTTCAAGACACTCGATCCCGAGCAGCTGACGGGTTTGGTCAGAGAGCGCTTGGTCTCCGGAAGTTTTGCTGAAGGGGGGCAGGGTCATTGACTCGTCGTCACCTTTCGACGGAACTATTGTTGAGCGATCCACTTGAGTGGGTTGCGGTGCACAACAGGCCTGTGTGATGCAGGTCGAGGTGCTCTGAGGCGGAATCGGTGCAGGTCGCTTGGTGTGGTGATGGTGGTGCACTGTGCTGCGCTTCGGGGCTGTGCATGTGAATGATAAATATTAACGAGTGGTTAAGCATTAGTACGCACATATATGTGTATGTATGTACATATTACACAGTAAATTAAATTTTTTACACAAAAAAACAACTATCAAACGGGATCCAAAAGTACTGAATTAATGAACGAACAAACTACCCAATTGCAGGTCACATGCAAATAAATTAGAAAAAATATCAACTTTCTAGTGCAAATAGAATTCGTAAGTATACTCCAAGCGAATAGAAATGTGTGTGGGGCTGTGTGTAGGCTCTTGTGTATTCTACGCTGAGATGTTGATTCTATAATTTCCGATAAGCGTGCAACAGTTTAGCTGAATGGAGTTTTATTTATGATGATGACGACGTGCTGTCGGGTGTTTTGGTGTGCTGTGCGGTGGTGAGTGGTGTGATGGAGAGACGTAACAGACATTAGATAGAATGGTTTTTTATTGTGCGCGGAAGTGTTGCTACTTTCCGAAGTTTAGGACATGGAAAGAGATTCGGTGTTGAGCTGAGATAATATTAAATGTATTATTTGTATGGGTAATAAAAAGAAAAGAGGACCAAGAATAGACCCTTTCGGAACACTCGATGAAGTATAAAAGAGAGTTGGAGTTTAGAGATAAATGGCAGTTCAAGATCAAAAACTCACAGTTACAATACAAGTACGACCATAGATGTAAGATGTAAACCAAAATAATTTTTAGTTTTTGAAGAAACAAAATATGGCATATGACTTTATGATCAAACTGCAGGCAAAAAAAAACTGGAGAAACATATGACCTAAATTACTAGCGGTTGATTCAATGACTAATCAGAATATGATGGTGGTGCTACGAAAGGCAGATAGTTTTTAACGGTCACTTCATACTTTCTTTCGCATTTATTACCCATAATCCAAGAACTTTAATTTGAATACCTACATATAATGTACGCACAAACACAAGACTTTATATCAACCTAATATATTATTTTAACATAAACTGTTAATCGTAAAACGCTAGTGATTACGCAATGGATGTGCCAGTTTACTGCATTATACAATACATAGATCATAAAATCAAAAACAACCAAGCATTATTCAAGGCTCATTTCTAGAAGACATGCCAAGCTCTTAGAAAAAAACAACCCTTCAGGGCCATGTTTCCACCAAAAACTTTTCTCATGGTATTGAACAATGTAAACATATTAATAATTCAATATACAGCAAAATATACTCCTCGAAATCGTTTGGCCTTGACGTACAAGCTCAAAATGTGCGTGAAAATCAGTCAAATGGATATTATAGAAAAACGAAGTCAAATCAACCGTTCGGTCCAATTAAAATAACCAAAAACGAGACTCTAATTCTCCGTCAAAATAAAAAAAATACTTAGTCAAGCGCATCATCGTTTCGCTGCTCTCAACTAGACTAAAAGATTCACACGAAGATGTTTTTTTTTCATCTTAGACTCAAGGAGTTTTTTTTTCTTTATGAGAAGTCCTTTTCAGAACGAAAAAGTTACATCGATAAGTTCATGGAATTTGTCATATTTTCTGTGAGGTGGAAAAAGGGTAGGTACAAATGATTTTTTTGAAAGGGAACAACAAGCGGTAGTCAAATGAAAAATATTTCTAGAAAAATCAAAGTGAAAATTCTCTTTAGTAGAAGCGAATGCAACACTATCAGTATTTGATAGCAAAGAGAAAGGAAAGAATGCTAATATTGTGAAACTTATTATTATTTTTAATTCGACGATACAGTTGAATTTCTCTAGAGAGTCCCACACAGTATAGTTTGCGAGCACAATAGCTTGAATATAATGATAATGTGAAATGAGTCGATTTGATTGATTTTACTGGAAAATTTATTTTGAATTGATTTGCTATATTTAAAAAAAAAATATTTTTAATTTGGGTTTAAAGCTTTGGACTGTTAAAGTATATTTCTTATAAAAAAAGATCCATTACAACTCCTTGAGACCAAAAGAAAATTGAAAGATATCGAAATAGCTCAGTGCTCATTGAAAAAAAGAATTCAGTTGTCAGTTAATTTGCATGCAAGTGATCGCACTTCGCATTTGAGTTGAAAGGTCAACAGGACAATTCAAAGTCTTATATTCATTCATGAATTCTATCCAACGCTCACTTCTAATTTGAACCTGAAACGCAAATTGTGATCTTTTTTGTACATAAGCTCCAGTAGTATCAAGTCCTAACCATAACAGATTGGATACATCAATCAGAGATAGACAACAGCTAAGGGCATATATTGTTTGGAAACATCTTTTTGTAGTTACAATTGCCCTAAAAATGATTGGCACGTTGCATTTGTTGCAAATATTTGAATTGAGAAGACGAATTCCTCAGCTTTAGCTCAAATTCAAGAAAGGAGCGCTATCAAAGTGATGGTCGGCCATCAATAGGATACCAAAATATTATTTTTCTCTGGAGCAATGTGTCCTGAAAATAGCCGTGAAGGCACCTTCATGACGAGTTAGATAATACTTCTAATACACCGTTTTGCTGGATCTATGAAGTTGTTGTAGGTTCTAAAATAAGATGTAGGTACAGTCAAATCTCGGTACTACGCCACCCGGCGGGACCAAGCGAAAGTGGCATAGTAGCGCGAGTGGCATAGTACCGAGCGAAAACGTCTCGGCAAACTGCTTTTTCTGAATAATAGTACATATTTTGAGCTGGACTGAAACCAAAAATGTTTAATGTTTCCATATCATTTTACATATTTAAATTCAAAATTTATTCTACCAAGATACACTTCTGAAGAATGATACATAGTATCCAGATTTACTCTGTCAAGTTTTCAATCATTTAAGTCCAAATCTCTCAAGAATTGTTGGCTGGCGAATCTTTCTTGAACGAGATGCCGTGGTTTTTTTTTTATCGAAGCCGACAGCCGTGAATTTTCGGAGCTGCATAAGCTCGGCCAGTTTAATTGCCTTCTCCTTCATCAGATCGCCGCTGACATGCAGATTCTTCCCATATTAGCACGCCCTCATCGAGCTTCGGGTTGTGAGCTTGCGTTAGTTTCATGCGCTTCGATGGAACTCTAACTTTGATGGCCGCCTCGATTGCACCCTGCTTGCTGAGACTGCACTTCATGGTAGTTCTCTTGACTTCGATGCCCCATTTCTTGCTTATTTCTCTGGCCAGCTTAGACTGATTCCGCTCGTTCCCCCCGGCATCTATGATCTCCTTCTTCTCCTTCAGCTTAAACTCAGTCTCGGACTTCTGAGTTGACATTAAGCGCGTTTTTTTTCCATAACAGAACAATAGACGCGTTTTTTTGTTCCCCTTATCCATAACAGAACAATGCTAACCAGTGCAGACGCATTGGAAACAACAACAACTCCTGTTATGGAAAGGGGGAGTTGTCGTTGTTCCCAATGCGTCTGCAGTGGATAGCATTGTTCTGTTATAGATAGGGGGAGCAAAAAAACACGTCTATTGTAGGATACATGGTGAACATCACTACAGTACGAGATCACAAGTGCGTGCGTGTAGACAGATACCGGAAAGATGAATATGACCGCCCTCTTGAGTTTGCGAGTGGCATAGTAGCGAGATTATGGGGTGACATAGTAAATTGATTTTGTATGTATTTTTGCCGGGATCGTGCGCAACTGGCATAATAGCGAGAGTGGCATAGTAGCGACGTGGCATAGTAGCAAGATTTGACTATACTTGCTCTTGAGAAGAGAAGCTTTCTTGATTATGAAGGCTTTAAAGTACATAGAAACATTAACGATTTATTTTCATTCCACCTAGAAATATCAGTTAGCGAATATGAAACTACAAGAATAATCAAGATAAAGTTCAGAATCAATTTAGCACGATTCCTGCTTTCGATTTCTGCTAGTATACCTGGATCGACATATATGTACACACATGTTATTTTCCCCAACTCATAGTCAAGTGAACCTCGCATCAAGAATATGCGAACAGGAATACTTTTGTGACATTTGCCTTAAAAATTCACAAAACCAAATCATACCGTCACGACAGGACGAACTCCTCTGATAATGGAACACATATGACACACATGAGAAGTGAATTGATACAGGCTCTCTGGATTGAAGTTATGGAGTGCCTGTCGCGCACTTTCAATTTGTCTTTGTGTTACCTATATGAAGTAATGTTTGTTGCTTTTTTCGTTTCGTTACCATTGCTGTTTTTGTATCAATTTGCATCCCGATGAGAGTTCAGTAGAGATGATTGTATTTTTCTGTCGAAAAGTAAAAATGGTAATGTGCGTATTGGAAATGAATGTTTTCAGAGTTTGTTGCATGATGACGCGTAGACATCAATTCAATTTACGATGCCGAATGATTTTTTTTGGAAAATCTACTGCTGTACGTAAGTATAGGCAGACACATCCATGCGTAGTATGTTAGGTACAAAGTGCAAATTGAAAATGCGAAACGAATACAGGTAAGGAGTAGGATTATCATTGTCGGATATTGTGTTTGTGATTCTTTATTCTTTTTGAGCTAATAATTGAATTTCGTGGAACAGATCGAAGCTAATAAATTCCAAAAGTGGAGGGTACGGGCAGAAATTGGCTTTAAATATTGTTGCGAAGGACGTAAAGATTAATTCGCGCGTAGAATGTATCTAGACTGCGATCCCGTTAAGAGTTTTGAATGTTTTGAAAAAGGGTTTTGAGAAAAAAATGATGCCAAGAGACAACATTTACAATATTGAATATATAGTCCTGAGATACATTTTGTATGCGATTGAAAATAAAAAAAAAAGTAAAATAATGACAGTAACCTTTTTTGGGTATAGGGGTTGAAGCTGTTAGAGAATTGTATTCACAGATTTACAATCAATGCAAATACGAGCATAGAGTAATTAGTTCCACGACTCACTATACAACTGATTTTACTCAGCTAGGTCATAGCATAAGAATTAATAAATAGCATGGAAAGAGCGGTATTGTGCGATATTTGCCTGATGGAAGAGAATGGCTGGGAGGGAAGGATTTACCTCTAGCTAGCACCTAAGAATAACCAAAACCAAAATAAGTTCACTTTATCATATGCAAAAGTGAGAAAAGCATACTCTCAAACGACAGGTGAGAATGTATATATCCGTGTTAGCTGATAGGTGAGAATGTGTTGGCGTGCGTATAATCCCATCAAGAAACAGTAAGCGCACCGAACATTCGCTGGCAACAAACGAAATTTTATGTGATGGATTGCATAAAAGTGTCGGAGATATTCCTTTTACTCGCCAAATAGAATTGAAACTAGTATTCCGCGTTAACTATCTTATCACTTACCATTTTTATACTTAGAATAGGTTTTCAGAAAATCAATATTGCATAAATTGCCATTCGTTAAAATAGTCTCTTTGGCAAAGCACATGTACATATATTGTCTAGTGGGAATGAGAAACGTATCTGATCGTATAAAGGGGGCGTGTCTTATCTTGGCGGGGTACTTTCTATCTTTTTTTTTTGGTTAAAAACTTTATTATAATGCGTTACGCAACTGAACGATGAACTTCTTTTTAGCTCATTTTGAGGACAACTAAACAAACCAATCGGACGGCCGGCTTGGACTTGAGTCATCTAGACCGGTAATACCAGATCTTATTTATAAGAACTATTTTGTCCTATCTTCGTCATTCTACTCGAGTCTATCTTTGATTGAAACGCAAGCCGAAGGCACCTGTCATAAACCCCGCATTATTTCTTTTTGGATATCTGCTCTGCCTTCCTGATACTTGATCCTCAATTTATAGCTTTTATTACCCTTTCACTCTATTAGTGAGCGTCTTCTTGAAGATGACACTTCTTGTTGCTGTTTGTGCTTCTCTAACTGCTTTCTCTAAATTCCTGTTTTTTCTCCGAATCTTAAGTAACAACGTCATCGTTGAGAACATGACGCTCCTCTTCGTCATCCAACGTCAGCTTTGCTGTCTGTTTTTTCAGTTTACAGCATGTCTATAGGCATTGATACTCCCAATAGCCACTAGTCTCAGCCATAATAAATAATCATATCGGATGATGGTCAAACTAAAATACAAAAATCGCTCCAAAAAGTTATAATCTAAAACAACTGTTAGTTAGGTTTGTCATAGCACATTGTTGTTGAAGTTGAATTAAGGGAGCTTCCGAAAATTTAAAATACTCTAGAAAAATTCACAGGAGCTTAGAAAAAAATCTGGCAGTCTAGGAAAAATCCCGGAAGCCTAAAAAAATATCGGGAAAATCGAAAGCATTTAGAAAGAATCCGGAGTTTCGGAAAAAGAATGGGAGCCTCAGAAAAAAGCAAAGGGCTCTAGGAATAATCTCGCTAGTATAGGAAAACAAATATGGAAGCTTAGGAAGAATCGTGGGAGCCATAACTAATTGAAAAAAGTAAATTGAATTTATGTTTGCCTATCTAAATGTCAGGTTCATTTCATTTTCGAAATTCATATCTTTCTTCTGGTCATAATGCAAAAAGTCAACAAACTAACCGTTTGATGCTGACAGCATTTGTAACGCAAAGCTGAACGTCACAAACCCAAGCTCATTACCGTCCTTCAATTAGTTCTTTTTGATATCACATCAACATGGAAAATAATTATTTTCTTTAGAGTTTTCTCAAAAAGCAAGCATATTTTTTCAATATAGTAGTGTCCAATTTCACGAAGTGAACTTATTCGCCTCCTCTCAACATGATATTTCTCGCGAATTTTACCCTCTTTTTCGACCTTGTGATTGCCATTAAAATCAGTTTACTTCGCCAACTCACTCCCGAGCCATTGGTAATTGCAACCATTTTTTCACTATAAATCAAGTCAAGTATCCATTGTCCGTTACATTGCGGTACTCTGCTCCTCTCCTATCCACTTTCTGCCTAATTGAATTTGATACTTCATCGGATATTTTATGCATCGATATTCATGCAAACTAGGGAGTCGGGGAGGCTCTCATCTGTTCTCGGTACTGCTTCCACTCCATCCATCCCCCCTACTCAATTTTTGTGCAAGTTTTATGCAATTGCACGCAAAATGCCAGAATAATTTTCCTCCATTTTGTTATACTTCGTTTTCACCGAAAAAAATATGAATATCTGACTGTACAGCCTAACGAGAGCGGCGCACAATAAATAATCTTGAGGCGAAAATATTAAAATGGAAAAAATAAACGGTACAGCAGTGCCGAGCAAGAGAACGAAATAACAAAAAAAAAATAATTCGCTGAAACAGAGTGAAAGATGAAAAAGTAAATAAATTGTGGAAAATGTCCTGAAGTATTTTTTCAGCATTACAATGTACAATTATTCATATTATTTTGTTGCCTCGATGTACGTAGGTAAGTATCTTTTCGGAATTTCCGAGCTTCCCCCGGGCGAAGTGAACAATATTTGTTTAAGGGCGAAACAGTGAAGTTCACTTTTTTTACCGATTTTCGAATTTTTTATTTTACGAAAGAGTGTTTTAAATGGCAATATGGTTAACTCAACGAATTGATAAAACGGGTGGAAGTCCGAAGACCACAAGTCAACATATTTTGGAAACGTTGTTGGCAATATCGATAGTTCAGATAGTTGAAATTTATTTTAATTTTTTACTTTTTATGTAGACTGATTGAAAAATGTGAAAATTTATTTACGATTGAATATTTTGATTGCGTTTATAGTTGTACGAAGAATAAATATTAATTTGGGACACCGAAATTAGCGTAAAGGGGACTTTTCGTTCTGCTGTCGTGGCTACCTTAATAGCTATAATCTATCTCGACCATCATCAGATTTTGTAGGTTATCAAAAATTAAGCAACTCTGAATGTTTTTATTCGAGTAGAATGGATAATGCAAAAACTTTGGCATTAAACTTCAAGGTATTATGTAAATTCGTTACAGATAATCGAAAATTTAAAAAAATCATAATTTTCCGCATAAATTTGTATGAATATAAAAAAATAAAAATGAACGTTGTACGTATCTCGTCATGATTTCAATAATAGTATACCAGTAAAGTCGGAAAATCCAAAACGATATTTTGTACTTCCACAAAACTTTTAAATCCCTATCCTCATAGCTTATGTGTTCGCATCCATCAACAGGGACTTCAATTTTGAATAAAATGCAACATTGCAAACTTCCCGTACAAACTAGATATGAAAGCTACATCTGATGTATTCTCATCTTTTGCAAGAAATCCAACCACACCGACTACCTGAATCGATTCTCTGAACTGTAAATGTCTCTGTGCAACTTGGCTTTATCGACAAATTTATAGTGACAACTATCTTATGTAATCTTTCAATAAAATATTGTACTTGGCGAAGAAGTAAGAGTGCATACTGAGACGATGACTCGAAAAGGTGTAGTTAATCAAAGTATTAGAGATAAAATGGGATATTGCAGAGTGTAATCCTCTTTATTTTATTATATGAACATACTTTACGAGAGCTTTTACTTTGATACTTTTCACCTTCGGAAAATTTATACGCGTATTTTGATCTACATATGTATAGTATGTATGTGATTCTAAGGGAAAATATAAAATTGGATATTCGATGAATCGGTCGATAGTTTAAATGTTTGTGTCTTTGAATATTCAAATAAACCGTTTTGTAAGCGTAAAGCCACTTTTTTTATAGAATTCAGCGGCGTTTGTCAGTGTAGCTTGGCTCAACTTCTTCACAATATGTAAGAACTAGTCCTGTGAGACGTTGCTTACGGCTTACTATTGCAAATAGATTTGAACTGATTTTTTTTTTTTGAAAATATAACTAGGCCAGCCTTAGCTCTGCACTTTAAATTTATTGAAATGATACAAAAACTCAGCTGTATAGAATTTTTCCTAAAATTTTGAATTGTAAAGAAATCGTTGTAAGAAAGAATGTATCACAATTTTACTAGGTTGAGATAATTCGAAAAAAGTAAGACAAACAATAAAAATTTGAATGTCCACAAAAAGTTGTATAAAATTTGACAAAACTTTATTCGATTTGGGTCTGTTTTCTGAATTCAATAAAATATTTGCAATCTTTTGTGGGCTTTCGTTTTCTGCCTATGACTGCTCGGAGCCATCTTGGCATAGATGAAACCAGGTTCACAAATATTATTGAAAATATCAGTCAACGTTTGTCTTGACGGTCAGTGTAAAAAGTTTACGTTTTCAGTTTTACAACAATATTTCAGGAAAATGTTAGAATTTTTTGATTATTTGTCTACACTTACACTATATATAAATAACATTATATTCAAAAACAATGCTAAAAAGCATTCAGTAGTGGAGAAACATAAATCCTTGCGGTTGCGATTTCCTGAAGTACGGGGTTGCAATTTCTCGAGGTGCGTGGAAAAAGTCCCGTTCATTTTACAACATTTGTCAAACAAATGGACAACTAGTCAATTAGCAGGAAGATTCAACCTAATTTTGTTATTTTGAGCTGACTTTGTTGTTTCATTTAAGTGAATGATTAGTCGAAATAAGTCCAAAACGGAAGAAACCTTGTTAAGATCCAGCTATGTAACCAGTGCAAATTATGTCCAAAATAAACAACGGGTACTTTTCCGATTCCTGGAAATTGGCTCTGATTGATCCTGTTCATAAGACGGGCAAGAGTAAAAAATGTACTAATTCCTGTCCGATCTCCTTACTTCCTAATATTCTGAAGCTTTTTGAGAGAGTTTGGATGGAGACTATTTCCACTTTCTGTGAGCTCGCTAATGTTACTAGAATACCAATTTGGCTTTAGGCATAGGCATTGGACACATCATGCCGTCATACGATTAGATTGCGTCCCTTTTCTATGAACGTGATACTTCTTGTACTAGTGTGTGCCTTAGATATCGAGAAAGCTTTTGACTTTGTGTGACATGAAGGTCTTCACTCCAACCTTAACAAGTCTGGGTTTCACAAAGAGGTTATACGTCTCGCTGCAGGCTTCCTGCCAACAGACAATTCTACGTCGATGTTAATGGAACGACTTCAATTAAAGGACCTGTGACATAAAGAATACCGCAAGATTCCATCACAGGGCCTGTTTTTTTACACATCTTTACTGCTGACCTTCCGATTTCAGGAAGAATTCATTTTCATTCTGTGAAGCTGTGCATTTTATTTTTTCGTTACATGGATTTTAAGGACGCCAAGTTAAAAGCTGAGCAATCAAATGGTAGCATAGGCCACGGGAGCATCATCTGGGGTTGGCTATTGAAGAAGCGATTGAAATGCCGAGAAATACTTGCTGGAAACAACATCTACTGAATCCCACTTTGGACCTACCCGAAGATGAAATTTCACATCGGGTGGCTGCCGGGAACCTTCATGATATATCATATCATGAATGTTGCCATTGAAGGAGGGTGAGAACGAGTTTTCCGTGCCTTAAACCGAGAACATTAACCAGACTGAACCTCCAGAACATTAACCAGACTGGCCCTCCGTTCCAGTAAAAATTTGACTCATTCAGTAATTTGATACTTCACCTCAGATACTTGGATCGGATCAATCGAAACGACCACGCAAACGAAATATGGACTACTCTATTGAAACCTGGAGCGTGCAAATCCTGCACAGACCGGTGGCCATTAAGACTCTCCTGGAACAGGTCAATAATAAAAAAAAATAAACATTCTCGCTGTACAGGGAACGAAACTGTATGGTGCTGAGATTATGAACATGAGATCGTACACAATCTTCAAAACGGGAAGTTGTCTGGAAGTCACGAATCTGGAATGGCCTTTACGTGGACAAAAATATGAAACCACAAATAATCGATTTTAAATCGTCAATGAAAGATTGTGTGCGATCCGGATTCGAGCAAAGTGTTTTAACGTTTGGCTCATAAACGTTCATACACCCACTGGAGATAAGGATAATGCAGTGAAAAATTATTTCTATAACCTTTTGGAAAGTTTATAGAAATTCTCTGCCATCAAATGATGTAAAAATCCTGCTGAGCGACTCCAACGCAAAAATTGGAAAGGCGGAAACCCATCGTGGAGCCACCGGCCAATTAGGCCTTCACAATCTCTTTAACGACAATGTAGAACGATTTGTCGACTTTGCGCGCAGTAGAAACCTCATCGTAAGTTCTACGTGCTTCCCGCATCGCGACATTCACAAAAGGACATGGGTATCTCTGGACGGCCGCACCTTTAATCAGGTCAATCATATTCTGATTCAGAAAGGTGGGCCTCCAGTATTTTAGATGTGCGGATCTTTCCGTGGGGCCAACTTCAACTCCGACTACTACTTAGTCAAGACTCGACATCAATGTCGAATATCACTCTCGTATGAAGCTAGAGCAAGTTCAAGACGCAAGTTCTATTTCGACAAGCTTCGAAACAAGACAGTAGAAGCCGAGTATACAACTGCTCTGCAAATTGAGCTAGCTTCCACCCCTAACACCACGTCTATCAACGAAGTTTAGACTACCATCAAAGGCGCAGTGAATGCAGCAGCCGAAAACTTAATGGGATATACAGCCCAGCTACAGAGGAGTGAATGGTTCGACGAGGACTGCCAAGCCGCTTTGGACAAACAGAATGCGGCCTACAAAATGCACATTGAACGATCGACACGAGTCAAGAAAGAAAAATATGACGCTTTTCGGAAAGTAGCTAATAGAATAGTTAGACGTAAGAAACGAAAGAGTTTTGACAACATGCTGAAGAAGATGAATGACAGTTTTATGACTAACAACACTCGACAAGCATAATGAGGCACTTAAACAAGGCTTTAAATCACGCCATAGCCTATGTAGTGCTGCCAATGGAAGCATCATAATCAGTTTAGATCAGGTGAACGAGCGATGAGCGCCCTACTTCCAGCAATTATTGAACGGAAATGTCCCCGCACTCTATGAATTGGTACCACTAATTGACACATACATTGACAGTGCCTCGTCTCACCCCCTACATTAGATGGAGTCCAACGGGCCGTGGACTGCTTGAAATCCAACAAAGGGCATCGATGGGATCCCCGCGAAAAATCCCTGATGCCACAAGACGAACTTTTTTATTTGAGTCGACACAGCTAGTAGCTTACGCTGATGACATCAATATTATGTTACGTTCGTTCAAAGACGCCAAGAAAGTATTTGTAACACTAAACGAAACCACCAAAAAAGTTGGTCTTTAAAATTACCAACAAGAAAAAATTATGACCCAATCTACGAAAAGTACGCTTGTAAGACAAAACATAAAGATGGGGGACTATAACGTTGACAGTGTAGGCAACTTCGTGTACCCAGGGACGAGCCTCTCAGTGGATGGGAATGAGCATGAAAAAATCAAACGAAGGATTCAACTAGCCAATAAGATATTATTTTCGGTGCTTCCCAGTCTGGAGCCTCGATGTATACACCGGAAAACGAAGTTTCGCATCTACAAAATCATCAGATCTGTGCTATGCTACGGAAGGACACCAGACACTGACCCCGACAACTGAAAAAACTTTAAATACGCTTGAAAGGAGGGTATTGCGAACAATCCTCGGTCCAATACGGGAAGAAGATGGATGACGAATCCGATACAACAATGAACTGCAAACCTACATATATGGCGTCATAAGATTACAAAAATTGCAATGGGCTGGCCACGTCGAACGAATGAGCGACAGTCGAATCCCCAAGCGGGCTCTCGAGGGACGAGCGAGCGGAGCTAGGACAGTCGGTAAGCCACGCAAGCGTTGGGAGGATTCAATAGACGCTGACAGCAGGTCGCTTTTGGGAGCACTGAGCTGGAGGATGCGGTCCAAAGATATAGAAGAAAAATTTCTTCTATATCTTTGATGCGGTCATCGAACCGAGTCGACTGGAGGCGTACCATTAAGGAGGCTATGGCTCGATTCTAACTGTAGTGTCACGATGATGAGGTCACAAGCAGCAATTGTTTAAATTTCCTTTGAGCGCCTCTTGAGATAAATATTTATTATTAAATTTAATATTTTATTTTTGCTGGATACGTGTTATGGAAATAGCTGTACAGTCCTAATACACCAAAGACTAAAACCCCATTTGCAAAATTATGAAATCTAGTGGACCTAGATGTATCAAAAAAAAAATAGTATAACCCCAGATGATGAAAACTTGAGTATTTTATGACGGTGTGTTTAAATTAGTTCAATAATAACTTTAAAAAATTGCCCAATTATGGTTCCATTTAATGACTGAAAGAATTTGCCTACCACTGTGCATTTTAGGAAGTGTTAATGATTTGTTTGTGTCTGTTGAAAATATATTGTATCTTAAATCTAATACGAAAATGCATTCTATTGAAAAAATAAACAAACAATAAAAATCATTGCTTATTCCCTGAAAACCGTTATTTTCAAGGAATGAAACGTAAATTAAGTATTTCAAGACCAATGCAGAGTATACTAATGAATAAACGAACGAAATGCTACTTTAAATTTAAAAATATTTTCCAAAAAATTTTAAAAGGGGTGAAACAAAGTATTATTCATTTTAGTTTACTACCTGATGGTTTATTTGAAGAATTAATGTATAAATGCAGTATGTAGGAATAGAAGTTATATTGAAATTGTTCATTATTGCAGTTGGATATATATGTACTACCAATTACAAACTCATGAATTTTACTTCTCTTCACCTCTGCTTTTTGACCTTGTCAAACTATTTACTTTTTAAACAACAAACCTCTACTAATCGTCTCTATCAAAAGAGCATCCCGTGCACTGTCCAAATCCAGGCTACCTTCTTGCAGCTGCTCAAAACTGTTAGTACTTTGCGATTGTTGATCAGCTGATTTCCCATCGCCGACATCTGGCACACCCTCGTAAGCAACAATATGCGTTGCACTAGTATCCTTGGACTTCCTGCCACCGAATCGGCCAAAAACTTTGCTTCGACGACGAGTTTTACTGCCGCCAGATAAATTCTTGTCTTCAACAGCGTGTGTGTTTCCCATATTGGCGCACTGATCACTCACAATTTGTTAGAAAAACAAAACAATAGTTATGATTTCACAAAACCACGAATTACGAAAACAAACATTTCCACGAATTTCGATAAATAATTACAACGCAGCACCGATAAATTTTAAATGCTACTTCAGGATAATTATTTTAAGCATAATATACTGTTTAGAGCAAGGTATTTATAATAATTTTACGATAACTGAAAATGCAAAGAGCATGAATCGAAACCGAAAGTATATTAGCGCAATGACAGTGCCAAAATGCGTCCTTGAGCCCATGTCACATGACTCCTTGTCATCGAAATCGTAAATCGCGTGCATCACTCACTGCAGTATATTAACAATAGAACATTAAATAAATAACTTCCGTTCCATTTCGGCCATTGACTTCCGTACGTACACACTAAATTACATTTGCACTTTTGACAGTTCATCTGCACTACGGGAAGAAACAACGTAAACAAAAGCCCAAGGATATTATCGATTCGCAAGGAAGTGCATGGATAGGCGCAGAACAAAAATATGCGCGAGACTGCGAGCGCGAATTCAAACTGAAAAATGATTGTTCGAAAATGTACTCGATTTCAAATGGATGACGGCACTTTGCTGTGAATAATCGGTTCGCGTTACTTTAGATAACGCAAAATTGTCTGTTGCACTCTCGACAAACAAAGTCCGCGTATTACGAATAGATAAATTGCTTTTATTTTAAATGCGGGGGATCACATGTTCTAGACCCAAAGCTCCGAGCAGAGACATATTGCGAAATGGAATAGAATCGAGTGACGGATAAATTAGCAACAAATTAGCACAAACGTCTGTTTCATTCACTACGTAACTATTATACTTTATCAGAGTTCACGTATGCATGTGCTTCAATTAAAGAATTTGCATTTGAAACTCAGAACGAATTGCGACTACGTAAGCTAGTGATAAGGTCTGGCAGTGCGTGTTGCGCTCAGTACTGGGAGTAGAACTAATATTTATGACGATCGATTCTAAAATATAAACGATCGATTCTGAAACAGTCAAACAGTGGGTTAGTAATTCATGCTGTCAATTACTACGTTATCGGATAATGCCGTTAGAGGATGTACCAGATAATATAAAATCATGTTCTGACTTAGAAATTAAGCTTAAGAATTTTATAAGCATACCTATATATATATATATATGACTAACACCGGACTAAGTTGATAGTCTCGAAAAAACTATTTGCTAAAATACTTATGATCTTACTGTTAACTTTTTGGATGGTTTCTTCTGAATTTGATAATTTTTTAGTCCATATCTCTGTCTATTTGGATACAAAAAGTCTTCTGCAAATGAAAAGATAGTCGGTTATGATATCGTACTTAAAATATCTTTCATATTGCGTAATTATTATTTCTATGAGACATAAGCAGAACGAATAACAATGGATGATTTGCATTGAGGTATGCTTAAGATTGTCTCATAATAATTCCAGCAATTAAGTTTCAAAATGTTCGTTCGACTCTCGTGCCTGTGAAATACTCTTGTATGATGTTAGATAAATATTTTATTTTCTGTTTTATTTGATTCTATGAAATGGAAAAAAAATTGATTGGTTGGATGAATAAGGTCTATATTGTATTGATTGAGAGTTCCTTATCCCTGAACATTTTAGCTTAGCTGTTTTATGCAATGACCTCAAGGAGCCAACGCTGTCAATACAATCGGAGTAAAAAGGATGTACCCTCTGTAAATTTAAAAATACTATTAAGTTTAAATACTATGTAAATTTAAAAATATCGTTAGATTGTACAGAGTGGCGAATTTGTTTGTTCAGTTGTATGAGAATGTAAGGAACATTACAGTAAATGCCTTTATGAGGAAACGGGACCTTGCTGGCTGCAAAGTGGTTGCTTATGCGGACGGCATAACCAAAGCAGTATCAGGAAAGTAGATTCCTTCACTTTCCGAGAGGATTATTCACTCTTATGATATTTGTAACGGTGTAACGAATCGGGCCACGGTGTACTTAAGTTTTTTTTTTAAATAGAAAAAAAAATGCCAGGGTATGCAGTTACCAAGCAGAATTGCGTATCCACTACTCACTTCAATAGATTACACAATGTAACACCACTCATAGGGAGGTAGATATTGCACCATTCGCCTTGTGTATTTTACTTGGCGGATGTCAGTAATGTAGATTTACATTAAGAAATGTTGAGTAATTCATTGTAAATGAATTACTCAACATCAACATTATTCGTTTAAATCTCGAAGATCGTTGAGGGCCTGGAAATTTGTCGGTCTGTCTACCGAGACTGAAAGCCATACCTGGTGAGCCGATGCTCGCTCGGTGGCTCTAGGCTTGATATTGGGTGAACAAGTGGCGCCCCACGGCTTGTCTTCAACTGGCCAGCAACCCAAAGAAGCCTGACCAGGTTTTGCCCACCACAGACCGGTTGGGGTAACATATTCTTTCACTTTGGAGTCAGTGATAAGGCTTGAATATGGATTCCAGTAAAACAGAGCTATTACTATTCATAATAAATTTCAAATTTCCTCGATTTGGCTTACTCGAAACTGAATAGACTCCATTGACCTGAGCCACAGTGTCAAATATTCAGGTTTGATCATCAACTCAAAGTTACTGTGGAAAGTTACTACGTTAACAACATCTTGTAGTAAAGACAGCGTGAAAAGCTTTCGGCATACTTTACTGCTGCAAAAGAGCCATAGGAGTGACTAGCGGTAAAAACCACAAATTGTTGCTTGGCTTTATATCGCTGTGGTTGAAATTATACTACCATACGAGGCAGAATTGTGGTGGCAGGCTGCTTTCAAGACTTTCTATTAACTGATGCTTGAAAAGTTGCGAAGTTTAGTAGCACTTTTGGTGGCAGAGGTTGCCCGAGCGACCCTACTAAGCCACTTTTTCTGTTATAAATCGCAGGTTGAATATTCAATATTTTTCTGGCATACCTCTCCTGGCAAGTTAAGGCAAAGACATGAAGTGATTGTTGCATTTAATTATAATGTAATGTAGAAGTGCATGCCATATATGGAACCAGTCCATAGGCATTACCGTGGAAAGGTATCACTGAGCACATCCTTATGAGCAAGGCATTCGTGGTTCATAGTTCATGATCGATGACTCACTAAGGGGAATTGACTCGACTGAGTGTCGGTACTGTGGAAGCAGGGGTAGCTCGGAGTTTCCAGAGGAAAATGCTCCTTTCATTGAGGTTGGCCCTTGTGGAAGCATCGACGGGGCTGTAGCTTATAAGCTATCCAGTAAGGATTCATTATCTGCAATGACCAAAAATCGTTTTAGGACCTGACGTTTGCCTAGGAGTAATTTGATGAAAGCCCATTCTCCGCCTGGACTCGGGTAAATGGCCGGGATTTATGTCGGCGTAGTATATTAGAGTGAAAATAAGCGCGCATTTGACAATTAATGAAGTTGATTTCACGGATCAAACTACAAATGGTAGTATTGAAAGGATACGCTGTTAGCCGTACAGCTATCATGGTCGCCGTCTTAATTGTGGACCTTTTGATTAAGACTTCAAGTCACGTTCAAAAGTAAAACAATTAGTACAAACAAAATTAGTACGATTCCATATCTGATGGAATTTTCAGAGTAACGTTAAATGTGGAAACTATTTGTATTTTATGTATTTGTGTTATTTTATGTTTTTCACTGGTTTTTTTTCCTCACTGGAACCATCCTAAAATTGCCCTTTTTTACACTCATCTGACAATCATTCGCATTCAAAACCTTTTCTCCGTCAAATACTTCACAGTGTGCAATCTAACGGTATTTGCGCAATAATACAAATTATGCATTTTTTAATTCAGAGAAAATTTAAAGTATTTCCATCCTTTTTTCAAGTGTATATAGAATTTAATTGTTGCACAAAAAATAGATTCGAAACTGATGCATCTTGTCAGTGATCAATCAATTCAATATCTAAGTACCATGCAAAAAATCTTTCGAGTTTTCACTTAACCACTACATTTGAATCTGTTACATTCTTCATAGCATAAAAATCGCATCAATGCACGACGATGCATTTCATGATTTTTGGGAAAAATATTTTCATTTGACTTGTGTCAGATGTCTAATGAAAATTTATCCACACTATAAGCTTGATGATTAATAACGGTGATACGCGCGAATGCAATTTTCCCGCTCAAAGGACATACTCGTACTCAGAAACAACTGGCTCTAGAGTAGTGGTATTGTCTGCGCAACGAGCACAATCTTTTTATCGTTTGCAATTTTTTTCCATTCACTGTCGCGCTTGTCTTCATCTTCACCAAAGCTTGCCAGTCCTCGCCGTACGGATTGGATTTATTCTGTTCATGTCCTTGTCCGTCTTTCTTCATATCGAGTTTCATCAGATTTGCACTAACTTGATGTCACTTGCAGAAAATTTGCTAAGGGTTGGGTTAGATGTAATGTAAGTCATTTTAGGTTGCATTTATATATAATTGATCCATTCCGAAGATGTTTCTACATCTAGTAGGAATACCCTTGGAATAGAGTTTCTATGACAAGAAAGAGTTTTTAGTTTTTTTCACAGTTTTTGTTTCGATCAACCGGTAATTATATTATATTTCGTCCTACGCAGCCCTAAAAATTGCATTGTATGGCCTTAGCTTTAGCTGTTCCCCCCTTAATATAGGCAAGATAGTTTTTCTTTGAATTCCAACGCAGTCTTGTTCGCTGGTCTGGATTTTCGATTCAAGCTTCTGCATGAGAAACGCTGCATAGTAGTAGCATCGCTCATAATAATTTGTCCTTGTCGCTAAGCGACTGTAGAGATTTCAAGCAGTTTTACAAAAGATTAATACTAGCGTTGTCTCGATTTCTAGAAGAAAATGCGCTGGTCGACGTCTTTTGACATTATCGTCGTATCGTTTATTTGCATTTTAAATGCAATTCACCAAACAGCAGTCAAAAATGAATGAGAACTATGCAGGATAACAGGCGAAAATCTTATTATTTTTCTCTGTTGTTTTGGGTACTGTGGCCTGTTGGCGGGGAGCTTGAATTTTACAATGAAATTAGAAGCATCTGATATGCTAGTTGGGGGTGTCTTGGTATTGTCATATTATGCAACTTTTGCTATTAAACTGAAAAATGCACCTGTTTGGAAAGATGGTCATGTATCGAATTATTCGATTTTTATTATGCTGGTCATTTTTTTTCTATGATAGTACACTGTTAGAAATCTTGGTGTATTTTCTATACTTTCCAATTTATAGAATTATGTATGCGATTCTCAATATAAACCCCGATATATTCCAATGTATAAAGGTTCATTATAGGAAATAGTATAAACTTAATTCGAAATTCAGATCCATAATTCAATCTCAGAAAAGTGGTTTAAAATTTATCTTATACTTATAACTTTTTATCATAAGTTCGTATAAAATTGTATCCTTCAGAAAATTATAAACATATCTATCTACAAGAAATATCAAAGTTATTTGATGCAGTATTCAACTTAAAAGAAATTTGGATAATGGCATGGGTTTGTCTGTGGTTTCTTTTTCATTATGACGCATAATTTCACAGTTGCTGTTATGCCAGTTTTACACATATGGCAAACGTTTCGTCGAGGAACTTGTGAAATTACTTCCCTCCATATCTTCGCATGTAAAAAAAACAGCCGAAAGTAAACAAGGGGACCATTTACACACTCGGCGCGCTATAATTTTCCATGTGTGTAAACGCGGCACTAGAGTTTCATGCTGTGAAGTGTTGTCCGTGATGAAAATGAATATGAATTCCGGTGTTTTTGTTCAAATCGTTTGTGAGTCTTACAAGGAAATAGTGCGTATATTGGCTGCAGATTGGAAATTAAAATACACCGATTTTGTAAATGAATGTAAGTATATTTCCAGCTAAAGTATTTCGCAATTGGCTGTAATACTGTCCTAAAGTGTTTAATTGACCCAAACTTTTGCAATTATTTTGGAAAACGTTTAAGGGTTTGAATAAATAGATAGAGGCACATGCAATATACCACACTTCTGTGTATATTTATTTACTGGTCAGGTTTATAGGATTTTCAATTAGAGGAGAGGGAAGTTGAATGCTTCACGACATCCATTGACATCCCGATTGAGCCGGAGGTGTTTTTAGACTTTGTCGAACAGTTTGCTACCCATCCAAGCTTTCATTTAAAAGTAAAACTTAATAATAGTTCCAGTGATATAACTGCCACACACGGAATTCCTCGAAGATGTAATGCTGTGATTGGACTCAGTTTATATATTACTCCTGATGTAAGTGTAAAACCAAAATTTTCATATAGAAATTCTGATATAAATACTACGTTTTGTTGTAATTTATAATCTTGAAATCTGTCAATATCATGTAAACTTCGTCTTTTAAGTTTATAGCTAACTATATGTTTTTGTGTCTGGTTTTTTTCAATAGTCACTTAGACTTTCTACCACCAGGTTAAGACTGCATTTTCTCTTGAAAAGACGGAAAACAATATTTGTTAACAAAGAATATGTTTTAGTTTTCTTTAAACATATACGTTTGGTGTTGAATAAAACAAAATGATAAATAAACATATTACAGCGATAATAAGTTTTTTCATTTAATGCTTTAAAATAGCGGAGCGAAACGCTGGTTGTGTTGGGTGTAATCTAGCCCTATAACCCATGGAACTAGGCCACTTTCTATACTCAAATAAGATATATTGAATACGACCTCCGATATTTCCATGTATCAGAATATCTTCTAAATTTTATCCGGTTATCATATACATGCATAAAACTATCTCCGTATAAAAGGTATTCCAAAATCATATAAAATAATGTTATATTATTTTCTTATTGGTTTTATATGGATTCATATTAAGCAAACTTATCCGCTCCTATAGTATACAACTCATAAGAATTTTAGGAAGGATTCATATGAATGCTAAATCGTATACATTTTATACCAAAATTTCTAACCGTGTACCAAAGCTCAGGGGATTGCCTTTTGAAGCGAATGCTTAGCGATGGAGGTAGGGAGACAAATATGGGAGAAGCCGATATCAATTATTCCATTATTATTTTAAGTGCCACATTTATTTCTTATTTTCTAAAGCGCTAGTGTTATGCCTAGTCGCTACTAAAGCTTTAATGTGGCACTTAATTAATGGAGCGCTGGTATTATGCTCAGTCGCCGACTGTTAAGACAACACAAGACGAACAAATACAGCCATGGGCACGGCGGGATTTGAACCTGCGGGCAGCAGATCGCTGCTTCGGTCTGGTTCGTTAGCGAGCTAAGCTAAAATAGTTTGTATAAAAAAGCTAGTGATTATATAGCTGATTATATTCGAATGAAATGAAACATTTACTTACTGAAGACTATGTAGAATCAAGAAAATTTGTGAATGGTGATTAAATAGCGGTTGGTATAACATGAAATGGAAACTTTTCGGTCCAAGTTCACTTTTATCCAATTCATAATCTCCCTTTTGGTGAATAATCTCCCTCGCATGAAGCAATATTCTCAAGTTAGTCTGAAAACGTAGTGTAAATTAATAATGAATAAAATAAATCAAAGAACGACCAGATGGCCATCCTAAGTCACATAAAAAATGGTCATTTCTGCGAATACCCTGCTTCAAAAAAATATATTGAGCTAATATGAGAGTCTTAATAAAAGGCAAGAAAATGATGAAATACTAAAAGAAAATTGGAAAATTAATTGATAAAATATTTCAATAGTTTGATGTGAGAACAATGTCCAAAAAAATGTATATAAAATGCAACAATTTTCCGTTATTTTGTGCAGCAATCAAAAACAAATAGTTTTAATCGTGAACCTGATCCTGGGGCTGAAATCAGATTGTAAGGCTCAAGGCACTGACCCATAAGTTTCTGACTCTCGAACAAAACTACGGCTTACTCAAACTCAGTGCAAATAACGACTAATGAATAAACATCTCATTTGTTTTCCATTGCTCCATCAAGAGCAAAATATGCATGAACAGTTATTAAACTATTTAATATGCAAAATTCTCCGATCATACACCCTTGCTGACAAGGTTTTGGTAACGAAATCCTTTACATTTGCACGGAACTGTTCGAAATGTTTAATTGCTTGTACATTTTCCCAATATATTCGTTGCACAAAGTTCTCAAATTTACTCTGAAGTTCGAATCGAAAATTTAAATCTTTTCAGCAAACATCTGTGTGACGTGTCGACCTGTATTCTCCCATCGAACCACCCACGCAATTTATTTACAATCTTCAGTATACTGTAATTAATGCCATTTAAAAACATTCAAAAATTATATTTACACTCTTCTGTGTGCTGTGGCTTTTCCGAAAATTATAAAATTGACAGGTCGCGATTAATTAATTTAACGTTATTGAAAGTATACGTTCAATAATAAATTCTTGTCGGTTTCGAAGGTTGTCACGGTGGACGGGACGAAAGACGAAGTTGTTTCGAGTCAGGAGTGTAAATTCGAATTGCAGCTGTAATTGCAAATCGACACGTGTAACGTGAATATGAGCTCTGAGGTAGAGATTCGTGGACGATGTCCTTTCGATGAATTAATACCAGTAATTTACTAGATTTCACGTAGTCGTTGGTACAATCAAACGAAATAAAATCCCTTCATGGTAGCCTTGTTTCAATGATGTCGAAGCACCGAGGCAACGAGTGTCGAGTGATCGGAATATATTTTTTTGCAACCGTAGACAATGTTCTTCGGCGGAACGCATTGTAAACGGTCCGGCAGTTTTTAATTAACGATTTTGTCACAATAATGTCAGTAATCGAATACGTGATATGACCGTGTCGGTGGTATTGGCAGAGCTACCGGACGAGAGTATACCAATCGACCTACAACTGACGATAGCTCATTGCCTTTAATTGGTAACGTGCTTGCCTTGTGGAAGAAGTATGTCGTATGAATGTTGAAGATGCATTGGAATCGTACTTGAAAAAGTCTGGCTGAGAATCTTAATCGGTTATAGTTTTTCTACCGTTAAGAATTTGTCAGGAGTTTTATATTAGTAACCTAATTTAGTTTCAAAAAACAAACACTTCCCGAACAATATTATTTCGTAAGCACAAGGCTTTACAATCTAATTTTTGTTATTTTAATTTCCAACCCACAAAAAATATACATGTTTTTAGCATTTATCCTCAAAAAACTGAAATACTGATTTTCGAGGCCGCACAAAAAAGCAATTAGTTCTACATAGGTGTAGTCAATCCAGGCTCTTACGAGACTTCAATCTTCAAACGACTAAGCAATCTAGTCCAGTTTAGCAATTTCCACACCGCAATATATTGATAAAGTAATATCATAATAGGGCAGTTCAATAACGGCTAAAATCGATTACGATTAATTGCAATCCAATTTAAAGCGTTCGTTTAGTATAGGAGGACAATAACATGAAGGAAATTGACCGGAATGGACTGCATTATGTTCAATGAGCGGAATGAAAGCTGATGGATTTGGATTGGTTTAGGCTTTGGTTTCGAACTCAGCTCATAGCCAACCGAATTGAAACCAGTGCTAAACGTCAAATTTCGGACGACAATGCATAACAAATCACGACTATGAAAATGGATTGAAATAATCTACACGGCACTATGCAAACTATTTCACTCTATCTCAAATAGCCATGATTCGGTTTAATTGGTTTATGAACCTTTTGTAAATTATTATTCCAGTTTCAAACGATTTGAATCTAACGGGACAAATGTATCATTCTCACAATTATTTATTTTAATTATACAAAGAGAACTGGACTAAGATGTAGCTGTTTAATCCATCCGAAAGTTTTGAGAGCTCGGTGTTGGTTTTGATACCATCAGCAGTAGTAGTATTATCTTCAAATGGATGACAACGTTTCACTTAATTTTGCAGCCATTCAATATTTTCCTTTTACCCATCTCAAAATTATAAAAATTAACTTGTTCAACTGGATTTAGGCTCCCAAAAAATCCCATGAAACGAATAAAGTTTCCAGAATTAATCAAATATTCGAAACTGGCGATGTTTCCTTCGTCTCCAACTATCATCCTATTTCTGTTCTCACTTGTTTCAGTAAAATTCTTTAAAAAATTGTCTTCTCTAGAATGTGTTCCATGATTCACCCTACCCTAGCTCCGGAACAGCATGGGCTCGTGAGGGGTAAGTCTATTTTGACTAATCTCATCCTTTTCTCAAACTCAGTGTCCCTTGCCTTAGATTGTCAGGAACAAGTGGACATAGTGTACACAGATTTCTGTCAACTATAGAATATTACTGAATAAAGTTGAACAGTTTGGCTGTTTCGGGTCACTCCCTGCTTGGTTTTCGTCCTACCTCAGTAATCGTGAATGCAAAGTTACTATTAATAACCTTTCCTCTTCTCCCTTTTATCCTTGCAATGGTGTTCCACAAGGGTCTATCCTTTAGTCCATTACTTTTCTTGATTTTTATCAATGACCTTCCTACCATTATCAATTCCCCTTGTCTGACGATTTGAGATTGTTCCAAATCATTAGGTCAGCTAGTGACTGTAATATTCTTCAAAATGATCTGTGAATCGAATGACAGTGCTGACATGCTATTGAGCATCCATTTGAAGCAGATGAATTTCAGCTTCAACTGCTGATTTTTTAGCTGCATTCCGAATAATGTCACTTTGTTACTTTAAGTTTTTTTTTTATACTGTTGAGAATCATTTGCGGACAAGTTCGATTTAACAATGTGAAAATAATGTAGACGCGCTAAGATTCCATTTTATAAGTCATTCTTCAATATTTCAGATGTGCATTTACAAGATTCGGGCTGCAATATCTGGATCTGAGTAGGTGCATAAAATAATTATATCGTCTGCGATAGTTGCTGTGATTGTTATGTCACTTACTAGAAAATAAGAGATAAATATTGTATAAAACAGAGGTCCTAAAACACTCTTTTGTGGAACTCCAGCTTGCATTTGATGTTTTGCTACCATTCTCTGCGTGTTGTCTTTTTTCCTGGGTTTGAATTCGAATCGACGAAGAGTAAGTCACATTCCGCAATTAAGTGTGCACTTTGGGTTCTGGTACTGCGTTAGCAATTGCTTCCATGGCAATGTCATTGAAAAAATGAACTGTGGAATTGATTTTTTTGCTGCCGAATTAAGCAATGCAATGCGTTTAAGGAGATTGAGTTGTCATTGTGTGTATTGAAGGCGTTCCAGTTGGCATTTTAATATATAGTTGATTTACGCCCTTTGAAGTGAGGTTCGTTATCCAGGGAAATAGTTACAAGAGAGTGGATTGGTCGAGTGAAAGATTAAAAACAATTTCTGCGTACGAAGAGCGAAGAGGTTTTTCACTTGTTCCACTTGTTTTTCTGTAAAAAATGATAAACTTTCTCATTGTTTGCAATATCCCATTTTGATTCAGTCCGGTAAACGTTTTTGCAACGAGATTGTCCAGTAATATTTCCTTATAACTTACAGCCTGATTCTATTCAATTTTTCACTGCCAAAGTCGTTTTGAAGCTCTTAAGCATGGTTGCTTTCTGATTTATAGCAGTTGTCAAAATATTTTCGGTTTTACGAAAAGGAATTGAATTGAATCTACTTTTTATGCTCTCACGAAATTAATAATGTACGAGGGTAGTTTAATAAAGTCAGCGATTTTTTGAATGAAAGTCCTGCATCAATTTCAACAAACTGATTTTGATTCAGACTATCAGAGACAAACTGACTGCATGCTAAAAACTCATATGTTAGCTGCTAACATCAATAAGCGTCAATAACTCTACCCAGTGGTGAATTGCTTCTTTCAGTTGAGCAACTCATAGTTACATCGTTGATTTTCGTGATAATTTTTATATGGTTTTTCTTTTAACTTCTCAAAGTCCTATAAGCGTTCATTTTACTAGCAAGTGACTGAACTAAAAGTTCATTTACGCTTTTCGTACCAATAACTAGTAAACAAAAGACCAGATAAATTGAATATGATTCGATTTGTTGGAAACTTTCCGGTATATTCTGCCGGCGATGAACCTAAGCTTGATGTTTCCACCTGGAGCCTACATATAGCACTCCGATACAATACCCGCACCACAGTACGATTTCCTCATACACAATGCAACGAAAGGTTGCTGCTATGTATCTGGAATGAACAGTGTTCGTCCTTAATTCGCAAAAGTCCCGATGCAATAAACTGCAACTGCATGAAATGGAATTCAATCGAATATATATTTTGAATTCACACTGGTTACAATCGCGCTGTCCCTTAGTTTTGTGTAGGCTGCTTACTCGCTACGATGCCTAGGTTCACCCAAAATATCGCTGGAGCATGAAAATCAATCGCTAAACATTCTACCAGCGACCGGCTTGAGCCATTGAAAAGTTTTAATGGAAAGTCATGAAAGGATGCAGATTGCATTGCTGCCGATGACAATTTACCCTTTTAAGTGCTGCCATCATCAGTATTGAAATGACAGCTGATCGCCTTTTTCGGGGAAATAGCGTTGTTTTCGGGAAATAATAAACCTTCATCATCAGCGCAGTTATTTTATTTTACTTTGACTAAAAACCAAAATATGATTCGTATTCAAAATCTGATTCGTATTCAAAATCTGAAAAGCCTAGAAAATCATTACATATTTTAAGTGGTTGCCAGTGGAAAATAGTTCGACCATAATTCGTCTCATTCTGAGAAGCTTCTAAACCCGAATGATAGATAATCGACTACTAGTGAGTGTAGGCCTTGCTTCAAATCCAACCATAGACGATTCTATTTTTTCGTCACCAACAGGAGGTGATCAGAAATCGAACTTTTCATTTTCCTGGCTGTGAGTTAAATCAGGAGTATAGAGTATCATGGGAAAAAAAATACTGAGGACATAAATTCTTCGGCTATAGTTATTTATATTTTAAGAGTATCAATTCAATATACACGAGCAGAGAGTTTCAAATGCTAACTCATCATATCTTGATGGGTTTGGCTTGGCGCTAATGTAAAATCTACTCCATTTTTCATCATCATTTCACAGCTAAATTATTCGGCAAAAATGTCTAATTTTGATCTTAAAGGATTCCCTGAAGTTTTTCGCTCTTTCACCAGCCATTTTTTCACGAAACTTGCAACACCGATTATCAACACTAAATCCAACTACATATCTCAATCTATACACTATAAGACCGTTGACAATGAAGCTGACGACAACGATAATGATGATGACGGTAGCGAATGCATTTGATTCTGGTGTCACACAAAATGGAATGCTATTAACCTTCTGAGCGGCTAGTCAAAGCTTAGCATCAATTTTTTTGCATCACCCTGTTTTGTTGCGCTGCGACCACAGTTGAAATGCTATTGGTAGGTTATTGTTTGGCCATTCCTATTCGTTTCGAAGCGAATGGACCAAATCAGAAACTGGTTATCGAGCCTGAACCGGGATATCTAAATGAAACATGCTGGAATTGGAGCAAGCAGGAGTGGGCAGTTAGATGGGGGACTATTTCACTTTAGTAATGCTAATGGATTCAACAAAAACTTTTATTTTTGATAATATTGCGTGGAAATACCTCGAAAAGCTATTAAAAGCTGAAAATTTGATGAGAGAAAATAATCGAAATGGAATTGATTCAAATGCAGTAAATGCAGAACATGAATGAACTGTGGGGAAAATCGTAAAATTTGTTTTAAATATTCACTATTGTGAGCAACTTCAATTGAGTATAGATGAAAATACCAGCTATAGTTTAGCATTTTTTGCTGTCGCTCATGGGCATACTTCGATAGGTACGTAAAAGTATAGCCCCACTATGGCCCGTTGGAAGTCTGGATCTGAAGTTGGCAGAGATTTTATTCACAATCAACGTATAAGAATGTTTGATTAGTTCCTCATTATCCTTGATTTTAATTAGGGGCGTAGCTATTTACAGTTGCGTCAACTCCAACCTCGGGGTTTGACCATGTTTGTTCGTCCACGTCTAGATACGAACCACAGCCCACACAGGCTAGTAGGCGTTGCAGCAAGTACGTACTTTACCTAGTACCAGTTTATTGACTATAAATATGCTATTTCCTTCGATTTTAATTCATTTCAAATTTTTCTTAGATATTCAATTCCAACGAATTTAACAATAATCAACAGAATTATGTTTAATGGCCCTACTAATTCCATCTTCGCAAGAATCTATTCAATCATTTGGAATAACCATTAAAAATCATCAAGTTTCTTCCATCAAATTTAAATTATCTTGCTTTTGCCAACAATATTGCAGCGTACAACTCGTTCTCTAGTACAATTTTCCACTTAAAAACTCACAAAATTATCTCTTTAAGCGCCCAATGACACGAGACCGTAAATTGAATGTGCTACAATCAACAAACATAGCTTTCTCTTGCCTTACTTTAAATGTTTAATGTCGGCGGCTGGTTCGGCCGAATAATCCGTTGGAAATATTGTTGTTGCTGAAGGAGGTACCTACAAGCAAATGAACACCGGATTGACAATTGGAATTAATTTAAACTCATGTCCAATTAATTTATGGACATTACTCATACGCACGCTCGTTTTTTGCATAGCGAAAGCCAGGAAATGGGAAAAGTTGAAGTTGACTGCTTACGAGCTGTCATTGTTAACGGGAATGATCGGATTAACGAGGGTGCGGTAAGTGTTCAAAAGTGTGTGCGAATATTGAAAACATGGTTTCGGGATGCGTTTTTACGTAAATTTGCGAGCAGTATTTAATGTATGTGTGTTCGGAGAAGCAGTGGTATGCTTTTAAATGTAATTTTAAGATTCTTTTCCAGGTCTGATGAACAGGAGCAGGGTGCGTATAATCCGCTTTGACCATGAACTCCACATTCACAGCCACAATATTAAACACTTCCAAAAGCTTAGTGCAAATATGATCCCCATCACTTTGGCCAGCTGAATTGTTTTTCTCGCTGAAATTCAACTTGCACTTTATAACAATGCATTCAGGCCCCGAAAACAAAGACAAGCTCAGTTTGAAGCAACTAGGAGTCCTCCATTTCATCATACAAGCGTTTGTTTTCAATTACTGCAAACAAATAGATTTATCGTATGGTGGCTCGATTTCGCATACGAGGTTCAATGCTTGCTAATGTCTACGATAAAACTATTCTGCCATATCCATATATGTTGTTTTTTCCTATCATGCTTCCATAGACTGTGACTCGCCTGCCTGTCTGGCTGCCTAGTCCAGCCAATCTAGTCGAAATCGGGTTGAAATCTAGTTAAGAGGATTCCTGGTAAAAGTTATCCATAAATGGAATTTTTGGTGAAAGGCAAATGAGGACTATGCTGGTCATGATAATGTTATAGCTGTTGGTCACATTAATGAACATTTTTGAAATAACTTCATTACCCCCACTCTCGTGGAATGTAGACACTAGTGAAGCGATGTTTGGCTGCGAACGAGGACATTTTGAGGCGAATAGATAGATGGCGAACTAATGGAGTTGAGCTTAACTTGGTGTGCCTTGGGAGTTTCTTGTTGCACTCACCCGTCAGCGTTGCTCTGAGAAACTCTCTGTCAATTATAATTGGAAAAGTTTGAGCAGTGTTTCAAGTGAATTATTTTATGGAAATTTCATTATGAAGCTAAAACATTAAGTTAGAATTGACTACTTGGCGTTCACTTTGTGCATCTTCAATCTGAGAGCGAAATATGATGGACTTAGGAATAAAGATTTCAGGAATGCATATGCATAAGTTATATTAAATGGAATGTCGCAATATAGAAAATGATCGATCAATCGCAAAATAGAAAAAAAGTAATCAAACGAACACTGAATAACAATTGACAAAATCTGAATGTATCTAGATTGTGAATTGACAAGCCGTGTTGCACATCAATTTTCTTGATGTAGGTACATATATAAATTTTTCCCTTAGATATAAATTGGAGTATTTTCAAGGAGACCTTGTTATTGCTTAGATAATTTTCAATTCTATGAAAGAAAAATGTACAAAATCATTATGTGCTCTGTAATTCGTTTGTGCTCTGAAATTATCGGTCCATTATTTGAGGCTCTAAAGCAAAATAAGGCAGAACTACTCTAACTAGTTCCTCGAAAAACTTTGTTTCCGACAATTTTTTTGTTGCTTTCATATGTGGACTCAATCGAAAATTTTAGTTGAATTGCTTATTTCACTATTGTTTATTTATTTTAGAGGATGGTCGAGTTTTGAAATTACTAATTGTATCACTCTCGCAAATAGCTAAAACGAAACTATTTTATTGCTTATAAATAAGTAATTTAGAAAATTGCAATTTTTACTGTTCTACGCGTCGCTATATTTCCGAGAGCGATTCATAATTATTCGGGGGAAAAACGAGTGAATGAAGATGTAAGTCTGCTGCATAGCTAGCTTTACTTTCATAAATAAGCTCCTTGATAGTAATGAAGAATTATATTACCGAACCATTATTAACCTACCTAGAATCAAAGAAGGTAGCATTTTTGCATGAAGTTTAATTTTTTTCTTTTTTATCAATAATCAGACTAAAATTCTGAGCTGAAAAAAATCTGTTCGTTTTTTTTTCTATGATAATGCCAAAATTCAGGGGGCTACCCTTTGAAGGAAATGCTTGGCTATGGAGGTAGGGAGACACATATAGGAGAAGTCAATATCAATTATTCCATTAATCTTTGTGTGCCAATTTTTTTCGTAGTTTCTGAAGTGCTGGTGTTATGAACAATTGCCAGCTGTTAAGACAACACAAGATGGCCAAATACAACCATGAGCATATGGCGGGAGTCGAACCCTCAGGTAGTATATCGCTGCTTTGGACTGGCGCCTTAGCGAGCAGAGCTACCGACTTCTCACAAAAAGTTATTCTCTATTGTGTTGTTGTTGCTGTTTAGTTTCGTCCATAATTATTGCGTTGGAAGACAACCTTCTCTGTCGCCGATTTTGAAACTCAGGTTTGCGAAATTTCGCTTGCTCACACTGAACTGAACAGGTTAGTCGCTGTCGTGTAGCAGGCACTTAACGTAGAACAAAAATTTATCTGCTGTCACTTGTTCTGATTATGTATCTTATTTCCCATTTTAAAGATAATATTTAATTCCATTTGCAGTGATATTGAGATCACTGCAAACTGATTTCTCTCATTTTATCCAATTAACTTAATTTGCGTCCAACTCGTGTACGTCATCACATTTTATTTAAAACATAAAGGCTAGTTTTAAAATTAGCTAGCTAATATGTATTGGCTGTTGAAGTATGATTCTGCGATTTATGAGATACATAAAAGACTTTTGTTCGTTAAGAAATTTAAATACAAATTTACTTAAAGCAATTGGGCCATGTTTTAGGCAAGTTACCGACTCTGTCTTTCTAATCAGCAACTTTGTTCTTTAGATGCGACCCAATTACTCAACCGAATCTATAGACTTTCCAATAAAGAGAACTTTACTTCAGAAAGAATTCATTCTTGAAAGGATTGAACCAGGGGACGACAGTTTTAAAGTAGCATATTCGCGATACGCAGGGATTTCAGTAATATAAGGAAAGGAAAGCGAAAGCGTTTGCCAGACACACTAGAGCTACAGTTCCGGGAAAACAACTTTTCAAACGAATATTCGGAAGAGGAATCATTCGAGAGAAGAGTACGTAGAGTTAGTAATAATCTTCATAATTCGACAGCCACCTCCAATTTCATTATTTCTGAAACCAGCACTCAGGAGATCAAAAGTGCAATAAATGGGCATGGTTTACCTAAAATACCTTTCCAATAGTATTATTCAAGCCATCGTAGCTCTCATAAATATAATTTTCGGAAAACAAGATCACCCTACAACCAACAATTACAGCTCAACAGCGAAAATTGCGTAGAGAATCCGACTCTCGCGTCTGTACTAGGAAATTTCCACCAGAAATATAGTAAATGTCGAACAGTACGGTTTCAGACCGAACCATTCCTGTTAGCTCCAACTTGCAATAGTAACGCAACACATAATAACGGAACGGAACAAAAATCAAAGGGCCCTATAATTTCCGATGTATCTAAGACGTTTGATAAAGTCTGGCATGCAGGACTTATCTTCAAAATGCATGAGCTCCAAATCTTCCCCCCACCTATAAAGACCATTGCGTCTTTCCTCAAAGGCAGACAATTCAAAGTCCGAATTGACGATCACCGCTCCAACGAACGACCTTTTGATACAGGCGTCCCACAAGGGTCATCATTATCATCCATATTATACTCAGTGCACACAGCAGACATACCCACTCAACCGAATAGGAATACTACTTTACTAGCCCTGCTCGCACATGATACGTGCAAGCACTAAACTCAAGGTAAACGGTAAAGGTGGGAATCACCACTTCCCAGTCCTGTGCTTCAAAGTAGTTTTTGACTGGTTTAACAGCATGGGGTCTGGCATTGTTATGGTGAAAAATTAAAATAATTTTTTTTGTCTATTCCTGTATTGTGGTCGGGTCGTTCATGTTCCATAGTTTACTTCAAACTCATTAATTAAGCTAGGTTATTTTGTGTAGGTGGTCACCGTCAGCTCGCCAAGAAAGTATGAATCGTACTTAAAATTTTTCGAGAGCCATAATTTATCAAAATGTTTGTAAAGTCAAACTTCAAATATGGATATTAAAATAAATAGGCATATTACATGCGCAAATAAAAAATAATTTGGTAATGGATAGAAAATATCGAAAAACCTGTCCTGCGACATTTTAAATATAGAAAATGAAAAACTACTGGGTCAAGTGTTCTTAATCCTTACTAAAATCAACAGCATGCATGGAGACTATTTAAATTCCCTTAGTTGACTCATTTGGTATTAATGCGTTTCACATCATTATTATTTAATGCATTCATCCTGAATTTTTATTAATTCCAAACCAAAAATTATTACTTATACAAATTGAAAAAAAGATTTGAAAGTTTCATCGCTGCATTGAAAATAAAATTTCAGTAAAACCTCAATCCATTTAACTAATGAAAACAATTTCCGTAATTGCATTTAATTTAAATCGGAGAAATAAAATGAATTTATCAAGTTCCACCTTATTTACCCTTGACACACTACAAAACTTACCTCCCTTCATTTCACTTTGAATTTCATCCATTTGAAATTTTCTCGGAGCATATATAGCACTTTGGGCGCAGCACGACATTTTACATAGCGCCATCACGTACAATATTTTTTGGAATAATTTCAAGGAGTGCCTGTATTCCATCACGGATGAAGATGGAAAGGAATGAGTAGAGAGAGAGAAAAAACCAGACAGAGGCGATTTCTTAACCGTGACCTAAAAACCCGACGATACTCTAGCAAAAACCTCACAGGAGTCAGTCGACCTTAATCAAAACGCTTCTTGTCAATATGATATGGTGCGACCATTATATGAAAGAGCCAAGTCCTGAGTCGAATTAAATGGGTTTCCATGCCTCCAAACGGATTCAGGTTAGATGGAATGCAGAAAACTTTAATTCAATTACTTAGTAGTGCTCATGAGGTGGTAGTGAAATCGTTGTGAAACAGTGAATGATATTTTTTTGGAATCACTTTCTTGGATATGTAAGGAGTTGGTTTTGCCTTGTGAATTACGAATTGTTCTCTTTCATTTAAGCATTCTTTCCTAAAGATTATACTAATAGTCATGCTAAAAGTATTTAAGAACTTTATTTTAATGAAATCACATGTTTAAAAAATCCAATTGATTCCTTTTATAAAACATCTGAATGAAAATTCGACGGCTTCATGAGCCAAATATTATAGCTTCAAAGCACTTCAAATACTTCAAAATTAGGTGCTAGAATTTTAGTTTGGTTAAATCTACCAAGAAATATACACTAGATCTCCATCCCAATCTGCAAATTTCCAACTGACAACTTTGAAACGTTTGTGAACGTAGCTCCGGGCATTCAGGACTACCTGCTGTCGGTACAGTAATCGCCGGGGGCTGAATTGTTACGCATCTGTTATTTTCTTCGAAACGTCCTTGCCCTATTCGAGTTTACTTGAGGCAACATGGTTATAAAGAGGATCACTTCATATTTGCCTATCCTTCTTATTTCGTCTCGAAAATGAAAGCTTAGAAGCAAGAAGTGTATAAAATAATATGGAATTATGTGAGGTACATGGTGTTTGAGTTGTGTAAGCTTGTGTTAATTTTGTGGACATAATTAAGTTAAAGTAATATTAAATGAAATCACAGAGGAATGTAATAGATACCTGAAATACTATCGAGGCTCAGTAATATAGAGGCTTAGTAATCAAATTCATCGAGGAGCTTCAACTGAAGGATTTAACGATGCTTCAGTTGGGACTCTTAAAAAATTCCGAAATATCTAAACCTTACAGCCGATAACCTGAATTTTCAAATATCTCTGATTTTCTTTGTTATTTTTCAATTTTCAACTGCAGTATCAATCTAATTTTGCATTTGGTGCTGTCTTCTGTATCCACTCTTAAATTCGCTACTCATTTCGCGGTGTACATTTTAAAATATAAAACAAAACAAAAACACAAACCTGTTCTGCTTGAAGCGAGTAAAGTTTGCCTTGTCACAGATTTTCATATATTTATCCTAGTACAGAATACACTTTGCTTGTTCTCGCGAAACATCCTCCAGATATTTGGCATACGAAAGATACACACGCCTGTTCATCCGCCTGCTTCACCTTATTACGACTAGGCAAACAAACAATGAGAAATTTGAAATACAATGGCAAGGAAAATGGCCCCGCCAGGTAAAATATATGGTATTCAAGGCAGAGGCCATGAAATACGAAAAGAATGGGTGAAAAACGAATGGCAAAGAACGAATCGAAAATAAATTTCAATAATACCGAAATATTTAAATTGATTCAAGCCGAAGGACTAAACATGCAATGGACAAGCTACGACGACAGGTGGCTTTGTTTCAAAATATTCGCATACGAATTTCGATGCAAACGGCCTTAGGTTGTTTTCGGGGGGGATGATAGCTGACGGTTTGGGGTTTTTGTCTGTTACTGAACCGTACGCATGCATCGATTAGAAGTTTTTTTTCGAGAAAAGTTTGTATGTGCCGGAAATTTGGGATGGTTAGGGAGCCTGAGGTGCTAGATTCTATTCCACAATTTCCAGGAATGATGGTTTTTCGCTGAGTCATCGTTTTTTGGAGCTCACAAAAGTCTTTGCATTTGCAAGTCTTGTTGCAGGCGTGTTATGGCAGCTGAAAGTGCCTCGTTTGCTGTACATAAACCATTGATTCTTGTCGACTGCCTCCCTCCCCATCCCACTCTTCAAATTAAACAAACCGAAAACATGATTCTGCACCATGTCATCGTGAACACCTTCAATCTATTTTTGTTAGGAACTTATAGGCATGAGTCAGTGAGCTCTTCTTTTACCATTCGCGGTAAGAAGATTCTTAAAAAAAAAAAATATTACAAGGTAGACGCAAAAGAGCTCTGCCACATGTCACCCTTGAAATCACTGCCAACGTCTTAATTTGATTGAAACGAATGTTGAAGGTGATGTCACGTGGCAAAAAACGAGCGGGCAAAATGAACAGGACTTGCGAATTTCGTCGAAATAAAACGCTCGCGACAAGGACAAGACACACTCTCTCTCTGCCCTTGGTTACTGACTTCTTTCTGAGAGTGATTCGAGCTACGATAACGTTGCGAATGACGATAACTTGCTGCGAAAACATGTTGCCCACTTTTTTGGAAGCAGCTCACTTAAACACTTACAGATTTCAACACTTCTTACCTGGAAGGCGTAAGGAAATTTGATTACGTTAAGCGACGATGAAGGTCTGCGAAGTAATGGAAGGTGAAAGGGTGGTGGATTTTTGAAATGAAAGGATTCAAGTTGCGAGAGAACTTTCTGCTGCGAAATGCTTTGGTAGAGAATTTAACAAGATTAGATTTCTTTTAAGGAGGCTTTTTTTTATTTCACCTGTGATTTCGATCTTAGAGATATTTCAACCTTTTGAAGTCGCCATATTTGATGTTTGTAAGGAGCTCAGGATTCGATGCAAAAATATCTAAATTGCAGGTGGGTTGATTATTTATGGGGTTGCGATTTTTCACTAAGCGCCTGAAATATAACAGAGCTATTAAAATAAAGAATATAAACAAAATCAAATAACTGAAAAAATCAGCTTATCGAAAATAAGGGATGCAAAAATGGATAACAAAGACAGGACTTTCCTTTATTAACTTTTTCGCTCGATTTTTCGCCTTGCTTAAGGGGTCTTCCCACAGAAATATTATATAAAATCAAAATTTTTTTTTCACGGATTTTGCTAGTAAATACCATTTAAAACATTATACAAAATATTTTAGAGCAGTAACTTATTTTTAAACGTATTGAGTGAGACGCCGTGAGAGAGCATTTTTCGGTACTCCGCCTGGTTTTCGTACGTTCGACTCCCCACTTGTTTTGAACACCTGCTCCGATCTGATTCACCCTATCTATAAAAATGAGTGGGGAGACTGAAAATACCGTTATGATCTCTTTCTATTCTGTACATTTAGTGTGTACTACTGTGAAATAATTAGTGGTGGGCGTTTCTGTTGTTTTTAAAAAACGAAAAACGATTTGTTTTAGAAAAACTATTTGTTGTAGAAAAACGGTTCGTTTTCAAAAAACAGTTGGTTTTTGAAAAACTATTCGTTTTAGAAAAATTGTTCGTTCAGAAAAACGGTTCGTATTAGAAATGTTGTTCGTTTGAGAGAAAATGATCGTTTTAGAAAAATTGTTTGTTGTTTGTTCGAAAACGTGTTCATTCGTTTTTAGGAACCAAACGTTTTTTGTAAACTGTTTGGCGTTTTTGAGCCCATCACTAGAAGTAATGTACATTCTGTATATTATTTTACAACGTACTACGGAGAAGATATTATTGATTATTTATTAAAAAATGGATAGAAAAGGAATAAAAAAAAAACTAGTGAACGTTCCAAAAAAAGACGATTTAGCAAAAATAAGTACATTGGTGAACAAAGTACGGATTTTACAAGTGCCTCAGCGACTAAGTTACAAGAGTCTGGAGATTTTACCGTTTCTGTCGATCCAACATTGCAGTATTGCATTGAGCAGTTTAGTTTGCTATCTTGTTTGCAGAACATCTTAAAATGTAAAAAGTATAATAAAAACGTGAAATTTTCAAAAGCAAACGAAAATTGTTAGGTTTTGCACTTTGTGTTAAATGTGAGTGCGGTAATGTTTTTTTCGATTCGAGTCCGAAAATAAATAAAGCGTTTAAAATAAACCGACGATTGGTGTATACAATGAAACTTTTTGGTGTGGAATTACTGCAGTTTTATGGACTTGCCAGCTATTTCGAGTACTACTTACTACAGATGCGTTAATAATATCAAAATTGTCGTTGATTCTGTTCTCAAGATCGTTCTAAATAAAGCTGCAAATGATGAGAAAACTTTGAACAAAGTTGCTGGCAATGTCGAAAATTTATAGACAGTTTCAGGCGATGGTACTTGAGTAAAGCGTGGTTTCTCTTCTTTGATGAGCGTTGTTTCATTAATAGGAAAATATTGTGGAAAAGTAATCGACATCACAGTCAAGAGCAAATTTTGTAAGCAGTTCTCTCTTTGGGCTGGCAAAGAAAATACTCTAGAATATGACAATTTTTTTTTAGTGAACGTGAAGAAAATTGTCTTATTAATTATGATGGTTCTGCTGGCAAAATGGAAGTCGATGGATTGTTTCAAAGATCTGAGGATTTGCACGATGCGAAATATAAATCTTATATAAATGATGGAGATTCCAAGACTTTTTCAGAGACTGAACCACATGGTTCTAGTTTTACAATTGTGAAATAAGCATAAAAAAAATTATTCAGGCGGGCAAAAGAAGCAAAAAATGCATTTATTGCAGAAAAAAAAGCATAAAACGCGGATGAAACTAAACAAAACCTGAAACTGAAAAATAAAAAAAAACCGACTCCAAAAAAAAATACCGAGTAAACTGCGAAATTAACTAACAAATTAATGTCGAATTTATCCACCTACTATGGTTTGGCGATAAGGAGAAACTCCGAGTCTATAGAAAATATGCGTAAAGAAATTTGGGCAGGTTTTTAGGATAAGATTTCTACAGACAAAAACCCTCAGCATACTAATTGCTCTGACTCTTGGTGCACGTATCGTAAAGCTGAGGCTGCTGAGGAGTTACAAAATTATAAGCATAAACCACCTCTTGATGAAGAATCACAGGCAAATCTGAGGCCTATTTCTGAAGATTTAAGTCTAAAGAAGGTGTTGAGGGAACAACACTCAAACTTATAATGAGAGTCTAAATGCTTGCATTTGGAATTATATCTTTAAGCACATGTTCGCCCACAAAATCATCATCGAGATTGCTCCTCATACTGCCACGTGCATGTTTATCATCAGTATCAAAATCAAATTTCTACGATAATTACTGAAAAAAAGGCGACTGAAAAGTTGTGGGCCTAAAATGTTTAAAAAATTCAATTTGCACACTTACAATTGTTATTAAAGGTCCAGTGAAAAAATATTCACCGAATTTCCCTTCAAAATATTCGTCTGCTGACGCCTGCATTTTTTCGTCACTCGAAACTCATCGCCATCGGAGAATTTTTGTAAATTGAATAACAGGGAATAATCGCTTCTGGCTAGATCTGAACCATATGGTGAGTGGTTGATTTCATCAAATGCTGTCTCCTCCAGATCACGCCTTATAACTTGCCAAGTGTGCACGGGTGCAATGTTCTGCACAAAGAGGACTCCTTTCGCCAGGCTGCCTCTCCTTTTTCCGAAAACCATTTCGCAATTTTATCAAAAAATACGGCGTAATAACCTCCATTTATTGTAGTTTTCTAAGAAGATGGTCGATGAACAAAACGCTTCACAATCCCACAAAACAGTGGCTATGAGTTTAGATGTCGAACTTTCCACTTTTTTATTTTCGCGGCGCCTTTTCTCTTCTATCCACTGCATTGGCTCTTGTTTTGACTGTGGGTCGTGCTTCAAGATCTATGTTTTATTAGCCGTGACAATGCGAGAAAAATACGTTGTTGCTACAGGTCAACGCTGTTTGTCCAGCAGAGTGAACATTTTTGACACCTATCGCGCGTACACTATTTCCATGTACAATTTATTATGAAAAATGTCACCGATTCGTTACTGGCTAGTGTCTCAGGCAATTATCACAATTGAATTGCCACAACTTGATTCGCTGACCTTCTTGGACAAGTTTTTTTTTTTACTTTTTCAATATTTTCTTTTGGCCGTGCTCAGATCGACCTAGCTTGGGATAATCTTCCAACGACTCCCTTTTATGCTTGAATTCCAGGCTCCAACGTATTTTGGTAGCAAAAGAAGGTCCAGTCCCCTTCATAAAATGTTGACATCTCTTCAAATATTTCCATGGGCGTTTTGTCTTCTTAATTTTATGACAGCTTAGTTCTCCAAGTTCATGCAATGCGTGGATGGCTCAGGCATGGCGATGTTTGACATGATACTTAGTACATATACTACTGAGAGTATTCGCAATCATTGACATGTAGCCCAAAACTTTAGTGACACTTAAAGGTACTTGGCCTTAAAACTTGACGGCCGCCGCTTTTATGCCAATATAAGTTCAAATAAGCTGTTACAGTAAACTGATATGTATATTTTCAGAAAAATAATGTCGTCACTATGTCCTTAACTTTGAGCGTCGCCTAACTTAGCTTTGAGACTCATTCACAGAAATGTTATTAATCCTATAAATATTTCCAAGCTTTTATCAAACAATATCCTTTTATCCAATTCTGAATTACGTCGCTGGCATCAATAAACACAAATCCGCAATACGGTAAAACCAATTAACAAGAACAGTTTTAAAAGCACCGCAAGCTATTAATATCCGTGACCACCAGTAACATAGCTAACAGCTAGGTCAGCCTAGTTCGGTTACGGGCTTCAATGGTTTAGTCTCTGTCTCAGAGAGCAAAAACAGAAAAAAAAACAAACAAAACAAAAACACAAACTACGGTCTACACTTATTCCGGGGCTGGCTCTCTAGGCAGCAGCATTTATTATGGTCCGTATTTTCAATTTTTTTCCCCTGTAGCTAGCTATCCTTGGCCATTTGCATCTGTAAAATCGCAGAAAATATGCCGTTATAGAAAAGTATCCCTTCCCACAATCGTACAATGTTTCTTTTTGGACGTTGTAACGGCTCGTAGCTAAGCATCGTGTTAGGGTTGTCTTGCGAGCTAAGTGAGATTTATACACAGATGCTTTGCGTAATTATGTTTATCGTAGTTTTGAGATTAGGGAGAGAGCTAAACAAATGTACTCAGTGCACAGCATCGCATGAATAAATCAAATGAAATTTGTTACTATTTTTCACAAAAATTAAATGTCTTCCTCACTTTTTCTCTCTTTCCAAATTCGCTGTCCTCTCTATCTCTCCCTGTCTCTCTAAAACTTGCTTTAAGCGTTATAATTAAAACCGCTTTTTATTTCTGAAGTCTTGGGTAGTGTTGAATTCTTTTTTGTTTCAGAACTTTGATTACTAATTTATCTCATTCCTGAAATCACTGCTCGACTGGCAGCACTTAAAGATGCTGCTGCTATCTGTACAAGAAAAACGAACATTATTTCCATTCGCAGCACATAAATTTTCCTAATGCAAATGACCAGCCCGTTCCGCATCCTTCATATGAAAATACGACCGCACCACGCTTGCCACTTAAACGAGGATGAAAACTCATAATTAACATCGTCTGAAATAGGCAGTTCTGTCGACCTTGCTGCCTCGTCCACAGACCTGCCGGCGCTTCAAAATCCTTACTGCCCGACTAACGTCGCTCGAACTACTTCTTCAACCTAAATTGTTCGAGTACTCACTCACCTTTGCGAATCTACTTTCGCGTAAACGCCACAGTTGGGGACAAGGCAAGCATCGTCGTCCTCGTCGTGTCGTCAACGTGCGGAATGTGAAATGCGTTTACATTGCTTCTTTAACGAGAACTGTAAAGTACCACCGAAATTGCTCCTGGCTACAAATTAGTGGCTTGACAGCTCGGATAAATTTCTCGAAAAAAATAATTTTCTCAATTTCCGCCACTAATAATAACGTTCATTGGGGATGCGTTAAGGGTGGCTGGACGCGGTACGGAACGTTGGCTACTGTTGCTTTGGCGGTGAGTTGAATAAATAACATGGAAGCAGACGTTTTTGAAATCGGTCCGAAGTAAACACCGTGCAGATGGTCATTTATTGCAAAATTAGGGCAAATAACATTTTCAAGGTAGGGGGAGTGAGGTGAGGATATAATTGAATACTTTGAGGGCATGAAAAGTACGTCAGCTTTTTTTCGCCGGAATAATTGTGAGGGATTGTGATTGAAATTAATAACTGTTTAAAATGGAAGCTGCTAATGAGTGGGCAGTCGTCGAAAAATAATGACACTTGAATTGGAGAAATTTATCATTTTTGATGGTATTGTTATTGATTTGACGGAAGCAATTATCTCAGTTATCTGTTTTTATCTCAATTATCTTTCGTTTAATAAACACTTCACTTGATTGCTGTTTTGGAAAAGCTTTTATCGGATCTTTCATAAATGTTGATTTATCAAGTCTGGTCATTTCATTGGTCAATTCATTGTTTAAGATATAGTGATAGTGCATAGCATATATGGGATAGTCTCAGTTTATTCTAGGTCAGGACCGTCAGCTTCTATAATTGTTTGAAAACAACAAATTCCTTACTTGTTTTGCCTATTTGAGTAGAAAACCACTCACAATCTTCAAAGGATACAAGCGGTCTAAGGACTTTTCCAAATCATTTTCTGCGTACATTCAATTTTTTTGGTATCTTTTCATGTTGATATTTGAAGAGCGAAAATATACCTCATTCATTTCTACGCCAAATAAAGAAAAAGCTAATCCAGTAAATCAAGAACCCTGATAAATTATGTAAAACGTAGCACAGGACTAAAATGTTTCGACTAACCTTAGTGTACAATCTAATTAAATTACCTCCTCATAATTGAGGTAATATCATTTGCTCATTTCACTGATACTCAGTGCTTATTTTCATGTTGTAGTTGGTGTTATGCTGCAATGTACTACAGGCTTAGTAATAGCGTGCCTGAAATGTGTCCTGGCCTGTCACTTTAATAAAATACTTAACAAGTACGTGACGAGTAACGACAACGATGCGTGATTTTAAGGTTGTACGTTGTCGTCGTAGTCGGTGGTTAGCCATTCATACGCCTGATTCTTTTATGAATCTGAACACCAATTCTTAGTTGCCTGGTCGTGTTCAGGCGCTTTCCATACTAGCCGATGGTACGAGGATATGGATGTCCGTTGATAGTCCGGGGCAGGTTTATCCACCAGATTGCGTTTATAAATATTGTAATTGGATTGCAGGATAGTATTGGACGGTGATGGTAATTATAATGAATGGTTTGATAGGAGTCGTGTGCAATGTGGTGATGGGAATCGAGTATCTGGTTATCATTAAGTTATAATGTAAAATGGAGAAAACAAATTTATGTATGAATGATCGTACAGTTGTGTGTTCATTGTTTGGTTAAAATCGATAAGTAAATTAACGATTTCAAGTGCGACCAACAAATCGAACAATAATTTTTTAAATATGTGGTTCGTGACAGATTATTTAAGGTTGATACCGCTTGCAATGGATTGTAGAGGGAAAACTTGAATTATATTAGTATCGAACGGAATAAGTGGCTTGAATAGCTTCAGTATTCGGATGGAAGGAGCTGAAAGAGAAATTCGGTATCAAATCTTAGGAAATATTCACTCGAGATTCTCTGTTCAAGTACTTGACCTCCAAATGTGCATAGGGTTGCTTCTAGACACTACAGGTCCTTGTAACAATATGATACCTTTAGATATATCTACAGAGCAGATTCTTTTTTTAGGATATTTTGTTTGGACAGATTGTTGCTTTAGGATATTTTAAAAAAAATTTAAGACAGTATTGGTTCGCTTAATCACTTTAGATTTATCAGTGCGATATGTTTGAGATAGATTGCAGTAGATTAGTAGCAGATTTCTAATCGACCACCTTTTTTCAGTCATTAAATCCTTTGCGACAATGGGTTTTCTCCGCAAATCATAAAGTTATTGGAAACCTTTACTTTATCTTTGGTGCATGATCAGGTATAGTAGGACCTTTTCGTAACTTTGGTCCTTTTAATCAAAAGTATTATTTTCATTAAATATTATTAATAAGTGGGCTGAAAAATGTAGATAAGTTTCACTTATCCCATAATCATCTCAACGGTTTAGCAATAATGAATTATAATGAGATAATCTCCACCCAAACTTTTGAAATAAATTTAAATCTTTTGTTTTCGCGTGCAATCTTGCGATATAAGCTAAAAGCGTGGCACTTTGCTTGCTCGCGAAACATGAATGATCTAGGAAGGTCAGTTTTGACTGAAAAAAGAAACGTCGGATGGTCACTTGATGACATTATAAATAGCCCGCATGTAGTAATTGGAAAATATCAGTTAAAATCTCCGATAGGTATGATATTAAAGTATTAAAAGAAAGAGGGCAAAAATGATTTCCTTGAAGTACACCAGAGTTAATATTGACTTTTTTTCTAGAAATAAGACCTTAAAGTTTCACATATTATATGCGATCGTGGAACTAGGATCCAAACCACTTTAGTATAGACCGTTCAATCCCAAACTGCTGCAGTTTGGGGATCAAAATGGAATGATTAAGTCGATCGAATTCTTTACTAAAGTCTGTAGAGACTGCATCAATTTAATTACCTTTTTCCATTTCGCAAACAAGCATCATAAAATAAGTGGTGGTACAACAACCTTTCCTAAATTCACGCTACTGCTCGTTCAGCTGAGCATCGGCCAAAGGAAAGACCTTGCAATAAATTATTTTTTTTCGAAAAGTTTGGGAACTGAGGGTAGAATTGCAATGCCTCTGTAATTCTGAATCAAACATATATTGCTAAATTTATAAATTGGCGTGATATATGAAAATTTCCGATATGACGGGAGTAGCCCAGAGTAATTATTTATTAAATATTATATAGTAAGTGATTGAAACGCACAAGATATTTACGCTGCCGACCAAACCTCTTGCTCTTTGCAGCAGTAGGAAATGCTGGTACACAGCTAGCTCAAATCTGTGGTCGTTACTGAAAAAGTCAGCGATGCAATCATGTCCTTTGAAAATTTCAGATCGGCGGACCTGGATGGCGTCTCTCCGGTTAAGGGAGAGAATTGATCACTTGAAGGCAGACTTAAGAGAAATCTTTTGGGCATGCCTAGTCGTGTGGTAAACTGGGGAGAGATTACTGTTCGGATCCAATGAACTTTAGGCGAATCAGCTTAATTACGTTTTTATCGAAATGTCTGGAGAGACTTGTTGAACGACACATACACACTAAGGCACTTAAGTCTAACCCCTTGAACGATGAACACCATGCGTACCAGCGAGCTATGCGAGTCGACACTTCATTCTCTGGTTTCCAGAGTTGAGGGAGCGATCTCAAATGGTGAGTAAGCGATGGGGGTATTTGTGGACATTGAAGAGGCCTTTGACTACACGCTATTTGTGGAGCTATGTGAAACTGCGAAAGCTCATGGCGTGAGTGATGTCTTAGTTAAGTGGATACATGCTATGCTGACGCAAAAATTGTTACTGGCGGAATCTGGATTCGACTGCTACTTGAAAACGAAGGGGACAAATTGAGGTGTCCTATCACCGCTCCTGTGGGGTATACTAGTTGGGTATACTAGCTAAACAAACTGCGACAAGAACGGCTGCACCCACAGGCTTATGTTGATGACGTGGTCACACAGGCAGTCGGTAAAGATCTGATGTGGTATGTGGAAACACACAACGCGCGTTGGATCTAATTGACAGATGGTGTTCGAAGTAAGGCCTAACAGTGAATCCTGGTAAGACGAAACTTGTTTTGTTCACCAGGCAAATAAAACAGGAAGGACTAGTGATTCCTAAAATGACAGATGTCACAATTTTCAGATGAAGTCAAATATTTGATCTTGGACAAAAAACTTCTCGCTTTCGCGCAGTGCAAAAAAACTTTTTCTATCACATGGGGTCTAATTCCTACTCAACAAGAGCAGGAAAGTTTGCAGAGCAATGACAGACATACTGACTGGACCCATCTGCCTAGAAATACATATTTACCGAATAGGTGGTGCACAGGATGACCTCTGTTCATTCTGCCTAGCAGGGGCTGACTCTCCGGAGCATTTCCTCTGTGAATGCCCAGGGTTTGCGCGTCTCAGATATCAATGCTTTGGCTGGGATGAAGCAGATAGCCTCTTTGCTACTATAATCGAACTATGGTAGGCGGGGAACTATGGTAGGCGGGGGCAATCGGTCTTTCGGCCTGAGTGCTTAGAGGTGCCTGGTCTCCGCCCACTCTCTCACACACACACACACACACACACACACACACACACACACACACACACACACACACACACACACACACACACACACACACACACACACACACACACACACACACACACATAATATGAAGGTACGAGATCAGTTGTTTTACACACTTAATCAGAAAGAAGGGAGCAAGAAAGTCAGGTCCAGGACCCTTGTTAATATCAAGCTCCATAATGACAGTACATGCATCATTTCTCGATATGATTATATCATCAGTAAAAATTGTTGGAGTCGAACCTGAGAATCTGTAGACTATTGAGATACTGGCTGAACCAAAAAAAAAAAAAAAATTGTCAGCACAAAATGTGCAGATCTCCTGAGGAGAGTTTTTATTGAACATAAGATAGGGGTTGACTTCATATCAACAAAGTCAAACATTTTTGGGTTCGCGAACACAGTAGCAATGAAAAACACTATATCGTAGCATCGCGGGCAGCTGTACAGAACTATACAATCATATAAATTAACATGACTTACAGTGAATAAATTAATCACTTACATTGAGTAGTCCTTCTCAACTCTTACTCGTAGGACTCAAGGAATGGATCCTGCCTTTAGCGTAGAACTGATTCTCAGAATTTAATTTTAATTAGTTACATAATTTTTCCCAGTCATGTTTATATTTTTACAATTGTTTGCAGTTCAATAACTTTACTTTTTTCCTTTCATTTGAGGAGTTTATTTTGGTTGCTGTTTTAAACTGTTGGTATGAAAACAAAACCATACACACACGAACCCCAAATGACAAAAATTATGCTCCTATTTTCAAATGCCAATAATATTAGCACAATAAAATGAGTAACCTATAATAGTTGCAGCAAATCCATTTTCCATCCCCGTTTCTATTAAAATCTACACTCACTTTCATTTGACACCACATTTGACAGGTAATATCAAACAATACTAGTTTCGTATACCATCGCATGTATACCAGCTGTATATCTGTAACAAAACATAGTCATGATTGTTATCTTACTTAGATGAATTGTTTAAGTTCTGAGTGCTAAGTTGCAGATTTAGATATTCAAGGCTTATCTCCGATTTCTCGAAGGATATTCGATATTCTAAAGAAAAGTACAAAAAATCAATATGATTAGAGAATCCTGTACGATTTCAAAGCACGATATCACGAGTTACTCATTTTCAAAGAAAATTAGTATTAAAATTACTTTGCCCAAAAAGTCATATTCCTATTACTCTATGGCATGCCTATCAAACGGCCAGTTTTTCTGGGGGACGCCAAACCATTTGACTCTTTGTAAGCACAGATCACTGGACGTTAAAGCAATATATATAGCAAATAAAAAACTGCCAAAACAAAAATAGAAGGTAATTTTCGTCACATGTTCGTTCAACTTGTACTCTTAATTATAATTGTCTCGAAGAAAACCAGCGATAAAAGCCTTACATATTTCTTAGTTAGATACGTCATTAGCTTAAAAAAATAGGACGTGTTTGCCTGTAATTGAAGAACTTCCCAAAAGTTCCAGCAAGGAAGATATTACAATTAAATCTTCCAATTGTTGTATAATCACTAGACATCGGAACTATATAAGTAATTTACCGTTCTTACCATCAAATCCATTGTTTCTAAATCAAAAATCATTATAAAGAAAACACCAAATTTCGAATTTTTAATATTTTATAAAACTTATATTTTAAAATATATTTCTATATAAAAATAGAATAAAATTTGTTTGTTTTCAACATAAACATATAGAGACGAATATCATATTTATGCGACACTTAAAAAACCTACGCAAGAATAAAAAGTCATCATCGGCAGGAGGACAAAATAATGATTATTAATGTATGCATCATGTTTTTAAAAAAACATGTAGTTTTCAAGTATGTAAATTAAAATGCTGCGACGATAGCATGGAAGTTATAGAAAAACATTTTTTCAACCAGTAAAATTATAAGTTTAGTGCCTAATATACAAGGCGTAGTGCGTTTTCATTTCATTTAATTTCGAATCTTGACAGGAAAACGTAGATAAAACTTAACTGAAAATTTATTTATAACTATATGATAACTTAAAACAAGAAAAAAATCGATATGAACAATAAGTTCTATTCGATGGAAATGGAAATATAGTTTTAACAAACAATTGAGTGTTAAGGATGGGGAGAAAAGGGTTTTGCTGCTCTTGTTTGAAAAGTAAAACTGTTTTAAATACGACCACAAAACTAATCAAATTTGCTTTCGTCTATTTTAAAAAGTCTTATTATAATTTGCACTTTTATATAATAAATCTGAATTAAGATACAAATTGTTTTAGTTGTGAGGTCGTTCGAAAATATGGTCATACTTATAAAATTCAATATTCTTCGATAAACTATTTTAAATTCCTGCAAAATGTCGGCTGGCTTTTGAAAATTTTACGATACACAAGATATTTGACATAGAAAAAACATTTAATTTTCAGTACAATTATATTCAGATTATTTTTTTTTTCGTTTGATTCTGAGATTCGGTTTTCTTTTCAACATCAATTAAAGCTTGAAAGATGCATAGTGGAGCTGAATTGAAAGCAATAAACTGTCTAAAATTATATCTATCGTTACAGAAAATTCGCTAAGAAAATTATTATGCACGTTAAACGCAAGAATTAATCAAACGATTTGAACGTAAAACATATTTTAAAAATAAACCTTATCGTTTCGAATCATTAATAATAATCATAATAATATATAAAAATAATTACTAACTACGATCCTAGGATTAGATGTTTTCTTTCATCATTCATTTAATTTACAAGCTAAGGGTGGATTCGTTCAAAATACAAATTTACAAGTTGATTTTTTTTTGTTTGTTTTATTTTTTTGGGGTTTTTAGCTATTTTTTCGAATTCTTTGTGTTTCTTACTCTTTTCATTTGAATGAAAATCCTGTTTTATCGATTTTTTTTCATCTTTCTTTGCTTAGCCTAGGAGAATTATTCCTATTAAATTTTCTTTTACTGAATATCTTTATAATGTATTTTATTTGAAAGCAGTCACAATTTATATTTTTTTATATGTACTTGTATATGTAAAATTGTATGTAATATTCAACCAATTTGTTTTAAGTATCATCAATACGTACTAAATTAGAAAGTAAATATCCGTTTTAGTTGAAGATCATTTTTTGTTGCTTTTTTTCTTGAAGTCTTGTTTATGGGGTACGTGAGTTTCATTGAACTGCAACTCTTCCAGCAAAGAAGACGAAATGCAAGAAAATCCACAGTACTAAATTAAAATTGATGAAACCAATCATTATTAAAATGATACGATGATTAGATCATTGAACAGTATTGGGTTGTGTATTTGTGCCGATGTGAAAATATGTATGAAACATATTTGCACTTAAAATATAACAATTATCCTAATATTTCACCGATTTCTTTTTAAGTACAATTACGAAATAGTCCTTAGCGTTTTATCATTTTTAAGTTTTTTGTAAATTTTCTTTTTTGTTTCGTTTCAATATATATTTTGACTCACTCACATTTTGAAGGGTGCACGGATTAAATTCTTACGTTTAACCTTAGGCTCTATGAAAAAACATGAATTGCAAACGAATTTCGTAACGTGCTCTTAAGTCTGACAATATTATATAAACACGGTGAAAAATAATAGTTGGCATTCAGATTTGTTAATAAACAACAGACATGCAAGATAATATTTTGTATTATCAAATAAATTTTACGGAGGTTCGAATCACAACAACGATCGATATGAGTCAATTCGAAGTATATCTCAGAAACATTTAAGATGCTTTTGAATGATCTGAGGGTGAGATCGGGCTTCTTGCTGCATCGCAGTAACGAATGGGCGTAGAGTTTAGTCTAAAATGGCACATTAAGACGTATAGCAATAGCAGCAGAGCCTGCAATACCTCAAGATCGACGATAGAAAATGTAGGAAATAGGTTTGTAGCTGTTCTGGTGCATTAAATGCAAGATTTTGAATGATTTAATTAATTTCAATTCGTCAAGAGAATTGAAATCCGCAATTAATTTCAATGATTTTCAACATGTCGATGAATATTGAGCTTTGCGAAAAATGCAACCGAGGGATGAAAATAAAGCTTTAATTAAAACAGACGAATATTTCGTAATGAATTTCGACTTAATAAAAAATTAATAGTAATTGGGAAAAATAAATGAAAGTCTATACACATGATTTAAAATTCACACGCAAAGTGGCCTATATTCGTAATTTAATCATCGTTTTGATATGATTGAATAATGCCAGGCTGTCCTGAAATGTTCATATTACTACCAGTCTGCCAATGTTACACTGCAAACAGGCTGATTCGTTGTATCGCAAAGGATTTATTGATATGACCACATATTGCTGAGTGTCTGTATATTCACGAAAGACATTCATTATTTAATAGTATTTTAATGAATTATTAATGGGCACGGAATACAATTTCCATCGAATACTACCTGTCAACTACCTTTGCGCTGTCAATAAAAATAAGCAAATGAATTATAGATTGGGATCAATTCAGCACCGATATGACAACAAACTAGATAAGCTTGATAGTTTAATTCCAAGGGAATGACTATGACGTGTTGTACGAAGTGAAACAGAAAATTATTCAATATAATCATAAAATATTTCAAAATAAATACATCGAATTGACTCAAACCGAGTTCGGCATCAGTATCCACTGTTAAAAGACAGAATAAAAATACAATACATAACGATTTTTTTCGGCGAATATCAATTTCACATAGCGACCATTTATACATTTTGTAATCAATATCCTTTTTTCCAGTTGCATGATAGCAGTAATATTTAAAATCTTTTTTCTACTTTAGACTAATTAAATACTAGTCAGTAAATCGATTTTACATTCGTTCAGTCGGCGTTTTAAAAATTTTCAATAAATGTTTCTTTATTCATATTCAATTTCAATTTCCATTACTCAAATATTCATTTACTTGAATTCATTTCAATTTACATATATAATATCATCTTATATAAATAATTTGCAATTTGTATTCACTTTAATCTTGATCGATTTTCGATTTCATTGTAAATAAAAAGATGTTTTGCATAGATTTAAGTAATTCTTGCTAAAAAATTTTCATTGAAAACAATTGAAATGCAAACCCTATTTTTTTTGGAGGGATATAAAACTTTGCGTTACGTTTCATGGAAATTAAGCTAGAACATAAAAATTCCATTAAAGTTTTTATCATAGTAGATATTTTTGTTTCTCTGTGCAAATTTTGTTTACATCTTAAATATTAGATAAATTCATCAGCATTATTACTCATCATCTATTTGTTGACATTCCGCTCTTTGTCCTTGTTGTAGACAGAGATCATTTCAAATCAATTAAATATGATTTAATTAAAGTTTCTTATGTGGAACGTATCATGATGTCGCATGTGTGTATTGTGATATTTCCTCTCTAGAATTTGAATTTTATTTTAGTATTTATTCGTTTCCATTCACAAATATACAATAAAATTTTAATTGTAAATTTACGTCTGTATGAGGGAGGAGGAGGCTCATTATGTTAATTTTGTGTATTCGTTTAAATATTTTTCAAGTGTTTAGTTTAATATCGTCAAGAGCACGTTTCGTTTGCGAAACGCACCCTAGGCATATCTCAGACTATTATTTCACGTATGACACGTCGATTTCTTGAATTCGGTGTTGAATAACCACTTTCTAAACTTTCATCATAACTAAGCGACATATGTTGTTGCGGTGGTTTTGAATCGTCCTGTTCCACCATTTGTTCCATATAGGGATCAGGTAGACCGCTAACATCATGATATGGTGAGTCTGTAAAAAATGAAACAGAAATATTAATTATTGGTGGAATGAGTTTATTTTTTTGTAGATGATGTTAATGTATTTCTGGGGTTAGGTTAATAGAAGAAAATTTATTTTGAGTGTGTTTTGAAATATCTCCATTTTGAAAAAGCTATTCAAGCTGTAATAAACAAAAATGGCTGGCACAAGGCCACATATAGACCTATTAGTCCACAGTGATAACAGATAAATGGACCACGAGAAAGCAATTCAGTCCAAGCGGCCATAGAAGGCCCGGGCTTTTTCTTGAACTGAAGGGTGTCTTTCAGCTTTTGCTCCGCCCCGTGCGAGAGATCCACCAGCCAGGGCTCGCCGAAGCTGCGCAGTCTGGTTTTCCTCAGTGCCGGTCATTGACACAGAAGATGCTGGATTGTTGCTGAGACCCCTGGCTATTGACACATCCTACAGGTGTCGCTGGTTAGGAGTCCCATTTTCATGGCATATGCGGCTACAAAACAATCACCAGTAATGATGCCAACCAGTCGTTTGCAGTCAGTCCTCGTTAATTCGTGAAGGTATTTAGTGGGTCCTCTCATTTCCATCAATGCCCTTGTGACCGGGATCCCAGAAGATTCTGACTTTTCTTCTGTTATCCAGTCTGTTCAGGGCCTGAATGCAATCGAGGACACACTTCGATCTGTATGTGTGAGACATCAGTGCTTTTACCGCCGCTTGACTGTCGGTAAAAATATATCAGATCTGCAGCTTTACGTATCGCAAAAACTTCCGCCTGGAAAATACTACAGTGATTCGGAAGCCTGAAAGCTGCTTGCATAGCTGCATTTGAAGTATATGCTGCAGCACCCGCACCTACAGCTGTTTTAGAGCCGTCAGTGTAGATGCTAAGAGTTGCTGCCCACATTTGCTGATTCCATTCCTGCCCATCTCCCACAGTCGTCCGATATCCCCGCTCGAAGCACAGAGTGGGAAGCAAGTAGTCTGTGCTTCCTGCGTATCCCCGCTCAATACTTCTGTGGCCGAAGGATCTTGAGTCGAAGTGTCCTGATTCCGTAATCCTGAAAGCAGTTTTGCAGCAGTGCCTCTAACAACGAGATTAAGTGGAGGGAGATGAAGCAGAACGTTCCGAGGCTAAGCCATGTGTAGTGCAGAGAGCCGCCAACTGCTGAACGCTGTTCGTCATGCTAGCAAACGTGGTTTTATTCACTGCTGGCCACCAGACCAAGCATCCGTAAACAAGGATCCGTAAACAAGGATCGACCTAGCTATCGCCAAGTAGATCCAGTGCGTTAGAGCAGGGCTTAGACTCCACGTTTTACCCAGCACTCTCTTGCCCGCTTAACTCTTTTCTCTAAATTTGCCTTCCATGTGATCTTGCTGTCCAAAATAAGACCCAAGTACTTAGTTTGTAGCTTGAGACATAACTTGGAGGCGCCCAACATGATTAGATCTGAATCAGGAGTTTTATACTTCCTAGTGAAGAGCACACAACTCGTCCTTACTGGGGTTGATGCCAAGGCCCACGGCATTCGCCCACTCCTCAACCAGCCCCAGAGAGTACTCGATGAGCTGACCAAGGGTATATGGAAACCTATCCGAGACTAAAGTAGCAATGTCGTCAGCATAGGCCACAACCGTGAGTCCCTTGCTTTCCAGCCTTTCCAGAATTGAGTTTGTAACAAGGTTCAACAAGAAAGGGGATAGAACCCCTCCCTGCGATTTGACTCTATGGACCTTCCTTATGATTTGCGCACCCGCCCACTCCGCTGATATGAGTCTTTGCTTAAGCATGTTGTTTATACAGCTACAAAAAGCGGGATGGGTGTTGGATACATGGAGGCTCTCCATAATGGCTGTTGTATGCACATTATTGAAGGCGCTTACCAAACGATACCAAAGCGTATTCTTTGCAATGGAGTGCCCTTTCAATTTTGAGGACTACCCTATGGAGAGCCGTTGCAACAGATTTTCCTTTCATATACGCATTTTGGGCTCTCGATAGAGTTTGAGTACCAAGTCTTTGTTTGATGTGTAGGTCCAGTAATCTTTCGAAAAAAATTGAGGAGGCAAGAAGTCAGGCTAATTCCTTCGGATATTCATGGTTGACTTTACCCGCATTGGATATAAATACAACCTTAACGGTCCTCCAGGCTGCATGTACGTGACTTAGCACTAGGCAACCTTTGTAAATTTGTGTTCACCAGGAAACGGCAAGCAAACCTGTCTTTTGAAGCATGAACGGCAGAATTCCATCCGAACCTGAAGACTTGAAGGTATCAATTGCACAGACTAGCCTCTGCTCGGTGACAACTTCGCAAATGCCTTCGATTTCCTGCAGATTGGGCGCTTGCTCACCAGTGAAAAGGATGGAATTATCCAAACAGCCCGGGAAGTGAGTATCTACATGGATCTTCAGCGTGTCCGAGCTGTTGTTTGTCCGCTTCCCATCCGGCTTGCATACCAGACTAGATGTGACCGGGCGTTCAGCCAGCAGATTTCTGAGTCGAGTAAGCCATGATTAATAGGAAATAATTTTTTCCTACAGAAGCTAGAGATCCGAGGACAGCTAAATTAGTTTCTTAGCTAGCAAAGAAAAAAAAATCACATTTTTCGGACAAATTTTATTATATTTTTCAAGGAAGTCTCATTTACCTTACACTTAGTCCAAGGATCTTCCAACTGTTTGATGCTTTCCGACAAAATAATCTGTCTCAAATTTTTTAATATAGGCCTCAGATTCCAATTCAATTTCCTCATTTATCGAAAATCCTTTTCCACCGGTCCATTTCTTCATGTTTGGAAACAGATAATAGTCACACAGGGAGGCCAACTGGAGAATAAGGTAGATGGCAATGAGTTTCGTAGACTAATTCATTCAATTTTGCCTCATTGCATTGATTGAAGTGAGAGTTGGTGCATCGATGAAAGATCACTTTTTTCTACTACGATCTAGTTATTATTTCCTAGAATCCCATGATTTATTCTGGACCTACCGGGATTTTCTAGGTATCACTGATTTATCCTCCCAAAATTAATTAGACTTCTGTAGACGCGTAAAATGTAGAAAAAATCACGGGGGTCTAGAAAAAATGACCAAATGTCATTAACTCATGTCTAAATGTCATATATGTTTTACTCCTAAAACTATAGGGGCCCGGTAGCTCTGTTCGCTAAGGCGTCAGGCCGAAAAGCGGCGTGCTACGGGGCCTGCGGGTTCGAATCCCACCAGTGCCATGGGTGTAGGTGTGAATGCGTGTGATTGTCTATGAGGGTGCCAAATGGGCCCAAACTGGTGGCCTGATGGCCGCGTTCCCGCCAGCCCTCTTCACTAACCTAACCTAACCTACTCCTAAAACTAGAAAAGCTCAGATTAGAGGGATTGCCTTACTGCATTTCATGTGAATTGGTTAGACCTGACATCCAGCAAACCATCATACTTTTTGCTAACAATTGTTTCGACATTTTAAGTTCTTATGAATGTCAAGAGTTAGCAAAGTCGGTTACTATCAATGCGTTGAGTCAGTTGATTCATTTTAACAAATGGTGTCAAATGGGCTCAAATTGGCTGCCTAGTGCAAACTGTGTAAACGGCAACCTGAAGTAATACTTGTTGCTCAGTGAAAATCTCAGGTTTTCAAAGCCAAAAAAAATCGAATCTTGTAAGCCGCAATAAAGTGCAATGAAGAAAAAAAACAATCTTTAGAATGAATTTAGAAATTTAAATATGGTTGAACACAATTATTTCAAAAGGTCTGTTAAACCAAGTGAGGTAATCAATGGCATCATTTTATTTCCAGTAATTGCACACATCAGATGAACATTAAATAATTAAATTCATCAGGTTTAACAATTAAACTTAACTAAACTGAATTCTTTAACTCTTTTATCTCGACAATGAACTAACATTCATCAAATATGCAATTTCCATGACCGAATTTGCTCCCTTATTCATTTGTTCGTTCAACAATTCATTCGAAATAATGCATTTTGGAACATTGTCTGTACACGACTTGACTATCAGGCAGAGCTAGAACTAAGCTAGCTCACAAATTTCGCGCAATCATTCTTTGAACGAAAGCCGGGAAATTTCGCATGAAAATGAAGAAAATCGTTTCAGCTGGCATCGAACAGGTACGAATCCTAGTCACAGGCAGTTACATTCACATTCATTCGAACATTATTCTCTTTTGCTTTTGCAAAGTTTCGTTAGAGCAATTTCACTCAACTCGCAATTCACTCACTCTATCCGCTTATTCATTTATTCAATTCAATGTAAGGTAATTGTCACAGCCCCTTACATGTTGTATGCGAATAAATTGTAAGATAATTTATAGGATAATCTTTGCATGCTATTATTTTAGCCCGGGCGGAAATGGAAGGAGAGATGGGATGAAGGGTGGATGGTATCGAAGTATTGTACTTGCTGCGAAGATAACGGCGTTGGCGTAGTCAGAAAACTTGTTTCTTTTAAAGTGACTACCATCTCAACAGGATCTTGAACTGCGGAGGCAAATTTGACTGAAAGATGTCTTGCTGTGTTTAAAGAGGGCTCCCGTAATTCCACATGTTTTTGTCACTTGGCTTCTTGTTATTCACTGGAGAGCATTTTTCATTTTTCTCCCGGTGTGACGACGCCTTTTTGTCTTTCGAGTAGACAACTTATGTTAATTTTTTCGCAAGACTTTTACGTCGCTTGGCTCAGAATGGATTAAGGTGACAGACTGTGCGCTAAGTTGAAGAAGAGCAAGATTATGTTTCAGAAGCGTGAACAGTGACGGGAACAATGGCTCGAATTATACCTAACACGCTGTTGAATAACGTTTTCCGGTAGGTAATACAGTTTGACATTTTATCTTTTTTACATAGATTAAAGCCATTTTTAGTCAAAACACTAATCACTTATTAAAAACCGGTAAATTATGTCACATTAAAATCTTCTTACTCAATTCTACTTCAAAAGATTTTCTTAAGTGCTTCTCGTTCGTCGTTGCCGATTCACTCACTCACATCCACATTAACCATCACGTTCGCCCAATAATCATCAAATATTCAATTTCACCAACAACACTTCCACTCAACCGAGAAGCCTGGCAAGCATAAAGGGGCAAAGCACTTAGTCGCAGTCTAAGCCTTTGTCAATTTCAATAGTTTTTTTTTCTGCGCCAGCAAACTTGGGCAACATAAAATTTAAGTCATGGAACGGACCACCGGAAACGAACAAAAGGAGCATCGAAAATAAGGAAAACCTAATTAAATTTTCTATGGGAAAAGTTTAAGTGAAAAGTTAAAAGAAGGTTTAACGTAGGCATTAACGATCTCTCAGTCTCAGCCACAACCTCAGAGTCTCAGCAACCGACTCAGCGCTCTTCCTTGCTTCGACGTGACTCATCCGAATGAGAAGCTTATGCAATTGGGACAACATCACGGCGCAGAAAACTTTCGGAATTTTTCCTGAGAAAAAAAGTTTTTACTCTAGCGGTTTCATAGATAGAAGTTTGAAGACTATCAGTTTAAATTCATTGATATAATTGACGTTGGCAGTGCGCTCAAGCACCGAAGCAAGTGAATGCAGACAACACGGTAAAGTGGAACTAAACAGGAGTCAAGCAAAGGGTTGAACGGGATTTGATCAGAAAGTGTGTTTCATTATTAATTGAGCCTTCTCCATAATGAAGGATAAATTACTAACAAACTGACTTGAGGCTTTTGTCGTTACCGTTTCTGTCCATCGTTGTCGTCGATTCGGACCGGAAATCTTTACGGAAATTCACTCTAATTATTCATCATTTAAAGTATATTTACCTACCTTCCTTCCTTCCTTCCTCATAGTGAGGATATACCTTAAAGGGTCAACGGAATCGGATTAATTGATCGAATTTTGAAATGTTTGTATTTATCGAAAGGATGATGAAAAGGCGACTTTGGCGACGATGATGAGGTTTTGCGTAGCAATTGAATTATTGTAGGCTTTTGAAGTGGTCTTAAAGTGATTCTATCGTGTCTGTTTTGTTGGTGGTTTTGTTTACTTATAATGAGTGAGGTTTGAGGGAATATAAATCGCATTTGGGTGAAATGCGTAGGCAAATGGAAAGGCTAATGATTTAATTGAATAGGTAAATTTAATTGATATGATTTGAATTTTCGAATAGAGATGTTTATGAAGTTCTGAAAATTAAGAAAAATAATTTTGGATAGAAAGTGGAGAAATTTCTTCGGTACACTGGAATATTTCATTTGAATTTCGAGAAAAATGTGTTTGCCGTACGTATCAGTATAAAAATAAAATAAAATTTCTGAAGCCATCAATCACTTGCCAATTTTTTCGAGATATTCTGATTGTTTAATTCCTACTCCATACCGTAATTGGAATAGTTTAATTGATCTAAGAAATTTTTGCAGAAATTTCAGTGTGGAAAGGCGATGAAAACTTGTACAGTCTTGTATATGATAGTTCGGTTTAAATGGTTCAGAGGATGGTTGTTGTTACTATTGAAAAAAATGCTTATTTCTTTCATTTTCAAATAAGTTCCGTCAAAAACGAAACTAATACTGAAAGCAACGCAACAAAGTAAGCCATCCACAAACCATTTCGGGTCTTGCGGTTCTCGCAACCGCGAAAGTATGTGAAATAATTACTTTGACGCCCCGATTTGCCCGTGGTTTGACTCAGATAACCTATTTAGATCTAGGTTAAGTTCAATGCGTGATACTTTTTCCGACCTGGATTCGAACTAGGTACCCTACATCAGTGTTCTACTCACTAGGCTACAAGCTACTTTTTCATATTTAGTGCGTAAGCCTGGCGGAATAAAATAAATCGAATCGATCAATAATACACTCTTTCTTGTGCTGATGAAAATATCTAATTAATCGGTAATTCGCTGACTGTTTTATGCTAGTGCATGAGAATCATAAATGTGATAGGCCTATCGCATAGATAAAAGCGTAAAAGTGCCTACTATTGAGTCATTTTAAGCTGTAATTTCTTCCTATTTTGCTGTGATTTTTGACATTTATTTGATATTTATCTTTAGTATTAGCTGTGCTTAATGAGCTGCTCTAAGGTGAACTAGGTTGAGATATCTCAGGAAAATATGTTCAATGAGCAATGCGGTTGCTCTAACCTGGCCGTCATTGCTCTGATTTGTGTTTTTTTAGCCTGCTCTTAGTTGACCTAGAGCAATTTAGAGCACGATTTCTGCTCTACCTTTTTTGGTAGAGCAAGTTCCGGCATGCATTTTGTCAACTATCAGGAAACCGACTTTTCATAAAAAATTGAAACTTAAGTGGAGTTCTATATTAGTAAATTGACAGGTTGAATTTCCGACAAGCAACCAGTTTTTATAATTGCCTCTCAGTTGCTCTAACTTGCTCGATATTTGTTTGCCTCTCAATCACTCCAACTTGGTTGACTTTTTTCGACAGCTGCTCTATTCTAACTTGCTTTGAGAGGCTCTGCTCTTTTTTCGGAATCAGCAAATACAGCTATTGTTTGAGAAATTATAATAAATAGTCTTATAGTAAGATAAATCGTGAAAAACACGAAACATGGAAATGAAATGTTGAGTGTCGAGGCTTACTTTTGATTCAATAGGTTTTGAAATTTACTAAAATCCCAGCCCAAGATATCCTTGACAAAATATTGAAAAATATTCAATAATACCCATTATAACCTCCGAAAATTTCAGCTTAGTTGGACCACGCGTACCTGAGATAATCAAAATCGAATATCAGTAATTGGTGGAAGTCCACATAAAATAAAACTAATTCAAAATCTTATTGAACCCATATTATATACTTCCGCGACTGCCAGTTTCCATCATAATACCAAAACCTTTCTTGATCGGCATGCTGGCACCGTGCCGAAATGCTCACTGCCTTGTTTTACACTCTATGCACCAAAATTTGACTCAGCTCTGTGCTAGAGCTTAATGAGGGATTCCGATACAGAACACTACACGGAAATGATTGCTGATGGGCAATGATTGACTCTTTCCAGTGCGTACATAAAAGCATCGGTCAAAGGCAACAAGCTTATAATTACATCCATTGATTGTTTCATTGGATTGCCTCGCTCATGTGTTACCCATCTCTATTTTGCGGACTGAAAAATGTCGGTCATAGGGAACAGTAGAAAAAGAAGTGAAGAAGTACTTGCGAGGCAGCTAACTCAGAATAGAGTGTATCGGCACACGTGTTGGATGCTAGTGGCTGACTCATTTTGATTGCTTCACTCATATGTTGCCCATTTCTACCGTGTACCTCACTATCATCCCACTACTATTAAATAAAAACTTTGCTGGAAAGGGAAAATGTAAAAGAAATAACCGGGTCTAACCGGGTCAGTGCAGGAATTAATAATGACCCGACTTCTTTCTTACTAGCTCGAGGGCGCTGCTGCTGGACCACATCTGCAATATCTGTATTTATTGTGAACTTTAAACGTTACAATCAAAAATCAAACAATTTGATTTTGTAGCTTTTGTTTTGCATTGCTTTCGATTCACAGATTCAAAGGAATAAATCACAGCGGATAAAGTGCACTTTTTGGCGATAGCTTAGCTGGAAGCATTATCTATTCTTATGTTGACAATAGTTGTCATAGATGTGGAAGGTCATACTTATATAGATATAAATATAAATTTACGTTACACTACTTTACCGGAATTTCGGTAGCAATCGTACTAAAGATACTACACAGGATGGATCTGACGCCTGACGAGCAGAGAATCAAGAAAGGACGAATGTTGGTAAGGTATTAGGAAGATCACAAAACGAGATCAGAAAACTTTCAAGCAAGATTGTCGTTAGCAAAGATAAAGGAGTGAAAGCTCAGAGAACCGTCAAAAATCACTTTAAGATCACGAACATTTTCGAGTGTTGAGAGAAGTTTTAATGAAGTGGGTACCAGTCTACTAACTTAATTTTAGAAAAAAAACTTTAGGTCATCTACAAGGATAATAGTAATTAGAGGTCGTTTACATAAAACAAGATCAAAAGTGAGTCAAAAGTGGATCCTAGCGGAACGCGATTGTAAGGTTTGGAAGGGACAGATAAGCAAGAATCATACCTAGCGCGACAGGGAATGACCGGACAGATAACTTCATCTATGGAATGTTAGGTGATTGAAAACCTAGATTGCGAAGCGTCGTAAGGAGATTAGAATGATCAACAAGGTCGACAGCTTTGGAAAAGCCAGTGTAGATAGGGTGTACATCGAGTCTCGCATTTAGTTATTTAGCTTAAAAGTTCGTAAAGCAAACAGGATTCGTAGATGTCGAATGATTTTTTTCAGAAATCCATTTTGTTATTTCACAATTAGATGTTCGTATTTGCTAATAATATAATCATATTCAAAGCGCTCGATCATCTGGGAATCGAAGGGAACTAAAGATATGGGGCGGTAATATAAAGAAAGTTATATGCCGCCTGATTTCTGGACAGGAACAATAAGGACTTCTTTCCAAAAAGAAGGGAATGTGCAATCACTTAAACTTTGGTTGGATAAAAGAAAAACAAAATGAAAAGAACGCCAGAAGGAAAAATAAGGAAACATATATTTCAGCATTTTTAAAGCTCACGTTTCTAGAATGACTGAAGATAGAAGGTTCAAATTCGAATGGTAGATTATTCACTGGTTTGATATGAGAGAAAAAGGTATGATAATTATAGATTAAATCAACAAATCAAGAGAATAAATTTAATGTGTAGCTCTTTTTTAAAATATCAAGTAGGTTCAAACTGAGCCAATTGCTATCAGGTCTTGGCTACTTTAGGAAATGACTTCATCTTATAGGAAAATTCAGGACAGAATACTGCATTAGAAAAATTGATTAAGCATTGCACACTTTCTTCAAGTGTCTTCGCTTCAGAATAGAACGAAAATCGCTCTGGTCCGCAATCGGCCCTGCGACGCCGGAGACGATTGTGGAATCGATGTTTCATTCAGAAGACGCTTGGATACGTGTTTCAATATAGGTAGGAGACGGTATTGCGTCTGAAAAGAAGATTGTCTTACAGACTGCACCTGGCAGAACAAAAGCAGTCGTGGGGGTACCTGATAGTCCATCAAAGAGAGACGTATGTATACTAATAGAGACACATTCTGGTATTATTTGGAAATCTTTTGTCGCAGAGAGGCGTCTAGATCGGCCTAAAAACGAATGACGGTTTAGTGTAAACCTGAGGCTGGTAGATACTTCAAGATTAATATTCACATTTGTCTCGAAAAATTTCGCCCAATTTAGGAAATTTTGCCCCAAGGATGGACGTATTGAAAAATGAGCCTTTTCGTAATGGAAAAATGCTACGATGAAATAGTCTTTGCAGAATTAAAGCACCTAAAAGATCCTTCCTTCAAGGACGGTGGAAACGTAATCCAATTTTTTGATTATATTAAATTTAATTTACTGGTCATAACGATTTTTTACAATCACATTAATAGGCACTATTTCATCAAAATTATATTGTTTGGTGTTTGCTTTTCAAATGCATGATACTCCCAATTCATAACTCACTTCATCTTGATATAAAAAAAAATGTTTGCTCGGCTTCATGCTTTCGTCGCAAGACTTACTTCCACAGAGTAAAGACAACCTTTCTCTTGCTACTAGTTGTCCCGTTTCGTTGCATACCACTCTGACCACAAAACATGCTCTTGCAAATGAACGGATCCTACCCGGTTAGCTTAAAACATTCTAACTAGCAAAAAGAACAGTGAACAGATGATATTCCTGCAACAATTTGGTCGGGAGCTGTTAAGAATTTTGAGAACTTAAAATCCGACCAAAAGCAAAGCAATAAATTACGGTAGGAAACAAGGGAAGAGTTGGAAGTTCCGTTTCATATTTTCGATGACGGCAGGTGGTATGATGAGCTGAATACCTGATATGGACTCTACCAACTATACAAATGTGAATGGCTGTAAAAGGCAGTAAAATATGAATGAAATAGGAAATGTTTGATATTTTTGGAATTTCCATAACAGACAAAAATATTTAGAATAAAATATGTTTCAGTGCTTGTGAACGGCAAGCACTGTTCATGCAAATGGATAATAGAAAAGGAATTTTAATTAAATTTTCTTCTCATGAATTTTCAAATTTAGTGAAAACTGCACACTAAAAAGCTTTCAATGCTGTTTTACACTTTACACTTTTCATTGTTTATTATTTTATTTTATTGTTTGGAGAGGCGATAGGTTTGGGGAATAGTTAAAATATTCTTTGGAGCTTCAGTTTAAAAAAAAATCGTAATATATTTCTGCCCCTTAAGACTAAGAAAATGACTTTAAGCGATATTTATTTGACTTAACTACAGTTTCCTAGTAGCGGTGTCTTCAACCAATCAATATTTACATTTCAAATACAAACCCTACGCTTGTTTCATTTTCTTCAATAAATTTTATGGTACAATCTTCACAGACCATCTTCCAGTATATCATTTCAATTAACTACAAATTTGCTTCATCCCTAATGAGTACGAGAACCTCAAGTACTTTTTCAAATCTCTATGGCATCTACGACGGTTATTACCAATTACAAGCACTCTGCTAATTTCATAAACTTCAGCTCTTTCATTCATTTCTTATTATACATTTCTGAGAAATATTACAACGATAGTACTGATACCTTGGCTTTTCTAGCTAAAATTCAAACTTAGTATCCTGTGTCGAAATGTTTCGTTGTCATCACGTAAATGAATGTTGTTAGCAAACTAGATTTCCAACTTTTCGCTATGCTAAAACTTCTGGAATTGTCATAAATTCCCTGAAGCGAATGATAATTCAACCAAAAACTGAAAACTAAGCTACAACCGAACTGGTTGCTTGCTGCTGGTGTGTGTACAGAGAAGTTACGTTAAATAATAATACATTTCTAGCTCAACAAATTCGACAGCAGCTAAACCGGGTCGTTGACAATAGTGTTCCTACCGCTACTTCTGTTGTGCCATTCCACAGGACTTCTTTGGCAGATTCGAAGATTACACCGAATCAGATCTTCTAAATCCTGCTTCGTTGCGTTCCTTCTAATCAATCGGCACGGAGAATATTAATTTACATTTATTAGAACTAACAACATTGTACGCACAAGTTGTTGTTGCTGTTGTTTGTGTGCTTCGAGGCTGAGTCCCAGGTTCAGCTCTTCGTTGTCGCAGGATCTGCTCTGCGCCGTTATGAATTGCTAATTAAAGGCATTTAATTAACTATTTAGTAATTAATGTAAGCTTTGAATCATTCATCAACTTGTGCTAGTGATCCTTGATCCTAGCCACCCCAGTTGCAGATACGATGATACAATATTGAACGTACTAACTATGCAGACGTACAACGTTTATGTACCGCGTGTCTTCGAACATGGCGTGAACTGTCGTACGAATAATATTAATGGTAGCACATGAAATTATAATTCTATGCAAATGGCTGTTAGCTACCAAGTTCGACAAGGTTTTTTATTAGAAAGAAAAACATTTGAAATAACTTGCAATTTGATGTCAATTTGACCCAATTTTTGGGGAGAGTTTAATTTGTTATTGTTTTTTTTTACTTTTGTGCTGGTGGATTTTCCAAGTGGTCAAAGTTTTTCTTGAAAAAGTTATAATAAGAATTTTATTTTAATAAGAAATTTGAATTTAATCATCTTGTGATCCGCAAAGAATCGCGTTTCTACAAAAAAAACATAAACTATCCCAGAATACTTTGGGATAGTATATGTAACCATTTAGTGATTTGGGTTATTACGATTTATTCTCGATGTAAATTTCTTCAGTTCATCCAAAGGTAGTGGGCGGTAAAATGAATTCAAAAAACCGTATGATGGATAGAATTGGCTTAACTGTCCAAAAAAAAAGTCCTCAAGGGGGATGACACATTTCACGCTCAGTTATCTTGCCCATAATTTTAATGTAATTTTCAGTTGCCTTGCCCTTATATTTAATATAATCCTAGCACCCAGTGCGCTCTCTGTGCTGTCTAACTTAATTTCATATTTAACAAAATACTCTTTTTACAGAAAACCACCAAGTTGTATTGGATTTTCCTTAAAACTTTTGCGTTGAACAAATTTTATTTCACATCCTATTTCTTTCTGTGATTTTGATTAAGATAAACGTCTACCCAATCATAGCCATACATCACTGTTTTTACATCAGCAACCTAGAAAAGTCGGAAAGAAGAACAGATTGACTAATTCACACTGAGCTATAAAAATGAAATATGTGCAGAAACAACCGTTACTTCGAGCCATACAAAATCCTTGTGTACAGACAAAACTTCGCCGAAACTCACGAGCTTCAATCCGAATTGCAATCACACTACCCGATACCAAGTCTGAAGTACAATAGTTGGCTTTAAGCATCCCATCTCCTCCCTCAAGTGTAATCTATTTTTTTCTTCCTAAGCTGCTTTATACTGGAGTTTTATAGCTGCGCTGCGTGCAATTGACTAGTAGACGATAAATCGTCTGTACAATACATACATCAAAAGAACAACCATTTTCGGATCGTATCCAATAGTATATAGTATTGGAGATGCGAACAATAATTGTATTCATGGAAATATCTGTGTCAGTTGTAGTTGTACATTTTGGGTCACCACTAATAAATCGTTTGGGATAGATAGATCTATGACTGGGAACATCTGCCTATCTATTTATCTTTAGGCTCACCTTTTTATCGATGGTCAAGTATTCTCGTACAAAATGAAAGAACATATTTTTGGGGTTCATGGCTTGGATTTATATAGGTGGGTATGCAATCAATCAATTATTTGCGAAATGAAAAAAGAGTGACTACCCAAATTTATCTTATTAATTTTTTTGGGACTGACAGGAGAACGAGTTTACATCACAGCCATGCATGGAATAGAGAACAATTTTTCATTTATGGGTTTATTTCATACTTAAAGGAAGGATCCAGTACAAAAATTTTGGGCCATTTTTCCTGGTTCCCACATTTATTAGTCTTCTTTTCATAGAAGAGCAATCTTAAAATCTTTGCTGAAGACAAATCAACGACAAAGTGGGACTTTCGAAAATTTGACAATTTTTTTAGAAACCTTAGACGCACGATTTTGGGCAAATTGGGATTTAACTTGTCTCCTCGATATTGTCAATTCGACTTTGAGGCGTCCAGGATTTAGTTTTTCATAAGCTGCTGTTGTTCAGAATCTAGAGCAATGTAATTAATCATATCGAGTGGTCCGGTCAATATGCGCGGTGAGATTTGTCAATCCGTGGCAATCTTGGTGGATTGGAATCGGAAAAACTATGCTATCTGATGGTTTCCGCGGGCCGTTGAATGTGTCCTAATTACTCAAAATACCTTTTCAGCTTTGTAAAAGGTAAACGAATAGCGCAGAGTAAACGGAAACGAATCACAATTTCGCAAAAAAAAACCTGTTGGCTTTCTTTAATCAATTCATAACAATCGTGGAGACGACCCAGATACAGAGAGGTCTCACATGTCGCGCACATTTAAACTATTCTACAAGCGCCCTAATTTCGGAATATATGCGGAATCAATCAGACATTCGTCTCGGATGTCCTTTGAAATAAAAACCCCTAACAGTTTACCATTTGCATCCTCCAACTCATATGTCACTTGACCAATTTTCTGCTTCACGGTTGCGGGAACAAATCAAGGGGTGAATTTTACTGCAAAGCGATCTACTGCCTTGCTCATCAGAAAGTTGCGAACGAAGACCCTCTGACCCAAGGAGAAAACCCGTGGTCTGGCTCGCAGATTGTAATGCCGAGCGGTCTTTTTATAGGCTTCATTCAATTTGACCTTAACGAGATCCTGTGTTTAGTGTTGCCTGTTGACATTTGATCGAAATTGAACTTGTCCGTCATCAAAAGCCTAAAGGCTCCTGAGCAAAGCATACTCTGAGCTATGCTGAATAGGATGATATTCAAACATGACGAAGTGAGGTGAAAAGGCAATTGACTCATGCACTACCCTGCGAAAAGCAGAACACGACTTTGGAAGCTTCTCGTCTCACCTCTCATGATCGGATCCTATGTAGGTCCTTATTGCATTGAATGTTGACAAGTTGGTCTGTTCTGCCACATTTGCCGGTGGGGACTACACAGGAGTGAAATAGTGATGCACTCCATAGTTTTTTGCGCAAATATTCCCGTTATCGAAATGAAGCCATTCGGGCACTTCGAAAGTCTGAAAAATTTCGCGCTCGATGTATCCCACATCTGCTTCTGTGATGACTTTGGCCCTGGGCTTGAACCCACACAAATTTTCTATAAAAGTCCAGGATCACAAAAAACTCGGTGTTCCATGGTTTTGAATGCGGGTATAGGTCCACAAAAAAGCGCTGCATATGTCACTCAAATTTTCGCTGTGATCCCATGAACGGTCTTTTATTGAATTCAAAGGCTTGATCTGCCTGCATGCAATGCATTTCTTTATATGTCACGTGACAAGTTGCCTCATGCCAGACCAATAAAAATACCTTCGATCGTTTTTCAAATTCCACAGTGGGTTCCACGAAGATCATCATGAGCTCTCTCTATAAGCACCCTCTTCTGACCATCAGGGACCCATAATTTGGTTTGGGGAAGATGCGAAATCGGGGCCTCAAGAGAAATTTCATCAACTGACAGGTGCAGATTTCACAGCACATGGCGCCTAAAAACCTTGCGGTTTGGGTAATTTATTTCGATTTTTTTCGGATTTTGCATTAGTAACTTTTCTTTTCTGTTGATTCGTTTCGGTTTTCTTTTACTTCTTGCTCCGTATGGAGGGCTTGATGGGCTGGTGTAGGATTTATTCTTTCACTTAATAAATTCTTTTTGTTATTTTATTTCATTCAGGGGTTGAGCGGTCGTCAGTATAACATTGGTGCCCGTTATCGAGCTACCTTGTGTTGTCCTCGGCGCCTCGAGCCTTTTGTTTCTTACAGAGAGGTTCAGTGGCACTAATTCGTGGCTGAGATCACTGGTTTTGCGATGTAGTTTACTAGAAAGTAAACCGTTATGAGCAGTACATAAGGTGATGTTCCTGAATTTTCCTGACTCGGCGAACTTCACCCGGATAGATGAAGAAAACTTTCAAAAAAAGCTTAATATTGTTGAGTGATTGTTTTGGCAGCAGGGAGCTTTTTTTCACGAAAATAAATATATATTCTCAGTTTTACGTTTCACTTTAAAATGTTTTCTTCTGAACAAAAATTTAGCGCTGACATTAGGTCCGTTTTTTCGCACTCTTGGGCAGGTACGTTACTATTATCTAAAAGTTTTACTGTATGGTCGCTAAGTCATTCATTTGCTTCTGATTGAAAAAAAAACATTAACCACATTTATTTACTGAAACATGGAGATTTCATGAAAATGTTTAAGATCGTTCGCAGAACGGAAGCACTTTGACGTAAATACAGATCCAAAGTTATTTCTGAAAATAATAAACAGTAGATTGCCAAGCACGGAACCCTGTGGAACACCAGAAGAGGTGTAAAAAGGTGAGCCAACGAACAACAGTTTGGTACGACTTTAGAAATAGGATTGAGAATGTAGGGTGAAAACTAGAAGAGGAGGTTACTAGATATTCCGAAACAAGTTTATTTATCAAACAGAATGTAATCATTGACTGAAAATGACATCACAGCAATTTCGGCATTTGCCAAAGCCCTGAAGTTACGAAAATTTAAACACTGTTCGCAAAGTTGTATAAACATGTTTCGCTTCCACAGATAATTCAAATGTGCTTTATTAACGAAAACAAAAATTTTAGCGATCGTTTTGAATTAGTAACCAGCTTTTTAAAGATATATTCTCATTAGTCTTCATTGGCATAGAGAGGCAAAAAATTAACCAGGGTGGTTTATCCAACATTCTTTGAGATTGCTGCTCAACACTAAACGCATTTCGACTTCAAATTGTCAGAAGATTACTCGTAAGCTTTAATTTGGAAAAAAATTTCCCTTAGCATTGAAAATGTTGTCGCTTTCTACGATTAATTCTACCAACTCTTGGGCAAATCATGCGTACTAAGTTTCGTTTATAGTCGTTGCACTATTTAATACAGAAGATGTATCTTTGGGACCTGTTCATCAACGTAATTCAGAATTTCAGACGCTACATTTTTGTGAATGACAAAAACTAGCACAGCAACGAAAAAACGGAACTCAAACTTACTGTATGCATTAGCAACCAAGCACTGCCAAACGAATACCATTATTTAAATTTCTCTGTCTCTCGTTTTGTTTTTGTTGATTGAAAACTCGTTCAAACTTTTCGATTTTCGATTCAAAAGTTATGAGAAAAAGCAAGTAGAAGCACTATTCGGCAGTTATTACAGGATATTGGTCGAAGATCAATGTTTTTCGAATTTTTTCGGGCAAAGAATAATAATTTTTTTAAAAACTTTTTTGCGAAAGTTTGATAACTTCGAATTTTCAGTTTAATCAGAGTCGCGAAGCTCATATCAAGGCTGTGATGGCTGTAAAAACTATGCGAATTATCGACTGAAGTGAGAACTATGCAAATTATCGATTTATGAGTGACGGATGGCTGGACAAACAATTGATAGAAGGCGGAATATAGCATTAATTCAAAATCATCTAAGAGAGGTAAAAATGTCCTGTGCCATCAATTTCAGTCATTAGAGTTTGAAGTTGAAGACGACTTCATTTCATTCAGTTTTTACCAGCATCCCAGGAGAAGAAGCTTAACAATTTTCAAAAAATAATCCTCCGTGATCTATGTAGCCTTTCTTAGAGGCGGAGTTAGAAAAAATCAATACATCTCCCTGATTAGAAGGATATGTGATTAACATTCGTTTTCGTGAATGGTAGGACCATATGCTCGCAACGTTTTCAAGTACTTTATCTGTTTAGATTCCTGGCACACATATATCCAACAAAATCCTTACAAAACCTACTCTATATTCATATTACGAACTGTATCTTCAACACTTTAGGCCGTTCTACGTGAATCATCTCCTCTTTTCCTGTCCACCGAAAAGAATCCTTACCACACCACTTAAAACCAGACACATTCTACCGCTCAAAATAAAACTTCCTGACAACTTTTCTCCATCATTCACCCTTTCATGCAAGCCGAGAAATATTCACCATAATTGTGAATTTATACTGTCTAATTATTTGAGAACTATGGCAATTAACTACAGAGACGCTTATCTTCTTCTAAATACAAACCGAAATTCTACCGTAGCAATGCTACTACAATGTACCACTTCACTTTTAGCACCCTCACCACCACCAGCGACATAAAGTGCAAACAACACAACCGCACCAAACAACCTAGTTTCGTAACGGCAATAGAGAAAATATACGGTAAATAATTCAAGAAAAGCAGCTTACAAACAAAATATTATTACAATACATACATCTATACGATAATTTGACGGCATCTTGAAATTTATTAGGCAGCACAATCATCCTTTTTTGCTGAAACAATAATAATTGTTCTATAGCACAACAATAAAGATAACTTATTGAGGAAGTATCGCGTCGCGTCGCGTCCTGTGAGAAATTTCAACATTCCTTCGCTCTTTTGTCTGTTGTTCCTTGTTATTGTGTGGCGTATGAAATCGGCCGGCAGGCAAACAGTCAAGCTCAGGAGGCAACAACAAGAACAATTGGGCGTCCATTAACATTGTAAAAGTTTTAATATTATAGCAAATTAAATGTTTACGGTAAATACAAGGAGAAATTATGGTGCGAAAATGAGAAGAAGAATTAGCCAGATGAGAGTGTTTTATCTTTTGTGGATTTAATTTATCTGATTCGTTATATCTTTTGAATTTGTTAATAATTTATAGGTTGATATTAGAGTTAAGAACGAAACGTTGAATTACGTAGAGCAGGGTCTAATTCTTAATTTTTTAGAAAAGCTATTTGGTATTATTCTTTGTTGGTGGCAGAGAGCTTTGAAAGTTCGGTTACTGCTTTATCAGGACACAATTGAGTAATTAGGAAACGTGTATTGGATAAAGTTTATGATATAGTTGTAATTTAGATGATAAATCGGTGGTTGCGGTGTGAATTACGGTAGTTTGTAAGAAAGTTTGTTTTATAAATTATCAGTTTCTTTGTTGATTTTAATCAGACAACTTGCGAGTGTTGTGCTTGAAGCTGAATGAATTATTTTGAAGTTGACTTAAGTCAAGAATGTACAATAATAGTATCAGAACAATAGTTGTGAAGAGTTTTGGTGATGCTTGCACTCCGGGTCTATGCGATGTAGTCCTTGATTCAAATCCAGGTATACGGGAGTTTTAGTTAACTTATCCTTGAATTTAAACGCGGGAATTTCTTTACGCTCTTACAAATTGACCCCGAATGGCGGCTCTATCAATTTCGACTCCCAGACCGTCAAAGGTTTGTAGAGGGACGAATTTACTTTTTTAGCTTTTCTTAATTTGAACATTTTCATTAATGGATTGAAATAGCTTTTTGGGATGAACTTTAGTACGAAAAGTGAGAACTATTCTTTTTTCTATGGAATCAGTAAAAGAAAAGTTGAACCTGGTTATGAAAAGAATTTAAGCCATAACAACTCCCTCAAGTAAAAATTAACCGAAGTACATGCAAACTGTAAAACAAAAACATCAAACTCAAACACATCCGCATCAAAACACGGCAAACCGAAGAAAACAAAAACAAACAAAAGTAACAAGTCACGGAAAACAAATACAACATCATAAACTTTTCTGTTACTGTTTTGCATTTGTGTTTTCCCCTTAAGAGCCTTTTCACTTGTCAAATCAAATTCACCATTTCCCATTGTTGTCTGTCTACTCAATATTAATTCCATCTTCTTTTTCTATTTTTGCTTTTCTTAAGCCGTGGCACGTATCTTTCAGATTTTATAAAATCTTTGAATAGAATCATAACGAAATGAAATAAGTCGTAGCTATCCGACGTCAAGTACGAATAGAAATGAGTAGTAGAATAAACGTGTGCTTTTTAATAAAATCCTACTTAATGTGAAACAAAATGTAACCGAATGCTGCAGCTTACGCAAGAAAAATAAGGTTGAATAGGTAAAGAGGAGCAACGTATAATCGTTTCATTTAAAATGGAATCGTTTTTTGTATGTTTAACCCCCTCAATATTTTGCTTGATTTTACGCTTAATGCGGAGTAATATGTTGAAATAAGGATATGATGTTTCATAATTTTAAGCATTGAATATTTTTGGAAGCAGACAAAATTATACAGTATGCTGATGCTAAGAAAGTTAAATATGTAGATGATTTTGAATTGGTAATTATGTTAGAAAGCATTTGTTAATTGATTTCGTTGAATTCGGTTAAGAGAAGTAAATATTATAAAAAGATTATTGTCGGATACGAGATGTATATACACTTTCAGGAGTGCAAAATTTTTACACTTGCTTGTGCACATGATTGAATGCTGTTTTTTTGTTTTTAGATAAAAGTGTCTGCTGGTATCTATACTCATGTATGTTATATAAAATGAACTATCTTACTAGAATTTGATACCAACGAGTAACTGATTTCCTGTCGTAGGTCCTGTTTTTTTTTAGTAAAATGTGACAGATACTGATAAAATTTGGAGCAAAATGATTGGCACTACATTAATTAGTGATGAAAACATGTTTTTGAAACCTAAAAAGCCTTCAAAGGAAGAATGGAATACATTTAGAAGCCAAGAAAATCAAGCGCCCAACGTGGGTTAGTCGGGTGCGGAATTTTAATTGGGCTTATTTTGAGATTTCATTTTCACAGGACTGTGAGTCGAAGCGCTCATAAAATTATGCTTACCATAGAACAAAGCCGGAAGATGACGGGATTATCGGCCGCTTTTTCAAGCACCAGAAGCAATCCAATTAAAAATTAATTTTAATGATTATCGTCAACAACTGCAAACGAAAACATTCCACCTACTACAAACTTTCCCATTTCAATCAGCTATCATATTTAATATACCTTTACAAACAGTTTACCATCAGTTTGCTAAGTTCATTGACAAAATGCATCAAAGGACATCGAACTCGCTATAGTAAATCACAGTAATTTCAATGAGATACAAGATAGATATATCCATTCATACCAACAAACTAGTGATTATTTACGTGCCAATCATATCTTTTATCTGGGAAATTCGTTAACAGGATAAAGCATTGCAAATGTTTGGACAAAATAAGCCGAAATGCTTTCGATGATGGTTGAAGAGATTGACGGTGGAATGGAGAGACTGGACAGCGGATAGCATGTTTACACAGTCGATCAATGCTGCATATTCAGCAAATCATTCACCGTGAAATCCGGCAGCAAGAAGGTTTATCACGTTTGTTGAATTGCGAGAGATATGTAGTATATAGGATCTAGTTAGCAGGATTTGGGTGATGAAGCTTGAATTAAACATGAAGTGGACATTGGTTTTTATTGGAGTGATTCTGAACAAACATTATAATTTTTTGGCTGTTTATATTATACACTTTAATCAAGAGCACGCACCTTTAGTGGACCACCAGATATATGAGTGCCAGCTTTTAGTTTAGAAACTAATTCAAGCAATTTCAGAGATATGTGCTTTTGATGAGAACAAATAAAATATAAGATAAAAATTGGAATAACTAAATGTTGGGAGCACTTCAACCTAGTTTCCATACTAGCCAAGGATTATAAAAAGAAATAATACAAGATCTACTTTGTTTGTAATAAAAAAGTTCGAGCGCAAATAAAATGGTCATTGCTTTGCTCCTTTGCCATCAATGTTAAAATAGAAATGATATCCAATGGTATCCAAATTTTTTTTTGAAAGCAAGCTATCGAAAAGTTTATCTGCATAATCTCTAAAGTATGTGTATCTGTGCTGATCGATTAAATTTCACATCATGGTAAGGTATCCTGGATAATGAAATGGAGAAGCTAGTGAAATGATTGTAGCAAAGGACGAAGCCCGTTAGTAACACATCATTATATAGTGGTTTTGCTCACTAATTGCTAGGAAAATCAACTTGATAATAAAGACAATAAATCACAATTCTGCCGCGCTTTGAAAAAGATAATAATTTTGCTATGAAAATATTGCTTCGGTGTTTCCCTTTGACAACTTTTTTTTTCTGTTTTTTTTACGGATAAAATCGGAAAATATAGCACTGTTTTTTTTTATTAAATAGCTCCATTAATAAATACAATAATCATTTTTTGTGTTTACTTAGCATGGTCGACCTTTACTTTAGGATGCATTCAGGACTTCTAATTGGCAAAAATATATATTTTCCTTGCTACTATTTTTCATTTTTGTTTCATTAAAACAATCTAATATTTTTCGTCGACTACAAATTCATTCAATAAATCTTTTTTCATTTTGTAAAAAAAATTAAAAGAGACATTTCCTGGACACCATGTCCAGTGGCTGTTGTTGTATCAGACTGGCTTGATTTTCTGTTGAAATATTCGATGCTTGATCACGTTGCAATCAATTTTTCAACATACTGTCATAGTAAAGGATGCATATCCTTCTCGATACATGACATCAATTGTGCACTTTCATCTCAATCTTCGCCGAAATGATTTTCTATCATATTGAAATTTTTCTACCATATCACTATTGGGGATGTTTCGTGACTGACAGCTTTTGGAATTCGATCGATGAAGTTTTGGTACGCGCAAGTTGCCGATAAAATTGAAACAATGCAGAAGTGTTGTATGGAAGAGAAATGCTTGAAGAAAAACTTGCTCCGATGTTTTCAGTAAAATGAAACCAACAAAAATTAAAGTAAGTGACCAAATAATGATAAATGTACCCTATAAGGAGCTACTTTGGACAATCTGCTGCAGTCAAACGTTTTCAAGTAATTATCCAGTTTTTTTGAAAAATTCTTAAATTGTAACTAAAATGACCTGGACAATGTTGGTCTTAATTTGCTTAATGTTTTGTTGGGTTGGAGGACATAAACAGAACTTTTGAAATAAATCCAAAGAAAAAAATCCAATGACGTTGAGCTGCAGGCAATTTATGGCTAGTTTATTCTACCAGAGTGAAATAGTTTTCGACCTTGGTATTTTGTACGAAAAATATATTAAAAAATACACGACATTTGCTCAAACAAAATTCCTCCCAAAACAATATATTTCGTGAATTTTTTCCATTTCGTGCAAGAAATACTGCTGCTGTTGCAAGTCTGTTGCTGTTGCTTTAACATTAAACCTGCGTAAGCTCGTCGCTGTGCGTCTATTGTTTCTATATGTTTCTTCAAGTTTTTGCGCAAATAAAATTGTATATGGGCATAGATGGAGGCCCTGGATCAAAACATGTCAGAAGAAGCTTGCGAACGCCGATAAATCGACAATTTCAGATCTGCTGCCACATTTTAATTTTCAGTAAATGATCTATGCTTTTCCATCAACCCTTACTTTAGATAACATATTCTCAGTATTTTGAATTTCTTTTTCACTACACCGTAGAAAAAGTATTACACCGTATAAGTAAGAATTTCTTATCTAGTCATAGAAATACTAGGTCTCTCTTGCAGAAATTGAGCCCAAATTTATCGAAGAGTTGGCTCTGCATTTAATGCTTCATAATATCTTTCGAAAACTGATATTACAAAAGCACAGTGGTCAGAGTGAGGACATCAACTTCGAGTCATATTATATAAATGTGAAAGGTATTTCCTTTTTGCAAGAAATATTACTGGATATAGTATCCATCAAAATTTGATACTGCCTGTCAAGTTGAGTGTCGATATCACATTTATTTTCGAAATCCTCTGCACCTGAGCTTACATTGCAGACATCCATCATTAATTTATTTGGTATTCGTAATATTTCAAGAAGCAGTCCTTAAAAAAAATATATGACTAGAACAATTTAGATATGCATTACCATATATTCAAATATTTTTCATCTTTCCATTTCCATCTGACTTCACAGACACCTCACAACATATCACTTCAAATTCATTTCGAAAATTTCGGCATATCTAGTTCTACTACGTCATCTCTTCATGTTTGACTATCATATCATAATCCCAGTAGTGTCACCATTTCCAGAGCTCATACCGTTATTCGAGGTGAAATTTTCAGCTAGATTTTCCTTTTGTCATTTCGGTAAAGTGTAACTCGGGAAACTACTGCATTTCAAATTCAAAGTAAAGTGTCCGGTTGCCTTCAGATATTTTAAAATCTAATTTCCTGTTTGCTACACCGGAAGCTTTTAGGAAGCCAGAGAATATTTTAGTTAAATATCATTCGTAGGTAGTAAATGTGAATGCTCCTACCCCACGCACCACCAGCAGACTGACCAGTTCATGAACATTCCTGTTGCGTCATATTGTATATATATAGCCGTCCGAATATGCCGACCGTTCGACCTTCAGTTTCGAAGGACTTGATCCCGGACCCGGTTGGACGGCCAGCATGATTTTATCTTAGCACATAGATATTTCCCATATGAATATTCTTTGCGAACAAAGTGAATTTTAGTACAACGATTTTGGGATCTCGATTCGGTAAACATTGTTTAGCTTCTAAATCGGTATGGTGGTGTGTGTAAAAGACAAATTCTTATGTGTATACATTTGGTATGAGATATAAAATAAAATATATGAACTAAATTTAGATCGTAAAAACTTGAGGGATGAATAATTTTCCTTGTGACCTGTCTGAACAGAGACTAGTTAGTTTGCTTGGGAAATCGATTTCATATGTATTTTGTAACTGATGTGGAGATTAATAATCGTTATGCCAATGATAGATCGCTTAGATTACATTCTTTTAGCATCGCATTTTGATTTCCTGCCATTTATCACCTGTGTAACAATTGTAGATATTTTTTTAAGCAAAGCTATGAGGATTTTTTCCTTGGAGGCTTACAACTTAAAAACTTAATTGATACGAATCAGCTATTTTGGATTTAAAATTTTCAGTTGTTTTTTGCAATTTTTTTTCAACTAAATTAGACAGTGAGGAAGGTTAAAAACTGTACAAAAACATTGAAAAATATTTTTTTTTAATTCAAACCCTTAGCAGAAATTTAAGATAGCATTCAGTTTTTTTTTCCAAATTCTTATTGAATACCAAATAAAAATAAATCAAAATATTCATATATAAAAAAAAATTCAATAAAATATATATAACAAATATTTGAATAAAAATATATTTAATTATTTTGTCTTTCATCGAAAAAATGAAATAAGACCAAGCAACTCAAGAAAAGTAACCACAGCCTTTACTGACCGTCCCCAATAGAAACTTCATCAAACATAATTCCAATCAACTTTATCGAGCATTGCTTTTTCGCCAACATATCCACCGTCGAAACAGTAATTGATACTATCCTCTAAATATTATCGAAACCACCAAGCTCTCTCTTTCAAATTCAATCCTATAATTTCAATTTCCCCGATGGATACCCAAACTATCTGGTGTGGTCGTTATTGTAATTTGAACTAATCAATAATAAAATAATCTAGATAATTATAATAGACATGAAAACATCCGTGCTTCATCCCGCAATTAAATTATCTTTCGAACGAAAGCATATTCGAGGATCAAATTCAGAAAAACATCGTCAAGCAATTACGACAATTTTCGGCTACCCCCCATGAATCATCCCGATACTCGGAGACTAAATATCTATTGAGTGTCTATACCATGAATGAGATGCATCTGCCACTAGAACTTCTATGTATTTTTGAATTGCTGTAAATGTCCGATACATTAATTAAAACAAATTCGATTGATATCTGTTGGTTATTGGCAAAAGGTAGGCTTGTGCGACTGCGGCTAAATGGTGCAGTGTGATGCGGTAGTACCAGCGGTCGCATCCTTTAATGCTCGCAAACTAAAACCCTAATGAGTTGTTAAGTTGAAAATATGTGGGCAAAAAGCTTTTAGAGAGGATTTGAATCGAATCCCAGCACTATGCTAAATTGAAAATATATCGGGGACGATGATCGGTACTTATGGATCGCATTAAATGTGAATGGACGGAAACAAGTATATTCTATATTCACTGTAGATAGAGCAGAACAAGGATTTCAGGATTTTGATAAGGGTGTAAAATTTCTACAAACCGGTACCAATGTTTGTTTCAAAAGTTACTTTTATTTTATTCACGCGGACGCCCAGATTTAAAATTGCGGACTTTAATTCACATTTGTGTTGTTCAAGTTCTGTGATGGTTCAGTTATTTTGTACAAAAAAAAAGTCATTGCGAAAAAATCCTAGGTTCTTATAGCAATTTACTATTTGACAAAATATTTTAACAATGCCTTAGAGAAAGCTGAATTTATTTAGAATCGGTCGCTCAGCACAAAACAAAAGCCAAGGTGTTGCTAAGAATATATTGAACAGAATAGGGCTTAGCTCGGGCTCCTGTGGAACCCTTGTCAAAATATTAGTTTTTGGAAAAAAAACTTATTCATGTAGTAAAAAGGTAACTAATTTCGATATCGAACGCCTCTCCTAGATCCGGTGTTCGTATATCTTACAAGGAAGAAGCTCTTTTCCAATTCTATTCGTGATTTCCTAAGCTTTTTGGGAAGTGGTGTGCGATTTTTTTTTAAACAGAATCCCTCATTTGGCTAGATATTTCAATAAATTTCGTGAGGTGTCCTTGATAGATTGGTAGATAATTGAATAAGCAGTCTTATGCGTATGTAGCTATTTCTATCACATTTAGTTATTGGAATATCTAGTTATTTCAATATGTATATAAATTATTCAAACAACTGAAGTGATCTTCCACACTTTAGGGAAATACGTAATCTCTTCAAACAAGCAACAATGTCCCAGAGTTAATTCGAACTTCCGAATGGCCCTCAGAGAATCCTGATTTGAGTTAGAAAAGACGGCTGTAGTTAGTAACACCAAAATATTGAGAGTTTAAGCAAGCTGTGGATGATTTTCTTTTAGATCAAAGACGTACTGCGATTGGTGAATGGGCAACTTTTTTTAAAAGCCTGTATTAGAGCTAGAGGTGTGCATTTTGAATAAAACTTTTCCTTATCATTAGCAAAATAATGAGAGCAACAAATGCGAGGGGGGGTCACAAAAGTAACAAGACTACTCTCAGTGTCCTCATATGGGGGAACGTAGGGTTATGACTGAGGTCACTTTCTTTCTCCTATATCTTTAAAACTCAGTAGTTCGCTGTCTGCCATCCATAGCTGCTTTTGTTCTCTCTATGTGATTTTTCTTGCCAATTAGTTTTTTTTTATCACGGTCGAAATCATCATGACTAATTTTGAAGAACAAAGTATTTGTTTGAAATTTTGTTTTTTAATAGAGAAAACGGCCACCAAATCACTTGAAATATCTCTTAATCGTACGCGAGTGTTTGAGTAGTTTTTTCGTTCTAAAGGTGGAGATTTAAGCATCGATGACCAACCTCACACTGTTCTTCCTTCAATAAGCAGATATGATGAAAGTGTTTCAAAAGTCCGGGAAAAAATTAGTGAAGATCGTCGTTGATCATTTTTGACCATTGTTGACACCATTGACGAATTATCTGAAGCTACTGGTATTAGTTGGAGCTCATTTCAGCGAATTTTGACTGAAGGTTTGGGCATGAGGCGTGTTTCGGCGAAAATTTTTCCACGGCTGCTCACAGAAGATCCAAGAAACAACCGACTGATTTTTTTGCCAGGAGCTGAAAAATTAGCTTGAAAGTGATCCTAGCTTCTTGTCTAGGGTCATAACAGGTGACTAGAGTTGGAACTACGGTTACGACCCCGAGACAAAGCAGGCATCCATTCAATGGAAGACTTCAAACTCAACCCGCCCCCAAAAAAATAGGGAATTTGTCGTAAGAGGTCAGACGGTGAGCCAAGAGTATTACTTGGGAGTTTTGAAACGACTGGAAGAGATAGTGCGGAGGGCAAGGCCAGAATTGTGGGATTCGGGTGAGTGCACCACGGCAACGGCTCTTCGAATTCGTCAATTTCTGACATCACAAGACATGATACTCATTCTCCACCCTCCTTATTCTCCTGGTCTGGCACCGTGTGATTTCTTTTTATTTCCCCGAATCAAAAGAGATTTGCAAGGGTGGCGATTTCTGATTGTGTATGAGGTGATAACAGCTTCGACGAGTGCTTTAGACAATATCACAGTTGATGAATTCCACGGGTGATTTAGTCAGTGGAAAAAAAAGATTGAACAAGTGCATTTCTTATAATGGACAATACTTTGAAGGAGATTAATCAGCATTTGTAAATATCTGCAATAAATACATCGTTATAAAAGTTGTCTCGTAATCGTTACGTATGGGTCCCCCCCCTGGTATATACTTTGCTGCACTGGAAATTTTTACTTGAATATTTTTTTTCTCCTTTGATATGCGACAGTATTTATAGCAGGACTAGACATGCTAGTTTTCTTTGGCTGCATATTCCTAAGCACGCCCTTATTTTGCAGATAATTTGGATTGATATTTGATCTTACAACAAATAATTAAATGAAATAAATGTGAAAAGTAGTTGCTTGAAAACATACCGAATCACAATAAAAATTAAAAGCTAATTTTCCTGGTAAAAGTGAAGTTGACGTGTTGTGCTATACCCTCGTTGTGAGTGGCAACAGAACTCTTTTTTTGTAAGCTTGGTGGGACACTCGAGTGAAGAGTGCTTTTACTGCGATAAGCATTTAGCGAAAAAAATATGTCATCACTGTTTACAACAATTTGGCGAGATGCAGCGCTCGATGGTTTAGATAAATCATCATGCCTCACTGGTAAAAACGATTGTAGACTCATATAACTTAGCTGACAAAGACATCTTTCGAAACTGGCTGAATGATCACCACCACAGTTGACACATTTGCGCTTTTCTCGAGCATAATCGTTTGATGGGCATTCTGTCGCCCTAAGATTGTCGGCACACAATCTACATATAGTGTTGAGATGGCAATAGTTCAAAAAGACAGTTTAATTCACTAAAAAAATAGTTTGCCCAAAATAGTATTTGCCATGATTTCGAAGTTTTTTAGTAAAAAGGCAGATCAATCTTTATGAACAGATAAAAACTAAAGTTTACGTAGCTTCATCGCTTATCACATCTAATTCATTTGCAGATAAGACTCTCAAATTTCGTTTATGATAATAAATTTCACCACTAAATCATGAAATATTTCTCCATTTTACCATCCCAAAACACAAAAACAATGTCAATTATCATTTCATTCAATCTTCCATTACGCCACTTGAACCCTTCAGGCTAGCTAACTTATAAAACAGGAAGATACTAAACCATGCCTATCTGTTCTAATCATATACGCATATTATGCGCATCTCTAGTATTCTGTTTCATAGATTAGCTATCACTGTGTTACGTTGCTCTGAAATTCCTAGGCATTGTCTCAAAGAGATTCCAGAGCGATGATTAAAGATAAATTTATGATTATGAAAATTAGATACGGAAGACATGACTTAGATAATACTGTTCGGTCGGTCGATGGGCCATAGTGGATATTAGGTTATGTCATATGAAAATCATAACAATCACGTACATGTTATGTATGGACATAGAAAACCATATTGATATTTCCTCTCGGCTAGAGTCCACATCCTGTCCGTATGGTGGTCACGTGAAATGGAAACCCAAATATTATAAATGAGACAATCAATGGCAAGGAGTAAAGGACTAACTTTCAGTCAAACGAGTATTGCCACCGCACCACTTCATATTCGGTTAGATTCTTCGAAAAGGAAAATTAGTGGCACCACACAGTGTGGGGCATCAGGGAAATCTGCATACACACAGCCGAGAGGGAGATTCTAAGCATACAATGATGAGATTTGCAAGAATATGGAAATTTCTTGGGCATGTATAATTGGTAGCATGATTAATCGAATCTTATTATGCTTATTTGATTTGGGACTTGTTGAAAGAGAAGGAACATCGAACATCAGTGGATGATGGCTTTTTGAGTAAGGATAATGGACCGAATAATACATTTTGAGGATAAGAGATATAACCGGAAATTTCTTTGGATGAGATTCGTTTTAGGTGTTTTTTTGAAGATTATTGTTATGGAGTGTGTTGGTATATATTTAGAATACTTTCATTAAACCATTTATTTCTGATTCGTATTATCGCAGTAATCACCAGGTAACGGAATACCTCGTTATTCAAGATTGCTATGATTGATTGCCTATGATCATAGAACATAATTTATTTATTTCACTAAACAAGACCTACATAAAAATGCTATTTTTGCCTATCAAAAGAAAATACATTGACAAAAATCAGTAAGTAAGAAGGATAAGAAAGGGCTTTGAAAACGAAATGTTAAAATGATGATTTGAAACTTGTGGGGAAATATAAATTGTTCATGATATTGAATATTTTGCAGCGCCTGTTTATCGACTCATTGTTTGCATACATACTAGAACTTTGGGATTCATTGAGGAAGCGGTTGGATCTGGCGTTCCTTACAAGGGTATTTACCATCATCTTATTATGAATTCAATCTAACGCCTCACATCACGTCCAGATTTTACCATTCTTCTGGAATCAAGTAGAAGCAGCTTTAAATGACCGACTCAGAATTCATAAGATCGTAAGGCCTTCAGAGTCATTCCGTGTGAGTGTAGAATCATAAACTTCACTACTCACTTTACCCCGAATTCGACACAGCTACCTACTTAGTGCTGGGTTAACTCGAAGATCTGCGTCTGATCATAATAACTACTCGGTTGTTCAAGCTACAAAGTATCAGCAGACATAAATACACTCTGACAAAAAAGTATCCGGAAATTCTCATTTAAATTGCCCGCGTTGAGTATTTTTAAATATTTGAAATTTCTGTATGTTGGTAAGACTGTCCGTAATTACGATGCCAAACATGAGCGCGGTCGGTCAACTAGTTTGTTTACGACAGCTGTTGAAACCAGTCGATCTCAGTGGTAGTCTGCGAATTTTACAATGGATAAAAATATTGAATAAAGAATTTGTCTCAAATTTTGTGTTTTGAACGAAATTTCGTGTGCTGACTCGTTGCGAATGCTAGAAAAGGCTTATGGAGACTCTGCTTTATCAAAAACCCAAGTGTACGAATGGTACAAAGCCTTTAAAAACGGTCGGGAGATCGTCGAAGATTTGCCTCGTTCAGGACGACCGTCGGCCTCTTCAACCAACGATAACGTCGAAAAAGTCAAGGAAATTGTGCTCGAAAATCGTCATGCCAGTGTTAGAGAGATAGCTCATGATCTCAACATGTCTCGTGAAACCGCTCGTTTGATTTTGGTTAACGAATTGGGCATGCAGCGCGTCGCCGCTCGGCTCGTTCCGTTAGAGCTGAATTTTCTACAAAAACAGTACCGGATGCAGGTAGCTGCAGACATGCTGGATCGTGCGAATTCTGATCCCACGTTCATGGGACGGATCATAACTGGTGATGAGACATGGGTCTATGAATACGACACACAAACGAGCCAACAATCATCGGAATGGGTGGGAAAAAATTAGCCGAAACCGAAACAACCTCGCAAAAGTCGTTCGAAAATCAAGACGATGCTTATTGTTTTCTTGGATATTCGTGGTGTGGTTCATCATGAATTCGTTCCGCAAGGTCAAACAGTCAATAAGGACTTCTATTTTACTGTTTTGAGACGTTTGCGTGAAAATATTCGCCGTAAACGGCCGGATTTGTGGCAAAACAATTCGTGGATTTTCCATGACGACAACGCGCCATCTCATCGAGCCACGATTATTAACGATTTTAAGACCAAACACTCGATAAATACCATCGACCAGCCACCTTATTCGCCTGATCTAGCTCCGTGCGACTTTTTTCTTTTCTTCAGACTGAAATTACCGCTCCGGGGAACCAGATTTGACTCCATAGACGCCATAAAACAAAATTCGCAGAAGGAGCCGAAGGCCATCCCTGAGAGCGCCTATAAAAAATGTTTCCATGATTGGAAAAAACGTTGGCACATGTGTATCGCTTCAAATGGAGCATATTTTGAAGGAGATTCAATAAATATTGAGGAAGTTTAATATTTTTGCGTTTTATTTCAAATTTCCGGATACTTTTTTGTCACAGTGTATATTGAAAAGAAGAAGGCCTAGATGACTACCTTGAGGTATACCAGACGTAAGACCTATATTTAAAGACAAATACTTAGAACTATACATATTAGATCCAATTGTGGAGGTAAAAGCCAAACAAGCTATGCAAGAATCCAGTGAATCCAAATTCGAGCAGCTTTAGAATCAAGGTAGAGTGGTGAACTATGACAAATTCTTTATTGTAGAAAAATGAAAATTCTCGCTTAAACCAAAATCTACAAATGGGAGGTGTGACTTAAAATCACGAGAGTGATGAATTCAGTAATTCAGTCTTTCAAGCTGTTTTATAAGATTAGAAAATATTTTAATGACAGTATTTTTTGTCAAAGGTTCTATTTTTTCAATATTTCTGCTCAACACGTTCACAAACATCAATTTTCGATTTATAGTCTTTTGATATTTTAGATTGCATCATCCTGATTTTCTTTCTTTCGATTACAATAAATAAATATTCAATTCATAATAATAATAAAAATTAAATTCACTTACCTAAATGCTGATCAATTCGCTTCTTTGGTTTTTGTACTGATGCATACGGATCGCTACAATAATCTTGTCTGGATGGATTCTGACTATTTCGCATATTATGATATTCGTCGCCATGTTGGCTTGGTGTCGTTGTCAAATGTGGATATGGTGCATAATCATCGACCGCACCATAACCACCATGCGTCAATGGATCGTAACCATATGATGGTTGTCGTTCAACAAAATTATGCGATGGTACTAAATTAGTTTGATTGCCAGCTGCCGCTGACATTTTCACTTGCCACAATGAATCTTGAGAATTTACACTACCGCCATTATTCGAGTTCGAGTAACTATTTTCAATATAACCCATATTAACCCCTGTAACGAAAATTATAAACAAACACATTTTTAATGAACATATTAGAAATATTTTTTGTTGGAAGGTAGGTGTAATGGTTTGTGCTTAACATTGTGCCTTATAGATAATTAAAAACAGGAAACAATAGTTGAAAATTCAGAATGTGCTGAGTTTTTTTTGGGCGGGCATGCAGGCGTTGCAAGAAGCTTTGATCTTGGTGATGCTTTTAAGTGCCAAGAAGATTATGGTGGTTAAAAGGGTTCAAAGACTTCATGGGTTCATGCTCAAAAAACAGTTGAAATTTTCACTCAGTAGTATTCTAAAGTCTTCTTTAGCAAATTTTAACAGAAAACAAATTATTGTTCAGTTTTATTAAAATAATAAATTGCGATGCCCTATATAGATGATATGCACCCAGCTATATTTGTCTAAAGCCATCAAAAATTCAAATATTTAAAAAAATAACCGGGTTCTTTCACACAAACTATAAAAAGCGAGCTGTTGAAACGGAAAATGACAAACACTATTAGAAATAACTTTAATCATTGGGACGATTTCATTCAAGTAATTTAATTTTTCACAGCCAGCAGCAGGTTTTTTTTCAATAATTCTATCAAATCAAATCAAGCGTAGTCTTCAGAACTATTCTACCTCGACTATCCTACTTTCTCCATAGTTTATTTCAGAGAAATAATTTCAAAAATTGCTTTCATTTCCTGCCCGATCCTTAAAAAAAGAGAATCACAAACCTCCCTTAACCTCAATCACCCAATGAGAATTTAATAAAAAAGCACCTCCTCATCATTTGAACGAACTGACTTGAAAACCAAAAAGACAGATGCATGCGAACATTCACTTCGGTCACCACCCTGGCACAACTTGACGGCATATCATGACTAAAAAAGGATTTATTCGATTTGAAATTTTGCTCTCTTGTCCTCGGAAATGGTTAAAGCTAGAAAGTGCATTTTTGGCAAATCGACTTTCATTCGTTCGAAACGAGCGCGCTAGCTTGGTTTTCCTCTCGGCCTCGTCTTATCCTTCCTTCAATCTTTACCCGGGCAGGTTATTTTAAATTTTAAATTCCAAGCGACTAGGGAATGGGCTCCTGGCTTGCCCGTGTGACCTGCGACCTGGGAAAGCAATGGCTTCGGAGCACGGTAATGATATTAGATTTAGAGGAAAACAAATGTCTTTTAGTTTGCGAAGAAGTGAAGTTAAATTGGTTTGGTTACGTAAGCAACCTGATGTTGAAAAATTGAAGGAGGTTGGATAGAGAGTGGAAAGAGAGATGGATCCACAACGTCAGCGATGACGAAGAAATGCAATTTGAAGTTTTGCAGCCAGCAAGAAATCAGTCTTGACGATAACAAGGATTATTTTTTTTTGAAAGTTCACAGTTTTAAAATAGTATATCCTGAGCTTAATGCGACCATGGAATAAGTTCTGATTTCTTTTTAATAGTTCTCAAGCATTCAGTTGATTCCCACTTAATCGTTTGACAGAAAGATATTTTTTTGTGGATGAAATAGTTTCGTGAGCTAAGCAAAGTAAACGTAATGTTTAATGTGTTAGCTTAGTTAGATTGGACTTGAATTCTTCATTTTGTTCTGAAATTCAATGGCAGGAAATGGAAATTTACGACAATTTTACGAAAAACAATATTTTAACATACATTTTCGTGTAAATCAAGGTAACTGTAGAACGTTTTTTTTGCAGAAAATGTTTTGTAAAAGCCATGTTCAATTATATATCAATCTAGAATATCTTCTTTGGGGCTGAGTCATCTTCTTGAAAGGGCTAAATATAGCCAGAGTTAATGATTTTTTTGTTAATGTCCTGAGAAGTTAAAGAGCTATTAAATAAAAACGTTGAACACAGTTACTAACTTCACGTTTTATGTACTTCAGATTTTTTTTTCAAATGAATATAAAATCAATAGATAGTTGGCCCGATTCTAATTTACTCAAACTAATTTCAAAGTTATGCTATTATATACCATCTAACGTCAGCTAAACAACCTAGAATTCTTTGCATAATACACTCAACCTCACGTTACACTCACTAGCATGGTCATAAGCATCATACATATACAAGCGATTAAAATATGAAAATGAAACCAAAAATGGTGCTGCTATCATTATCTGATGGATGTCATATCCACTAAGTCATGTATTATACAAAAAGCACAAATATATCAACACACGGACAAAAAAAAACAAGCAGTCATATCATAATACACACAAATATTTCCTGAACTAGAATAAATCAAAAAAAGCATATCCGAGGACAAAAGAATAGGAGAATGAAAATTAAAGACGCATATACACGCACACAACACGTTAAAAAAACAGAGATAGCTTAAAAATCCACAATATATCAAGGATACTTTCTAACTCTATTTGATGACGCTTGTAGATTTCGAACGTTACCTGGAATGTCAAGTGTGTTACCTAGTCCTGTTCACACATGATTTCAAATTTTTTTTTACATTTTTTATTTTTTGTTGGTTTATTTAAGCATGAATGAGAGTCAAAAAGAGAAAAAGAAAAATGAGAAATGAATGAAAATGATGTGTATGAGAATTTTTTTTTGGGTTAATAATGATTAATAACATTTTTATCACTAAGCACAATCAACATTCTATATTTATGGTTATTATTTACGTTCAAAGCTATGACGAATATTCCTGTTAATCTAAACTCTAAGCTTAGCCGTGTGACATTCGAGAATACAACTTTCACTTACATTCATTGCCAGGTATTGTATGTCCAGGGACCTGAAGTCCCTGTGCAGGATGATAATTATATCCATTCTGTGTTGCGTATACTGCACTTTTTTGGTCCTCCATGGTAAGTGCTAGATCCATTGAATGTTCCAAGGCTTTATTATCTAAACCGCTGGCTGGGTAGTATGGCGGTGGTGCTTGATTCTGTTGTGCCACAATCGAAGGACGCATCGAATCCATTTCGTAGTCCTTGGCAGCGACACTTTTCTTTGTTTGTTTACGTTTGCAGCGACAGAACATTAGAAGTAAGCCTACAAACAAGGCGAAAACAATACAGGATACAATGATGGCAATCAATGTTGGCGTCGTGATCGCTGATGCTTCGCCAATGTAGGATATTCGAACTGAAAGAAATATTTGAGATTTGAATTAATATTTGTATTCGACTTTCGGTATCCAGGGGAAATGAATGTATATTGCATATATGTGATTGCTTGCGCTTAATTCGTGAATTTTTTGCAGCTTCTGTGTTTTTGAGACGTCTAAGAACGATAGGTGGTAAATTGATGTTTTTTTATTCCGGTTCCAAGCATTCAGATGTAAAAGCTACAATAGTAACACTAAGGAGAGATTCACGTAGTTCTACCATGAGCAGATTAAAGCATAGGATAGAAGCAACATGAAGTGATTTGAATTGAATTGAAACGATCGAAAATGAATTTTCTACATTGCTAGTGTTTTCAAATTAAATGATTCAAAGAGATAACATTAGTTTAGAATACATGCCATATCATCATACAAGTGATAGAGGTTCGTAAAATTTCTTAAAGCTCTTAGAATACCAGCAAATGGTCCAAAGAACGTCGTAAAAAGTCAGCATATTTTCAAAAAAATTGCCAAAATATTTTGATACCATATGGAAATACCGACAGTAATGTCCAAGTGTTTTCCAATCATGAAAAGATTTTGGCGGAATACATATTGACTTTGAGAACTTTAGGCAAGGTTAAGGTGTTTGTCTCATCGACATAAGAACGATGTTGATCTTTTCCTTTTTAAACTTATAGACTACACAAATGCTTTAAAATTTCGTCGCAATAGATTAAGCTTTTCTATTTCACTAGCAATCAAACGTCACAAGGTTCAACACAATGCAATATACACATCATTTCCGTTTCAAAATCTGTATTCCTAAAAATAAAGAAAATACAATAATAATCCATAGAAAATAACATCATCTACTTACTTTCTGCCTCCGTATAATCTCCACAATGTTCGTTATTCACACTCAAACACAGTTTCGTCCTTAATTTCGGGCTCATTGGATCGGCCAATGCTAGTGGGAAGTCTTCTTCATTATTCCCTAACGACCTTGCACTACTACTCCTTCGTAACGTTTTCATATGTTCAATCACTGTCTCTTTAAATGTCGGCCCATTACCACTAACTTGAAGTGGAATTTTCTCAATGATCTGCCATTTTGCCATCGGTGTCTCGTCATGAACAACAGATTCGACAATGGCCACTAATGACAAACATGTTGCTTCCACATTAATGCCAATCGTTTTCGAATTCGGGTCATAGGTTACATGCAGCGGCTGTGGGATTTTATTAACTTTCGTTGTAGTCAGGATCTCATTTGAAAACTCCGAGCGGCCTTTAACATTCATTGCTTTCACTTTGAACGAATAGCTTTGATGTTGCTCGAGGTTGGGGATTTTGCAGGGTATTTCGCGATGACAGTCATGCTCCTGCGGCTCGATGTTGTGTGTCAGCAAGGTAGCACAATCGGGGATCATCTGCTCATCCCGCGGCATCGAGACTTTCCTGTAAGACACAAAGTATTTGGTCGCACTGATTCCGCCGTCGAAGCCCGGATCCCATAGCAGTGTTACGTAATTATAGCCGACATCAGCTACTTGCAGATTATTCGGCTTTTCAGGCGGCCCCTTTTGCTGTAGGCGAATCGTCTCGCGGATCGTACTCAGTGAATTAGCCACTCGACAGGTATAATCCCCGTAATCGTTGTGTCCCAGATTCGATATCCGCAGCACGGACGTGTAGACGTCGTTGTTGTCTGTCGTTGTGACGATTTCGTAATGGCCATCTGAGGACATGGATAGCGGCGATGGATTATTACCGAACTGCCACTGGAATTCCGGTTTGGGGTACGCTTGGACGCGGCACACAACTTCTGCGTTCTCCCGAATATCGTACGCAACTTTATTGTATTGATGCAGTGCGATGGGTTCGTGCTCTATTCGCAGGAACATGCTCGAATTTGCCGTACTGACTTCATTTTCATACAAACACGTATACATGCCTCTGTCCCCGGGAATCAACTCATTTCCATTCGGACGGGATTTCCCGTTGAACTTCAGCATGCTCTGAACCGTTACCATGCCATTTGGATTATCACTCGGACTAGTCTTCACCTCATACAGATTCAGTTCGGGATTAATTTCCACACCGTCTTTCAGCCATCGAATCGACGGCTGTGGTTTTCCCTTGGCACCGCACGTGACCGAAAAATCAGCATCTCCCACCCTCCGCGTCATGTGCTGCTGTAATTTCGCTAAAAACTGAGGAGGTTGATGAACTTCAAGGTTGATAGTCGCCATGTCCCCGTGACCGAGCTCGTTGGCAGCATGACAATGATACCGTCCTTCGCTTCCCAAATGAGCACGCGGAATTACGTACTGCGAACCCGTTGCAAGAATCTTCTGCTTCGAAATGTCTCCCTCGATATCGCGGAACCACCGGAACTGAGGCACTGGCCAGCCTGGCGGATTTGCCGAACAAGTCAATGTAACTCCATTCCCGACGTGCACAATAGGCTTGTTGGGTGTTATGAACGCCTGACCGGGTCGATGGCGCACCAGGAGAGCTATCGTCGAATTCCCAACACGTTCCTCTCTCTTCCTGCCGAAGGGCTTCATGACATTCACAGCTCGGCAAATGTAAGTTCCGCCATGCTCAGCTCGGACGCTGTTTAAAGTCAAAGTATCGCCGTTGAACCGAAAATCTGGGGAGCCCTCTTTCAGCCATTCCACCGTCACGGGTGGCGGGTTCGATGTAACATTGCAACGAATATTAACCGTTGCTCCTTCCTCAGTTTCCTTGGTCTTCGATTCCAGTACTGGTACGGGCGGATAAAGGACATCTAATTGGATATCCTGTTCGCCGGATTTGCCCAGACCATTTTCTGCAGTACACGTGTATGTACCGGCATCTCGTTTCGACACGCTCTGGATTGTGTGGATCAATGATTGGCTAACAGTCTGACCATTATGTGTCCATCCGACATTAAAAGCTCGCGGCTTGGCATCGACATTGCATTCTAATTTCGCTCGTGATCCCAACTCGACGCGAAGCGGATTTTCCGGACCAACATCGACACGAGGATAATCTGAAAGTAAACAAGAGAAGATTTTTTTTTTTCCTTAGTGAAATGCATATTTTTGTGATGTTTTTATTTTGTTGTTTTTTCATTAGAGCTGGGATGGAATACATTGAAGGATATAAAAGTGCAGACACGTTTGAATTAGAATTTATGACTCTTTTAACAGAATGCTCTTGAGTTATGATCTCGGCAAAGCAAACGCAAATATTTTACTGTTGTATCTAAAACGAATATTTATGAATGCATAGATCGCACAAACCTACCAAAGAACTCATTCGAAAAACTAATCTAAATCAAGCATCCAATAGATCAAACTAAAAAATATTTCGTCGCTAAATATTCTAATGTATTCCTCTTTAGCTTTTTCACACCTTTATCTGCGATTTACTGCAGCTGAGATTTAAATTTTTTCACCCATTTCGTTCACCCGGACAAGGACCATTCGAATTGGCGAATTTTAAAGTGCTATTTACGACTACGTGCCATTTTACTCATCCAAGGGCCATTTTCGAAGGATACACAAATGGATTGGGGACCCGCTTGAAGCTAGGAGCAGGAGACGGGTGTGTTCAATTCAATTTAATTGAAGTTTCAAGTAAAGATATTCACTACGATTGAAACGACCGAAAATGAAGCGGACTTTTAGGGGGACACTTTTCATTTCGGGAGAATAAAGACACGGCTACTGAGGGTGGTACGGTGCAAGTATGGAACAATTACGGGGATTTCAAGCGACTGCAGCTACTACAACTACAACGACAACGACAACAACGATGGATTTTCCGTAAAATGGTAGTTAAGCCATGAAAAATGGCTGCATTGAATTTAAACTACACTAGAGAAAATTTATAGTTTTTATGATGATGGTACCGAGGAGTGCGATTGGATTTTAAAATTGATGCTGGCTTAGTTTGGTGGAGCGTTTGCTATTCTCTGACTGTTTCAGCAAGTAAATTCACGGTGTTTTTAGTGCCTGTCGGGCGGCTGAGTGGTGGTTGTGGAAATTTATTTTTGGCTGCTGTGAAAATGAAGAGATGCGGAAATCAAAAGTGTTCAGCAAATCATATTTTTTTTTTGGTTTTGATTGTTTGGTTTATTGTGTTGTGTTGTTGTTTCTGGGCAATAGGATTATCGTTATTTTTATTATTTTTTGGCTTAATGCAGTTGTGCACAGATTTATTTATAGACTGAGTTTTGAATGTGCATAGAAGTGGGCGTATATGTGTTCAAATGCGGTATATACACAAATTTACTGGATTTTAATATAAGCCAAAACAATTCTAAAGTGTTTTTCAATGAGGTTTTTTTTTTATCAATTTGATCGTTTATGAAATTTATTTTACGGAATTTCAATGAAAAACATGCTGAAATTTACAGCGCGTTTGCACGAAGCTCAGCAGCCAATTCGAATTATTTTCGGAAAATTTCGAAAAAAGGTTTTTGTTCAAATCAGAGAAAGGCCGAATTTCCAAGAAAACTTCCAAACACTGCACAGTCGTTCGTGGAAAAAAAATTAATGAAAAAAATCTTTAGTATTTGGGAACCGCTAGAAAATCGGATTTTATGTGGTGCAAAGTTTATGAAATTAAGTTTCGTACTCACGAATGGATTACTAAGTCGGGTATCTAGTAAATGAAAATTGAATCCTAGTATTTTTCAGCGTAAAAGTGGTCAAGTTAGCACCATCAAAAGAATATTCGGCAGGCTCCTTTTCAAAACAAAACCTGCCTAATGAATTTCACTTCGATTCGATTACTGCATTCAAAGTTACACGGGTACTAGGCAATTTTGGCTCTGGTGAGAGTGTCAAAATTGCGGAAACTGAGGCCATTTCTCATGTCCATTATAGGACGATGCTTTTCATATGAAAATTTGATGGTAGCATTTTTCAGTTTTAAAATGATTAAAATGACCAATGCACCTTTCAATTCAAAAATGTCTAAACTGACTAAAATTCCCAAACTATTATTTAGTTATCTTGCCAAATGTGTAAAAAAAATCAGCTGGATGTAAAGATTTAACTGCCAGTTCAAATTCAATGCCTACATCATAAGTTATAGGGCAGAGAGCTTTTGTTATATAGCATCGAACCAGAACCTTTTCAAAACCAAGACATCCTGTGGATTCCATTTTGATCTACTAATTCAGTCATTTCTTTTCGTGGACAAACATTTATGAAGCTCAAAAGTAGATGTTTTGGTGCTGCGTTATCGTTCTTGTGGGATTAGGAGTTTTGTAAATTTCCAGTTAATTTTATAAGCAGTAGATCGAATTAATTAATCGTTTGTATCTTTCATATAAAGCTAAATAAAATTCTGGAAAAATTATGTTTTGAATGATGTATCTTTACATAGCTTCAGGATTGTTCGCAAGATCATGGTTGATCACACCAGCCTATCCCTCCTAATCATTAATATGTCCTGTTAATTTGGAAATTATCTGATGAATCTGTTAAAAATTGTCCACTCTGTCAACTCAAAATGTTACAAAAACATTTTGCCTACTTTTTGGGAACCCTCCGCTAACACAGGGTTGAATATTTCCGAAACTTTATCACATCCAAGTTAAAAACATGGCCGAATTTCATTTCGTAAACTTAATTTTTCGAATGACCTAAAATGCCACTAAAAGCCCGCCAGTGCCACAGGATTAAAGATAACTAAGGTTTGGTGAGACATGGATTCATTTACATCAATGTATACTATATGGAGCTGCAGTGTGGTGGAAGAAAACCACACAAAAAACGACTGTTAACAGATTCATCAAGCTTCAAAGGATGGCCTGCGTGCTGATTACAGGAGCAATGAGCTCAACCTCAACGGCAGGAATGAAAGCCCTTCTGAACCTAGATCCACTACACCTCAAAATTCAGGAGGAAGCAGCGAAACAGGCTATTAGTCTGTAGCTCCTATAGGTACAAATTAGGAGACCTTAAAGGTCACCTCAAAATCCTGAAGAACATCAGGATCGTAATGGATTGTTGACCTTCAGCGACCAAGTAAAGACCAAAGTGGCTTTCGGAAAGAGGATCAAGGCCACAATTCCATCAAGGGACAAATGGGAAGATGGCCCATCTCCCTCATAGAAAGGAGCGCAAATGTGGTACACGGATGAATTGTGGAGTAAGATCAGGGATCGTAGGTCCCAAGTGCAAAGTACATTTCCCTCTTCCGAAGGAGACCACCATACTTAGAGCCTCAAAGATAATAAAGATAAGGAACACTAAAAGGGTCATAATTAACATCCTATCGGATAGCCACGCGGCTCTCATGGCTATCACCGGCCATGAGGGGCACCAAGGAAACGAGGAAGCTGCTACCAAAGCCAAAGAAGGAGCAGGAATGCCCTTCATAGGTCCTTCTCCGTACTGGGGCTTTACAAAGGCAGATACGGACAAGGAAATAAATAGAGCAAGAAAAAAGTTGAAAGTTACTGGGTTAATATTTGTGGTCGTTAAAACAATATAAAGATACCTTGGCTTTGATAACAAAAGAACAAAAGAAGCAGTAGTTTTTTATAAGAGCCCTATGCGGGAAATTACTTCCTTGCAAAAAGTATATCTACAGGATAGGTCAGGAACAGGACGACCGCTGCAAATACTGTGGGAAAACGACAGAGTGTGCAGAGCATTTTTTCACACTCTGTCCAGTACCAGCGAGACGAAGATTAAAGCTCTTTGGCTCTGCTCTTTCTTCCATCAGGGACATAACTGATGTCTCATTAAGGAACATATCCAGGTTCATTAGAAGCCTGGACATCCTATAGGATATAATACAGAGGAGGCAAAATATGCTCAGGAGGTTGCAGTGCTAGGGGCTTTCTGCACCCACTCCAGGCTATCAATCAATCAATCAATCCTGAAGCAAATATCGATAGTTAAAAAAAACTCGTTCAAGATTATTGGCAAATAAAATTGTGGTAGATACCGGAAGCCATAGGTGTTAACAAGACATTGTGCATAATCATTATGAAAAAGGTGTACGCGCAATGGACGTCAAAAATTTTTCCTCTGCTGGGACGTTTTTGCTCGCATTGTGATTGTTAATGAAACATGGTGGAGGATCTAAAATAGGAGTTAGTGCAATAGATAAAAATCCGCGGAAATTCATAGCAGAAAAATCGATATTCAAGCTTATGGTCACTGTTTTTGGAGTTATGAAGGAATTCTGTTGATCAACTTCTCTCCCAAAAAACTGCAACGAGTGTATCAAGTCGTTGTCGAGAAAAGGAGAAGTCAAACTATCGAAAAGAATCTTATTTTGTAGGAAAATGCGTCCGTGCTCACTACACGAGTTCCAAGGCGTATCGTAGACGAGATTTGAAGAAATCAAGAACCCAGTCAGTCCAAACTTAGGTGATCATTTCCTATTTTGAATGAAAGCGGAAGTGGACGACCATTTCGAGGCCAAAGAGGAAATATATTTTCATTGGGTTAAAAGCACTTTTCGACAAATATAAGAAGTGCATTGAAGAAGTGGAAGATGATCTAGAAAAATAAACTTTCTAAAGTTTCAATTCATGTTCATTCAATTTTTTTACATACATTCAAACCGAGATTTGTGAATTTTTTTGCAAAGATTTTGGTACCAGGTATATCTCAGTTATGGCCCGTATTTAGCGGGAACAGGTCATGATGAGTTTCGGCCGCCACTTAAACCAAAAAAATAAAGTTTTCGTTTTGGTGCATTTTTAAAGGAAATCAACCTTTTCTGAGCAAATGTATTTTTTCCAAATCAAATGAACATGTAGGCAGGATAAATGGTAACAAATGGCTTTGTGTATGAAATGTGAATGATTTTCTCGAATTTTTATCCTGTAGGAATTAATTCGTCAATATTGGGCAACTACTTAATAGCTCTTGTTGTTCTAACAGCAATTTTATGTTCACCAAAAGTATGAAATATACCAGATTTATGTAATATTTCTAAAAATAGCACAATGTATGTTTATTATCAAGTGAGATTTTTTCAACACTTTTTCATGGTTCAATGCGATTATTTTTGATGAACCACCAGTGAAATTTCAGACGTTACTATTTATTGACTTTCAGAATTTTATTTTCAATTTTCAACATAATTGAGTCACTTACGATATGAATAAAATCTGTTTTCATAAATAAATATTTGCAGACAGAAGATCAAATTGAATCGACAGTATTCTCAGAAATTCAAGACGAAAATATTATACATCCAAATGAGCGGAGACGAATCACATCTAAGGATACAAATATTTCTTTTGAAAACATTGACTTTAAGTAATGTTACAAATATACCATATCGATATTTAAAATAGGCTATCGTCGTTTGTAGCAGTTTTGCGCTAATTCGACAAAAAATATATTGAAAATTCTCTACACTTTATAAGATATTAGTGTTTCGATTAGCTTCTCATAAAAAATATTAATGTCACAGACTTTTGCTTATTTAAGTTCTTATTCTTGCTAATTGGCACTGATTACTAGCTTCAGCTTGCTATTTATTTACTTAGTTTTTTAAAGGAAAATAGTTTAGGATACGTTATAACCTCAGAAAGAATTCATGTTACCTTGCATGACACATTCACAGCTTTGAAATTTTCTTAAAACTCATCATATGAACTAAAATCGGACCCCCTCAGCTCATCAAACAAAAAACGAACTTATTTTCGAAATTCTTTCGAAAAACTTTCATTGTTTATTTGAATATTTGAATTGCCTTTATTCGTTGTTAGGATCACATTTTGGCAATCTTATTATCTCACACCAAAATATTTTCTAAATCTACAAACACTTTGAGCAAATCTTAATTTTGAAACGGATTTTCGAACTGAATATCCAATAAATATTTTGTTCTTATTCAAAACCACATATCACACCTGTTACATTTCAACAAATTCAAATCCATCCCGTGTAAATCAGCACTATAAAAAAAAACGCCTAATCTTAACATTTAGATATTTTAGAATCAATGTCACATGCCCATAAAAGATTTGTAAATTAAAATCTAAACAATACAACACGAATTTTTTCCCGAAAATTCATTAGTTCAGATTGACTTGAATCCTATTAGCTTAGCTCAATGCCAACATAAAATATTGAAAAGATTCAATAGAGTCCCAACCGAAATATGCAAATTTCCCATATTATCTTCAATAAACGCTGGAGAATCGGTTAGACTGTACTCCGAAAAACCAGTTGTATTCGAAATCATTTTCCCGAACTTAATGATCATTTTATTCTAATTTCCCACAGGAATCGATTTAGTAGCGTGTTTTTTTTTGGTCATCAAAAGAACCTTTCACAATTCTCTAATGCCATTTGAATATCAAATTTGAAAATTAACAGCCAACCGAAAATTTAAATTTCTTCCAGAACTCCAAATCTAACGTCGAATAGCTTTGAAAATTATATCTTCATAAACGAACGAACATGGAAAGTATCTTTTTTTTACAATAATCTGTTTTTATCTATTTCTGGACGAAAGGTAACTTTGAGGTGTGTACGGGCTGATAGTTTACTGAAAATCTTATCTTCGAGCTAAGATATTCTTGTTGTGACTACATACAGGTTGAAGTTGTACGCTCGAAAACTAGTTGTGGTCTTGAGATGTCGTAAACAGATTTCGTATGCAGCTTGTTGTTTATATTCTTAGCCGGATGATGATGCTTAAGGGGGTAGGATAGATATTATTTTTATGTTTTGTCTAGACCAATAGCTCGAATAAATTTCAGTCCGTTCCACTACTGGAGTATGGTTCGGCACATGAAGGACAGCCTGAAGATGCTATATTTAGGGATAAGCACCGTTATCTATAACAAGACAACGTTAAGTGATTAAGTGCTTTTTGACAACATCTGACATACCCTGAAACCAAATTCATTTTCCTGAAAAATAACAACTCCCTTAGGCTCAGTCGTCCTCACAGTTATGTGCCTACATTCAAAACATACCATTAAACTCCCGGCAGGGTTTCCATTTTCTTGCTTGATTGGGTTCCTTCTCGAAACAATGGCTTCGATAATATCTTATTTGAAAGTTCTTTTTCTAGTCATTTCCAGCAGAACGTACGTACTACTATTGTGGACTTACTACACCCTCTCTTTCAGCAAACTTTTGCACCGTCATAGCGGATGATTGCTTAGAAGGTACTGTAGTAACAAACGAGAAGCTAACAAAAACAGGCTTGGAAAGATGTTGAAAAAGAGTCAAACCGGTACACATTATCTGATTGTCCGATTCAAATAAGGCCATAACTATGCACCTTGGATCTGTGGAAAGTGGTAGAAGGTAAGATGAGGGCAAACAACCAGCAACAACATGGCGATGAAAAAACACGAATTGAAGACGACTGGCTGGCTGTAAAGTGGCTACAAAGACGACCATGAGGATGACAACGACGAGCACTAACGCCGACGTTTTTGGTTTACTTGATGAGGTTGATGATGATGATGGTGATGGCTGCGGTTCATTGCACTTCTTACGCGACGCGAACTAAACTGCGAGTTGTATCTGTACTGAAACATGCGACGGCAGATTCTGAGGAGCATGCTATGCGGAAAAAGTCATTGTCGTCGTTTTCTTCGTCCGTCGATGTTGTCGTGGTCGTTGGAGCATGTTCTTGGCCGCGCCGACCAGGGGCAACTTGACTCGAGCAACTCACCTGGGAATATGATTATATTTACGTGCATGGATTTAAGCGTATGATGCCCCCATGATCATCATTGTGGCCCCTAAGAAGTGGGAAGCACATGTTATTTCTCTGTCTTACTTTAGCGGCGCTACAAAACTATGCGCGATTGGACTGACGATGTGAAAGAACTATAGGCTCAGCCATATTGTATTCGTTTGCACAGCAAGCATGGTTAAACAGTTCACAACGAAAAAGGTCACCAAACAAGAAATGTGACTTTTATGCAGCCGCATTAGTAGAAGTAACAGCAGCAGCTGCTGCGCGAGACTTTTTCGAGAAAAGCGGGACTCGAATAAATATGTATGTTCGATTTGCGGGTCGTTGGCATAAGTTGAAACAAGAGTATGGTATGTTAGATGCAACGAAAATTTGCTGCTTTTGATAACAACAATATTGAAAATTTGCTTCTTTTGATGACAATAATATTGTCGGATTCGAACCAAACATTTAAAATTGTTTCGATTCTGCAATATTTTGAATTTTGCTTATTTTGATTCATGTTTGTCAATATGTGCGGCACGATTGTGTGCCGATTTCAAAACCAAATTATCCAAACTGCATTTCTAAATGCTCGAGTATTTTCTTTTTTTTTTGTTAGGGAAAATTTTCAAAAGAGTATGTTCTACCAGGCTATTGCAATTATAAATGTCTTTCTGGCTCCTGAGCAGTATGGGCTCATCAAGAGCAGATCTTCCAACTCGAACCTTATAACCTTCGCGAATTTGGTTACTACATCAAGAGAAATAGGTTGATGTTAAAATAAAAACAATTTTGAAAAAGATTTGAATCTCTAGCTTCGACCCTTAAACCTAACGAAGGTTGTCTTCGGATTACTTTTTTGAGCCCCTTGAATAGGCTTCTTTCAAAGTTCACGAGTTTTGGCGCACCTGCATATCTGGCTTTTATCTTTCTTTCGGGATTGTACTTGTGCCTACATGCGTATTGCTTCTTTACTTTTGCATTTTGTCCTCTTCTCCGTGTTCCAGTAGGGTTGATTCTCCGACACTTGTTATTTCTTGTGTTTGCCAATGGCCGTACCTCTGTTATTCGTCCTATATGCTGATGATTTTAATGTTCCCAGAGTAATTGAACCTCTGAATGATTGCCTTCAACTTTAAAATCATCTACGCGCTCTAGGTAAATGGTGCTTAAGATATCAAAACTTACGTAAGATGAATAGTTCTGATATTCGTCTGCTCCAACAATCAGTCATCCAACCGTTTTTTGTCTCACAAAAAAAAATCAAACCCTTTGAAATGAAAACTAAAGTGCAATACTACGAACTATATTCTCTACCTACTTTAGGTGTAGTTTTGGCAAGTTTGATCCGTGTTGTGAGTCAAAAGAGGGTTGAAAGCATTCTGGCTCATGGAACAAGGCGACGGATTTTGGAGTTTTTACCCTAATACAATATGCTCGCGACGACTTGACGAGAGTTTAGAACTAGCATTGTACATGTAACACGTTTTTGGTGTTTTTTTACTCTTTTTGGCTCCCCTTTTACTATTTTTTAAAATTTTAAGCACCTTGATGTGATTTCTGACCCCCAAAGTTCGATTTAATTAGCATATATCTACTGCGACACCAATCAAGTCTTGTAAGTATCAAATAAAAGATTCATCCCGTAAAATTGCTTTCAAATAATTGGATGAGCTATTGAAAAACAAGATAAGCTAATGCTAATACGGCTGAAAAATGACTGTAACTGACAACAATTGAAAGAAAAATAAACGACGATGAAAATACAATATGATTGCAGCAAAAGGAAAAACTCATACAGTGTGCATTAAAAAGTGTTGGAAGAATTTTTACTGCTTGCTACTCTACTTTCTTTCGCTGTAATATAACTTTGTCTCTCTTTCGCTGCATGAGGATTTTATCATAAAAAATTCCTATATTGAATAAACTGAAGAAATATGATGCCCGAGCTAATTTCTCGTCAAACACTATGCTACGATTTGTGCACCAGGCTTCAAGTTATAAACGCCTCAACATTTTAGGGAAGTTACAACTTTCAAGAGCTAGCACAAGTGGGTAGTACCGTTACGTTGGCTGATTCAGTTTAGCGGAGTGCTCACCTGGCAGCTCTAAAAAGCCAGCTAAGGGTGGCAAATGGGCCCTAATTGTAGGTCTAAAGTAAACCGTATATGCGACAACCCTCTTCTATAGCCTAACCTAAATTGTAACCTGACTCAAACTAATTTATGAGGCAAATCATGTGATATTATAGAAATGATCACGAATTATCCATATATTTTTACCCCCTCCAATATGATTTGCTTAAAAAACACATAACATTTTTTGGTGCTCCTTTATTTGTTTTTTGACAAAATCAATTGGTTGAACATCTCTCGCTATGGTAATTTACCAACTACCATGAAATGCACACACCTGACAGTATAATGTGACCTCGACTTAATCATTCGTCTCATCAAATTAATAATATTCTTTAATCAATTCATAAATGGAAATATATATCATAAACATCCAAGCTAAGAATCACTAATCATTCCTGAAAAACGAACGTATGCCATAATACGAAACTAGGACATCAACATATCCTTGAATCGAACCGTACATGAAACGAAGAAAATTGCTCCACTATCGTTTCCTTCATCTCTTCGTCTTTGTCGATTTCATTTTCGGTTTCTGTTTCCGTCCTTAGCCACCATCATGCCATGATAACTTAACGACAATATAAATTGGCTAAACAAAACCATCAAATACTCATATAAATATTGTCGCACACAGTAATCCAATTAATTACCGTAAACACAGACAAATTGTTGAGAGGAAAATTTATGCTTGCATGCGCTTTCCCACAGCATTAGCTTTTCACGAAAACGAAATACTATACAAGCGAACAAACGAACGAATCGAGCGAGGGGTTGTTGCGTGGTAGTATTGCGAAATGAGAACGAAGCGCCGAAGAAAAGTTGTAGTGATGTGTGTGAGGGTTGGAAAGCGGTAAGAAGAGATTTTTTATTAGGAACAATTAAACCTCGCTAACTACTTTTGGCACGAATCAACTCAAATAAAACTCGTATCTTTAATGCCAATAAAATGTCTTAGCGTGTGCACAAGAGTATTGTGATAAAAGAGGTTAAGAGTCGGGAAAATGATGGCGGATTGGTGATATTGAAAGTTTTAAATTCAGGGTGGATTTCATGATTTGAGCTTAGCACGATTTTTTCGCACATTGCAAATTTCGGTAAATGCTAATATTCACTTAATTCAATTTGAAGGATCCAGAAAATTAGTTTCTTGAATAGTATATTTTTTGCCACAAATTGTGTGAAATGTATCTTTTATGCCATAAATTGTGTTTGGTGAATAAAAAGCCTTTTATTTCCCAAACTTCGTGACTAAAAGAGTAGCATTACGTGAACTACACAAATGACCTGCCTTGCTTCTATCATGTTGACCAACCTCTAAGATTGACGAACATATTATTGAAAAAATATGTGCTTGCACCACAAGCATTTTCATAATGTACCAGAGCACAAAGCATTACCTGGCTGGCACTAGCCATAGCCATGAGGATAATCGACCTGGTGGAAAATAATAAAGGTTTTATTGTACGTGACGACACGATAAAAAATCACGCAAATAGCAATTCCCTGTTGATTTACACGGTGCCACAGCCAAACCACTAGGAACGACCACACTACTAATTTATTTTTCCTTGCGTTTATTTTCACGTCAAGTCTTCCCAAGCTCAATTTTCTTTTTCTACTTTGGAACCGCTTCCCACACACCACTGTTTGTGGCGAGGAAAACTATAGATTGCATGAAAATGAAAAGAAAGAGTTACCGAAAAATAAGGACACGTCAATTAAGAATGTAATTCATTATGTGACCCTGTATAAAATAGATGGGCGTACGGAGAGATGGATTGTATTGTGTCGGATGTATGACTTGGCTTGTTTTGAGCAGTAAATAAGATTCAAATTTGGAGGTTAAATTGCTACGAGTGTATGTCGGTGCATGGTAGATGGAAATCGAGAAAATGACTTGCCCGAAAAATTGCTGTCGTTTTTGTGTAACTCTGCCCATTCATTGTCGTGTACAGGTACAAAGGCTCGGATCTAGTGCGATGTTTTGTAGTGGAAATGCCATCGGTACTAGTCGTCCCGGTTATTAAAAAAGAGTTATTCTACTAAGCAGGATGTTACCCACGTCGATTGTTATCGCGGTCTACATGAAATAATCATATTTGTCGGTAGTCGGATCCATGGGTCATAATTTAAATGAATAAGTCATTTAGATTAGGTTTGTGATGGTAGTGGCGGTGGTGTCGCAACGGATAAGGAAGTGGATTGGTAATTACATAGAGAACACTTGTAATAATGGGAAATGAATTGAAGGTCATAGTCGGGGACGGTATTATGGTAATAAGCGCATAGGGTAAAAATTACATTTGCTATGTAAGAAGGTTCTTATTGGATTAAATTTCGAAAGATTGTCAAAATGCAGGTAGGGTTTATAGTAGAATGGACGATACTACTAGTCGTTATTCGAACTTTTTTCCTTGAATTCAGACTAAGTTTACGTATTCTTTTCATTTGGACTTAGATATGAAACATAGATTTTACTTTAATTTGCATTCGTATGCGTATTTTTTCATTGTTTTTTTGAATATTGAATATCTTTCATTCAGATTTTCATTTGTATTTTTGTAGCTTTCGCTGAACGTGTAAAAATTCAATGCTTTTAACGGCACATTTTCCGCTGAAGATTATACGTTTTTTTTTCTCGACATGCAGCTCACTCAAAAGATCAATTTCAGCAAAGAAGTATTGCTAACATCAAATTTAAAAAAAAAAAAGTTATTTAAATTAATTAAAAAAAATCATGCAACTATAAAAGAATACCAACATTTTCATTAAGATTGTTTTAACCTTTCTGAACATAATTTTTAATAAAAAAAATACACAAAAGTTCGAAAATGTGTACTCGAGTTGATTTCGTGTGTGGTGTCATAGCAGTGATGACTATGCTGAATCTGTTGGGATAAGTTACGGCAAATTCGAAGCACTAAATCTGGTGGACGAGGTCGTGATAAGACACTCCAATGTCCCAGGTCCGCAATTCGATAATTATTGTGGGTAGTTTCGAATTTGCTGAAACTGAAAGGATCTGGGATATTCCTTTCTGGATTACTCGAAGCCCATTAAAAGGACGTTTTGTTTTCGGTGTGGCACTAGGGAGTTATGAATCTCCAGTGCCCCAAATCCCGAGCTTATGATACCGGAAGGGATACACCAACGACCAGGAATCGGCCTGATTTTTCTCAATTAGGTTCTCGTGATGAGAAAGGGAATGTGGCAATAAATGTTAGCCCGTAGCAGCAACATCTACAATGACTGGTCTCCACGCGTCTTAGATCTTCTTCTTGCTAGGTTGCCAATTCGCAATACTCACATTCAGCATACACTTTCACCCCCAATTTTTATCCTCTCCTTATCCTCTCAATATCGCGCTTCTTATTCTAGACAGGGCACTTTCCAAATTAACGGAATTACTCGACAGCGGAGCTAGCGTTAGCATACTCGGCGATAGGTCTTTGGACCTGTTCTCGGACTTGAGCCTGTATGTCCATGCTACGTAGACCCACGTTCAAAGAGCATCGGATCAGAAGAATTCAGTCGTCCTGTGGTGGGATTTAATGATCTTAGTGAATTTATGATGTTTTCGGTCGTTCCACTTTTCCACCCTGTGTTCCACCTCGTGTATCTGGGTATGGATTTTTGGGGCCTAATGAATGAAATATAATTCAATTTTTTCTAGCTTTCGAAACCAATTATTTGAATTTAATAACAAAATTTATTTGAATTATTTCTTAAAAGTACTCGATTTATCGAGGGTAACCTGCCTTCTTCTTCAGTGTCTATCATCAGAATCAGTATCATCAGAATAATGAAAATACATAATTTGAAACTAGAGAAAAAAAATGTTATGTGACAAACACTATCAAGTAATTGAGAGAAGGGGTTGAATTCAGTTGAAAAAATCGTGATTTTGAGAAAATTTATAAAATAATGCCAACGATTTGTAAATTCAAATAAAAAAAAATGTTTCACGTAATAAAAACTAAGCATTAAGTGCTAGATTTTATTTTTTTGGGCATTTAATTAAATTTTAGCATGCTCAACAAATCTACCCTTAATTTAACGAATTACTAACAGCTTTCGTGGAAAGATGAAACCTTATAGCAATGACCATTTTACATGATTTTTTATTTGAGTTTTACTAACATAATTATTTTATGAATAACGGTATATTTATTTTTCAAATTTTTTGATAAAAATTGACCAAATATTTTCTTTTTCATTCTTTTTAAATTTAACGTCTACGAGTTCTTCTAAAAGCAAATTATCAAGTTTGACAGCTATCAACTTAAAGAACTGTTTAGTTTGCCTGAAAATAAATCAATTATATTTCAATGACTTGCTATTATTAATTATTGATATAATTTGATATGACTACCACGTTGTTTGTATGCCTTAAAACCACTCACGATACCGGTGACTAGTTGACACTAGATGTCATGCGGAGAGTAACAGATCAGGTTAATATTCTGTTATGGCAGGTAATCCACCACCGGCATAAAAGTTGTTATACCGTTATTGAAGTACCTGATCTAATGAAGCCCATAGCTACTAAGAGCAACAATTCCGAATTAGAATCTTGAAAGTGCCGGATCAGGAACGATATCAGAAAGCTTAATGATAATGATAATAGACGTGTTTTTTGCAGAACAATGCTATTCACTGCAGTCTACGTCTTTTAGACGTAGACTGTTTTTGATGCGAAGTTGCCTTAATATAGACCAAGCTGTCTTAAGGCAGTATTCTGGTCTATAAGCTTGATTTTGAGGTGATTTTACGGACGCAATGAAAAAAAACCATAAACATTTTTGGGATATATTTGTTTACCAGTCTTTTATTAACATTTTGAAGGTACAAAAATGTATTCAAAAAATAAAAAAAATTAAAATTGATGTAGACAGGCCGGCGAAATGAAGACTCAAAAAAAAAACTTGTCTCATGGTTGACATGATTCCAACCTGCCTGGTGGTCCGAAACATACATTTTAGGTGAATTCTGTAATAAGAAGAATGTGAAATTCGTCTGACGTAGGCGATTTGAAATTTTTTTTTTTTTTCACAAAATGGCGTCCATGTAAAAAAAAAGTCGCTTTTTTGCCTAATTTTTTCAACTTTGAGGATTTTTAATAAATAGTAGAAATTTTTTTTTGAAAAATCCCTACGTCAGACGATAACCAATAGTGTTAAAAGGATTTGTGCAAAATTTCACGTAAATCGGTTTCTTGCAATTAGATATATCATGTCAACCGTATCGGGAAAAGTAGTTCCGAGAAAAACGCGTTTAAAACTTGGAGTCTCGTTTCGGACAGTTGGTTGGCGTGTCACAAAAATAGTTGTAACTCCAAAAACAATTCGAATTTGCGAAAATCCTTTTAAAAGCTTATTCTTAAAGGTCTAAACTTTGTAAATATGCAAACAAAAAAAAATCGATTTGATCAAATTTCTAGACCAGAATACCCCCTTAATCCGATGTTCCACATTTGACATAGTTAGCCATGACACTTTTATTAGTTTGATTTGGATATCGAACTTTGTCAATTCTTCACCTATACGCTAGCTATTATACTCAACTTTGAAATTGATAAAACAATGGGATAGCTTTCGTTGGAATTCTAGAAGATTTTAGATGAAGTAGCTTCAGGTCGTTTTCTAGAACAGAAAACATACGAGGTGTGTAAATAAAGTAATGAGACTGACACCGATGCGTTTGATACGGCAACACTGGAAGCACGTGGTATGGAGAGGTAAACTCGTTCAGTACGAGTTTAAACTCGGTCAAGTCATTTGGTTATTCGTTGTCATTTAGTGCGTTCTAAAGATGAGTGAAATTAATTTCGAGCAAGGGTGTGCTATCAGGTTTTACTTCAGACTTGGGACGGGAACTTTTGCAAAATTTGCAACAGCCCTACGGAGACAGTGCTTTGTCAAGAACACAGGTTTTTCAATGGTTTAAGGAATTTTCAGACAGAAGAAGGTCGATGGAAGATAAGCTACGTAGCGGAAGGTCTTCAACTGTAAGAGTCGATGGAAATTTCGACAGAATCTGCGATTTTGTGCCTTCAGATCATCGGTTGACGGTCAGAGTGATCGGGGAACGTTTGAATTTGAATCACAATACCGTTCAGCAAGTTTTAAAATACTCCGAAAAAGGGTCATGCGTGTGAGACAAAACATCAAGAACAATTGGATCCTGCCTGGTCACACAGCAATTACCATAAATGAGTTTTCAGCCAGTAAAACATTCCTGTGTCACCTGATTTGAGTCCTTGTGACTTTTCCCTGTTTCTAAGATTAAAAATTAATTTTAAGGGACATTATTTCGGGACACTCGCAAACATTCAATCGGTTGTAATTGACAAGCTGAAGGCTATTCTAGTATCCGAGTTCCAGCCCTGCTATGAGGAGTGGAAGAACCGTCTTCAACGCTATGTGGCTTCCCAAGGGAATTATTTTGAGGGGACAACGTTCAGTCGTAATTATATTCAATTAAAAATTGTAGTCTCATTACTTTATTTACACATCTCGTATGACCTTTTATTTCAGTCATTATTGACTCGTTGAATCGCACGAACGGTTTAGTCGTTGCAGTTTTGGCCCTTCATCAACTGGCAGAACTCTAACTGATCGACTTCAACACTCCATGAAAGAACTGACTCCACTGCTCCAGTATTCTCGGCTGGTTCGAAAACAGGCTTCTCTTTGTCATCTTTCTCCTTGCTCACTTACTCTTAAAACTTCTAGGCTTAATGCGGCCGCTCCCTGTATATTTTTTTGAGGTAGCGAATTACTTTCGGCACTTTGTGGCTCAGTGAATCTGTTTCATCACTCATAAGCCTCTTATTACACCGGTTGATCTAGCACTATTTTCGCATGTTTTTTTTTGCCAATAAACACAAGCCGTGGGGTCAAGTCACCTTTCCAGAACAAAGCAAAGCTCGTTGAGCTTTGGATGAGCCCAGCTGAATTGAATTGCCAAAGCTAAATGTCTCACTGATCACGTTTGGCTCTGGAGACTTCCATTCATGGCCCGAATTCATTAGATATTTACGCTTGATCCAAACCGCATCCTTCTAACAAAATACTTATCATACCCTGAAGAGTCAGTTTGAAGCACCCTTACTTACTTCATCTCATTGTCAAAATCGTAGTGCATCCACTCACAGGCAAACTAGCCAATATTTCGAAACCTATCCTTAAATCTCTTCCTAATCTCAACATGATTCTACAAGTACGTCTGATATCTAAAAAAAAATCTTCATGTCCTCTGTACTGTGTTCATTTAAATTTGAACGGACACATCTGACGTGATGGAATCAATTCTTAGATTAACCAACAGCAGCAGCATTTCGCTCGCAACATCCATTACAAATTCCTTCCGAACAGTTTAATAATTCGACACGCGTCTTCCTTCACAGAACTAACACAGAACTTGTAATCTAGACGTCAGTCGACCATTCGTATGTTAATCTAAATCTGAACTCGACTAAATAGTTAGGGGAACGAGATCAGATCTAGTGCTGCTGTAAAGCCAAATAATAATAAACGGATGGTGTTGTAGTTTGTTAGCTGTAGTTCATCAGATCGAAGCCGAATGAGGTCAGGGATCTGGAAAACAAATTTCCGAATATTAAACAAATTAGTTGCATTAATGGGATCTCCTATTCACATCATTCGAGTCGTTGGTGGAGCTGGGAGTGAACTGATGAAGGCAAGTGTGGACTCGGAGTGCACGGATATTGCGAGCTGTCTCAGAGCTATGCAGATAGATTGTGAGGTAAGCAAGGTGAATGGAGATTGATGGTCGGGAATCTATCAATTAATGCTTAGGTTGCCTAATCGGGTCCGGATGGACAGAGAGCTCTTCTGTCTACGACGCGCGAAAGTAGGTTATCCAACATTATATGAACTCTCGTTGCAGAGCCTGGACGTAAATTAGCCTTGTTCAAATGATTGCTTTCAATTACTCTGGAGCTATCAGCTATGATTGGGAAAGCTCGAATGTTGATCCGATCGGATCCAGTAATAGTAATTAACGTGAAATGGAATTTAAGGCTTCAGGTCATACCAAAATCTTGCTCGGCTTTTCCATTACATTTGAAATTGTAACTCTTTCACAAAAATATACTTTTATTTCCTCTAAATAAAAACCGTTTCGAAAAATCAAGTTCCCGGAAGTTCATTTCCTTCGCTCCATAAACATTTCTGAATTGTGTAGCTTTCAAAAAATGAAACGGCAAATCGCTACCATTACGCACTAACTTCTCATCTCCTCTTCAGATTCTTTTGTTTCTATCTGTACCTTGCTGGCTCGTTCGAAACTAACAATGTAAGCCCCGGGCACAATCATAGGTTTTATGACTTCAACTTATGATATTTATGTGAAATACACCATTGAACAAGATACTCGGAGAACATATCTCCTTATTTCGAGTGTAATGTAGGAGCCCACGAAACGAGAACTACCGAAACGGAAAATACAAAAACATCCGCCCGTCGTTCATATTTGCCGTGGAGTACTTCGACGGGCTAGACTTTGTCTTGATTTCGCCTTGTCTCCTGCTCTAAGTTCCGATGGCAAAGGAGTTGGGAGGAAACACGCCAACGGCTAAACTCCGGATAATCTAGAAGAAATTCGTGGTTTTATTCTCAATGAGCGAGCAAACAGAAGAAAACATTACAGAGGGTTGCATCAATAAACTTTCTGAAAATATTGTTGTAACATATTCGTGTATTATTACGAGGGACTCGAACGAGTGCAGAGATTGGGGCTGCAGTCAGTTTCAAGCATCAACGACGAGATCTGTGCTGTTTTTCCTCGATGGAACGAAACTAACTTTCTATCTAAAGAAGACGAAGGAGACGCTCGTGCGATGGAAAATGGCATCTGGTGATTTTTTATGAGAACGTTTTCCAGATGTTGCATTGAACTGGGCGATTGATCTCTTTAGCAGACGTGTCGAACGGATATGGAAATCTCGTACGGTTGATGGGATTATGGGTTTCTGGTCGGCTGCTGTGTCTGTCTGCTGCTACTATAGCTAGGTAATACTGATGAAATGTCTGTGTAATAATCGCCAAGCACACGTTCCTAATGGATGTCTTACGAGCGGCAATAAAGATAAGGAAATTGATTTAATGAATATGAAAAAGAGCTGGATCTGAACCGGGAGTTGTGTTGACTTGGAGAGCTCTGATACGATTTCTGGTATTCTTTTGATGTAGTAAAACACATGCCCGGAAGCTGACGTATTCAGCGATCTTTAAACGCGTATCAAACGCGCATATTCATCAAACATAAAATCTCCATTAGCTACAATTTAAAAATAAAATATAAATAAAAACCGTAATTGGCTCTGTTTGGATTAAACTGACATAGACCATGCTTGACTGACTCGGCCATCGATTCGACCACATGCAAATTGCTAGTGCAACTATTCAAAGGTTTTTGTCCGTTTGCGGAAAATATTCAACGTTTTACATTTGCCACAAAGTAAATATTGACACAGTGAAGGGAAAAACTCTGGCTAGAGCTTTGTGAGGATATGCAATGCGGAGCTGCATTTTTATTTTTTGTTTGATTTCAAATATGTATGCACGCGGCATAAATGAATAGCTCGCCATCAGATCATCAAAATTTATTCAGGCGTGGAAATTTACCCTTTTTTTTCAAACTTTTTGCGAATTTCTGAATCGTGGTGTTTGTTTCGTTGCAACAATTTATTTGGAAAATTGAAAATATTAGTTTCGATGTTGGAGAGAGTGAATAGTATATATGTATATGGCTAGGAAAGAGCATTGTATGCAAGCGCAATTAATGTATCGACAAAGAGCAATATTTAGCTTGTCGTTTCGTCAACATAGAATGTTGGAAAACACAGAGAGTGTAAAATGGATCGTTTTGGTATGCTTGACTGATGACGTTTATGATGCGTGTTTGCATAAAAATGAATGGAATTGATTTAATTAGCAGCAACGGTGACTTGAAAAATAAAATGGAATGATAAATTATTAATTATTCTTTTTGTTTTCGTTTCGGGTGTTATATTTATCTTTAAATTTTCGAAAATTTGAATTTTAAACTAACCATCTACAGAGATTCAAAAGTGTATTGAAAATGTAATGTGTATTTTCTGCGAAATTCAAATAAATTAGTGATTTTATATAAATATACAGTGCTGAGAATAATTACATTAATTAATTATTTTACACTATCTGAACATAACTACATTATGATAGCATACCATGATAAGTCCTTATCGAAAAGATTGCGTGGGTTTTGAATTACAGAAACATAATATTATACAATTTTAAAATGAAGTGAATTTAAATGCCGATTTTGTTAAATAAAAATACCGTTTACCCGTAAAGCAATCAAGGATATTAAAGAATGATATGCACATATAGAGAATGGTATGCGTAATTCACAGAGTGTAATGAAAAACATTTTGAAGCATGGCAATGATGATATGCATGGTAATAATGAAAAGTATGGCGATAATCATTTGAGAATCTTTTTAAATTAGCAATAGTATTCATTAATAGGATAAATATTACTCAGTATCATAAACGGGGGCGAAATTAGACTGCAGTGGGCGAGACGATGTCGTCGGTCCTTTTTTTTTAGATTTTCAAGTTTGGGGCTTTGAAATAACGCGCAATTTGGTGGCTGAATTTGAAAAAGAACAGAAAATCGTCGAACTTTAGCCACCAATTAAAGCTTTGGCATTTACAGTTAGAGAGTTTTCGTCAGACAAACCATTAGTTGTAAAGAAAAGTCTGTTGGCGAAATTTTACTTATTGCTGAGATTCATAAGCATGATATTTCAATGACATATACGAGGGTAGGGTGAAAAGGTTTCGACTTCATAAATAAAAATAATTTTTTTATGAATTTTCTATAATATCATTTTCTGCATAATCTCCATATAATCTCCATACATTTTTCATATCGGTGCTCTAAAGCAGTAGAACCGTTTTAAAAGTCCGATTCGTCGAGCCCCTCAAAATACGCATTTTTCCCTCCTAGCCATTTTTCTAGATTATGAAGCAGATGATAGTCACTGGGGGTTAAATCTGGCAAATATGCAGGGTGAGGTAACAATTCGAACTTCAGTTGGTTTATTTTGACCATCGCAACCACCGAGGTATTGGCGGATAGCGTTCTCGTGGTGAAACAAGATTTTTTTTACCACAACCTTCAAACGATGCAACAGCCCTGCATAATATTCTCCAGTGATGGTTTTCCCCTTCTGAATGTAATCAATGAAGATTATTCCTTTTGTACCCCAAAAAACAGTCGCTACAATCTTGACCGCCGAAAAAACTGTGTTTGTCTTTTTTGGGGTCGTTTCACCTGCTTCTATCCATTGTTTTAATTGTTGTTTCTTCTCGGGCGTGTTATGGTGAACCCAAGTATCTTCTACAGTTATAAATTTCGCAAAAACTCGCGGGGTTTTACTTGTACAGTGCCAAATTCGTGGTCGAAACAGTTTTCTAGTTCAATTTTTGTTCGTTAGCAAATGCGGCACCAACCTTACACGGAGCTTGTTCATTTGCAAATGCTCATGCAAATTATTTCGCACACGTTCAGTTGATATTCCAGTAATTTCAGCTACCTCGCTTACATTCAACCTGCGGTCCTCTATCACGATTTGGTGAAATTTTTTTCGATCATTTCGGAAGTTGTGATCTCAACGTGATGCGTCATCAGTGCTGTAAGACCTTTTTACATTTTGAAAACCAGTGTTTCACAGTTGAATGCGATGGAAGAGAGTCCTTAGTGTTGAATCCATTTCTTCTTTGATTTGAAATTTTGTTGGGCCTTTCAAATGGAAATATTTAATAACCGGACGTTTTTCCGTTTTTTCCATTTGCACTTCAGCTAATCTATAGGCTACCAAACGAATACTAAAAGAGCAATCGACCAGAAATTTCGTCTTCGAGCCTATCAAGGATCGTGCTATCAAATACCGAGAAAACTTAGCCCTGCTGGCGATATATCTGGTTCAGGACACCCCAGCTTTGTAGAATAAGCTCTTCAAAAAGAGTATTTTTATAGTTTTTTCTACTTGGGCTTGTGAGTTGTGAACATTTACATCAGCCGCGTGCGCAGGATGGGGAATAGAGGGATAGTTGGCTCTTCTATAGCATACCTAATAAATATATGTTCACTTTACTCAGCACTACACCTTTCCTGTGAAAAATACTTCATAAAAAATTACGAAAAGTGCAAGCTGAATTTGGATGTTTGGCTCTTCTATTTCAATGTTTCGTGCACGCCTATGATTTACGTGTACCAAAAATCGTGAAATGATCTTACACGAAATTGTGAATTTAAGAATGTGCGGCTAAGTATTATTTATTTCACATATTTATTTACATAAAGACGATAGACTACTTGAAATAGGCGCAAGTATACCGAGTCTATACGTTAAGACCGTACAAAAACTCTCAGCTGAAGAACTTTGAACGCACTTTCGAAGAAATTGGATGCGGCAAATTTACATGTAGCCTTCCGAAGAATGATTGGGCAACCTATTTTCTAAAAAATTTTGGAGGAAAAATGTCAAACTGAGTGTCCGAAAATATAGCTCACTGCCAGGCTAGCATTAAAGAAAAGACTGTAAATGATTTTTTTGACCATGTTAAAGGAATAATTGTGGCAGTTATATATGGAAATTTGATATCAAGTGCATAGTAAACAATCGTAGCACAAGTAAAATTCTTTTTTTGCTGGGCTATAAATATCTGGAGAATGTAAGAGGTTTCTCCAACATAAAATATGGGAAAGTTGGAGAGGAATAGACCTTAAACACTTACTCTAATTAAATCATACCAGGCTGGTTTGCAAATTTACTGCTGTTCATTCTATAAAAACAAAAACAAATAAGGAGGCCAGTAAGGCACAAGAATTGATCGCAGCTCTCACAATAATATTGAAGTGCTTCGGATTTCCAAGAAAATTTTATCTCTTTGGGAAAATTGTATATCTTCTTCTGGAGACCTTTTTAAAGTTGAACTTGGTGCGTATTTGTTATCAATTTTGTAAGCACTTTGGAAATTGCATTTGAAATTTCTTAATTTTAACGGCATTCAAGAGAACAAATAAGTAAAATTATGTCAAAACTGTCGCGACAAGATAAAGTTTTATTGAAAACGTATATTTGTATATTTAGACGGGCATAAAATAAAAACCAAATCAAAAAATATCACTTTTACATAAAAAAAAACGATTACATCCGACCCAAATCAAAAAAATGTCACTTTTACATAAAAAAAAACGATTACATCTGATGATCTAAGCCCCTGAAACTATAATTCTGTTTAGCCAGAACTTCTTTGAGGATAGGTTTTTCTACCCCGCAAATATTACTAAGGTCTCATGATAAACCTGACCTAATGGAAGTCAAGGTGACGTTGTTTGTGCAAAAAGTGACTGCAGTCTTCGTTTTTGGGACTTGTTGGAAGTAGATTATTAAACTTGCCTTGATGGACATAGTGGTGTAAAACATAAAAACATACTCTTGAAGAAAAAATAATATTTGAATTTATATTTTGCGAAAAAAAAAAGATTTTAAAGCGTATTGTAAAATTGTCAAGAGACTGTAAAATCAAATTGTGCATGCTGAAACCCTAGTTGAGATTGTGTTACATTAATTGATTTTTACAATATTGATGGAGAGGTATAATCACAATTTTTAATGATTTGATGCTATAGGGAGCCTGAGCAGCCATGTGGGTAGTGTAGCAGTTTCTAACTTGTCTAGTTTCGGGTTGAAATCTAATCATGAGCATACTCAGGGATTCGATTTAACCTAGCTTCGAATAAAATTCGAAATTTTCACCATTTCATCGATAGTTTTATATAGTTATTGAAATATACTTTTTTTTTACTCATCAGAATCTTTTTGATTATAAAACGATGGTGAATTAGTTTAACGGATGTGACTTGTACATGGCATACTCTATGAGAAGTTATGTCATGTACAACTCGCTTATACAATGGATAAGTAGTCAATTTTCAATTTCCCTAATTTCGGCATCAGAGTGATTCCTAAGCGGCTGGACAGGAACAGACATATCGAATAAAATGAAAGTTTCGCATTATTTTCTTCTTCAAATAAATATATCTTTCATACTATATTTCTAAGGAAGCTAATAAATTATACTTACAATAATCACCATAACATAAAACATAAGAAATGATGAAGGATACAGCTATTCATCATTCCTTAAATTGCCATCACATTATTCTCAAACCAAACACACTAGCATACAGCACTGACTTCATTATCCTAGCTTATAGATGATTTGCAGACTAAATTTAGTCTGCATCCAAACACCACACTACCATTACCATCAGCAACATGACTCCAATGGACGAATGTTTACGAAAACACAAGTAAATTCCAACATTGCTCGACTCATTCAAGCTTGACTAGATGCGATTGAAAATTTAAATTCACATCGTAATTTATACTGCAACTTATCCTCTTTGACTTCTCCTTCTCCCACATACTCCATAACTTCATTATGGACCGCTTACAGTCAACATGATTTCATTGTTTATTTGATCTCATTTCATTTTCTTGCCATTGCTGTTCCGTCTCGAGAAATTACTCTTCGGCTAAAATTAATTTTCGAAAAACCGACTTCACAAAGAAGTAAAACTAAGAAATGAGAAACGAAACGCCAATCGTCATTGTTTATCAATAAAACGAAGACGGAGCGAACAAATTGATTTGAAACGTGCTCATGGTCATCAAGGAACGTCGTGAGTATAGTCGAGTAAAAGTAATATTGGCGTAATACGAGAGTATATTGAAAATGAACCATGGATAATTCAGTTTTATATTGATGAAGATATTGAAATTATGCAATTGGTTTTGGGTTTTATGGAACGATGTGGATGAATGCAGCTCTAGAGGTTCGTTCAAAGTAATTTGAGCTGGTCTAGAAAACAGAATCTAGCCGCAGAAGGATATTGATTTTTATGTAATCCTAATATTTTCTTGATAATTAGTAAATTGATTCGTAGTATCTGCCGAAAAAGGATCAATTGGGCTCTACTAGTAGCCTCCAGAGGTTGTGGTGGGAAAGCAAATGTTGTGGTACATGCTTAATCGTGTGGTAAATTGAATCATCTATTTTCGTGCATACACAATTGTGCAGATAAATCAGTTTTTCCCCTCAAGGACCGCATAGGCAGCCCCTGAGCCCCCAAAAATGTCATCTATCCATGGAATACCATTATTACTTAGTTTCGCAGCATTCGCACATTGCATTTATTACAAATTCGTTTCATGTCGTTAACCACGATAAATGAAAAACAATATTCTGTGCATCATAAACTCAAAACTCGGTCATAAAACAATAAATTTTGCCAGAATCGTGACACAAATCGCCTTGTGCACAAGGTATTAACCAAACCAATATAAAATCGGTGTTGGGATTCTAACAACACACCACCTGCCATACAATAATAAACCTATGTTTGGTCTCGTACTAATAACCATTTTAAACCTCTGAAACAAAACTTCAAGCTTCCTGCAAATCCTACCACCCTTCATGTCTCTTGCCTCTACTCAACAAGGGCACATACTACTCGTGCTTCATAAGCAAAAGATAGGAACTTTGTGTTGGAATGTGGTTTGTTACTAGTATGTTATATGTGCAACATGGGTGGCACGAGATATACCCCGGATTGCTCCATATCCACTTCAATCCTCATAGTCCTGCAAGCTCGTTACATATATTTTTTACTGGTCCACATGTAATTTTTATCCACAACCAGAGCCTGCTTTTGTGTCATCTTGTTATTGCAGTGATTTAATTTATGAACAGAAATGTTGTGAAAGGTTTGCCAAGTGGATGGTTTTTAAACCGTATATGGTCTGAATGAGTCAAGGATCTCATATACATCGGTCTGCTCAGCTTCGCTTTGCTTTTTGTTTTTGAGTCTAGCTTTAGTTTGGATGTTCAGGACCGAGTTACCATTTTCTTGGATTGGGGGACCATTTTTAAAACGGTCAGAAAGCTTAGTCGAAAAAATATCAAACATTGGACATGCTTTCTGAAAATATAATCAGGTCCTTTGATAGGTGCTCAAATTTAACTACATTGCTCTTTGAGATGTGACAGAAAATTAATTTTAATCATCTGCTAATTTGATAGCAACACCACTAAAACATCCAATGCCATCTCTTCTTTCAAAATGACCCGCACGGTTCGCAACAGAACCACCATACACAATTGTGAACACAATATGTTCCAGGGTTGGACATTTCCATATCATACACCATAAGGACGAAAAAAAAAACAGCTAAAACGAATTTGCGGAGTAGCACTATACAACTGTGGCTTGGTCGCTACACTCTTTTCTGGGTCGAATTGAGGAAATGGGTTCGAGTTGGTCGAACCACCGCGCCTAACGGGAAAAAAAATCAGGCGAAAAGCGATGAGAAAAATAATACTCGAATAGAACTTTAGGAATTCTCGTACACTCGTTAGGTATCAACAATACCCGATGCCACAGACTGAACTGTAACGGGGTTCAAATAATTTTTTCGTCCCGTTTTTTTTTCTCGCTTCTCTCAACTCAAGTATCCACACCACCAGGTCAGCCGACGAGCTGCAAACTGTTTTGATAGTGAGCAAAGCTGCGTACATTATTTATCTTTTTCATTGCATGCGGAGGCGGCAAATGTTTTCAGAACATAATTTACATCAATTAATATGAAGCTTGGTAAGGGAGAAATGCTAGATCGGAAATTATAGTTGAAGCGGGAAAAATCGAGTAAGCCAAAAGTGAGCCAAAAAAAAATATATTCTTAATTTAAGCGTTATGCCGGCTGTATATGACATTCGGTCGGATGGAGCTCAATAAAACCAAGAGCGAAGAATTTTTGAGTCTAGTCTATGGTTAAGTGGTTTTAAAATGCTCTTAAAGACTCTGATGATAAGCAGGCAGGAATGAGAATTGCAATCAGTTATGGTGAAGAGGAGGGAAAAATATTCTGGGGAGCGGTGGATTCAAGAACAGTGACAGAATTATGGATGTTATGGAGCTACTTGGGCATTGTGAGCTTTGCTGTTTTTTACGACTTAGCTGTATTTGAGCAGATTTTATTAGGTTACGAAATGACTGGACGTTTTTAGCACCGACAAGTGTCGGACGAAGCTAGATATAAGTTACTGAAGATGATAATTTAGAAGGGATAAGAAATAGGAGTGTTAAACAATTTTATTTATTACGGGATTAGTATTGTCCTTTTGTGCGTATAGGCAGTCAGACAGGTTTTCGGAGGAGTGTAAACAATTATCCAGCTGTCTTTAAATCTTGATTCGGAAGAACGAAATAAAAATCTATAAATAAGTATCTAAGCTTTAAGAGCTGAAAAAGCAAGACAAAAGATAATATCCGAAAACAACGATCATACGGACTTGGATTACTGAAGCTGCAGCTGAATCGAAAGATGGACTCATTAGCTAGAAACAAATCGAAGACTTTATCATGGAAACTCAAAAATAATTTAATGACAATGGGGATTATAATTTTAGAAGAGCAATCATTCAAAAAAAAAAAACCACAGCGATGCGTCAATTTTTTTTTACTCGGCTCTAATTTTCTGTCGTTTTGAGAGCTTAATTTTTTTTTTAAGTGGTGTGGGATTCAGCTGAATCTACATTGCGCTAGTAAAAAGAGAGGAAATACGCGAAATGATTTAAGCTCATTTGTCTCAGTATACTATTTAGATTTATTGTTCACAAAACCGTATTGACTCATCGCTTTCTCAAACTTTGTGTTGCAAGCTCGAAATTTAATGAAAAAATCGATCGGAAATTAAAGTGCTTTTTGTATATAAACAAACAAGAAAAAAAGGGTCCAATACCAAGCAAATAAATTTTCCAGAAAAGTTATACAACTTGCCAAAGTTGCTTTTATGCTAGCGCCACTCGAGCAAATTCACTTCGAGATCTTGTCGCACAAGGTTCTGTTAGTGGGCCTGTTTTTTACACTATCTTCGCTTATTCCAACTGGTCACTCTGAAGTTTATCAATCGATTTGCAGACGCCATGCTTTTATTCGCGTCGAGGCAAGACGCATTTGCATCCCGGATAATTTGTTCTATGATAGTAGCAATGATAATAGGACGAAGAATTATGCGTTTCTGTAATAGCAGGTTCTACAGCCCGATAACCAAAAGATGGTCTGTATCAGCAAACAGGACCAACAGGCCAGTAGGACAAGTCACTTATCCCAACGAATCGTGGGCAAGAAAATAAAACCTTGACTAGACTTCGGTATAATAACGCTTAGCCATTTTTAGTTAGGTATAAGTTAGATTTAGTTTAGTAAATTAAATAAGCTTTTAAGTTCTAGATCTTATAGGTAAGTGTATAAAATAGGTATTAAATTATGTATGGTAATATCAAATCTTTAGAAAACGAAAAGAACCCGCAGGGCAAAATTGTATGACCGTAATATTAAAAAAGGATCATAGCTGAAATACGAGGTTAATGTTTCGTTTCAGCCATCAAAGCATTTTTGCGTTAACTTCTTAATCACAACCCACTCACCATAATTCAATTTTCTACCAAATACAACTCCTATCGGCAAAAATATTTCTCGGAACCACCTCCATCATTCATTTCTATTTACTAATAGCTCATCAAAATAGAATGTTACGAAAAAAAAGTTCATGACGGCAAACAAAATGACACCAAAAACGACCATGCAACATACCACGCGGATTCACCGAAGTCATAATTTCCAAAAGAGCCTGCCATTCTAATCGAAAACTGCTTCCTTTCATCCGAATCGTTAATAGTCGAACTGTTTCTATGCAGGACATATTTCAGTCAAAAAAAATCTTCCACTTCCAGCACAAAAAAGCGTTGGTCATGTAATAGCTTAAAAGTTCATTTTCTAAAAGATTTATCATACATGTGACCGCAAGCAGCAACAACATCACACTTCGTTTGGTATATTCTAATTTTCTGAAGCAGAACAACCAACCACCGGAACCAAAAGTAACAACAACGAAATATCCCGGAATCGAGTGAGAGAAAAAATAGAAAGAAAGAATGAAAGACCCAGGACCCTGGAAATCCTCGAACCAGGTCATCAGTGCATTTAATAACACAATAAGTGGGTGGTTATGGTCAAGATCTACATCTACGCATGGTTTGCGAACCATACAACATTTTCGCATATATCATAGATGTACATTAGGACAATCCATACATGGATCGACAGTGTGATATGCCAGTTTGAATGGTGGCCGGACGTTATCTGGGCTACAGGCACTAATTCATTGCACAGATTTGCCACATTGATATATGACCAGCGGATGCTTCGTGATTTGTTCATATATGTATGTATGCGGCTGCTGCCTGTAGATTGTGGATTTGGGATACATTTTCGTTTAGATATTGGAAAAAAATTTGAGGTTAGGCTTAGACTGCAGTAGTGAATAACCAATGGGCATCATCGAGTGTCGAGTTCCAGCTTTGGTTTAGAAAGGCTTGTTCAAACCATAAAGAAAAATTACATTTTCACTAAGCTTCAAGACAACAAAGCGCAGATTAGGATATTCTAGTTGAAATGTCAAATATGCTGTCAAGCTTGAATAACATATTAGAGGTTCGTGGACTAAGCAGATGGCTTTGAATCGATTTTGAAAAATTAATTTTGTTTACTATGTACCAAAAATCAACCACATAGCTTGCTAAGTGCCTCACTTTTGGCGTCTAATTATTTAGAGCGTCTATCTAAAAAATATACAAGGAACTACATCGAACTTCTTTGACTTGAAAACAATTTATGCTTTATTATGAAAAAAAAAACTTATGGAAAAATATTTTCACAGACTGCCCAAAAATTTTTGTCTCAAATCTAACTTTATTGTGTAGATGCACCCTTAGCAATCCTAAAACCCTGCACACGAAACTATGCAACCAAACTACAATTTCTTCTACTTCCTGTTTCGCCTTCAAATCCGGATTGCTTCCTATTTTCGCTGATATGATGAATGGCCAAGCTGAAAGCCTGCTCTAACTACACTATCCTGACATTAGCCTTAATCCTAATAAAACATGGGCTCGGTCTTTCGCTACAACAACCTATCGCCATAGCTCTTTCACTCATCACCCGATGTGATGACGACAGGGATCCCAATCTTGATTCACAGGATTAAATATTTTCCTTTTCTACCCATACGCCACCACATTTGCCACCTCCCCTTTTACCACTGGATTCTGCGGTTCATTTTCGTTACACAATAGTGAACATACATACATCCTCTGAACATGTCAGAGAAAGATATAATACCGAAATTGGGCCCAAGAAGAATCAGAATCGGAATTTTAGCGAAATCATGCGGAACGGACAGACCGATGGACAAGGAGCAAATAAATATATACAAGATATCGCAACTAGCCTATCAAGCATCAGGTTCGCATCAAGTTACAAGGTCCTTGTCAACACGGCATACTCACTCATCTGCTAAAGCTAGGCTCGATGTATACTCGAACCTCTCTCGCATTCATCTGATGAGACTGAAATAGAGAGTTAGTACGTTATTCATTTGCACGTGTAGGTTTCGGAAAAGTGAAAATATCCTTTTCGATTTCTGCCCACTGCCTCGTGTTCTGCACGAAAGCATTTCAGGCATCCTAAAAAGGATACAAATAGTTGATTCAATGGACAAACACACGAAAAATGGAGAAAACGAAACGTCGTCATCGTTAGGGACCCAAACAGAGATTTTCGCACAAAGGAAGCAATTAAGCGTCAGCACAATTTCAGAGAAGATAGATGGATGGATATGTTACATGGCAAACGCCAGAGGTGTTGAAAATACGTTGAAAGCTGTGGTTTCCGCGCTGAATTTTTTTCGCTTTGGATCAGGGAGAAACAGGATGTAGATTTATATCTGGTGCAATTTACGAAAATGGAATGCAAAGACGAAGGATGTTGGAATTTTGTAGCTGTGAGTACTCTAGATGGTTTATGAATTCACTTTGACATACATCTTTTCTTTTTGATAAATGCTAAAATTCTAGCGAGTCTTACTATTTGCTTTCCTTGTTTGAAAAGTTCGATGATTTTAGTTCACTAAGTTCTCTGCAGATCTCATAGATATGATGCAAATGCTCCCTTTTCATGATATTCTTGGTTTCCAGGCAAAACCACATAATTTCAAGAGGTTTCACTATCTCGTGAATCGGTAATAAATCCTTATTCAAACTGAAACTAATAGTTTTTTCTTAGTAAAGCCCTACTAACCGTACATGCATCCATTCCATCAAGCACGTACTTATTTGAAACAACTACGCTCACTGAACAACATTCAAGCATCTTACTTACAGCGTCCCAAACCACAGTCAGCCACCGAAATCACCTTAACCTGTAAAATCACTTGATGGAATCACATCCAATAAAGTTCTTTGAATTCATCACATCACACTGAAATATTTCGACAGTACCGAGATGGTAAGGACTTCCCTTGAAAATCGCTCAAGTATAAATTCCCAGTAAATGCATGTTTCCGTGTCTTCGCCATCACCAGCATAATGTCTATCTTGCAATCATATCTCCTCATGAGTCGTAAGTAAGCTTTTCGAAATTGTTTGACGAACTCGATAACATTTCGATCTTCTGTACTTTCAACGCTACACTCATGTCGTTCGTCCTTTAGCTTGATTTCAACTTCATGTCCTTCATAGGAACTCTTGATGGCAATCATCTTCTACACACGCACACACACGTGAAAACGTATCGATAGAAAAGGAATCCAGGTCGTTACAGTAGACGAAGCACAAAGATTCCTAACTAAATCCTGCCGTGATAGCGTGATAATGGAAAATGTCCTCGATGAAGTTAACGAAACGATTAAGTCGCTGCTTGCCGAAAATTTGGGAAATTTAACTACGACCAACATGTGCGTAGTGGTAGGTGTACTGTTCCGCTAGTTTCGAAATCGGATGGAATTGTTTGGACTGCGACAAGGACATAGTCAGATAGTGTACATTGTACGCAACTATGAATGGACGACGAGTTTAATTCTAGAACTAATTTTGCACTCGAATGGCTAGTGAAATAGAATAATCAGGATGAGTATTGGTGCTTGTACTGTAGTACTAGAACGCGTGTAGCTAGTCGTGTGTGTTAAAAGGATTAATTGGAATTTAGATTGTAGCATTTCCTGGATTCCGAAATTCAACGTAATCACGTGCGTGGTAACTGCTGTGAAAAATAGCATTTATGCTGTTTCCGGAGCGGAGTGATGAGATTGATGAGAGAAGTAAAATTCATTTTGATATGCTTGGATTCGATGGCGGAAACATCACTGTTGGGTAGCCAACGAACTTTTTTTCAGAATTATTCCACTCAAATTTTTTCAAGAAGCTAAAACTATTTCCTTATAAAACTATGGTCCAGTCAACTCTGCCGTGTTCGTCAGAAACTCAGAAGTAGAATTGGACTTTCTATGAACGAACGAAAAAAAATGAACGAGTTATATCACAATTTCATGTCTGAACGATTCATCAATTTATGTCCGAATGTTCTCAGCATACCCCGTGTTAAGTGTTTGACTACTTTTTCTACTTTCATTCGTGTCCGGATCTAAGCATCCGAATAACGACAAAAAGGAAAAGGAAACCGCAAAAACTCTGATAGCTATTGAGCCCGCGGCATGAAGATCGACAATTCCGCTCCTTACATAGCTTAGTATTCACCTAGTAATATTGTGACTATATTTATTTAGTTATTAAATTTATCCTTACATAATATAAGGATGCATTGACTGAATACTTAGCCCGAATGAGCGAAGAAAATCCGGCTAGGAAATTCTATGAAAAGAGAATTATTGGAGAGAGACAGAAACACAGACCCTGTTCTGCGTGGACGCCAGGATACCATAAAAATGATAAGGACAACGGCCAACAGCAGACCTAGACCGAACTTTGCGTTGCTAAACCATTGATGGATTCTAAGCATTTTAAGATAGTGAAATGAAATTTCAAAACGTCAAAATCAGATTCTGATTCATTCACTCGTGGTACTCAAAAACAAAATCAACTTTATTTGAAATTTTTATCGCATGGTTTATACGTACTCCAAGAAAAAAACAAAAGCATTTAATAATTAACAAGCCAACCATTTCTGCTCAGTCAGTTCATCTTCTGCTCGTCTGATTAATTGAAACAATTTCTCTAGCAAATCTATAACAAACCATTTACAAATCCAAATTAGCTGCTGTTCGACAGAAGCGGGATTTAGTCCAAAGCTGTACTCCACCGCGAAACAAACCACATCTAATACAATTGCTATTATTCACCAAACTTGTTGAAAAACAATATTTTCGAAAACCAGCGAATCGTTCATCCATTCACGGACTCCTAGGGGATAATTCCTTCTACCAGTTACACTGCAGTACCGGTGTCTTCGTCCTCGTGCAATTTTCCTGCTGCAACCCATTCGCTGCTTTCTGCCTGTAGCGTCGTGCATGCAATTTAGTTTAAAGCTGCATGATACATCGTGTCGATGATTTCTAGCTTTGTGTACGGACTAATAGCATGCACTAATAATTCACTTTATCAATTTCGAAAAACACCACCAGACCAGGTCTGGGCTATGGTCGTCGCGAGTTTGGGAAATCCGCTATCGACGCTGCTATCTTGACTGCTTGAATTTATTGAAAGCCCATATGGAGATGGTAGCAGCAGGGCAACAATCAGCTCTTCCCTTTGGTGGATTTCAACAGGGTAAAGTGTAGAGAAATCTGTTTTTCTTCATTTCCACTGGTGTAACTTTTCACAAACGTGATTCATGCGCTGAATTATGCAGGTTGTAGTTGGAGCGGTTGGGATTGTGATCCAGACGGATCAGTGAATAGACTTACGGTGGCAACTATTTATGTAGATGACTAAAAGAGTAATCGACACGGTGCTCAGAATTGTAGATATTTTCACTTAATTTGGAACATAAGGGATGAATTGAATGTCGAGGATGCCGGTTTTCATTCATTTTGTTTTTTGTTAATGAAGAACAGATTTGATTCAACAGTTTTTTTTCCACGAGCGCATTTGACTTTTGCTGACATTTAGCTGGAGACAGATTCGAAGAACAATGTAGATTTATTTTCCATACCATTGTCAGTGGTCACACTCTAAATAACTGTACTTCGAATAAATCATTGAATTCATTTTTTTCTGGCAATAAAATAGGCCCTGGTAAAATCACCCTTTTTTCCTTTCTTACAAGTTACTGTACGGCCACCGATAAAATTAATACATTTGTTTCGAAATCGCTATATACCTGGTCTTGTGCTCCAGGTTCGATCAGTTATTGTATGGTAGCCACTGCAGTTAACGCATTTTTTTCGAAATTATGGTATATTTGGTCTTATTGCAAGCCAATTTGAAAGTTCTTATAATGTTTAAAGACTCTATGATTTACAATTTTTATGGGCTTAAATCGACGTGCTTCCATTCAAAACTACTACAAGTTGCTATATGATCATTACTGCAGTTAGCACATTTTTTCAAAAGCACGTCACACCTATTTTCAGTGGAAGTCATTTCAAAGGGTCTTGAAAGTATCAATCACTGAATGTTTACATTTTATATGAGACTAAGAAGAACAGTTTTCATCACCGAATTTAAAATTAATAACATCGAATCAGATTGATTACAGTTGAATATTTTACATAATCCTCTAAAAAACAGCCCAGCCAACATGTAAATACTACCAATTACCATCTAACAGTCGATTCTAATCGCTCAACTGTGAAATCATGAATTTATGTGGTAAAAGACTACATGCCAAGCAGCAAATGAATGGTTGTAAGGATAATAAATCCCAAACTGTTTTTCGTCTGCCACCGTTTTTGGCCCGGCCAATTTACTACCCTCAAATTAGATGCCAAACAGGAAAGACTTAAATAGAACGTTACTCAATGTACTTTTCAAATTAGAGCTATCATGTTTAGATTCGTGATATTAATTACATTTAATTTTCTCGCCCCCCGTTTCCGAGACCAACGGAACCGAATGCTGTTTAGTGGAATGGAAGAAAATTTCATTTTCCCTGTGGTTGCTCTTCCAAACCTCCTCCTCCCCACAAAACACTTGGCAAAGCACGTATTCGATGAGGAGCATCAAGCACACGGTGGTTCGAAGCAATTCAAAAATTCACCAGCAATAGGAACAGTAGCAGTCGAATAGAACTCCAATAGCCACTCGTCCATGCTAATCGATACGATATTTGAATTGCTCTCAGCACGTATCTGATTATGTTTACAAATAAAATTATGCTACTTTAGAGGTCTGATTGGGTTTCACAGTTGTGGTACATACTTATAGATACAGTGGTAGCAGGTTCGTTTTATTTGGATCTCGTTTCTGTTTTTAATTTTCGCTTGTATGTTTGCGGTGGTGATTTGAAAGGTGGATGAGGTTAAGTGGAAATTATATCGAATAAATAGAGAAAATGGGTTTCGATTCGTGTTTGGAACATGCACTGAAGCACCGGTTGCTTGGAAACTTGTGATATGTTTCTGTCGTTAAATTTTAACTTACGCTGATATTTAGCTAGTATACAAATACGTTCAACAATTTGGCCCAATTTAAATACATGATTTTTTATGAAACCTCAAATATGAAAATAGGATGTTAAATTTATCTCCAAACATCATCACATGTATCAGAGGAGAGTCTGGAGCACAAAATTTACATCAGCACTTCTGGATGGATGATGTTTTGAAAAAAAATTTCCCAAAGTCTTCGTATGCTGCATAATGAACTGTCGATGAAGAAATTTGCAGTTATTTAGTCTGTTCGATCAATAATTTCAATTTAAGCATATTGAAAGTGTAGAGGTAGTCTTTTTTGTACTTTTTTTAAATACTGCGGGCTCAGTTCTATTATTTTTGGACCAAGACCCAACCTTTGCTTCTGATGTGAAGTTGTATTTTTTTAGTGCACGTTAAGATGACTTTATATTGCTCAGGAGCGTCCCTACTATTCAACAGATTCCCATTCTGAAATTACACGCACGTTAAATATAATGTAGAAATTTACTCAATTGACTATAAGTTGGTTTATGGTAAAAAAAAAAAAAAATAATGATCGTAAAAACAGAGAATGAACATTATTTCTACAAAACAAATAATTTCCCTGCAAGCGACATTTATTACTTCCAGTGGGTAAGTTTGATGCATAGGTGCGTGCGGTGTATAGCAACAAGCTGGTTCGTGGTAGTAAACACATAGTTTTGCTTCTTAATGGTTTTTAAATGATCTGTGCGAATGGGAAACGTTGGGGTACTGCGAAAGTCGATATAGAAGAAAACAAATCACATGTAATAATATACATATGGCCAACATTACTATTATGTGATTCATGTGATTCTACAACGAGGAATGAATCGAGAGGAAGAAAGGAGAAAGCGATGTTTAATGTGATTGACTTGAAGGCAGCCCGATGAACGATTTCTAGCGTGAACATGTGATTTGACCGTTACAATAGCATAGCAGCAAAGAAAATATATTTTATTAGATTGTCTACAGACCGGACCAGATTTTATGGTGACCGGGAAATGAGCAGTCGAAGCGAAATCTTGATTAAATGCTTTGGTGCTATGAGTGGTTGATAAAGATAGAATCGAAATAGTGAAAGGTGAATGCATAACAGAACATATCCAGTGACTAGATATGTTTAGTTGGCTGTCCTGAAAAGAAATTATATACTTTGTTGGGAAAAATATACATTTCTTGTTTGAAGAAATTTATCTACATTAAAAATTATACAATATGATGAGACACATCAGGCGCTCAGAGCCTTAGATTTGCTAGGTTTACGTTCTTTGGCGAAATTTCATAATTTATGTTCGCATATTTGTTGCTAGCTTAAAAAGTGATTTATTGACTTATGCACTATCTGTTAAGAAAATTCTCAAGTTAAATATCATTAAATTATAGTACCGAATGGAAAGAAAAATATATATATTCTTTGCGAAAAAAGTATCAATAACTTAGTCCCTGCAAAACTATTGCCTCGAATTTAAAAAGTTAATTTTGTCGATTTGTATCTATTATTTGATTGACTTCTGCTTGATCGTTAAGAAATCAGTTCTGAACTAGAGCAACACCTTTCAAGGGGAGATAATATACGAATTTCTACTTAAGAAATGGTCGTATATTTAAAATAAAACCTATTTTTTTACTATCATTGAGATATAATCTATCTTTTTCGGCCTCTGTAGTTTTTTTTATTCGTCTATACAGGTTTCAACGCTGATTTGATGTTTTTCCAAAAAGGAATCCAAAAACTGAGGCTAATTGTCTGTAGTTTGTTGCGTAGAGACTTCGTTGTGAGTGTGTTGGGTTTGCTGGTTCGAATCCAGGCACAGACAGAAAATCACGCACCCAGTTTTCAGTAGATCCAGCTCTAAGTAGAATCTGAGTAGAATCAAAGGTAAGGTATGGTATGACACTAATTACATGCTTCCACAAGAAAAAATCGATTGATCGAACTTTTATCACCTCCAATCTCTAAGGCCTTAAATTTACTGTCGCGAAAATATTTCCCAACTTGATGATTTATCAAAAATATTGGGAAAATGTATGTAACCATTTTTTTTTAAATTGAAAGAAAATCATTTTTCTCTTACAGCTGAATCACAAGGAGTTTGGCAGTGGAATCCAGATTTCATATCATATTTAATTTTACTAAACCGAAAAGTTGTTTTCAAAGACAATATCGGAACCTGTGTTCACAAAATTAATTTGAATATCACAGAAATTGATAAAAAGTAGGACAACATTATCTATAGGAAATAAAATTTTGCGACCATGAAGCCCTAGTGTGTAGAGGTGACAACACAAATTATACTAAAACAGAGTAAAAAGGGAAATTTGCGAAAATCAATCATCCTCAGTGTTTTACTATTTAAGTAGTGCTCTTCAATGACATAATAAAACCAAAAATAATAATGAAAACAAGGACATTCATTTAGTTTTTGAACTCGTGTTTTAAACTTTTCAGCTATCTTACCGTAAAGTTTTTTTTCTTTCCTATTTTCCACCTTCCTTTCTTCCTTAATCAGTTTCAAAATTAGTTATAGCTTAAAGAGCACTGATTTTTATCTCTTACACTATGGTGTGGATAAAAATTTTGATTTTAATTGAACAAATTTTTTTGAATAAGAATTTGAAAGCAGGATGGACGAAAAAGTAGGATCGCACTATGAAAGAGTAGGAGTCTACAAGCATTAGACATTGAATTGCAATGAGCATTGTAGTGAATTTTCAGTTTCTATAACTTTCGGTTTTTTATGCTGGTGACCCGGATGATTTGGCAACTTATGCGCTGAGAAATCATTAAATTCAAATTAAACTCAATACTTAAATTTTTCAAAACTGTAGCCTGTCTTCTGATTTTTTTTCTTCAAAAATTAGCCTTTCTAGCAGTTCCTAGACGCTGGAGTTTTTTTTTATTTTTTTATTGTTAGAAACACTTTTCGCAACTTTTTTTATAACTAGACATTTTATTCACCTTCTATTTAAGAGCCCTCTTTTTGAAACATTAATTCTCCACAACAAACTCTTTTTACTCCACGAACGAATTTTTGAACGTTTCCTTATATTTTCTGTCTAGACTTTCAGAACTCTCTCTCTCCTCTCTAAAAAGATTCGAGCACCTTAATATAGAAAATTTAGATCAACGTAACCTCTAGAATACGGAGTGTTTGATTTTATCTTTTCGAACTTTGTGGAAATTTTGTGGAAAAAGCCTTTTTGGATAAAAACTTACAGCGGTGGGAAGAGGAAATATGCCAAAAAACCGTAAAAGTAGAGAAACATATTACAAGCGAAAATATAAAAAGAAGTAGAGGCAAAAGTGGTCTAAATATTCACACATAAATAGCTTCACTAGTGAAATTCGTGGATAACTAAACATTTGGAAACAGTCTGCCAAAAATCTTCAGCAGAAAAATTTCATGACACATCTTACAAAAGATGAAGCTATGGCATCAGCAGAAAGTAAGCCATTTTTTGAAAACGAAGAGGTGAACCAAGCGTTTCAGCAAAGTTTGGTATCCTTCGGTCGCCCAAACTTACTCAAAACCAAGTTATAAAACAGTTCTAATGTTTGCTAGAGTGAGTGAAAAAGTGCACGATTTGTTTTACTCCTGATTTAATACAAGTACCTTTTCAGAGCTAGATCAACTTACAGCCGGATTTGAACTAGGGACCACAAAATCCTGCTAATTTTGTTAATTCTTTTTTAACATTGGTGCAATATTGTGAATAAAACTTATAATTTAACTTGAAAAACCTGAAGCAGTGTGAAACTGTTTGACTAAAGTCAATGTTCGAGTCAAGTCAACCACTAACCTTGCACGCTAGTCTGATGAGAAAAATTTGCTGGAATACTTCAGGAGAAGTCTGGATTATTGGGCGATTGACGAAAATGTAGAAACTGAAGATCAAACAATGGATATACATAGTTACCTAAGTGAAATGTATACGAAAGAAAAAGGAGGAGCTTCTTATAAGGAAATCAGTAACAAAGATGGTATTTTCGATAATGTGACTAAAATATAACTTCCCGTGATGCGATTTAATCTGCCTGAATTTTTCGAGAATTGGTTCTCAATAATGACATTTTTGAGGGGTGAAAACCAGCCCAAAGCAAGCTAAAATAAGTAGTTTTTTTTCAATCGAAAGAATAAAATAATGTAAAATAACTACAAGTGAATTACAGGTTTCATTTTCTTTTGCAAATAAGTTGTTTGGCTCTATTTGTGAAAATTATGGCTGACTGATAGCTGAACAGATAATAACATTCTGCTCTAAATAGCGCACATTTCTAAATCAGGGACAATTCGCTCTGCCCCGTCTCCAAAATAGATATTCCACTGTATCAATCCCATTTTATAATAGTCTGCCACTACGAAGTATTATGTCTTTTCGATTTGGACTAAAAAAATGTCTGTCAAATTAACACCCCTCTAATAACAACATACTGTACATTTTATAAAGCAGACCTTGTTCCGAAATTGTCTACTACTTTCTTCAAATAGACTGAATTAACGATGAAAAATGATTTTCATTCAAACCCAAACCAAGTTCTTTTTGCTGAATCCTCCCACCAAGATCAACACTTCAGACCTACTAATTAATTCGCTAGCATCTTCGACTACTTTCCGCATTCCATCAAATCTATCTGAAGTCAAACCATTTGAAATGTTTCTTTAAAGTTTCTCAAGAATTCGACAGAAATACCATTTCTTCTATTTTTCTTCTTCCTCGTCACACTTGAACTGTACCCATAGGACTTTCGAATTCCTTTCAAGTTAACGTAGCATGCATGCAAGCATGCTGAATGCTTCCATGGAAAGCATTCAGTTGCACCAGATCACCTATAAATAGTGCCGGGCCAAAAGACAAACAAAACAAAAACATTTTGTTCAACAAGGAAAGACGACGACTGGCAGCCAGGAAACATACATACATATGTACATCTAACAAGGAAAACAAAATTAGCTGGCTACAAGATGATGTGTGGTGTGATGAACTATACATCACATCACAAACGCACTATGGGCCTTTTCACACTTGTATTCTTGATACACTCCTGAAACTGGTTTTACAACAATCAACATTTCCACACTTGTATTCTTCAGCAACGGAACCGTTCATATACCGATTATGCATATGAATGTGTGCGTGTTGTTGTTTTCTCATTTCGACTTGAGTGTTTCATGAAAAATTCCTGATTCGTGAACTATGTTTATAGTTGTGTTAGTGATTTGCATCAGTTTCAATCAGTTTCAAACGTGAGGAAAAATTCTCTCCAAGTGCATCACTTTTTGTAGAGATTTCCCCTCGATTCTTCTGCCTCTTGCCCAGATAACCGGTTATATGACTGTATCAAGAGTACAAGTGTAACAAGGCCCTATGACCATCAAAACTTCCAACTGAAAGTCAGCCAGACATAGGGCTGACAGCGAAATTTTCGTGAGAGGGGTTGTGACTGATGGCATTTCATGTCACAATAAAAAGAAAATATTTCACCCACAAATCCATCTGCTCAATTTATTTATTTTATGTTTGTTATTTTTTTTTGCTGGGGTCGCGTGTGGAGACGAGATCAGAGACAGATTCAAAAGTTTTTGTGCTGCGGCTAGGAAAACGTAACGGGGAGATATCATATGGTCTGCGTCTTTTGTGGGAAAAATGAATGGGATTTGTTGTGGATTTGTGTTTTTTTTTATTTCGAGTCTGAGACAACAGGATGTTAATGCTGCTGTTGGACCCATTTTAGTTCAGCAATTTCATATTGTTGAAGAAGATATTGAAAAAATCAGAGCTAATCTAAACTACTACTGATGATTCCAGTAGCCACTGATTAAATTTTACATGTTTTGAGTGTATAGCCCTAACTAAAGATGAGTCTGCGACCGTAATCGTCTGTCAAAACCAACCGGTTTTAGAGCAAAAAAGGCACTTTTTGACGTACGCAAACATGAGTGAATTTAAGTGCCCATACAACGCATAAGCGAACGTATGTCAAGTCGTATCTCATTACCACTTTACGTACGGACAGCTCATAGTAAAAATTGAGCAAAAGGTTGCTTAAGGAGCATGCCACTTTTCTGGCTGTTCGGAAAGTTATGTTTGGGTGCAACATATGCTTTGCGTGGTTTACCTCGGCGCATATGCGCGCGTACGGACGCAGACTCATGACTAGTTGGACCTTATGACCAACAAAAACCACGTAATTTGCTTTGAAACACAATTTCACCATACATCTTCCATTTCCTCAACAAAAACCACACAACAACGAAACCCAATCACATTTCGAATTTCTCGTCTGTTTTCTCCTTTTTAATTTCTGAAAACCAGAATAGATTGCTCCTCAAGGAAATGAACTTGCGATTTCCTCACGGCATACATATGCATACTTAACTACATCGAATCCCGCAAGGCTCAATGAATATTGTCGCCACAGTGCCAGAGTAAGCCACGCAATCTACATTTTCACTGTACAGAATGGAATATTGAGTACCCGGACCTAACTCGGGATCGGCGTAGTGGAGTATCAGTCCGCAATCTGGAATACGGCGTACAGATATAGCCAACAACCCAAACCACACTCTTGTGAAGAGTATCTACTCCATTTTGCCTGCCGTTGCTGCCACCGAATGCCATTTGCCATTATGCTAACCGTCGCAGTCGCCGAGTTGAGTCCTCCGGGACCATTCGCTCCACACCATGGTCGTTATGTTGTCGGTAACAGTGTGCGGCGTGGAAACAAACGCTTTTCCCCGACCCACGACCATTAATCACTCATGTAGCAAACACAGGTCTTAAGTGATGTTTTATTAATTTGAGGTTCTTAAAAGTTAATTAAATGGAGGTCGCCAGCAAATAAAACAACGACATGAAAAATCTCAACAAAAACTCACTAAGCCACACATACGAATACACGATGGTGACAGTTATTAACGAGTTTTCCTTCTTGACTGCAGCAAATATATTATATAAGAAAAAGGGAAGATGGAGCGACTGGAAAGACATTGCTGTCGACGATGGCGATGGTCGAAAAAGCGACCAACCAGTCGACCAATGTGAAACGTATGACAATGACTGAAGGGCGCACGGATAAAACTTGGAATAGCTAGCATGCAGCTGCAGACCGATGAACGCAGAGTGTGCAGCAGTATAGCATGGCAGGATGGATTGTATGTCAGATTTTTTTCTATAAAATGACAAGGTGATAATTACAATGTATTAGGTTGAGAAGAGATTGGAAACCATGTTAGGGTAACTGTCATTTTTTGGTGACGGAAATAGTTAGCAAGGAATAATTGTGATTTTGATAATAATAATTGTGATTGTCTGAGAGATGAGGTGGGGAGATTTAGCTTGGATGAATTTTTTGATTGTGGTTGGTAAGAATAGATGGATAATACATAGAGTTTGGACACTTGGAAATGGACAGGTGTCAAAGTAAAATTTTAGATTCATGTTTTCTTTCAAAGGGTGGTTTCAGGTTTTATATTTACCATGCCAATTACTTCAGCAATGAGGCAGATCAATCTGCGGTAAGATTTTGAATTGCATCAAAGTCAACTCAACGTCTGAGCTTCCCTTCTTTGGCGAAATATTTATAGTTGAATTGTTTCTGCCAAGTGGTATTTAAATAGGCGAGAATGGGTTGATATCAGTTATTATTTGCTTTTATTGCCAAAATCAAAGAGACTTGCCAGGAACTTTTTCACTTTCTCAGCTTGTCAACAAATGCAATGTGTGGAATACAATGTTTTGTTAAAAAATAAGCCTCACGTAGAGATGGGTAAAAGCGATCTTAGCTCCCCACTCATGGCTCTTATTCGACAGCGTAGCGCCTGAAAAGTTTTTTTTTTTACTAAACTTTAGAAGAGAGAGATATAAGGAAATGAGAACAGCAGTGAGAGTTGAAGCAATTTCCCTGAATCTGAGCGTTAGGAGTAGTGAAGGAAAACTATGGGCACTATGGGCAAATTTGACAAGCTTTTCCTCCGCGAACAGGAAGACAGAGATAGAGATAGTAGGCCATGTGAACGCGAATTGGAAAAGTTACAGCCAAAAGCTCGTAGAACTCAGGTAGCGGAGAAATCAAAGGGAATATATGAAATAATAATTCTCTCGAATTCTATTTATAGATTTTATCTTTGTAGTAAAATTGCTTCACTAAATTTCGTATAAGTAAAAGCTTGTTTCGTTTCCTTAAATCTTCCTTTTCTGAGGACTAGACTTAATGAAATGTGCAGCGAACAGCGTATTGAGAGTACGGTTAACAAGAGCTATGAATGATGAGCTCTGAGCTCTTGTGCCTATCTTTAGGTACGCGATATGAGCCAAAAAATTATATCCACTAAATGTACTATTGACCTTGAATAAGGTTAAAAAAAATTGCAGAAAGTCTTTGACATTGCAGTACTTTTATGATTCAATACATTCAAGTTGAGACATGCAGAAATAGTTTTGGCGCACATGCTAGATGATATAAATTAACACCCATCTAAAAAGGTGGAACGAAAATATACCAAATTATTTCAAGAGCTACCAAAAAACCTATTGTAAAAAGAAGCAAAACAAAAAAATTTAGTGCAATAAAATAGCAGCACCGGTTACTTTTTATTATTCCCATCTTTGGAACCCATTTTTTTCAGCAGATTGAGAGGTCTTTGATTCCACCATCGAAAAATAAGAGGGTTATGTTAGGAGTCAATTTGACACATGGATATCGTTTTGGGATCGTTGTCGTTTTAGTCTTTTTTGAAGCTGGCAAATGAGGGCTGTCATAGGTCAGCACTATATGGAAGATGACCAAGAGGAGTCCACACCATGTCTTCTAATTTTAGAGCTTGTAGATGTCGAAAATCGTTGTTTCTCTTTTGAAACAACAAGCAATGTTTGCCTAAAACTAAAACTCAAAACAATAAGCAGCGTTTACTCTGTAACGATTAGGCAAAAAAACCGTTCAGGTTCAAGAAACAACTTTCACTAGGATTGCCTTCATTTATCTCAGCCACTTTATACTATCTTTTTGAATTCAGGTGTGAAATGACGAATCTATCACATTTAGAAATTTTATTCAAAAATGCATTCTCTTCTTCTGAATAAGTTGCTGATAACCCATGACAAGCCCCACACATCCCAAATTCAGTTCGACTACCAAAAGTCAAGAGATCGACTCGACACAAAACTTACGAAACCCCACATTTTCATGGTCATTTGACCTCTGTTACATCATATTTTAGCTAGTTCTATCATTTTAGAATCTACCAGATACCATGCGCTTTTAAAAAGGTGCTGAGTCCTGTGACTGCTCTCCTCGATATGAAATGTTGGTTCGAGGACGATGACAATGTTCAGGATTTTCCATATGGCAGGTGTAGCTTGTTCGCTTACCTTGACTGGCAATTCTATAGGTTTAAGGGCACGATAGTCTGGGGGAAATGTTACAAAAATAGAAGCAACCCTCATTTGAGAAAAACTTTGCATCATAGCAGCACTTAAAGGCTGAGAGTTGCAATAAATTTTGATGGTAAAGTTCTGAATACAGACCAAGAAAATAAACGGAGAATTTATCATTTTTTATTTAATTCGATTATGAGTCCCCCGATCGAAGCAAGGAAATTAAGATGGTATAAATGCCATTGTATTTACGTGAAGCATCTTTTTGATAAAATTCTTAAAAAAATAATGCAAAATCTTCTACGATGGTGGTCTCTATCTAGAGTCGTTATCCTTTTCAAAAATTCTCACATCCAATTCGGCACACGTATATACGACTTTATCTTGTATAAAAATCATGTTGAATAAAACACAACCAGAAATAGTTTTTCTAGGTTGACAAGTTTTTTTTTTTTACAGTTTTCGTACGTGAGTTCTAGAGCAATGTAAGCTCTATTGCTATGAAAATAAGTGAAATCCTGTCGGCAGAATTTATTCAGGACAATGCTATTTATTATGATGCAAAAGCTGCTCGCTTCAGAAAATATGAGCAACAATAATTGAATTTATTCAGGAAATTAGCTAGAAAAATGGTTTCCGCAAATTAAAAAAAAACTATGACTAGGTGAAAACAATTGGCAAAGCTAGTCTTTTTACACGGTGACTTCGCTGAACAAATAGCCATGGTTTTAGGTTTTTCGACTGTGGAGAGTTTGCATTTTTAAAATTAAAAGTATCATTAAAGAAACTACGATTTTAAATTAATGGAAACTATTTTTTATAACTTAAATTAGGTCCTTATAATGAGAGGTACAGAATTTAATACGAAAGAAAGTGAGGAGTGGCTTTAGTTCTTTCCACAATATTTTTCCTAGAGTGTATGCCTTTCTGCAAAGAATATTATTGGTACTGTAACTATCCTGGCTATGCAGACGAAATAAAGAACAATACTGTACTACACCTAACTTATACGAACAGTTGTCGATTTGTAGCAAATACAGCGAATCAAAACTTTTAAGGTCCTGGCATGCAAATAGTAACTTAAATTTTATTTTCTGTCGTTTATTTTGTTCTTCTCATTCATGCGTCGCGGTTTCGTTCTACGTTCCGAATGTCAGTTCCTTGTCGTTCCGATATTTCACTCACGTTCCGAAAAGAACTTTTATTTACGTTACAATTTCTCTCAATTTGGACGAATTCAACAGCATACTAGCAGAGTAAGTAGCAGCAAACGAGGCTGCGGAAAAACATGTAAGCAAGCTTATGTATGCCTGATTGCGGACTACATCGGCTGTATGAATTTCGAAATGAAGCTTGTGTTGTGTAGGTGATTAAAACCAGACGAAGGAAAATCACTGCAATAATCATATAGATGTGCAGATGGTGTAGTTGGGGTAGAGAGCTATACAAATTATTTGAATGAATTTTATATGAATGTTTAAGATGCGAGCAGAAGTTGTTGCTTGTTAATTTTCATCAGAAAGTTTATCCAATGTCAGATTCATATTTTTCTGTACCGAAATCCTTGAAAGAAGGTCTAATGGCAGGAAAGTTTATAGTTTTTTTTTATAGGATACCTCCTACACCATGTTTTGATTACAAATTTGAAGTACTATTCTCACTCTTCTGTGGACCTTTCGCTCAATTAGTAGAGTATTGTAAGTTAGAAGGCTACATTCACCAACTAAATTTGCTGCTGCTTTTCCCGCTATATGGAAATTTATGTTAATTCTTCCCCTGCACTTTTAAATCTCTATGATAGGGACCAGGTATTTGAGCAGTTGGTCTTTTAAATTGAGGAAAATCATTTTCAAAAATATGAAAAATATTGAAACCCATGTTTTCAAATAGTTGAAACATTTGAACTATTTACAGTTTAGCTGGAACACTAACTAGTGGACTTACAGGAACAGGACTATAAAAACCTGGTAAATTTCAATGAAACAGGGAATTATTTGAACGACAAAAATATTTAATAAAACCAATATTTAGCTAGTATTTTAGCTAGTTTCTAATATTTTCAGAACAAAACTCCATTAACACTGTGAGGCTTGCATTGAAACACGCGAAGTTTTTCAATACCAGTCCGTACCTTAATATTCTCTCTATTCTCTGCAAATGCACTTCATCTACACGCCTAAATACACACTTGGATGCATTTTTACAGGAATTTCCAAATCAACAACCTGAAAAACGGGAAGGAGGAATTGGTGGTTTGAATGGTCGAATTGGTGATTTCATGATGTTTACGGAAGCCCATTTTTAAACAACTCGATGGAATACAAATGCTCGCTCTTCTAGCGGCATCGAATTGGTTGTTGTATTTCAGCTGGGAAATGGCTACTAACACCCCTCTTCTTTCCTCGAACAACAACGCGTTCTGATTGGCAACAAAAGGGAATTCAGTGTTTGTGTAATACTGGGATTATGCAGTGCCAAGCTAGTGCTGGCTGGCTACGATTTCGATTTTCAAGTTGGAATTGTATGTGTTGGAGCTGTGGCAAACGAGTCATCCCAGCTTCGATTCGTCCAGGGTATAGGACACAAGGGCTCGCGTGAATTGAGTATCTGAAATTACAAATCGGAGCATATGGGAAACTATGTTGCCATCACGGATCGCCTAGTGGCTATTCTGCAAATATGAATGCATTTTAAAAGTGCACTGTATTGCATCTAATTGTCCTTTGCTATTTTCATTAGGAGACGAATTGTATTCGTAATTGTTTTTGCCACTGTTTGGTGGATAGAGGTTCTTCGTTGAAATGAAGTTATATTGGGCGTTGATAGATTTTTCCAGGGAGTGATTTTTGGTTTTTATGTTAAATATTGGATTGTGAGCAACGATTTCAAGTTAAAGGTTACAATTTAAACATGCTAATTTAAGTTAAAATTAGAGATGATACGTTAAGACCAGAAAATATAATTCAAAATGCATGGTTATGAACAACACGACAACGCTTATGAGCGGAAATGTATGTCCACTATAAATGCGTATTAACATTTTTTCATATTTATCTCCTCCTCCGTTTTCATCATTTGGATCTTTGTCGATTAATGGTGCAGTAAAGTCTCTCGCAAAAGCTGCTTTGCCGGAATAAAAATTCACAGCTTTGATATATAAATCTTTATACAATTGAAAATTAATGTAAGCTGCCGTGCTTCAAAGCTCACAAGCACACCTTCAAAATGTATGTACCATTGTTCTATCAGGCAGGAGAAAAACACTCTAGTCACACCCTTTAGACAACAGTTGGAAACTTACTTCTAGCTCGAACCAAAAATATTACTTAATCATCACCAAAAAATAAGCAATTAAAGTATTTAAATAATGACTAAACAAATAATAGAGCTACAGATGTATTAGAACACTTTGAAGGAATAATCAAATCAGACCATTTTATACTGAATTTACAGACTTTCATCAACCCAAATGGGTTTCACAATCAAATTAATAGTTTAATAATACAATTTCAATCTCGCTCCATTTTAAACTAAAATATTTCTCTAAATTAAAGTAAACATATCAACCACCCCTTTCAGCTCAATTGAGCTCCAAAAATATACGACTTGGGAAACTATTTCAATTTAATTTTCTTTCGACGGAATCAAAACACAAAGCCCACTTGTGAATATACATTTCAAATAATATTATTTAAGTAGTACGGCTCTGAAACATAGGTTAAATCTTACATTTCGTTTCTACTGCTGTAGTCATTATAAATTCCTCCATTAAAACTATTGTAATTTCAATCAATTCAAGTAGCACGAAATTACATTAAATCTACTTCTTAGAAAGTTTGCAGCAATAGTAATTTGCGACTAGGGACTACCGTGTAGCGAGAAGTCAGACGAGACACCGTGGTACAGGTAAACAGACTTTCAATTCACTCACCTACCAGCTTTTACTGAAGACTTACGTTTCGATTTGTATGCTCCCTTCAATTCAATTCAGCTTCCATTCAATTCAGCTTAGACGCTTTTATTAAGACATCTTCTACTAGCCCATTTTAAAGATATAAGTGTGTATGTCTCTGGGCTAGCTTTTCTTAGGCTTCAGTCTTGAGTATTCAGTTATCATCGCTCTGGTCCCTGATTTCTAACTGAATTTGAAATATTTTAATTGACGTTCGAATCACTTTATTCATGTAGATGATATTTCAGCATCGAAAAGTAGTCAGAGGGTACAGAGGGGGTGGGGGAGAAAAAAGGAGAGGCATCTTTAAAAGTTACGCTACATATTTCATTTCAAGTTTTGCAGACAGGCAATATAGAATGGATATTTTCACAGAAAGTAATTTTAAGGAACAATTACATTCATCAGCTCTGTTTGATAGTCGAGAATAATGTTCCTTGAAACACTCTTGCTAGAGATTTTACCCTTTTGCAACTGGGTGCGAATTGTTCAAGAGCGGCCGGGAATCCGAAGGACGACAAATTCAAAAGAAGCTGATGAATGAAATGTTACTGACTTTCCAGGATAATTTAGCGGAAGCGAAGCTTGGCTCATTATTTGGTGTACATCTTCAAGGCTGAATTATTCGGCAATGAAATATCTCGAGAATATTGTGTTTGGACCGAGTGATACCAGTGGAAAGTGATAGGGATAAGGCTTCCTTTGATAAGTCCTTTGAAATATTCATTTTGACAATTTTGCTTTTCTGGGTTTTTAATTAAAAATTGATTTTTCTTTTAAATGGTATTACACCGACTCGGAAGTCGATAATAGAAGAATTGACTTTAAGATAATGTTTCAAAGCAGATTGAATTCCAGGCATGATTGAAAACTGTCTTTATCGCTTTTCTGAGCATGTATATTCTTGCTCAATTGTCCTGCAAAAAACTTAATTCAAAATAATCCTGATTTGAATTTTCTTGAGATATAAGACAGCAGGCAAATGGATAGCTGTGAAATATCTACAGCGTTGAGAGAACTTAAGATTGGTTTCACCACTTATGGAGGCTCAACAGGTTTCTTTTCTATACTTGCCAAAGGTTCATCGAAATTCTTCGATATTATTTATCTTTCGAATGTTAGATCCATCCAATAGACTTCTAAATACCTTCCCATCTACACTCGCTTCCAAAATAAACTTTTCCAATCAGAATTAATATTAATCCTACCAAATCGACAAAACAAGGACGAGCCACAACGATACCAAAGAAATCCTCTAAAATTGCATGTCATCTCGTAATCCTGACAGAACGAAAGAAAGATTTTTGTAGCTTTCAAGTGCAAGACGGGATCTGTGTAAGCAAATCGCACCGAAATGGGAATTATATTAATGCCGTTTGATGCCTCTAACTCAACGGAATAGGGACGATTTTCATGTTTTCTCAAGTAAGTCAAACGTACTACTTCATCGACCTCAGCACCCGCGATGAATACGACATTCCCGATGACGATGAATCTACATAAGCGGCGAATTCGAAGCTAACGTAGTGGAAGCTGACAAACAAACATTTTCTTCTTGATTTTCTTTACACAATTCATGGCTAAGAGGATTCGTGCTTGAGAGAGATTTCACGTTTTCGATGTGTTTTCAATTTGAGAGAGAGGAAAAAAATATGTTGTTCCCTTTGAAGGATGTAGGAAGATACATATGGTAATATTGTTTGATTGGTTTTGAGCTGAGTATGTATAGTATTCAATTGAACTTTAAAAGACATTGATTTTGGAGCTGAATTTAATATTTTTAATTTGAAAAACATTAATCGAAATTTTCGAATAACGCAACCTTTACATCAAGAAAATTATGCCCACCACGACTATTTCATATAAAATGACTGAGCGTTTAGAAAGTTTAGGCGAAATTGTAGCCATTAGGCATAAATATCTCTAGAACGCTAAGAAGTCCTGAACTGAAGAATCATCCTGTGCAATCACAGGACAGTCGTGGGCTTATACGGACCTATCCGTAGTATTCCAAGGAACCTCTAATGTGCCTTGAAGAGTCTTTCGGCATGATTCTTCGATTGACAACTACTTGGTCTAACCTAGCCTAGGAGAGTCGAACTGTTTTGGCTCTCATTATCAAACCATAGGTCCCGGATCCTCCGATCGTTACTCTTTTTGAGACTCAATTTTTCGGGAATGTGATCTACGCTGCAAAAATTTATACACGCTAGCTCTTGGTTGATATAGCTTCGGAGGTTTATCCAAAAATTTAAGGAGTTAAGCAGATAACCCGCCACGAATATCATAAGTTCGCGCGAAAATTTGATAAATTATTTAAAAAAAGTCCTATTCGAAAACTTTACTGTTTTTCTAGCACCACCTATCCTTTCCATCAAATCGATGCTTATTTTTATCACAGATTCGATTCTAAAATTCAGTTCCTCACCAAATAATCAGCGAAACTACAAAATCCTTTCAAAGTTCAACCGAAAATACGGGCCATGAAGACATACGAGTAACTAATGCAGAACACATCTTCCTCTCTGCGAAGAAGAGATCCCTAATCATATCGTCTCCGATTGCTTTTAAGCTTCTCGGAAAACAGAAATGATATTGAAATGGAATCTCCGATTTCATTACAACGCTGTGCATACGAAACATTCATCCTTTTTGATGATAGGTATCTCCGTTTTCAAGACAAGACTGAGGTTATGTAGATACACATCCATGTACATATATAAATTTATGGCAATTCTGTTGATGCATATATAAGTGCAGAGCTCAAATTCCGTTTGCAAACATCAATTTAACGCGGGAAACCAATTTAAGACGGTGTGTTAGAGAATATATGCTTTTCCGTTTCCATGTTTAAATGTGAATCGGTAGGTAAAAGCTACAGAGGAAGATCTGTTTCAAAAGACTGTACGAAAATTGAAAGGTGGAATGTAGATGGATGATGTGTGGAATTCTTTTCATTGGTAAATCAGACGATTGAATTCAACGTTTAATGCAGTCTAATGTGATTTTAATTAGACATGTCAGGCTCAAATTAATACAATTAATTTGAATTACATTTACTAGTGACTATTTTCAAAAGGATTTTCATATTGCATTGTCAAGCCCTTCAGGTACAATAAGGACGATAGACAAAAATAAAGCTCGAGTTGCACTAAAAGCAACAGAACAAAAACTGCGTTTTTTTCATCCAGAGTAAAGTAGGTATCTAACATGCATAAAAAAACGTTCCGGAGTACCATGCAAGTTTATTTCAAATTTCGGTTCAAATTTCGAAAAAACAAATGTCAAAAATGACAATCGCAAATTTTGTGTTTATCGTCCGAAAATCCTTTTTGTGATATTTCTTGCAGCCTTTAAAAGTTAAAATACGCGCTGATATCTCTTTTTGAGACTTGAAAAAGTCCATATTGTAAAACAAAAGTATAGTTTGAAAAAATCCCGTCCTATTTGAACAAATGCCGATGGCATATTTGAGCAGCAACATTTTGGATAAAAAATATGGGTACCTATAATACTTACTATTTTATTATAAATTTGTTAGAAATTATTTTCAAAAGACTTCCCCCATAATTAGGCCGAAGTAGTGACTAACGATAAATAGTTATTGAATTGTGATCATGGTTCCCTTCTTCTCTATATATTAATTATAAATTCTTCAGCCGGACACTTTTCAGAAGTTTCAATAAAAATATCTGAATTAAAAAATTAAAGAAATAACGAAAATATATCACATTTAATGCTAAACCGTTGTCCTCAAAATGGTAGCGTTAAATGTTTTAAAAACACTAAAATGAAAATCTTATATTTCGCAATGGTGATTCCTGGGCCTAATCGGGATTCTGTCTCCGAAATTCATCCTTCTTTTTTTTTTATTACATTTTCATTTTATTTCAATAGGATATCAGAAAATTTGTAGAACTTTAAAAAGAAACCGATTTTGTACTCATTATGCACGTATTGTGGACTTGCAAATCTTGAATAGTGTTGCTAAAATATGACTCCATCGTAATAACCACTCTTTAATCCATTTATCTTAACCGCAGACAGTAAGCAATAAATCTTACGAAAAATAATATTATTGTGTCGCATGTTTGTTCCTTATTCAACGAAACAACCCGTCTACAAAATCCTTTTTTCTTCTATTTATAGCTATCATACAATTGGCAAATTATACATATAATCCCACAATAAATCCATATATTCCTAGTCCATATATGTACATATTTAAAATGAATAATAGTAACAACTTACAGTTAACGTTAAGTGTAACGGTTGTCTCCAATCGCTGTCCTTCCGGCATGGCACGATTCCAAACAACGCATTTATACTTGGCACCGTCATCTTCTCGTTTCGGTACTATAGATAAAGTCGACGTTGTCTGCAAATCTCGTGAGCCACCCTTATTTAGAGGCGCCTCAAGCGGTATATTGCTTCCATCTCGATACCATCTAGATATGGTGGTCATAGAGTAGTTGTTGAGTAGCGTGTGCAGCCGGCAAAAGAGATCCCAGAATTCATGTTCATGCATGTCGTGTACGAAATGATGCAGTAATAGTAGGAGCAGCAACGGCGGCAGCAAGTTCATATGAAAAGATATCCGATAAAAAAATGTTATTGAAAAATTGTACAAAAAAAGGATGTTGATGCATGCGGCTAAAGAACAGAAGCAAAAATATCAATTTTATACAATTGTTCTGTTGATGTGGTTAGTCCTCCCGGAAGGATTGATAAAATGCTCGACACACCTCGTGTGATCGAACGAGATATATAGGACAGTAAGGACATGAACGAGATATGGACGTTGTAGAGTGTTGGTTTAGATTGCTGTTTGACATTAGACTGACAGATATGCACAGATGAAGCTATATATTTTTATAGAAAATAGGATAACTTATCAGATGTCGTCCATTTTGAAAGAATTGAAAGTATATATAGCAAGAGGTTACATGATACTGATAGTTATTCGATGGATTTAACAAGTCTTTTTCAAGCCAAAATCAGAGGTGAATTAGCTCGAAAAGTGATTCAATTACATATTTTTTGCCCAAAAGGACAGCTTCCACTTTTTAAAAGGACCACTTGCGGACTACTTTCTTTTCAAAGTGACCACTGCAACAATATTTCTAGTGGTTTTTTGTTTGCGATAATTTGTAGGACTGCAAAAAGCTCAGTTGCGAAAAGTCATATCAAATACGAACAATTGCGAGAAAAACTATTTTTATCATGCAATTGAACAATAAAACACAAACAAAAATTGCGAATCATCGCTTATCAGTCGATACTTACGTAATTGTTGGATCCGGTGAACCACCGATACTGCTACATGTCAGCTCCTGTTTCATACCCTCTGTTGCAATGGCATTGATTCCCGGAGCAACCATTGGCGGCTGTGGCGGTGTCAGGACTGTCAAATTATAATGTTCCTGATGGACATCGGCACCTGTACCGGCCGCTTTAACACGACACTCAAATCGTCCATTATCGCGACTATAGGACGCATTTAGGATTTGCAGATCGTAGACACCACGCTCCGGTTTATAGTCGATTCTGAAAAGAAGAAGAGATAGTTACGTTTCAATAAGGACATATAGTTCGAATTATGGAAAAATATACGCGAGATATTATGATGAATGATGTGATTGTATTGATTTGTGGTTTGTGGATAGACTGGCTGATGTAAAATAATGGTGGGTTTATTAAAAGAAAGTTGGCAAATATTAATTATTATTTTTTTTTAAGTGAGTCCATTTTGGATTTCATAAATTGAACAATGAGTTTCAGTTGTCAATGATGAAATTCAATTTTTTAACAAAAACACTGAGTTACCAAATGTTTTATTTTAACATATTTTTTCGAATTACTGATTGATCAGGATATCACGCTTCAATTCGTATAATTTTTAATCAACGCTTTTCAAAATAAAATTTCGCAAGACACTATTCTCAAGCTCAATTCAGAGATTTTCAGTACAATGTCTGAATGTACAAGTTCAATTCACAGATTTTCAGCACAATGTCCGAATGTTCCTGGTCAAATTCTAAGATTTTCGATACAAGTTCACAATGTTTTGAGTCAAGTTCGTAATTTTTTCAGGCCAGATTCGGAACGTTTTAAAGTCAAAATCAAAATTTTTTCGAATTAAGTTCAAATTTTTTGAATTCATATATTCATATAAAAAAAAAAACAAGAATTTGGTTTGTTTTTTTTTCGGTGTTTTATTCAAGCCCTTTTATTCAAGTTTTAATAAAGAAAATGAATATTATGTTTTTAATAAGCTTTATAAAATTCAAAGAATTATGTTCCACAACAATTGGATAATTTAACTTAGAAAAATGATAAATTTGACTGGAAAAAACTAGGCTTTTGACTCGAAAAAAATTATGAGTTCGATTCGACTCAAAAAGACTATGAATTAGACTCAAAAATATTATGAACTTGTCACGAAAAATATATGAATTTGACTCGAAATAATACAGACTTCATCAAAAATCAATGAATTTGAGTCAAAATTTAAGGCGAAATATTTATGAATTTGTATCGAAATTCTATGAATTTTATTTGAAAGAAATTATAAATTTGCCTCGCATTTATATCTCGTCAGTCGCAACAGCTTTCCTCAGATAGTTGATAAATTCGACTGCGAAAAATCATAAAATTCATATTTATTTTATTTAACATCAAATACTCGAAAGATATAAATTCAACTCGAAAATAATTAGGATTCTGACTCAGAAATATTGTGAATTTGTGAGGAAAACCTATGAATTTGACTCAGAATTTAACCCGATATAATTACAAATTTCTTCTAAAAATCTTTGAAATAAATTTGTAATTTTGTGAATTCTCAAAATTTGACATACATAAAATTATAAATTCGCACCAAAAGGCTGTTGGTTTTGCCCGCAAAAGCTATGAATTTGTAACAAAAAAATGCCAATTATTGCTGAAATACTACGAATTTGAGCTGAAATACTACGAATTGATGCATAAAACCTATAAATTGATCTCAAAAATAATGTGTTCCTTAAGTAGAGCTTATAAATCATGTTGTAGATTTTTTCGCATCTAAATTACTAGGCACTTCTCTATGAAATAATAGCTAAAAAGATACAATTTATCAAGCTCCTTAATCTAACTATATATCTCCTCGATATCAAATCAATTCCATTCTATGAAAAACCTCTCTTACGATACACTCAGGCTAATGATCATTGCTATGCATACAAAACAAAACACACTCAAATTACCTCTATTAAGTAAACAGCTCTTCAATCAGGCCCAAGAAGGACAAGCAATTAGGATTAGACGATGATAGTACTTAGTTGATATACGGCAAATTGAGTACGGACAAAGACAAAACTTGCCATTCAGGCGCAAAACACTTCATTATCGATGAAGTACGTTCTAGCGAACTATTTAATACATGGGTGGCATAATGGTAAACGGGAGAAGAAGCAAATTATTTGCTAAAGAATCAAAAGTCACGTTCGTTTTCTTGTCTTACCGATTATTTTCTGTACTTTTTGTAGACTTTTATCATAGATAATGATGTTGTTACGGAAAATTATGAAAGACTTATGTTGGCGGAAAAAGGTGGGAGAAAATCATTAGGGATCAATGTTTCAAGCTCAGCTTGAAATAAATATTTTTCAGTTATTTTTCATAAGTATCTTATATTATTTTCCTGCATCCGAATAAGCGTGACTTTTTGCAAAGAATGAGTACAATAGTTACACATTTTTATCAGTAATATCAGTTGGCTACGTTTGGGACTAAGAAGTAAATTTTTTGAAGAATGAGGTCAGCACTTTTTATGAAAGCTTTTTAGTCCTAAACAATAATAGGAATTGAAATTAAAATTTCTTATGCCGAAAGTCATCGTTTAAACTTGTCTCTGTGTAACCTTTATTGGGTGTGGGGACTGAATTTAGTGGAGAATTCAATTTCAATTTATTGACCATGGTCAAGTTGAATCAAACCTTTAGCAATCAGTTCTAAATCTAAGTTTCGACAATGATTAAAGCCACCTTTACAACATTCACGAAAATTTAGGCATCACATTCCTCTTTTGAATGCACGTGCAGTCCTGCATTCAAAAAATTAAAATTGTGAAAGAGGACACATAACAAACTTCTCCTTTAAAAGACTCCCAAGTATGACTAGATGATACTTCATTTCATTAAACTGCTATGTCCTTCCAAATCATAGCTCGTGATTTGAAAAGTTATATCCTTTATATCTCTCAAATCTTTTACACGCTCCAATGACATCAAATTCTTCCTGTATCCTTTTGAATGCTATAGAGAACTGAAAACTTAATAAATTTTCAAAACTCCTTTTTCTTCTATCCTTCTGTCAACTTGTTCATATCCTGTTTCTTTACTTCCTAACGCCAAAGGATAAGAAATTTGCGCACTCAGCACATTTTTGCAGTCAAAGCAAACTATTTCCATTTGCCATCCCTATGTAAACATTTCTTCACATATCTAGACAAAAAAAATCACATTCAGCAAGTAGCTTAGTCGATGGAAATGGAGCGACAATACACAAAAAAAAAACACATTTATAGTAATTCGCACTTGCTTGTTAATGAAAAGATAGAAAGAAGAGCCTGCAAACGAAATTGTCCTACTCTAAGTTTGCTGAAGTTGTTTCATCTACAGATGTGGCCTCGACCAGTGCCGAGTTGACTTTTAGCGTGTTCGCTACCATTAAGGACAATGTTTATGCTTGGTCGTTGAGTTTTATCACGCGATCATTTTCTCGGGCTAATTTCTTTTCCAGAGAAAGAGTGGATTTTTTTCTGGTTACGTGTCGGCTATTTCTTGCTTCTGTTTCCGCTGTCTTCTGGAGGACAGTCATGAATCCTTTCGTGTTGAGTGGCAAAGAGATTGAAAATATTACTTTCAGTGACTCGAGGCATTGTTGATTTAAGGTGGATGATTAAAAGCGATTCACTCGTGGACGAAATTCTCGGAAAAAATGTGGAGGAACCGCGGTAGAAGTAAATTATTTTAATATATTCCTATCGTCTGATTTTTAAACAGTTCCCGTTTGATGTGCTTTTAATTACTGAACTGAGCCTACGCTTTCATACATCAAAAATAGATTTGCTAGAAATCTCCTTTGCAACGAAATCGAGAACGGTTTTTTTCACATATGAACCCCATCCTTACGCACACCACTCTGTTCCCAAGGAACCAACTTCAATTTTCGAACGAAACGTAAACAATAACAAGAAGTTCTTTGCCCATCACCAAGAAAACTGCTGCTTGTGCTCCTTGAGTACAATTTGGCCTACAGTTGCACAGAAAACTGGAACTTAAAACCAAGTGGTAGCAAGCTGGAAGGCATGTTTCCTTCCGTCAGCAGAACATTTGGAAACTATCCAAATTCACTAAGTGCCATAATGACTATGTGAGTGGAATGGGATAAAAGCGGATATTACATATATGGGAAATATTGTGGCATACAAACTTTCCTAAAATCTCATGTGTGAATACTCGATGGGTGTATGGCTGCCTGCCTGGTCAGATAGTCTAATGGGCAATTCAATTCTATTTTCACGTTTCGTAAAGGACGATGATGACAACGGCGCTGGCGGAAAAAGGCGTTCAACGGCAATATCAAATAGTTGGTAGTCTGTAATAACGGTTAATAATGTGAAACTTAGTTGACGACGCTATTAGGCTCTTTGGAAGCCTTACGAGAAAGCACTGTGTAATTTGTGCCCATAAAACTAAATGCAAGAAAGACACAAGCCCACGCAGTCTGAGTTGAATCATAGAGTGTGAGGGGGCAGTGGGGGCGGTGAGGGTGTTTCAATGTAGGCGGTCTAGAGACTAAATTCAGCTTATTATTTTTGCTGTCGATTCACATTCCAACGACGATTCGGTTCCACTGGGTCATGTGCTAATAAAGGGCAATCGGTTTAGTAGAAAATGCTTATACATACGCACTTGCCAAAGCGAAAACAAAATAAACGAAAACGTCGACGACAATGAAAAATAACGCTGGGACTATGAAAGAAAAGAACTAGTTTATGGTGTCATGATTGATAAGCACTCGGGTTGACCAGCTTATTGATTCTCGGACGCCACAGAGAAGCACTAATTGTATACAGTTGGGGACATGAGGGTGGTATGACTGTGTGAAAAAGATTTAATGATTAGGGCGAACATAAATTCATGAGACGTCATAAATCTGGGACACCATAGCCGGGTGATGGCGGGTCATTCGAATCATTAACAGATTTCCGAGTGTGAGGGTCAGAAATGATTTGTCTGTGTTTTGTCGACGAATGAATAAATTCCGTTAAATGTTGGCAAATTAAGCGGATTGGAATTGTGTTTATTTGATGAAATGTATGGTTAGGAAAGATGGGAACATAGGACAGATAAGGAAAATTATATGGCCTGTAAGGATGATAATTTTAGTTGACAATAGATGGCAATAATGACGTCATGGTTATATTTTTGAACGAAAGTGAAGTGTTTGCGTTTTATATTAAGCAGGCCGATGCGGAAGCGGAAAGCTTTTTTGTGCCTGAAACAAACGAAATCCTGCGTTAAAGCCAAAATAATTCAAGCCCGAAAAGGAAACTCATTACCAAATATTTGACACCTCTTCTTTGATAGCCATGACAATGTTGGTTTTATGACCTCGATACTTTTACTGTTTGTAGTAGAAATGTTTTCCATCGAAACTTTTCACAGATAAGTTCAAAGTATTTCGACAGTAATTCTATATTTTTCTGCAGAATTAGTATCGAACCTTAATTTGGCTCTGAAACATAATACAAATTCATTATCAAGTTGAACCACGTCTCCTGGACAGAGCAAAATATATATTCATTATTTGATTAAACAGAGAAGCTCGTGTGACTTTGTAAGGACAGATTTAGCCTTTCGTGTGGGGTCCCTGGTTTGAATCCAGGTGCGGACGAAGGACTGGGTATCGAGCTGTGAGCCAATCCAGCTCTGAGTGGGTATTTGGGTCAAATCAGGGACAAAGTGAAGCTTAGGACTAATCATTTCATGCTCGCAAATATTTCGATTCCTAATCCCACAGACCTCATTTATGCAGTAGCGTTGCAAATTTGTTTTTTCTTTGGCAGATTGCAATCATTTGATGCATCCATCCAATCACTTCTCACTTCTGCTATTGCTTCCTCCCATTACGAAATGAATCTACTCCAACTTCTAGTCTTGCCTTCAGTTCTTAGCTAACAAATGATCACAGCTTTAATTACATATCATACGTCAGTCTCACATATTCAACTCACCTACAAAAATTCGGGTCAGCAGGACATACAAATCATCTCAGAATGTAAGTGAAACTTGAAATAATAACTGTAGTCGTATCAACAGCTGCAGAAAAAAAAGCTTCACATAGGAGATCTCAAGCGCCTAAATAGAACACTAACAACAATACATTCTGTTCTTCTATAAACTTCACTCATAAAAACAGAAACACTTGTCCTTTACTACTTTTTTCTTCTTCCAGTATGTTGTTGGCAGGATACTCACACATCCTGACAGCAGCACACTTTAGCGCAGCAGCAGCAGACTCAGCTTTGTATCTCAGCTTAAGTAAAGATAAACACTTTATCATTCCAACGGACGCTCGACAGTGTTGTGCAACAACGAACGGCTCTTTATTAACGTGAAGCAAGGAATAATGAAGGGCGCACTCAGGACAATGATGATGGCGACGACGACGAGGATGAGGAGGATTCTGAAAAAAAGCAGGCTTTTAGGTTAAAACATCTTACGGGAGAAATAAACAAACGTAAAAACATGGAAAAAGAACAGACGCGCCACTAGTATTGTGTTGAAGTATTATTGCAACCAGGCGGCGCGGTAGCAATGGCAACTCGAAAGTCCGAAGTGGAGGTGGAGAAGACTCGCAAAAAAGAAATAAACATTCGCAGAATGACGCTCGCTTTCTCCGTAAGTTTCATCAGCATCATCATCGCCAGCATCTTGGCAACAAAAAACTGGGCCGATGGTCCTACTTTCAACAATAATACATCTCTCCTATTGCTTACCAGCTGCTAGTTGCTTGTCGTTTTTCGTCCTTTATTCGCCTTCTTGACTTTGCTTCAGTGGCTACTTTTGCCGTATCCTGAAAGAACACTTCTCCAACACTTGAGTTTGATATTTCGTCTAGGACTTTTCTTCTTTCTCTTTAATTACATTATTTGCTTGCATGGCGCTTTTGTGGTCTGACTGTTGCTACTGATTCCCGGTGAGTTCTTGTTGGTGTTGATGTCGCCAATGATGAGAGCTACGATAAAACCAAGTGGATACCTCCTCGAAATCCACCTACGCGAGTACCATCACTAAACAGATGACGGCACTCTTGAATTGAAGAAGTTTTGCCTTGTAATAAACGCGTTTCGAGGTCGAGATAGCAAAGCGAAGAGGTTAACAGATGCAAAGGATATATTAAAAAAAAACAGTAATTTAGTGGTGGAAATTCAACTGAATGAATGAAATGGTTTAAATCAATCATTCGAAGTTACGTGTGATTGGGGTCGTGTTGTGAACGTGCGGGTAAAGTTTTGAGTGGTGTGTGATGTGTTGAACTAAAGTTTCGAATTCTAATTGGGTTGAAAAGTCTTTAAAGTAGGTTGAATGCTCGATGAAAAATTCAATTGGAGGTTTGCGATAACTTTAAAATTTGTGTGTTAAGTAGTTAGCAGTAAATTGGCGAAGTCGATTCATTTTAGGTGAATGTATTTGGATTTGGAGAGGACTTTAATAAATAATATTTTTTAAATATAATACTACTATAAATTAGTAAACCTCTTAATTCAATTATCTAATAATTGGACTGGTTTTGGTCCTGTCTAAGGTTTCCAAAACGCTCGGAAATTCAAATTTATTGAGCTATATTGAGTCGAATCACCTTATTAACGACCGTCAGTATGGCTTGCGTGCTGAATGATCTTCTGGGGACTAACTTACATTTCTCACTGGATGATGCTTTTCTCCAAAGGTTTGGTGAAACAATAATCGCATTTTTAGATATTAGGAAAATTTTTAACAGAGTCCGGAACGTAGCTCTTTAAGTGAATTGAATGTTTCTTGGTAAATCTTTCCTGCTAAGGTGTTCTAGATGGACTGAAATCAGAAGTCCACACTACCAAAGCCGAGGTACCACAAGGTCCTGTTCTTTCTCCGACTATTTTGCTACTATGAATTAATCTCCTGGTTAAATTCCCTTTCAACAAACAATTTTTTTTTTACTAGATCATAATTGTAAATAATTTTGAAGGAGCTTCTGTGCTTCTAGCTTCTATAAGAGCGAGAGGATAACTTATTGATGTATTTTTTTAAATGAGCAATTGATTTTGGCTTTCTACCGGATTTTAAATATTTTATTTTTTGAAATACAGACAACTATTTGAAAAAATACTATACATAAACAATGTGTTGACCAATGCAAATACCGTAAAATCTAGTCACTATTTCCAAGCACTGAAATCATTTATCATCCACTGTCACTATAATTCATATGCATCACTTTCGCTAACTTTTTATCCATCACTTATATCATCAACAACTTGAAACTTTCTTCGACTAGTTTCAAGCTTAAACTCGAAAAATTACTACAAGCATCCATAAAACGTTCATGCTAGCTAATTTCACTGTAAAGATACTCGCTAATTTCCTCGCATTTAATCAAAACAAGATCACTTACCAGTCCAGAAAAAAAGCCCAGCATTAAATGCAAATTTATCAACATACAAAAAAAAAGTCTGAGAAAAAGTTGTTCCAACACTCGACACAAGAGAAAAAAATTACTCAATCCGAACTTAAGACCCCAAGAGGAGCAACAGACGCGAAACTTTAATGGGTTTTATTTGATACAAATTTGTGTCTGAGGTTACAATGAGCCATGAAAGTAATTTAGATACGCCAAGCCAACGAACGACGGCCGGCTTAATGTTGACCCTAGTTTGCGCATTGTTTTTTCTGTCGCGGATTTCAGGTCTTCGAAAGGTTCGTAGTGAATGTACTTAATGTCTGTTGATCCAGATTAAAGTTGAATTGTAGATTTGCAGCCAGGTAAGTAGTTGTTTGAGCGAGTGGGTTGGGCAGGATGGTAGTTGCAACTGGTTGAAATACTTCTTTTTGAAACAGTCTCGTTTTTAAAGTGGGCGAGATCTGAATGAACGGCAACAAAGAAATGAAACGATTGTTCAAAGTACTGCGAAATGAGCTCCTTCCATCAGTGTGACGATGCTGTATCGCGAACAATACTTTGAAGTCGTGACAAGAGCTCATTGTCGTTTAGAAATCACATTCACCTTTCAGAAAGAAACCTACTTGCTTCCATTTTACTTTTCTGGCACATGCCCTGCTTATGGTACTTGGAGCCGCCAATGGTGGATGTGAAACTTCCAACTAAGCACCAGAAAAAGACCTAAAAGCACTAAATCGTTTTGTACGCACAAATGTTACGTTGGAAATTCGATTTAAGCTTGAGTACCGGAGGCACGGTTACTGCTAATTGTAAGCTAATGAATGCGCTATTCAGTTCAACTGGAACAGTTGGGGCACACTTACTCGGATTGTGTCGATATTTGCTGGGAGACAAAGAGACTAGTTCGATTTGAACATGCAGCGATAATGTCCTTGCTATACGGAGTTAACAACCTGGTATTGTTTTGTTCTAGTTTACTTTTCATACTTTTTCGAAATAAATAGTGTTTGTAGATTGCAGCACTGGTTCGCTAACATAACTACACGAAAATATATATTTTTTATTTAAAACTGGCAAGGGTTCTTTGATGGTAATGACCATCGGCATAAAATTTTTTAACTGCTTGAATTGAATCACTGTATTGTTGCATGTTTACTGACACCTCAAAGCTACCTGAATAACGAATATAAATTTAGTACGGATTGTTGTTGCCTGGATTACTATACTGAACGTAGCTCAAATTTAATTTTGGTCATCACCAAGGCTGTAAACTAGACGGACACTGATCAATATTTGGAGCACAAGCAAAACGTTTTTGTCATTCGTTTGCATTTTCCAATGTTTCAGATCCTATAAACGAATGAAGACAACATAAATAGTCAAAAATACAATGTGGGATATGGAGAGATGTTTGGACATGAAATCGTGATACGTTTCGTTTGTATTACCAAACCGAAGGGTTTCTGTTCGTTCATCAAATTTAAAAATGAAATATGAATTCCGAGAGTAAGAGAACTGAAGCTTAAGTCCAGAAAACTACAGACATGAAATGGAAGACAAATCCGTGACGACAATAATGATAAACAGCTTTCAAAAAAAACCACGTCGAAATTTCCTTAGACTATGTATAGTACTACGATTTGTACAGTGCTAAAATTGAACTTCTTTGGAATTTTAACTTTTCTTGAAAAAGAAGAATTAAGACGATTAGATCAATTTGTTTGCACCGTACGGTCATGACAGCAACAAACACAATAAAACCATATTTTCTTTGAAAAATATCAAAAGCACATGCACAGCTATACGTACGTTTCGTAAGCATCACTTACGAAACTTCAGCGTGATCTACTTAAAATCTTTTTCAGCTTTAAAACTTTACGTTTAATCTTAAATTCCATTCCTCATAAAACACATAGCCCTGATACCAGGGAAATATATCCTCTTTCTCTTCTCCAGCCAGCGGAGTATTGTCAAAACTTCTTTCAATCTTCCGAAAACTTTTGCTCACATGAAAAACTTTATTCAACAACGAAAATGAGATTTCTGTCATGTTTTAAAGATTTCCTCCCCCCGAAAAAAACCCACTCACTCACTCGGATCCCTCTTTCGCTTTATATAATCTGAATGCAGTATGAGATTTATTATTAAAATTGTTCCTACATTCTCAGTCTGTTCGGTACTTGTGTCTACCTAGAAATGTCAGTTTGAGCGGTCTTATTATAATTATCGTCTGAAAAGTTTGTATTACGATGGTAGAAGTAGGAGAATGAGGAGAGTTGGGTTGTTGAAATTCACTGTGCTTCAGATATACATATACCTGCTCTATTGATTCGCTTTTCTCACTTAGCTATGCCATACATGCACATAATGTCAAGACGACCACCATCTTGGAGAGTTAGGGAAAAATGACTTTTAAGATAAATTGATTTTTGGTTACCCCGAAAAAGACGGAAAACGTTCGCGAGCTGGTTGAAAACTTTCAAGTTGATGCTGGGTGCTCTGTATGAAATTTTTTAGAAGACCTAACTGTATTAATATGAATATTAGACAGAATTTAAAGAAGTTTTAGAAGTTTTTGTCAAAGTGGAAGAGCAGCAGTGATGAATCCTTTGATGAAATAATGTTGGAAGCTTTGTGAAAGCTTTCGAGTGGAAAGGAGGTAGAAAGATGAGATTTGTGCATTTGAAATTTAAATAAAAGTGGTGAGTTTAGCATTAGAACTGCCCAGGGCAGTAAAAGGCTGGGATTATTTATGGAGATCAAATTCTTTTGATTATGATTTGTTTTTTATTTTTTAAACTTTTCATTTAATTTTTAAAAGTTGGATCATTTGGTGTTTTGACCCAGTTTTCTTCTTAAACTTGCTAATCATTCATCAACCCCTTAATAACTAGAGTCCAATGTCCAAAGATCTAATGACACAAAGCATTTAGAAGGTGTTGTTTTCTAGTGTTACAAATATTTGAAAGCAGCATGTCCTTTTTTAGTCTTAACTATAAAATTCAAATAATAGGTATGCACAGGACCTTGGAAGAGAGGAAACAAACACTGAAATTTGGCTTACATTTTTTTAAATTGTCCGTGAGGTATTGTGAAGGCTCAAGAAGGGTGTAGTACGGAGTAAATTGTAACGAATTTCAAATTCAAATTATAAATAAATGACAAAGATTTTTTCAAAACTAAAAGCCTGTGCGTACCCTATCATGTTAACACACCATTGATAAAGAAGGAAGTGTAGGGTAGATTTAGGTAAGGTTCGTGAAGAAGGCTGCCGGGAACGCAGCCAGCATTAGGCCATCGGTTTGGGCCCATTTGCCACCCTCATAGACAATCACACGCATTCACACTTACAGCCATGGCACTGACGGGATTCGAACCCGCAGACCTCGTAGCACGCCGCTTTTTGGCCTGACGCCTTAGCGAACAGAGCTACCGGGCCCCCTTTCGAAGTGTAGGGTACGGATGAACGATAAATAAATTGAGTGAAGGAGGTGCCAATAAAGATTACGTCGAAACAGTTGAGCATCACATTCAGAGCAAAATATATAAGAGCATAAATTGTTTAACATCTTTGTGGCTAGAACAGATCTATGCAAAGAACATTGCGTAGCATTTAGAGTCCTAGAATCGTTGTGAAAACCAGTTGCTCATTGCTCAAAAGTCATTCTGCAACTGTAAGCAATCGTCCATTAATTTTAGCACTCTGAATATTGTTGGACCATCACCGTACAAAAAATTGGGGTATTTAAAAAGAAAGGAAAATGGTTTATAAACAAACCAATAAGTAAAGTAGCGAAATTCGAGCCTTGCGGAACATCAAAAGTATAATAAAAAGAGGGGGAGAACAAGTGATACAAGTACGATTTTATAGGTAATTGAAAGTGTTGGCAAAGCATGTATATATTACATCCACTTTCCTTTCCTGATAGATAGCGGATGCAACAGTATCTGTGAATGACAGCAATTTGGATACTGTTGGATACTCAACGGATATCAGGCAATAAAATTCAACAGAATAGTGTGCATAGTATAAAAGGTTAGGTTGTGACGAATTGCCAATCTTCTTCAAGAGTTTTAGTGGGTTCCTTATTATCTTTACCTAACCTGGCTAATGCAGCTTGATCTGCTCCTGGGATGTAAAGCCAAAAGTACTGCCGTCAACAAAGCTGTGGATCGAAGTTGTATTGGAAGTTATAGATATGCTAAAAGAACAACAATAATAGGAGAGAAGGACAGAGCCATGTGGAATACCGGGCCTCATTTGAAAAGCGGAACATGCTCTTAGCACGCAAGCGGAACAACTTGCCTGAACAAACTGCCAAAGAAAGTATTCAGTCCATTTCACGGGGTTAGACCTAAGACTAAATACAAGATGCTTGACTAAGAAATTAGAATTCTATGCTAATTCTAAAACCCACTCACTCGAATCCCTCTTTCGCTTTATATAATCTGAATGCAGTATGAGATTTATTATTAAAATTGTTCCTACATTCTCAGTCTGTTCGGTACTTGTGTCTACCTAGAAATGCAAGTTTGAGCGGTCTTATTATAATTATCGTCTGAAAAGTTTGTATTACGATGGTAGAAGTAGGAGAATGAGGAGAGTTGGGTTGTTGAAATTCACTGTGCTTCAGATATACATATACCTGCTCTATTGATTCGCTTTTCTCACTTAACTATGCCATACATGCACATAATGTCAAGACGACCATCATCTTGGAGAGTTAGGGAAAATGACTCTTAAGATAAATTGATTTTTGGTTACCCCGAAAAAGACGGAAAACGTTCGCGAGCTGGTTGAAAACTTTCAAGTTGATGCTGGGTGCTCTGTATGAAATTTTTTAGAAGACCTAACTGTATTAATATGAATATTAGACAGAATTTAAAGAAGTTTTAGAAGTTTTTGTCAAAGTGGAAGAGCAGCAGTGATGAATCCTTTGATGAAATAATGTTGGAAGCTTTGTGAAAGCTTTCGAGTGGAAAGGAGGTAGAAAGATGAGATTTGTGCATTTGAAATTTAAATAAAAGTGGTGAGTTTAGCATTAGAACTGCCCAGGGCAGTAAAAGGCTGGGATTATTTATGGAGATCAAATTCTTTTGATTATGATTTGTTTTTTATTTTTTAAACTTTTCATTTAATTTTTAAAAGTTGGATCATTTGGTGTTTTGACCCAGTTTTCTTCTTAAACTTGCTAATCATTCATCAACCCCTTAATAACTAGAGTCCAATGTCCAAAGATCTAATGACACAAAGCATTTAGAAGGTGTTGTTTTCTAGTGTTACAAATATTTGAAAGCAGCATGTCCTTTTTTAGTCTTAACTATAAAATTCAAATAATAGGTATGCACAGGACCTTGGAAGAGAGGAAACAAACACTGAAATTTGGCTTACATTTTTTTAAATTGTCCGTGAGGTATTGTGAAGGCTCAAGAAGGGTGTAGTACGGAGTAAATTGTAACGAATTTCAAATTCAAATTATAAATAAATGACAAAGATTTTTTCAAAACTAAAAGCCTGTGCGTACCCTATCATGTTAACACACCATTGATAAAGAAGGAAGTGTAGGGTAGATTTAGGTAAGGTTCGTGAAGAAGGCTGCCGGGAACGCGGCCAGCATTAGGCCATCGGTTTGGGCCCATTTGCCACCCTCATAGACAATCACACGCATTCACACTTACAGCCATGGCACTGACGGGATTCGAACCCGCAGACCTCGTAGCACGCCGCTTTTTGGCCTGACGCCTTAGCGAACAGAGCTACCGGGCCCCCTTTCGAAGTGTAGGGTACGGATGAACGATAAATAAATTGAGTGAAGGAGGTGCCAATAAAGATTACGTCGAAACAGTTGAGCATCACATTCAGAGCAAAATATATAAGAGCATAAATTGTTTAACATCTTTGTGGCTAGAACAGATCTATGCAAAGAACATTGCGTAGCATTTAGAGTCCTAGAATCGTTGTGAAAACCAGTTGCTCATTGCTCAAAAGTCATTCTGCAACTGTAAGCAATCGTCCATTAATTTTAGCACTCTGAATATTGTTGGACCATCACCGTACAAAAAATTGGGGTATTTAAAAAGAAAGGAAAATGGTTTACAAACAAGACAATAAGTAAAGTAGCGAAATTCGAGCCTTGCGGAACATCAAAAGTATAATAAAAAGAGGGGGAGAACAAGTGATACAAGTACGATTTTATAGGTAATTGAAAGTGTTGGCAAAGCATGTATATATTACATCCACTTTCCTTTCCTGATAGATAGCGGATGCAACAGTATCTGTGAATGACAGCAATTTGGATACTGTTGGATACTCAACGGATATCAGGCAATAAAATTCAACAGAATAGTGTGCATAGTATAAAAGGTTAGGTTGTGACGAATTGCCAATCTTCTTCAAGAGTTTTAGTGGGTTCCTTATTATCTTTACCTAACCTGGCTAATGCAGCTTGATCTGCTCCTGGGATGTAAAGCCAAAAGTACTGCCGTCAACAAAGCTGTGGATCGAAGTTGTATTGGAAGTTATAGATATGCTAAAAGAACAACAATAATAGGAGAGAAGGACAGAGCCATGTGGAATACCGGGCCTCATTTGAAAAGCGGAACATGCTCTTAGCACGCAAGCGGAACAACTTGCCTGAACAAACTGCCAAAGAAAGTATTCAGTCCATTTCACGGGGTTAGACCTAAGACTAAATACAAGATGCTTGACTAAGAAATTAGAATTCTATGCTCTGTCAGAATGATGTAGAAAATGAACAAAAATGTGGTAGAAAATGGATAAAAATTAAAAAAAATATTTAGAAAATGGATCTCGAACTCACGAAAGTTTTGAAGACAGTGGCTATAAATTTGTGTTGGAAATATCCGTAGATTTTCGGTGGAACAACCACTTCGAAAGCCATATCAGGCAACATATTGACAATCTTGGAGAAGGTGGTTAGTTTTCAGATATTTCCACCACTGTAAGCTGATGGATTTTTTGAAAACCTATAAGAGAGTCAAACCAACTGCTGTTGATTTTTATTTAGGGCAATCTATGGTAGGAAAATAAGATTTTTTTGGTGCACTTAAAATTTACTAGCACAACGTCTTTTTGCCCTTGAGCATTGACAATATAATAAAGGAAGCCCGAAAGGCTAGTCTGCTAAAAAATTTTATGAATTTCAAAAAAAAATAGCAAGAAGGGTTATTTAGTTTTATGAATTATATAGGGGATCCATGAGAGTAATGTTATTCAAGCTAGTTATTCAAGCTAGTTTTAGAGAGAATGTCTTAGTGATGGCTACACGTGCTGGGGACAAATATTTTTTGGTTCAACTAAAGGGAAAAATTGCCTAACTTAAGTACTAAACTAAAACAGACGTCATAATTGGGAAAAATAATTGATTCAACAGGCAGCTTAAATTTAAAACGCCACTGATTTCCAGTTAACGATCAACATAAAATTTAAAACTATTCCATTTATTATTTCCTTGCATCTCAATCACTCGTTTTAAGTAAACAGCATGAAAATATCTTCGAACCGAAAGATGCTTTCACAAGCGCACAAACAAAACTAGAACACCTATTTATCCAGACAAGTGCCTTAGATTCAACTAATACGAACCAGATATACAAAAGTAATTAGCTTAACCCAAATATTACAAAAACTATAAAGCTCCACCAGCAAATCATCATCGTTAACCATCTAACTCGACTAATTCATTTTCAAATATTTACTAACAATTTATCGTCATTCAATTATTTCTCTTGGTCTCATCGGTGCAAATTGTCTAATCAATAAACATTTTCGCATTTCTTTCGACACAACTAACATCGGTTGAGGCAGGTTGGTATTCTTTCCTCTGCATTCCGTCTTCCTTGGGCGTTTTTACGATATTTCCAGACGCTTCGATTCGAATTTGAGAACTGTCGGGGGATCAATAAATAAAAGTAACCATCAAAACCGTTTTCATTTCTATCTTTTTTCTCTCTGTCGATCCGAGGTAATGCCGAGTGCGTTGTCTGAATTTTGCTTGTTCGCGATGTTTACTTAGCCAGTTAATGGATGCTCTTCAACGGCGTCGTTGAAGAATGCTGTATATCCATAAGGAGTACGTCACCAAAATACATAGAACACTATGCACTGGTAGGTTTTGTGACTATGGGATGAATACAAGTGGAGATACAAGTTGAGCTTGCGCTAATAAAAATGTAAGCTGATATCCGAGATAGCGTTGGTGTGACTATGAATTTGAAAAGTTTAGCGACAAGACAGCACAGATTGTGCATGTGTCCTTGAATGAAGACAAGATGCAAAAGTTTGTGGTAGGCGAGAAGAGCGGGGGTGTGTGTAATGTGTACACATATGCAAATATTTTTAGCGAAAAATTGTTTGGATTTGTATATTGGACGGAGTGAAACCTTTTAGAAGACTTTGGTGCATATGGAAACATAGGATTTGAATTTCAGGATAGTTTTACAATCATTTTCCGATCTGTTTGCATTTTGGTGAAACCGAAAATGTCGTATACTTGAAGTGATTTGTTTTTTAGTATTTGGGGTGGTTATGTACTAGGACGTCGCTTTAAAACTGATTGAAAAGATTGAAATTTTATGATAGAGTAAGCCCGATAGTATTTTCTACGACAACAATTGAATAGTTCAGTGAGAAATTTTGTCGCAATGATGTCGGTGCAGAAGGCTTTCAAAATCCAATTAGGTTCGTTTCGCACTTAATTGGGAGATCTTCTTCATTTTTGAAAACCTGTGCAAAACAAATCCAAATATTTCAACACTCAAATCGCAGCACTAAGTGAAAAAGTTGTGAATAAATACCGAAAATCTAAATCCAGTTGATAATAAAGAGGTTAGGATGAAACGGGACGAATATAAATATATTTGTAGAATTTCTTGTGTTATTGTTCGCTGTTTTTTTACATTTTTTAAAAATCAGAATATTCAAACTTGAATAGTTGAATGTGTACTATTTCTACTTTTGATTCAGTATCATTTCATTCAAACCACTCTTTCGATTAAAATTTTTTTGGACTTTATTGAACATATCAGTATCTTATTTTAAATTCAAAACTGGATTACAAAAAAATAGAGATACATTTTTGAGAGACATAATTAATATTTTCTTGATTTTTGACAAACAGAGCTATCGGTACATTCTGATTCTCCCTCCATACAATGAATTGACATTTTTATCTTGAAACTACATGCAGTATACCTCTTCACAAACAAAGCAGCTAACCATTTCTCTGCTTCTCATTTCGTTCCTTCTTAGTCTAAGTAATAATTCAGATTAATGATTTAGGAAATACAGAAAATAAAAACAGATGCACAACCACAAGCACTGTACATCGTCAAAATTGCGAATGACTTTCTCTTTTGTTTTAATCAATACGCTTTTCCTTTCTTTATCTAAGATTTTTCACTTGTCTGACTGCACTATCCAACTGGTTTTCAACATCGTTTTATAGAAATAACGACCGTTTTCACTGAACAATCGTTAGTTGTTCTGACATCCAAAGCTGAAAGCGAAGGAAGAAAGGAGACTTCAATGCGTTTCCATTGTCGTCGTCTTTGTACGATACCTTTTCACGTCTACCTGAAGCTCCCAAGTCAGTAAAAGCTGATAACGCCCCGTTTCAAGAGCACTTCGTCCTCGGAATCATCAATAAGGATTTTATCGAAGACTACAAACGATGGAGTATACGCTGAAAGAAATATGGAGTGGATGCTGTCGAATACGTACTTTTAACGTTTTTCAATGAATGTCGTCTATCTTTTCGGTTGTTCTAGACGTTGACGACGTTTATACATAAAAGACAGTCAGTCTATGATTCATTAGTTAGCCTTTAGCTTTTTACTGATTGTTCTTGACTTGTACTGCCGTTTTGCCGTGCAGTCTTTATTTCAATTTCGATGATTCTCTTTATTTCATCGTTCAGTGATGTGTTTGTGCAGTATTTCAAATATATATTTCTTTCAGTTAGAGAGGTGGTAGAAAACGTATTGTGGCAGGTAAAGATTAGAAGCGAACTACAACATGTAGGTACTTGGATTGTCAGTGAATCGGAAAAATCATGAAATACGAGGAGAGACGTGACAAAGAAATTATTTTTCAAACATTTAATTATTTTTGTCTTGGGATATGAGTTTATTGAAAAAAAAAGCTTTTAAGGGCTTTATCAATACCCGTTTTCAAATCTTAACTAATCTGTGAAAGGGTTTTTGCAAAGAATAATAAGTAACAGCTGATTTTAAGTACTGTCCTAAAATGTCACTGGAGCATTTCACGTGAAGTGGACCACGAAAAAAAGCCAAGGTTTTGGAATTCGTTCATATCGTGCATAATGGTACTTTCAGAGGATATGAACGTGGACACATTTTTTTTCTATGAGGTTTAGTTGCCGGATTATCGGCTTCTGAAAAATTGACGATATTGATGAAAGAGTTTTGTGGAAGCCGATTTTGAGATATAAAATAAAATATTAAGAGCATTAAACAATGTAAAAATTGTAAAAGAACAGTTAATTTTCTATACCAGTCAGTATGTTAAAAGCTTTTAAAAATTTTTTTTGATTCTCAAAAACTGCTCCAAAAAAACCTGTCATCGATTCCGTCAATTCTTTAGATGCCGATAACTCGGCACCTAAACATCATAGAAAAAAATTGTGTTTTCACGTTCATAGCCTCTAAAATTACCATTATGCAGAATATGAACGAAATCCGGAGCCGAGACCTTTTCTCGTTGTTAGCTTCACGTGAAATCTCCCCACTATTATTTTACAACTGTCACTACTACTATATTCGCATAGCTTTTATTTTCTGTAGTTAGAATTTCGTAGCCAGTGTCTCTCTTGGAAACGAATTTGTGTAAATTCTTATAAATATCCGAATGAGTAAACGCAGATAACTTTTTAACAGCCCAATTGAAATATTGTCGAAATCATTAGGCTTATTTATCACCATGTTTCTATTAAATATTCATCTTAAGCATTTAACATAAACCTTAAATCATGACCATATCTATGCATTTTCACACATTCACCCCTTTAAAAAAATCCTATCACTCCACCATAATTGAAAACACTCTAGTTCAATGATTCTCAACCAACGAAAGGAACAATGAATCCAATCCGAACATCGAACCAATATCGATCAAATCAAATTCACATTGCCGAGCCTATAAAATTCCGAACATCTTCGGCCTTTCAACGAGCACAAGAAGAAGGAAAACATATATATTAACCATCAAAGTCCGATTCTCATTGTAATGAATCATGTCATCGTCTTCTTTTCACTCAGGCCGGTCGACACATATACTACATCTTCAACAGAACAGACCATAAGAAAACCTTTTTCGCCCTACAGTAGATTCCGATTCGTTTAAGCGGATAGCATCCAGTTGTTGTTGCTGTTTTTTTCGTTCCACATCACCCCCATTGCTCGTTCTTGGCCCTTCATAAGAAACAGAGCAGAATGGCTGCACAAAATGTAACAGCATGGCATGCGACGGCAATATGTTTATTCTTCCATGAAACCCCAAAAAAACCGCAACGTCTTCAATCGCCTGGAGAATATTCGACCAAGTAATACCCGATCAAACGTTTAAGTTAATCCTGGAAATGGACCCGATACGTCCATTCAGCATCCCTGTGCGGCCGACAGACTGGTCGACCATTTTTCACTGAGCAATTGTCTCGACAGTAAATCAATATCGTGTCGTCGAGTTAAGTCCTTGTTACGTTTGACTTGGATTGATTCTTGCAACTTTCGGCGGAAGAAAATGCAACTACCGTATTGGCAAGGATGTGATGACTGAATGAATGTTGTTGTAAATATCGTATGAGACTGATATTATGGTCTGCTTGCTGCTCCTTCGTTCTAGGTTAGTCGCAGGAATCAGAATGGATAGCATTTCTATGAAAATCAATTTGAAATAAGAGTCTTGGAAATGTATTGTCCTTTTTTCACCAGAAAAGCGAAGTTCTACTTTATCCTTTAAGAGCTCTTTCCAAGTTCATCAGAATATTACTTTGTCACGAGAACGTGAACGAGTGGCAACGGTCAATGCAAACAAGGGTTCAATTTGGAAAAGATCAAACTTTTCATCCACATTGAAAATGAACCCATATGCAAAAGGTGAAACCTCAAAACCACAGGCTGGTTTAGGAAATTCGGTTGTCCTCGTGCCGACACTTCGAGGAAGTGTGTCAGGAATAGTCTGAGAAAAGCCTTTTTCGAGCCCTATATATATATATATTAGACACAACTGGACAAGTTGATCCAAAGCCTTAACTGACCGACCCCCTTCCAATCCGCTTCTCAACTCTGTCAAATTAAACAAGGAAACACATCTAATGCAACGTTATATATTATCGATACATAGACTATCATTATCTTGGAATATTTAGGATCCAACATCAGCATGTACCAGTAGTGGTATTTTCGAAAATTTATTGCTATCGAAAACACCCTGGACGAACACATTTATCGAGTGTCCAATAAACGCAGATGCGTAGGACATATGCGGCAAACGCATGAACATATCGATACATAATATAATAATTCAATGCTCCTCGTTCAACAATGAGCAAAAGACCAAATTGAAATGGCACAAACTAGCCCCAGAGACTTCATCACATCGTACAGGTCTTAGAACAGATAAAAACACGGACAGGCAGCAACGAACAAATTATGTGTCCGTCGGATAATATCAGTACTAATTTATGTCTCATTTAGTTTGATTAACTAAGTAAAGGACGAAAATGACAAGAAGAATGTCGTATGGGACATGATGATAGTTTCGTTTATCTTCTGACATTTGCAGTACATTACACCTAGTGAGAAAGAGTCGGCGTGAAAGATGCGTGGAAATGATTTTTTAATGCGGTGGAAGTGAAAGATTTGTAGTGCCAAAATGTCCTGAAAAATTGAAATATATTCATGCAAGGAGATTAGAAAGAAAAAAATAGTGTTTTTTAGTAGTAAGTTTCGAATCAATTTTGCAATATCTATTAGTCTGAGGACTGAATAAACTTTCTTTAAAAAAAAAATTGTAAATAATTTCGCTCCTTGGAGGTATGTACATTTGGGTGGTGTTTTTGGTAAAGTTTCGCTATTCTAGTTTTGAATGGGGAAAATTATCCAATCTTGGATTAGGCAGTTGGAGGAATGTTTTAGCACACAAGGAAGATGGGCACAGGGCTTAACAAGGGTATTTAGAGCACGAAAAAAATGTGTAGCTTGCGAGAGCAACCATAGATAGTAACAGCATCCCTTTAAAGAAGTGCTGTTGTCCTGGCCAGTACAGACTGCAATTTACGCAGGATTCTACATTTTGATTTGAAATACCATCTCTTCAAAATAATGAAGTCCCGAGAATAGAGGCCAGCTGGCTACGACTACCACTAAAATCTGTATCAGGAAATGATCGCAATGATCACTCTCGACGTAGATTTCTTCTTGACGTGCACTTTGGCCGCAGGGCCAATTTGTTAGAATAGCCAATCATTCACAAAAGGAAAATATCACAATTTGGTATGAAATCGCCATACTTCTTTGAGGAGAAGGCGTTATCGTGTCCGATTGTTCCATCAGAGTGGAGCTACAGCTACATTAACTGACATTTTTGAAAGATTTTTTCCCCGAACGTTTTATCTCTGCAAGGGGTGATGTGTATTGTCAGTAAAATTAAAGGTTTGTGATCTTTATTTCTTTGGGAATATCTGAAAGAAAAAGTGTTAAAACGTCGCCCTCACGCTCTACTGGAGTTAAGGGAACAATTTAATGAAGAAGTTAATGATATAGCCAGCGGTGTTTGGGAGCGAACCGCTCAAAGTTTTTAAGCTTGCTTCCAATACTGTGTTGCTTTTGACGGCTGCCATCTGTAACTTCAAGACGGTAGCCGTCAAAAGCAACACACTGTTGGAGGATGATTATTAAATGGTATGTATTGCTAACTTCAAAAATAAAAACATGTTTTCCCGTGTATCCGTAAATAACTTTTTTAATGAGTAGCTTGATCTGATCAGTCGGTCCCAGGGACCATATACACTGGTGGTCAAAAAAATAAATACACCCCTTCATTTCCCAGCAAACAGCTGTTTTTGACAACTTGCAATACGTTGCAAGTAGTTTCACCTACAGGAATGATGAGTTTAGGTCCGGAAAAGGTTCTCGAAGCAAGGAACGATATCCTAAGGTATTTTTTAGACAAATCAGTTGGAGTATGTTGGTTAAAGGGTTAACTTCGCGTTAGGCGAAATAATATATCAGTGTTTGTTGCTAAATTTTCTGAATTATTTGTCAAACTTATTTCTTGAGGTAAGTCAACTTCAAATTCTTCAAAATAGCGCGAAATTCTCCAACTCTTCAATCACTTCTAGTTCAAACATGGATCGAAATAAGCACTGTTTTCCAGAAAAGAGGGTTGAGATTCAAAGTCTTAGGGATGGCGGTTACTCTCTCCGTCAGATGGCGCAAGTTGCTCACTGCTCCTTGGGAATGGTGCAATATGCTCTAAAGAAGGATACTCAAGAAAATCGAGGGCGACCACGGAAAGCGAACCCAGCATTGGATAAAAAAATCGTGCGACCTTTAAGGAAAATCCATTTGCCTCTTCTTTTATGATTTTCCGGGAAACGAATGCTGATGTTAGCGCGAGGACAATTCGCCGAAGATTAGCAGAGGCCAACATTTCCGCTCGATCATCTAGAAAAGTACCACTGCTCAATGAAAAAAAAATATACAGAGCCGACTAGATTTGCCAAAGACACATTTAAACTGGAGCGGAGAAGAAGTGAAGAAAAAGTAGCGTACCTAATATCTCATGGAGTGACGATTGTAAATTTAATATTTTTTAGATCAGACGGAAATGAGTATGTGAGGCGTCTTTCCAAAAAAAGTCTTTGATCCGCAATACACCAGAAAGACCGTTAAACATGGAGGACGAAGCATTATGATATGGTTTTCATTTTCATGGCACGGCGAATACCCAATACATTTGATTGAGGCCATTATGACCAAAGAGGGATACTTGGACATCTGGGAGACCATCATGCCGCCTCAATGGACATAGCAGCAGAATAACGATCCGAAGTATGCTGCGAAAATAGTAAAAGATTGGATACAGCGTAAACAAATTTCACTTCTCGATTGACCTTCTGGATAGGAGAAAGTAGGAATTAATACCAAAGCAAAGCTGTAGTCGTTTGGTAGGCTCAATAATATTTCCAACACGCTCCACGTTATTATTGCAATAGACGGCACTATTTGCAATGTATTGAAAGCTGCTAAAAATAGCTGTTTGCCGGGAAATGCAGGGGTGAATTAATTTTTTTCGACCACTAGTGTATGTACCTTGGTTGTGTCGCTTAAACCACTTATTTACAGAAGGTAAAAAATGTAGAAAAAAAATTTGCAAAAATGTGTACATTATAAAAAAAAACATTTTTATTTGACTTTTTCTCCCGAAATTTTATGTCACTTGTGACAACAACCAATAAAAAAGCTATTGTGAATAAATTTTTGATTTGAACGAGATTCTTTAGATTCGAATATTTGTCTTTCGGATACTTTTTGAACCATAGGTGTAGCGATAAAAGAGAGCTTAAAATTTAAATTAATGTTTAAAAATGTTCAGCAATAAAAGAGAGGTTAAAATTTAAAGATTATTTAGGGTTAACCATGGAGCTCAGCTGCAGAATTTTCGGCTACAAAAGACTACGCAAGAGAACCATTAATTTAAAGTATACTTTAGCCAAAGAAGGCTGTATTTGCATTATATAGTATATTTAATATATCTGTACTTTTAGTTTCTTTTCGACAGACGTCTTCAATTGATTTAGGTCAGGCTATTTTGGATTCGAATAGGGTGACATTTTCGCGGCCTTATAATTTTTCCAACCACTGGCTAGTGACAGATGAACGTCAAGCAAAGCGAATAAAATTAATTAGTTCAATTTGAGAATTTATATTAAATTTTTGATACCATCTATACAATTTTTCGAACACATTTGTTCAAACAAATACGAAACTATCAAAAGCAAGTTGAGAGATTGTTTATTTGGCCACTACGGCTCTAACTGTATTTCCGAAAGAGCGAAAAAAAAATTGACTTTAGTTTCAGAACTAGCAATTATTACCACCACACGTGGTCATAGATAAGTATTTTAAACAAAATTTTTGACCACTTAGCGATGGTGCCGTGAGATTTTCTCGGCAAACTTTTAACTGGAATCCGCCGTGTTGCATCACTACCTTGTGGAGTCTAACTACACCCGGTATTTAAGCCAGTTATTTTTTCAAAATTCAGAATCGGTGGTCCCCGTTGTCTTTAGAAGTAACTATTCGGCTAGACGAGATGCAATTAAAATCATCAATTTGTAAGTAAAAGTTCCCGTTTTTTACAACAAAAATCTGTCACCACAAATCATTATACAAGTAAACATATTCAATAATTTTTCTGAATAAATTTTCCAATCCTAATGGAAATCTTCACTTACCTATAGTTTGAATCCAATTGAATTTTTTCGATAGCAACGTTTTCGAATTTTGACGGGCTCGTCGAGCGTGCCCAATAATGTGAAAAACCAGTATCAGATCTTTGCGCTGTAAACCGGCATTTTAACGTTACATTTTCACCTTCCCGGGTATCTATCGATTCATCTGCATGCGTTAGCGTGAATATTGTTAACACTGTAAAAAAAAGAATGAAAAATGTTAAGGTTAATATTTTTTGGGAGTAAATGTACAATTTAGTTTGAAGAGTTAATTGTTTAAAGTTTATTATTAAATATTTATTGCTTCAGAAAATTTAAACTAAACTAGCAAAAAATTTCATGTTTTGATAATTCTCTTAAATATAAAACAAAATAATTCAAATCTGTTCATTAGTATTCACTAAATAGCATTACAAATTTTACTTTAATTTTTTTAGTTTAACTTAGATGAATATCCTGTGAGAGCTGAGATGCTAACACTTTTGCTACTAGTCAAAAAATCATAAACTTTTGCAAGACTACACTTCAAAGTTATTTTCTATCACATGATTTAGGTTTCAATTTGGTTTATTTTTTTTTTTTTTGAAAATTTGTGACATTTTCCCTTCCTTTAATTGTATCCTTTCATTAAATTCCATTGAACTAATTTTCAAACATGGATGAAAAATTTCATTTCTTCGATATATTTTTCTCCTACTTTTCTATCCTAATCGGATCATATCAGATTTATTTCAACACATTCGTTTTTCTTCGACCACAAATCCCACAGTCTCCAATCACTTTCTTGGAAAAATCACAAATAAGAGATCGATATTTTTCCCGAATAAAACATAACGCTTTAGATGTTTTCAAATCTATAAATGATATATGGTAGAGATTTGTTTCAAAGGTCTCGAATCTCTTTGGCAAAGAATTTTTCCGATAGCTATAATAAATAAAAGAATTCGGTCTCGGTAGAGTTAACGAGAACGTCAGTGATTTGAGAATGACATTTTCGAACGTTTCGGAAATGCTTCTATCTTTTTGAAATTTTTACTGCTACTTTAACATATACAAGCTTTCAGGCTACGACTCAAGTAGTTTGAGGACGTTTTTTCTATTTGAATGTAGAACCAGGCTTTCAAATTAAAATTCAGTCATTACAGACCTAAGGTAACAACGAAAAAAGAAATGTATTTACTAACAAATCATCTGGTCTTTGCTACTATCTTTCTAAGGAACAAACAATACCTCTAGGGCTAAGTACACACTCGAAACAATACAATTGCCCCCCTTATTATAATTCGATTACTAACTGCATGGGAGGAGTTGATGTAGCCAGAGAGGCTGAGGTGATAGCACATAGAGTAAAATCTCATAGGCACTTAAAACAAAGTGTCCTGAAGGGAATTGTTTCCAGAAAATTCAATTCCAGATGACGCGGCTGTGATAATAACGATGATACCGATGATAATAATCCGATGAAGCATTACGCCAGATTATGATCTTGATTCGTTACAGTTCTTCTGTCCTTTCGCCTTCGTCTGATACTTCGTCTTGACTAGACTAAGCATCCAGGTCAGGGAGCTAAAATACTTTCTTTGTTGCTGTCTCATCGTCTTTGCCGTTGACTGCTTGCCAAGCGATGACTATGCAAGTGGAAAGCAGCTGTGAGAGGCTTTAACGTAATTATGTTCAGAGATCTTCCCAACAGGGGTATGTTATATGCTGCAGGATATTTTACTGCAACGTGTACTTGAATTACTTCGTCGCGAGCATATACTTTTAGTTACGCTTCCAAGTATATTTCTATCTGGAACAGAAATCAAGTTCACTTCAAGAGACTATTAAGTGGAATCTCGTCACCCAAATTTTGCTTTATATTCCAAATTGCTCATCTCGTCGTTCCATGCACTGCATGTCTCCAGACGAATGCCTTATTAAAGCGCAGCTAATAAACAGTAATAACCAAGACCTTATTAGATTAATCAAGTGACTGTAGTTAATGTCGTCGTTGGTAATGAGAAAATTCTGTTGTGGAAAATAGCATTAAATGAATAGTATGTTATAAAAATATTCGATTGCATAAGGATATATATGAGTTCGGAAAATTAAACCCAAAAAAGTTTGGTTAGTTCCTTAAACCTATCGACTGGGGGAAGGGTGTATTGGCATGATATATAGTTGAATTTGTTTGCCAAGGAAATTCGAGATTTTTGAGAGGTTAGAAAAATAACTGGTAATAAAGTAGACTGTGCATTATTAATTTCATGGGGAAGGGCTTCAAAACAAGTGAGCCTGCTGAAAACAGATCCAAAAAAATAATATTCACTAACAGCGTTCAATTAAAAAAAGTAATCGTAAAGAGAGTTCGATTATAGAGAAAGTTTAATTAGAGAGAGAGAGAGAGAGAGAGAGAGTTTGATTAGAAATCAAAATCAGTAACTATTGCTTTGCTTCTGACAGCTTGCTGTCTCTGTATTAAGTTTGTCTCTCTTAACGTTAATTTATTTAAAAAATAAGGTAAATTAAACTATTTATAATTAAAGATACGAGTATATTATCCATCATTTCATACAAAATCTATTTCGTCTCTAAAGCAAACGTGGTTGTTATCTTTCCAGTGTCGGCTTGAGGTGCTCAAGCTACTCGTAGTAAACCTCTTTGTTTATTGCTTGGTTAGGGTGGTCTAAAATCTTCATATCCCTCCATTTAGGGGGCATCAGCCTTAATGAATTTATACCTCCTTTAGCCTGAAGTTTTGAGTTATCTTATTTGTCTGCCCATTGTCTTCGGTCGATGCCATTTTTTAGAGGACCTATTTTTTGTCACCAGTTACTGTCCGGTCCAAATATGGGTCATTTTACGGACGTCAAGAAAGTTGCTGAGGAACCGATTGGACTTCGAAATTTCAATGGAACCCATTGACCAAACTTGAGGATTTTCCTAATGGCATTTAATATTCGATGAATGTTTAACTGGCCAAATCATAACTTCTTTGGTGGATTTTCGACAGTTATGATAAGCTTTTTTCCACTTGGGATCGCAGGACATGTTATTCATGCTCTGCAGGCCAAGATGTGCTAGTAGTGTGTAGTTTCCGCTTCGAAATTTTCGGAACCATCTTACACTTCATCTCAACCCATTTCGAAGCTTCGACCTGTCGTCTGATTTCATATCAGTATTTTCAAAACAGCAGAAGTTAGTCTTCAAACTCCTTCAGCACATATAGACTAGCTTCTAAAGTCCTTGATATGATATTTTTGAAGCTTTTAACTGATCGAATTCACGATTCCCAGTTGCGCAAAATTAATTTATAAAAACCATTACCAAAAAGTACCCAAAACTTTAATGCAACACTTTTATCTCACAACCTTAGTCCAACTTTCTTAAAATATATTTTAACCTGAAATACTCGCTTCCATCTACTATCACATTCAAAATTCAAGCACATAAAATAAATACTCATAAAATATTCCATTTAAAATACATCCTCTCATCAAACCAATTGAAACTTTCTCATTACTTATTCAAGTCATATAGTTTTTTTCTACGAACCGAAAAAAAAAATTAAGATAAAGACCACCTGCTCCAGAAAGCATCCTTGACTGTATGTATCTCTCAAATTCAAGCCAGTCAAGCTCTTAAATACAACAAAATCTCCATCACGTCATCATTTTTCTAGATCGTTTTGTATTCCATTGTGATGACTACCAACTATTCGAAAAAAAAAGATCTACACATACATAAGAAAATTAATATTCTATAAACTTCGACGTGGACTGCTTGTTTGCTATGCCTGAGATAATTCTGAAAAAGGATATGAAAGTGAAAAGGGATATAGAAGTGGATATAGATTTTCTTAATGGAAAATGGTTAAATGTTCGACAGATATGTTTACAGGGAGCAGCTTCTGCTGCTCCTGGTCGCTACTCTGTCAGCTAGAAAACAGGACTGTTTTTTTTTGCAGGATTTGAGTGAATAATTTTGACTCTGAGCCGACGAGTCTGTTATGACTACACTACCTGGCACTAGAGAAAATTGACCAATATCCGGAAAAATGATTCTTCTCTATCGTTTTGTTAACTGATTCGGACGGGTGGATTAGTACGTGCTTGCAAAGGATTCGGAAGTGGATATTCTTTAATTGGTATTGTATGCGATGTGGGAGTGTATTGATTTTGAAGGTTTTCGGGGCTTATCATGATCAATGAAGCTGAGGGTTGGATGGTTGTTATTCGGATGAGGGAAAAGAAATTGTGTATACATTATTATTATCCAAAATTATATGGTTGCATGGTGCTTTTCGTCTAATCTCATACCTGCATCTTCTTGTACATTAAGTACAACCAAGAGATTCACCTTATCTCTGAGGAAGCTATGTACTGAATTTTTCATCACGTTCAATATTTCTCGGTTCCGGCTGTGTGTAGATATGTGAAGAAAATGCTTGGATGATCTTAGTATGAGCCTTGGTGTCAGTGTGGAATATAAGGTGTTTTCTCTTTCCTGGCTCGTCATATTTGCTTGTCAGTCACACATTCAGGAGGCTCATCCCACACTGCATTATTGGCAGTAAAGCAACGGCAGTCTTCTATTCTTCCGCGTAATAAGACAATTCTTAAATAAAATACTCACGTAATTGTTTCGTGAGAACGTTCTGCAATAGGACATGCCGGGAAAAAAGACGGGCGCACAAAGAAAATAACATCTAAAGCTACACATGTGTGTACATGGGTGTACACAGAAGAGAATGGTATAGATACTGAGGAAATACAATAGAACGTGCAACAAACACACAATACAATTGGCCTAAATTAAACAAGACTTTATAGTCATAATGGAATAAAATACACAAGGGAAAATAGTGGCAAAGCTACTGCTGCTGCTGATAACTGGTACTCTGCCACTCTGTTGCTGATGGAGCCGGCTGCCTGCTGTTTGTTGGCTACAAAGATTTACTTCCGTGCATGCATGTATGTCTATTACATGAAATGCTCCCAAGTGCTTTTGTGTTATCAGTTGGTGCACTGGAGCTAGGCAGCAGCTTAGGGACAAATGGTAGTGTTACCGATTGAAATGTATTAGGGATTTGGATGATTGGGTTTGCGGTGTTGGAAAATGATTGGAAAACGTTACTGGAAATCGTCGCCATTCGATGTGATTGCAAATTAGGTGGTGGACAGTACATAATAGTTTAGCAAATGGTGGTATTGGATGGAATTACATTTTTTGCTGGGGTTTTATCATTTGTGGAAAAGTTGTGAAGGATTTTTAATCAATATTTTAATAAAAGCGGTTGTTTTTTTTTAATTTTATAATGAAATCTTTATACTTTGGAATCGCACAGGTAGAGAACAAGCTCTTTTTAGGCCATAGCTTTTACTCAGAATGGTGAAATTCCAATTTTAGCATTCAGCAAAACTGAAGAAATTTGCTCTATTGAATCATAGTATTGCACATATAATTGGTCTTGCGACAAAAAAGCTTAATTTTTTCCGATGGGCAAGACCTTACCAATAATGCTAAATATAATAAAACTACGCAACAGTAGAAAAAACTCACCAAAATAAATCCAATACCACAGGAAGCAAAATATTATTTGAATGTTCTGTTTTTAAATCAAGTTCATAGATTTTTGATACAAATTAAATTTTTTTTTCGAGTCAAACTCATAATTTTTTCAAATCAAATTCAATATTTTGTCAAGTCAAATTCATAGATTCACGAATCTCAATCGTATTTTTTTCTATTTCGAGTCAAATTCATATATTTTAAAGGAAAATTTATAAGTGTAGCCAACTTGACATTAGTTAATGATTTTTAAATAACAAACTATGTTTCTACAATTTTAAGTGGAAAGTGGAATTCAAAAGTTTTACATTAAAGCATAATATTGTCTTGAATAGCTTTAGATTCCATATAGAAAATCATGAATTTAAATTGCAAAATGTGAGCTTCTTTTTTTCTCGTTCTAGATGGTAAAAAAAATCTTCAAAATATACTCGGGTCAAAATTTTAAAGTTTCACTTTAATGCCTAAAGCCTCGACAGGTTTTAAAGTGTTTCCCGCTTGTTAGAAGCTTCCCACTTATTTTCCATCAATGTTCATGCACCCAAAAATCTGGTAATTATATCTTCTAGTGATGGGCTCAAAAACGCCAAACAGTTTGAATAAAAGGTTTGGCTGCAAAAAAACGAACGAACAGTTTTTCCAAACAGCGACAAACAGTTTTTCTAAAACGAACAGCATTTCTAAAACGAACCATTTTTCTACAACAAATAGTATTTCTAAAACCAATTATTCTAACTATTCTACACCGAATAGTTTTTCTAAAGCCAATCGTTTTTCTAAAACGAATCGTTTTTTTAAAACGAATAGTTTTTTTTAAAATGAACTGTTTTTTCAAACGATTCGTTTTTCTCAGTCGTTTTTTTCAAACGAACTGTTTTTTTTTTTCAAACGAAACGTTTGTCGTTTTTTCAAACGAATTGTTTTTTTTAAAACGAACTGTTTTTTTTTTTCAAACGAAAAGTTTGTCGTTTTTTTCAAACGAACTGTTGTTTTCAAACGAAACGTTTGTCGTTTTTTTTCAAACGAATCGTTTTTTTCAAACGAACTGTTTTTTTCAAACGAAACGTTTTTCATTTTTCTCAAACGAATCGTTTTTTTTAAACGAATCGTTTTTCGTTTTTTAAAAACGAACTATTTTTTAAAACGAATGGTTTTTCGTTTTTTTAAACGAATCGTTTTTCATCGTTTTTAGTTTTTTTTTTAAACGAACCGTTTTTCGTTTGTTAAAACGAACTGTGGAAAACTGATTAGCTGCGGACAACAATATTTTCGTAATTTCAAGTATTTTATTTAATATTCAAAAAGTTTTTAGGGTAAAAGGAACTGAAATCGGACAAAATCGGCCTATTTGGGTTAGAGTGGTTTGTGACATAACGGGCCAAGACCTATAGCTGTGATACAAAAATGTCGATTTTGTAGGGGAGTAAAGGGTTTTTTGGCCATAGTTTGGCAAAAATTAACTTCGATGATTTAAAGTGGTCGGGGAGTTCAATAGTCATATTTTAAGGGTAAACAAATTTTTTATAGGGGAATTTGGGCAATTTTTTCCAAAATTTTTTTTTTTGGTCTAGCATGAATTCGGGGACCATTCTGAGTTGTTTCGGGCCAAAGTTCCATACAAGTCTGGGAAAAAGCGGCCTAGTTTCGAAGATACGGCAAAATGAAATCCACCGGAAAAACTAAAAGTAGCACTAAAAGCGCCAAGGAGGATAAGGTTGAGATCCTATTTGGATTACCAGTTGGAGTCTCTGGGTATGCTGAGGCCCTCCTCGTGACTGGAGGTCGCCACGAGGGTTTAATTTACGAGACCATCGGAGGTAAGATGCCCCTGGACTCATGCCTAGCTTTACGGAAAAGGTTGGCCCCCTAGTGAGTGCATGTTTAATAAACGAAACATTTTTTTTTATTTCTTAACAAAACCTTCATGCTTCAGTGAGGCGAAGTGGAAATCCGACTGTTTTAGATTAGCCAGGAAAAGTTTGGTATCAGAGATCGCTCGATGAAAAGTCATATAGATGAGAACAGGATTAGTTGGACCTATCTTAGTAATTTTTTTACTTTTGTCATTTGAACGAATACAGGTGTTTTTTTGCATATAATAAAATGAAAAAAATTAAATTGATTGAATTTGATCGTTTAGATGGCCCGTAGTTTGGAGAAAGACTTGCGAAATAAATGACCGACCATTGAAAAGTTACGGACAAGCTGCACAGACTAATGACTCGGTATTCTTTGAAGGTAATCTTGCACCATCACCATTCTAGCTTGGGAACGTTGTGTCTCGAGGGTGGAGGAGGGCATATTAGTCAATTTCATTACATTGCTGCAAATCGTATGCATTGTATGTAAACATGTACATACTTCAAATAGGTATTTGGAACAGGTATTTTTTTGTACTTGCATTAGTTATACCTAGTATGTGAAAATCCTAGTACGACCAAACTTTAATTGTCGTACAGCATAAAATTTGTTTCTCTCGTTAATTCAAACTGTTTTTTTTTCAAACAGTTTTAAAAAAAAGTTGTTTTTGAAAAAAAAACAGTTCGTTTTCGTTTTTTGAAAACAACAGAAACGCCCATCACTAATATCTTCATGACAACACTTTCAATTGATACAAAACAACTACTATCCACAAATTTCGCTACAGTTTAAACTAATGCTGATCTATACTGAACCAAATCTGAGAATTTCTAGTCTTGGCACCGCACCATAGTCTAGTCTGTCGTGACACAGCATCACCATTGCACTTCGCCTGAAAACGATTATTTTGCGCAAGACCTCATCAAGATAATAGTTGCTGCAGTCAGCTAGCGTTCCATATCCAATTTGGAGTATGTTAGCACGAATGCTATTTCCTGTGCAACGCATGCGAGAGAAATTACTATCATTTCTTTATGCTCCCAAGACATAGTTTCCTGGATCCAAGAAAATACGAACGACGACGCCAAGAATGCTTTCGAGTTCCAAACCATATACTCATTCGAAGCAAGTCCCGAAGTTCATATTACCAACTGGCGTCAGGATATTCGTGCATTTCACCGTTGCAACGACTAGGAGAAGAACTACATGAGGATATCATTCGTTGTACGTGTAGGCAATGTAGTCTGTGTCTTTTGAGATGTCTTGCAAGGGAACTATCATTGAGCTCTCCAAATTGCTTCATCCGAGTGTTCATACATAGACAGGGGAAAGAAATACGTGCTGTCACTTTTAATTAGCCTGATCTTAGACTTGACAGGCTTTTTATAATGGCAAGAAATGAGTTTTTACCGGAGGTTCAATTAGTTTTGAAGTGGTGAGATGTGTGTTCAACAAGTCGGTTTTTGTTGACGTCGATGTGGTGGTGTCGTGGAGTTTTCGACCGAGAGCGATTTCTTTGATTCATTGAAGTCACATGGATGTTGGGGTTGTATTTCATGGATGAGATTTTTTCTGATAGTTGAAAATTCGAAATAATAAGACATTTTTTTCGGGAAACTTTCCTGACCTGAGTCAAAAACCAAAACTATAACGGGTTTTGGAAACTAAGCAGCAAGTATAAAAGCTTATCTAATACCCTTTTGATTTCAAAGCAACCATTATGATTTATGTCTCGAACAACATCCATTTATCTCTTAGCTACCAAGGAAAAATTTGTTTCTTCCAATAAAACAAATCAAAGACTCCTTCAATCTAAGTACCAACTCATCACATAAATTTTTCAATATTTTATTACCATCATTTGACTACAATTTACAGCCGTTCTTTCGAACAATAACAATCAATCTTAAAATAGAAAGCATACCATCAACCTCTAAAAACACGACCATTCCAATCATCACAATTCAATTTGTCCTAATGTACTACCAGATAAATTACAATCTTCAACTTTGTCATTTTTTCTCGTAGTCCAATTGAAATATAATCCACTTTCACAATGCACAGTAGCAGTCTCCTCATACCATTTATTTCCGGTTTATATCCTGTTCTATTACTGATAGGCAGTAATAAAAGGACACGAAAAAACGATGAGAATCATTTGAAGTTCCCTCTCCGTATATCCAGACTGTAGCCATCAATCTAACCTTGAGTATCTATGCAATCGACAAAGGCGCACTGAAGGAGGAGGCGTAATATTGTCGCGTCACATTGCCCATTGTATCTTGTCAGATGGATGGGCTCTTTTCGGATGTATCTGTTGATTCAGATCACGTAACGACTTTCATTTCGTCAAATCACCCAGATTTTTAAAATCAATTCTTGACCCACCAACACCGCCACGCTCTTATCGCTTGTACAAAATATCTGAGTGGTGAAGCCACGTGATGTCCAAAAAAAAAGCAATACTATGTTCTGCATAGAAAATCGATAGAAAAAGACCGAAGATGACTCAAAGTGAGTGGGTGGAGGCACAGTTTCGACGAAAAATTCAATATCGAACAAAAAACTTTACACCATTAACTTTCAGTCTGGAGGCCGTTTTCGTGAGCATCTTTCGCCCTGAGCTTTTGCGACACAACACATTTTTCAAGAGAGACAATTTAATTTTTCCGTTATGTATCTTTAACGATTCGACGGAAAATGAATGAAATGAAGATAGAAAAAAATCGAAATAGGAGTTCCAAGGAATTTTGTCTGCGTGACTTTTCTTGGGCATCATAAAATGGATTTTTAATGCTCGGTGTAATGAGCGTTAAGTGCGAATGCTATTTCGTGCTGAGTGAATTATTGATGCAGAGAAGCTGGAAAAGCCAAAAGACGTCTAGCTAACAGTTGAACCTGGCAGGTATTTGGTTCACGCAAACAAACTTTCTATTACAAACAGTCCCAGAGAAATAACCAAGAACAATTACATTTGTTATGCTCGCAACATCTTCACTCCACTCGCAAGTGACCTTAGTAAAACTGTAACGAAACATCCATTCCATCACGAATATCAACGCTGATTGGATTCAAAAACCCTCTGAGCACAACTACATTCTAACTCTTCTTGGATTTCGAACCAACTATTCATTCATTTTTCTTCAACAACATAGCAGACCACAAGAAATGGATAAGTCTGCAAAAATATTTCCTTGTTTTTCACTGCTGAGTTCTAATTTTCATTCTCATTTCACTTTCCGGTGCAAAAGCATGGGCAGAACTGCAGAAAAAAATCACATCACACAAGACCTCTGTCTGACCCATTATTGCTTATCGCATAATTAAATGGGATAAGGAAATCCGACCGAGGAAGAGAACAAGTAGAAGACGAAAGCAACGCTTCGAAATAGATACGAAACAACGCAGTAAACAGCGGAGGAGCCCAGAGCGCAAAAAAAACTAAGAATGAAAATTTCATGGGAGGCCTTCGGTGGAGATCCTTAATAGTCGTAAAAGGCATTAACTTTGAGCTGTTAAGAAGGACAAAAGAAAAATGTTGCACAGAACTGTGGAGTATCTGTTGAAGTGGATGAGAAGAATGTGTTCATCGTATGAAGCACAATTTATTTTATGGTTGCGGTACCTAGGAAGAATCCTTGAAGAAGTTTTGCATAGAAAACGACACGTTTATCAGGAAAATAAAATAGATAATATAGACGCGTGACCCTCCTTTCAAGTAGACAAGTGGCGATGAGAAACAGAGAATCTGCTGCAGGTCAGCGAATGATAGCAGTGTAGATGGAAGGTAGACCGTAAAGACTGAAAGAGTTATTTATCATTTGGGTGGAATTATAAAGTTTTATAAGATGAATGGAGTAGTTAAATGGTTGTTTAAGATTAATATCGCCATGAAGTTTTGGTTTCGAGTCGAAATCAGTGTCTCTGGGGCAAATGGTAATGTCCGCAAAGTTTCGACTAAATTGTTCTGGAAGTAGATAGCAAAAAACTGTTTAAAGTGAAGTAGGTGCTGAGTCTGGTGTGAAAATAAGATTTGGTTTTTATAGATCTTGTCTGTAACGGATTAAAACCCAAATGAATACAAATTTAAAGAAGTTGGCGATTTTATTTTAGTAGTGATAGGCATGCTCCCCAGGTTCTTGGGTCTATTTTTACAGACAAAAACCTACTACTGTAATGGGAGAAAATTTAATAAAAATTACTAGAACGGAATTCGGATAAAAATTTGCAGAAGAAGAATCATAAAAGTGATATTTTATTTACTAGACCCGACTTGAAAAACCTCAGCGGCAGATTCCAGTGTAACCTTAATGTACTATAGCCAATAACTTGGTACAAAGTTTTAAATGTTCGTTTGATAAGTTTGGAATATCACCGGTGTTCATACTTACCCCAAACCGAGTTAAGGAACAGATCTAATGCGACAGAGGTTCTTAGTTGAAATAATTCATTGTTGCATTTTTTGACAAAACAGAGGTCATTTTCACAAGCTGAAAGCTTCCTGGATAAGATACTACTAATATTCCCAGCACTACAGCTAGTTGTCACCTGCAAAAGACTAGTTTTCTTTATCATGTCGTTCAGCTTCCAAAGTCCGAGCACTGTCTTCGTCAATTGAGTCTTAGTTATCGTTTCCTGGATCTCCACTAGCTTCTATCCTCCAGTTTTTTCTTAGCACATCCTTTTTGGTACTCGGCTTTCTTTATGTGGCCAACTTACTGCAACGTTTACAGGTTTATTATTTTGGATACTTGCTGATTATTTTGAATAAAATTGTTTCGCCATCGGTGAAGCTTCTGTAATTTTCCTGAGCAACCCCCTTAAGAAAAAATCCAACCCCTATCCAGAAGCTTGTGTGAGGTGACAAGTTCTCAAATCGTAGCATGACACAGGTTTAATAATGTTTCGTATTTCTGGATCTTGGTTTTCCTATGCACAAAGATGCATTTTAGTATCCCAAGGACTAATCTAAAAATGTCGTTAGCAGGTTGGGTTCGCCTCTTAGCTACTTTGGTTTCACCCCTAAATTTCATCAAGTTTTACCGTTAGTAAATGAAATTGTCATAGTTTTACGAATCGTGCTCCTAAATTCTGATGTTTTATGGGATGAATGATGTTTTCCTTGTTTATTTTTGGTATCTTTTTGGTATTTTCTTTATTAATGTGCAGACCAGTTTTTCTTGACAGCTTGTCAAGCTTGCTGAAGCGGTTGCAAATTATTATTGATATTTTTTGTTTTCCACGGTTAGGTTCGTGTGAAATGACAATTGAGCTGAAACTAGATGACTGGCTAATCTAGTTTCTGCTCAATTGTCATTTCACACGAATTCGCCAAAGTGTTGTTGATCCTGACTTGTGTTACTGGGGTTGTTATCGTAATTTTGGGAAGTGGAGCGAGCTTTTTAGGAATCTCAAAATCAAGCATTAATTTTTACAGTACCTTTCGACTGATACTTTTTTGTAACCACCAATTCTCGCATCTGTATGCAGCATATTTATGTTTTCTAAAAATTTCTCGTATAGGACAAACGTAGTACATAGTGAGATTCTTCTGTAGTTCTAAATTTTTGTCTTGGTGTCTGTTCATGGGACACCATTCTTCTGGCATTTGTTCTTCGTTTCATATAGTTTGAACATTTTTTAGATGACATTTTTGGTGTTTCTGTCGCATTATTTATCATCGATACCTTACATTTTATTATTTCTTTTGGTTTTTTTAGCTCAACCAGCTTAAACGCTCCAGGTTGAACTCTTACTTCTTCTGGAAGAATTGCTAATGGGAAGCTATAAGATGCCCCACCCATTGATCTAATGTTTACTTCGCGTCCCCCAATGATGGGTTCATCTTGTAGAAAGGACCGTTTTCGTTTGGAAACCTTTTCTGAGACTTTGAGACTATGTAGGCGTGTCTCTTTTAATTGCTTTCATTGCCAATTTTCCCCAGTTCGTCATCATAGTATCCGCACTTTTTTGTCTGATTACCCAATCTACTGCTGGTTTCATAGTTTTGTAAACTTTTCCTTTGTCCCAATATTCTGGTCCACGCAACGTCGAGTTGTCTGCATAGGCGGGCCGTGGCCTAAAATCTGGCAGGGGCCAGGGACTGAAAGGTTCAAGACATGCGATGATTTTTTTTTATTTGTACAAGTACTGTTCATACAACTTATATAATTTACTAATACATTATATATTTGTTGATTTATTCTTTGTTATTTGCTAATGCAAAATGTATTATCAAATAAACTTCTTGTCTGTGAATACGTATGAGCTACTACCCCATGCATATAATGTGAATGGTAGGTATGAACTACACATGAATCATCAATGACCGCTAAGAAAGAAAGCTTGTATGAATTATACGGGAATAGAATGGAAATAATTAGAAATGTAAGAATATTTTTTCGTTTAGAAGCTAAATATATTGCAAATTATACTTGAAGAAGAAGATAGCTCAGTTTCAAAATATCTTTGAAAAAATTGGAATATATTAAGCTTAGAAGGAAGAAATTGATCTCTTGCTTCAAAAATTTTTTACCTAGAAAAGCTAGAAAAACCGAAAATAATTTGGCAAGATGAAAAGTGCTGTAACTAACTCTTTTCGAGCCATTTGGTTTGCAGGAATATCTTTGTAGCCCTAACTGCCTGTCCGGGGCTAGATGAAACAGCAAAACCTTTGAAACTAGTGCTTTTTGCTGTTTTCCGTTTTCGCGATCCTCTGGTAAATGTGAGATTCAGAAAGTTGTTTTCTGCGAATGATTAATTTTTCCCCAAACTAGATACAAGTCTTCTCGCTCACTTAGTAGTGTTCCATTCACAAGATTTATCCCATCCCGAAGAGTTGCATTTTTAGTTTGGAAATATGTGCTTAACATGTTTGTTATAAAAAGAACATAGTGAAACATGAAAAGATTTACTACAAATTTAGGATTACTGATTGTATGAAAGATCTCCAATGAATAAACTGAGTCGTTGTATTTTCCCACATTCATTTCTTCCTCTAAAGCATCTTTCATCGTCCCATAGCTTTCGATCACATATTTGCAATTGTGAAATCTCATTGACTATCGAGTTGAGCTTAAACTTCTCATTCCACGCCTTGTGTTTAGACCAACTGCCTCTTCAAGCTGCTTCAACAATTCGTGTTGTGATGGCTTCGAAAAGTGTATGTTAGGGGATTCGATGGCATTGAAAAAGGATATACACGTTTTGATGGTGAAAAATGTTTTCATCACAACCAGGATAATTTTATGAGCTAGACAGTGTACAAATGTGGCTGCAGGGTGTTTCATCTTAATTTAGATTTTTACACCACTTTCTTGTCCTGACATGACAATAGCACCATCATAAGACTGTCCAACAACAGACAATTCGAGAAGTCCGTAGCTGTCTAACAGGCTCAAAATTATATCTGCTAAATACGAGGCATTTCTAGCTCCTGAACAGTCTATAAAGCTTGAGAACCTTTCTTCGATTGCTAGCTCTTTAGCAAATCTGACAACCACGGAGAGTTGTTCCTTCTGTGGACCCTTGTTGCGTCTGCCATAATGGATATCAATCCGTAATCTTTTATTTCAGCTGTATTGTCCTCGCGAACGAATTCAGCAATTATTTTCATCAATTCATTTTATGTTTTGTCACTACAGTAGTTCGCAACCTTGTTTTTAAAATTATTTTCAAAAGTTGAATCATGCTTCGCGAATAATGCACAAAATTCGAAAAAAAATCACGGTTATCACTGGCACCACTTTCATCATGTCCTCTGAAAGCACGTCCTTGGCAACTGAGACACGTCGTAAGGTCGATAACCTTCTCCAAATAATTTCGGTTCATCTTGACAATATTCCAAGACTGTTCAAGCACCATATCATTTACTGTCTTCCAAGTACTATTAGAGTTTTCTCATTGTACATGAATTTTACTATCCGGATAATTTATCCGGATCGCGAAGTTTGGTCGAGCTGAAATTTTGGTGTATTTTTGGCGACAATGGAAACTCTATGGAAAATTTCGCATTGTGATAACTTCACACCGAGTCATCAGATCATCACAAAATTTACAAGACTCATCAATGGGCATAAAAAATAAGTTTCTGTCGTTTTTAAATAATGTCTGGGCAACCTTGTAGCTACCATAAGTACGTAAACACAAATCTTTCATACGGCTGTTAGAAATGCAAATGGTTGATGAGTTTGATACTATATTTATACAGTCAGATCTAAACTTGTAAAATTCCCAATCGCACAAAAATCGCACCGAATTATTTATATTTTTAGCACCTGGAACTTACAACCACGGAATCTCGCGATCGGATAAAATTCATAGGATATACTGGTTTTGAGTAGATACAGGTCTGACAAAAGTTTACTCAACGTGATAAGAACCATGTGGCGGCTGTGTCACTATGAAAAAACGCTCGGTGAAATTGAAGTGCTATGCCTTTTAACTTCCGATGCAGTTATTAACTTATAATAAAATTCACGCATATTTTACCTGATTGTAAACCAACTAGGTCATAGATAATATAAAAGTGGCAGGGATGCCATTTTTATTCCTATTTTATACCTTGTAGCCTACTATTTTATTACTTAGACTATGTTTTGTGAAAAAACATAATTGCATAAAACGCCAGTTTATAAAAGTGTTCTTACCTAAATACCTGTATATTGCCTAGTAGGAATGAACAGATAATCTTAATAAAAAAAGTATGATTGGCAAGGTGCTTTTCGTTTTTTTCCTAACGTTTAACTAGTCGAAATTAAATATTGCCGTCCATTTCTCGAAATAAGTCCCATAACATCGTAATTAATACCGCAAATAACACAGTCTTTATGTTATAAGTAGTGTGTATGCTTTAGTGTTGAGTAGGACTTGTAAGAGCCAGTACATTTGTCCCGTACAAGAACGAAAATTGTCATGACGCGACAAACTCATGAAATGTACCACTTCAAAATTTTTGTCATGCTCGTCATGCTACTCCTCACTTTGCGATTTGTGAGATGAGAGACAAAGAGCCGATAGTTACGACCAACATGACATTTCAGAGAGAGGCCTTACATTGTACGATGCGAATGCAAGCTAGTACAATGTCCCGTACAAAATACGATGTGTGTACGTTTAATCAGTTTGTACTACTGAGTAGAGACGAGTAGAGACGAGTTGAGACTTTTTAACTCAAATCTTCAATACAACCAGTCGTGGCGAGCCGAATGCTAGAGTTCGCTCTATCGCCTCTTTTGCACTATTCGCCTCTTTTGTACTACATCGACTCTTTTGTACTACATCGCGTCATTTGTACTATATCGCCTCTTTTGTACTATCGCCTCTTTTGTACCGCGTTCATAAAAAACGCCTCGCCTCATTTGAAGTGGGACATTGTACTGGCTCAGTACAAAAAAGAGGCGACTCTTACAAACTCTTTTTGAAACCGTGTCCTACTCAACACTAGTATGCTTTGGTATAGGCTTACAGTACTACACTACTCACCTCTTGCTGTAACCACAAAAACCTAAGAGGCGAAAATTTAAGTGTCTGCTGTTGGAAATATTTATTTTTCTGGGAGGGGCCAACCTAGGGTCTGGGGGGGTCCCGGCCCCCCCCTGGCCCCCCCTACGGCGCGCCTATGGTTGTCTGTGCATTTCGGTATTCCTTGTCAAGCCAGTGCATCTTGTAAATCATTCATTCTTCAAAGGGCTCTGTCAGGGGGCCCAGTAGCTGTGCTCGCTAAGGCGTCAGGCCGAAAAGCGGCTTGCTACGGGGCCTGCGAGTTCGAATCCCGCCAGTGCAATGGCTGTGAGTGTGAATGCGTATGATTGTGCATGAGGGTGGCAAATGGGCCCAAAATAGGTGGCCTAATGCTGGCCGCGTCCCAGCAGCCCTCTTCACTAACCTAACATAACCTAACCTAAGGGTTCTGTCAAACACTTTCTCTGCTGCTGTTTTGAATGTGATTTTAATTTAAGCTCGCATACTGGTTGGAGCTACCTATATGTATTGGGGATGAGGCTAAGGAGTCTTTTGCTGTTGATGGTCCTTGTAGTTTTTCGTAGGGTGGCCTGGTTTTTGAATCACGCTTAGTTAAAATTTATTTCTGTAAAGGACATCACCATCGACAAGCTAGTAAGCAGTAGTCAAACAATTGGTGCTAAAATATCAGAAGGAGTAAACTTAAATCATGAAATAATACAGTTACTGAAAAACAATATTAAAGGCTAAGAAAAAAAAACGAATTGAAAAGCTCTGAATCATTGATGAAAATGATACAGCCACGTACAGTCAACATTATCTACGGTCCATACCATCATTCAACTCTAATCTTAAATTATATATCCAAACGACTATTTATCCAACTCTTTCTTTCATAGCAATAAAATCCTTCTTCCTTTCGTAATGTCCCTTCTGCTCACCACCATTGTTTTTCCACTTCGAAAAGTATCCCTTACGAACAGCACTATAGTGAGCAGTTCTTATCAAAATTTGAAAGAACATCGAATTGTTCTGATGCACCCACTTATCACATCCTATCAAAAAGCACGCTTCCATTCACTATTGTTGTTCCAGCTAGCAATACACTTTGTACCAGGATTAATCTACATGTACATCTACAACCTATTGCACTTCAGTAGTCAGCGAAATGGCGAATCCTCTTCAGCGAACTACCCGCAGTGTTTTTTTCGTGTGATTCGTGTTCGCTAACATCATCCTTTTGTCTGTTCTGTTTGTTTCAGGAGGAGCACTTTTTTTTTCTCTTTTAGTCCTTGACTGTTTTTCTTGATGCTGTTGTTGTTGTTGTTATTTGGTAGCTTCTTTGTTCTATTATACTCGGTTGTCAACAAAACCGGATAGCGGCAATGTAATACTATCCTAGAGGTTAGCTCACTCACAGTGTTTGTGGTTTTTCTCTCGTTCATCGAAAAATCTTGTTTACCGTACGTTGGTCCTTATTGCTTTACTATCGCGACGCGGCAATAGTAGTAGCGCTGCTGCCATTCGAAAAAAAATACCTCAAGCCAGTATAGAAAATATATACAGTCAGGTGGATTTCTAGGTATTTCTAGTATTTGGTGTTGATTTTGGTTGCGTTCTCTTTGTCACTTTATTTTTCAGCCCGTTTTCATTTCATTTGTTGTGCGAAAAGGCAAGTAGTGCACAGTGTTGCGATATTTTTCCTGAAGTACTGAATATAATTGTTTTTTTTTCGAGGACACATAAGAAATCGAGAAACAAACTGACAAGGTTTTAAAAAGTAGTAACTACAAACGGAATAGGTTGTATATTCTCGCATTCGCAGATCATTCTGGGAAAGGATGTAATCTAGAATTTCGTTGCATCGAGAGAAACGGAAATGAAAACAGTTTTCTCAAATGAAAATCATTCCAAAGAGTGATGGTAGGCATTTCGAAATGAACTATTTGGAGCAAATGGTGTTTTTTTTTTCGTTCGACGATTTTCCAATATTTTTCATCGCTGAGGACGATGAATATCGTCGATGAAAATGATTGAATTGCATGAGTGAAAAGAAAACCTTAGGGATTGGAAATCATTTTCGGCCTTTGAAAGTAAGTGGACTGCAGTTTATTTAGGATTTTTATTTTGGCGAGGCAGGTAGTTTTCACCAGTTTTTTTAGGTAAAGGGATTCGCTTTGCTATTAAGAGCGCAAAGTTTTGCTCTGCTTTGAAGCTATACGAATGATCTATGCAACGCTTTGAGATTTAGCCAAAAATATATTTAAGCGTGTTGATCAAGCAACGTTTCATTTTTATGGGATTTTGATTTTTCTGCTTTGAAGGTATATTCTTATAGTCGAGTAGTTAAAAAAGTCCTTTGAGAGGAACATGTTCCATTAGAAAATTGTTAACTAGTCTCGAATCAAATTTGTTTCCGACTGGCAGATGGACGTGCAGGCTTCTTCTCAATATAGCTAAATGGGGCAGACGGTAGCACGTCCAAGTAATGTACGACCTAGCACAATTTTTAAACATGGTGGATACAGAAAGTATCTACACCGATTTGGTTTCGATGACTCGCCGAATCACCAGAGCTGTCACGATGAAGAGAACCCAGAACATGTTCTATTCCACTGCAAATTATTTGTACAATGCAGAAGAAAAGTGGAATAAATGACTGACGATTATCTGAGCGCGGAAACTGTGGTAAATCTGATACTGTCACCAGAGGAAGCGTTGTCTGCGGTATCGAAGAGCCTAACGGAGATGGATGCAGTCCATCGCAAGGAAGATGCGGTAACAGCAGAAAATGGAGCCATACAAAGACCAGCTAAAAGCTGACTGGCCCCCCATGGGCCGTGGGGACGCCTTTGATGCGAGGCTAGTTTTTGGTTGGTTAGTATCCGACAGAACCAAAATGATGGAATCCTTATTGAATCTGGATCGATCTCTCCACATAAAAAAGGCTATGGTCCTAGACGCATATTGCTGTTGAAAAAATGTTCAGATCTTTGGCGAAAACGAGGATTTTCAGATCAAACGATAGGTGGTAGACCATTTAGAAAACAGAAGAGGACCTAACAGAGAACCTTGTGGACCGCAGTTTTGAGTTTCAAAAGAGTAAATTCTTGGAGCTTTTAGTGACCTCAACATGAGCAGTCACAAAATTAGGCATGAAACTATAATATTATATATAAGAAGACAATCTAATTTTCTGTAATTTTTACAGGCGAATATTACGCTTTTTATTGTCAAATGCGTTTTTTTAAAAGATGATTGAATAAAGGTTCAAATGAAAGAGAAATGCTGCGAGAGAAGCAACATATTGTTGTTTATGTTACAAAATATTTCCAGATTGCGTTTTAAATCAAACTCCCGAGATATTTTGCTGGCAGTTCATGGAACACGTTGAATCTTATATCGAGATTCACGTTTTCAGGCCAACTTCACATATTATGTCGTCTCTATTAAATTCGAATACATACTAATCACGCACACATCAGACTCTCCATTAATAGCAATTCACTTCAATCCAAAATTACGACCATCTTTTACTACCATCTTAGCTCAAATCACTTTCTAATTAAATTAACACAGCTGAGTGATTTATTACTTGAAAAATAGCTCAGTGCTGCAGCTGCATTGCTTCGCCAGGACTCTTTTGCCATTACTGACAATTGTTATCATGACGTAATTTAATTACATTCTCTGCGCAACACACTCCGCCTTTCTACCGTTGAATTCTGAATCCTGAATTCTGATTTTCCATCTTCCCAAACTCGCTCCTAGTGCAAAGCATACTTGGAACGACGACTTCGTAATCTAGAACGAACGAACGGGAAAACGACACAACGACAGGATTATTTGCTCGCGTTCCAAAGAAAACGTTCAAAAAATAAATAAATCACAAAAGTTGAATTCATTTTCGACGCTGCTATTATTATAAGTGTCGCTTCGAAATTCGTTCATAATGTCTTTCGAACAAATAGATACAAATATATCTATAGTAAGTGCATGGTATTTTATGTAAGTTTTCTGCAGTTATTTCGAAAAACTTTATCTGATTATCGTTGCCATCATCGTCAAAATTGATTTTGTTGTTTTTATCATTGTTATTTCTTTGAACCTATAATATAATCGATCTATCTTTCGCGTAAAATTCGAGTACCGTGTATTATCTTTTTATTTGTATGAAAAATATTGGAACAGGACCCATACCAGGTCTAGTGCAAATTCATGACTCTGTCCATGAGATATCCTGAGAACAATTATTTTCCATGTTGCCAATGCATTCGAAATATGAAATTCAGACAAACCGTTTTGTTTTGACGTTTTTCCAACGGATTCGTTTTTTATGCGAGAATTTTTTCAGCATTATAATATGCCTGATTCAATGCTTTCTGTAAGAAAATATTTCGTATTTCGGTGTGTATAGTGAATGTGATAAGATATACATATTTTTTGTTAAATTTTTGTAGTAATGCGGAAAACGTGTTTGTTGGACAGTGCCGAGATTTGACCCATTTGGCGTGGTTGATGATTTTGTTGGAAAAGTATCATGAAAAATTGAATTATTTGCATAACTAGAACTCTGATGGATTATGATTTTTAATGATTCATCGGGAAGAAAATTATGAGTTATGACTCTTTTGCTGCATAACAGGATGGCTAACATAACAGGATTTATCGGGAAGAAAATTATGAGTTATGACAGGTGGCTTTGGGTTAGTTTGATTCTAAGTTGTTGCCAATAGTTGTTAATTGGTATTGTAATTCAGTATTATTTTGTTTTCAGTATTATTATTTTGTTTTGTTTTTTTCAATAGTATTTAATCAAACGAGGAATCCACATCAAAGAAGATGAAATGCATCAGAATTTTCTTGCAATTCTTAAGGTATAATAAAATTTAAACGTCAATCAAGTTACTAGTTGCTGGCAAGACGACTGAGAGAAGGCTCGCACTCTCGTAACACAAATTCATCAGTCGTTGAAATGATATCCAATTCGTTTCTTACGTACTTACGCATTTTTGGTTTTTTGAAGTACACAAGTTAATGGACTTACCTGTAAATAAAGAGAAACATGTTTAGATGAAATATTTGGGGATTGGTTTACTAAGAAAAGATAAAACAGAACAAGAAGTTAACGTAACTAGTTTTTTAAAATTATAATCTAGCTGCTGTTACTAATTGGAAAATTATAGTCGCTATATACGAAATTCTAATTTGTGGGGCAAATATGTTGTGATCAGGGATACCATTATCTTAGTTGAGCTAAAGAAACCTTTCCATCATAATTCTCGCAATGCACGAAAAATTTACCGAGCTGTTTAGTCTAAAGTAGACATAGTTGTGGAGCTGATTTGCATGATTTTAACCAATGGAAGTATAAAAAATACGAACGAAGCATAAGTCTTTTGTGGTAGAATTACAATTTAATTCTCAAATCCAAGCATATAATTTAATTTGCAGTTGAATGAAAACACTGACCATTCTTCAGCCCCAACTTCGTAAGTATAATGCTCTCTTAGATAAAAAAAAAAATTACAAACAACTTAGTTGACCACCATATGCAACTCTGGTCTTGTTTTTTTTTTAAATTCTTTTGCATCGCCCCCTTTCTGATTCAGTAGCATATCAAATTACCAACTAACCCTCAAAGAGCAATCTCTGAAATTCGAATCTCCAACCGTTTACTGCATAAATCAAGGCAACAAAGCAGCATGGTTAATTTGAATTTTTTTCGCTTTTACTGCCGGCTGATCGTTGCGAGCGAAGCAAATGAAAAGATTGTGCACGATTGGAAAAAATAACATGTTGAACCATTTAGCTTCATACCATAAACGCGTACATAGTATGGTTCTCTGCACCATGTTCCGCTTAACACATAAGTTCGAATAAGTTTCCTCCTCATCCATCTCGCGTAACCCATGCTGAACAACTCATTACGTTCGATGACTTGTAAAACCGAAAGAAAGAATATAATCGTTTTTCTAACATAATCTTGTTAGGATACGCTGGAACGCAATGTACGCGAGTACTTAGACACGTGACTATCAATATATCGTACACAGTCAAGCTCGAGTTCTCCAGAAGATGACTTCCAAAACCTCTGACCTGACTCATTACGCGTCTGGTCTTGCAATAAATTATATTATCAGAAAAGGAGTTTTCCTAGTTCCAATCATAGGTCCCAGCTGACGATTTTCCCATTAAATTCGGGATTGGGTATGGCTAAGAGTTGCACAAACCGTATTAGCTTGTGAGCTCTTTCGGTTGAATGTGCGCTCTCGATGTCAAGGGAAACATTTTAAATGGATTATTTAAGTTCGGTGGTGGTTTTCAATCGGATTTTTTTCCCGGTTTGTGTAAGAAGTTTGCGAAGATGTTTAAGGGTCGAATGCCGATTTGAAGTATCGGTCTGCTGATGATTGATTGAATTTCCATGTCATGCAAATTTGAGTGTTTGGTTTGGAAAACTCGAAGTTTGGACGTCAATTAATCTTTGTGAGTTGGGAGAGAGGGTGGATATGTCATTTTATGTCTTTTGATTAATACTTTCTCGTTGATATAAACTCGTTTCCATACCAATCAATGGAGCGATCTATGCTAATAAGTTCCAAAAAATTAAAGTTTATATTCTGATATATAAGAAACAAATTTTGAAATTTTTCGGTCGAATAATAGAATAAAACGCCTTTCTCTGCGAAGCATAAGTAATCAAATATAAGTTTCAAATCTGATGGAAGAATTGTTCGCGGAGAAGAAACCACTAACTTTTAATATTTTATCGTTGATTGTCTGTTATTTATTTATTTGTTAGTCAACTCATTCCTGAACGATAAAATTTGTTTTTCTGCCATACTATTCCGCCACTTGATGCTAATTTTCGGTAATCTGACTATAATTTAACCTGAGGTATAAAGTGAAACTAAGTTATTTAGTACGTGACACGTCATCCTTGGAGTTTGTCACACTGATCAATGATTGGATTAATTTTCGAGCTAAAGCATTTTCTAGTTGTTCGGGTAGAATCTGTTAGTTGATTTTGATCGGAATTTGATATAAATAATTTTGAATGCGAAATCACCTATTTATTATTAGGAAGACACTAAATGGAAAAAAACACTTTTGGGAGTTAAATTTTGTCAATAGGAATGGAAAGGCTAGAATACGAAAAGATATTATCACCACTGTCATTGCCATTAGCACCCATATCAATAGCTCGAAATTTGTAATTTGAGACTACGGCTTTCAACACAAATGAAACAAATTCTGTTTACCATTTATGTTCCCCCTACTTCTAATATGGGGTGACCCACCAGTTCTATTTTTTTTTGCTGCCCTCATTTAATGAAATAAATATTTTCTAAAAAGTACAAATCATGGTTGGCCCTACTCGGCATGAGACGTTATCGCAGGTGACAGTGGATACGTAATTCATGCAGGACATAATTCGTGCGATGTTAACGATGGTACGCGATCGAGCTGGCTTTTCAATGTTCACTGGAGTATATGGGCAAAATGGCTCTTTAAAGTGAACCAGGTCCGTAAAACCCCTTCATTTTACTGAGCTGCTCTTTAAAAGCCGAGCCATTTCAGGCAACTTTTTTCTTGCTTGCAAAAGTGTAAAGCCAACTACTGTTTTTGTTTCAATAATAATAATATACCAAAATGTATTTTGGTATATTATTATTATTAAAATTTTGCTGAGTGAATTCTCAAAACTCAAGACAGAAAAATTACCATAACTGACAGTACCAACCTAAATTTTCAACCAATTGTCTACTAAATTTGGCTGAACCTTACAGCTACTGTATAAATTTTATCAAAACCTGAGGAATATAGGGCAGAAATTATAGGGCAAAAAGCTTTTTTTTCTGAGTGGTTTTTCAAGATAGTACCACTGCCGCAGGGTTGACCATATTTCAAAATCGCTTCTGTCAGACTTGGTCCGACTCAAGATCAATACATTTTACGAATTTCAATTGTATTTAATTATTGGGTCGTCGTGAGTTCCCGTGAGCAGGTTTGTGATGCTTAAAATAAAAGTAAATCGGGGAAGGTTAACCGTTCGTGTCCTATATGGAATTTCAGTTTTACTATGGTTGTTTAGCCATTGTTTGTTAAAATTTATATTTATTAAATTTTATATTTATTTTCCAAATAGCAAGGGAGTTACAATATCAAGTTTTATTATGGTTTGATCATATTGTCAAGTTCAAAGACTTCGCAATTGTCTTCTTCGTGCCTTCGAAATTAAAAGTTGTTCAAATTTTTTCGATCTTATTTTAGGCACAAAGCGCACATGTAGGGTTAAAAATTCTGAAAACGTTATCATATCTATATTTATAGCACAATTGAAATATATTTTGCAAACTTATTTCTTTCGAAAGTAATTTATTGATAGAATTATAAAGGTAATTAAACAGTCACTTAAATAGCCGGTGGTGCCAAAGGGTTAAAGATAAATAGCACTTGGTGAGACCTAGACCTCTTGAATATGTACACAAATTAATCCTGAAAATTCCAGCTCAATCAGATGGCGTGTTCCCGAGAAGTAGTACTTTTCGCGTTCTACTCATCTACGAACATTAGTAAAAATGACGAACAAAAACTACCGCTATCAATAGAAAATATTTAAGAAACTCACAGGAAATTGTCTCTTTCAATTTTCTACTCAACATGAAAGCTTTATCCAATTTTCTAGTTGCCAAAAAAAAAAAAAAAAAAAAAAAAAAAAAAAAAAAAATACACCTTTTAAATCCATCACCTAATACGGCAAAAAAGCGTAAATACTCGTGAACTACTCGGGAACAAGATCAGAGCAAAGTATGTGCACACAAAACGCAGTGTGCTCACAAGATATCGCCAGGAATAATCGCAAACGATCTGTATTCATCATTCGGATGGTACTCATCATTCACACTTTCTTCGCACTGCACACGGATCTAGCTCACTGATTCTCCTTCATTCTTCAAACTCTACTCACACTCCACACGGAGCTGGCTCAATCCTCTGAGCAATACAATAGTCTTATGAATATATACATATTCCGACGTTGGCATATTGTGTATTTGACATTTTCAAATACCCAGGCTAGTCTAATGGGGTATAGCCGTGTGCATATGCATAAGCTCTACTTGCTCGAGTGGCTCCGCAATATCACTCTTGCAACTAAAGTGTAATGTGCGTTCAAGGTATGAAGTGTGCAGAGCATTTTTCAATGATGGCTCACATTGCTCTTTCAAAAGAGTTGCTCTTTTTGTTTGGCTCGCACCTGAGCTACCCATCACTACTGGAGTAGGGACTAGGTTTACTCGGGTTTTGTTGCTGAAGGCACCTCAACTCCACTTTTCAGGGTGAACAATCTTGCGCTATCTGCTTGACACAAAGTCTGTTTGCAGTTGTATAGGGGTAGTTTTCAGGCTACTTAGGGCGGGAGTTAGGAAGAAGTGATATTTTGAATTTCTTTTCGCCAAGATTGCGGATCATTTTTCTTCTACCTGTCATTATATTAGCCTTGTGTAAAATGTAGTTAGGAATCCAGAGATAAGTGTGTGAGGTAGAAGCAGAAGATAGAACAATAACCTATTTGCTTAGTAGGGTGTGAAAATATAAATTTGCTTGTTGGGACGCTTGAATACCTTGATCCATTTTCACCATCATGCCCTTCACCCTTCAAGCCAATCATTCTTGCATGATGCCCGTGAACTGGCGCATTTGTTCAGAATGGCTTGGATCATTAGGATTAGCTATGTTAATAAAGAGTTTTGAGAAGTTTGCGTGAAAATAGTGGGAGAGGTAGTTGTGTTTCAGTTTGCACTCGCAATTTGTCCGAAAAATTTTCTAAAGTTTTTCGAATCATAGGGCAGACCTCATAGCTTACAATGTGTTCTCCTTGACAATTGACACATTTCACCTGGCCTTTCTTCAAGTGCATGCAGTTTTGGAATTACATGGTTTGGGCGTGGAAAATGCTTGATGAATGCACAACTTTCTTCTAACTGTGGCACTTCGCAATCCCTGATCCGTATTTCTGCGATTCGATTTGACGGATTGGAACATGGTCTTATGATTATTTTAATTGTCTACCTACCGGGGCCGCGCCTTCAGCAATATTAAAGTTCTGACTCGACTTTCGAAGACAAAAGCATTCATGGAGCTGAAGTCCTGACGATCGAGGTCCTAACCTACCTCAGCGGGGATGTGAGCATAGAGTCCTCGAATAAAGATACTAAGATTCATGTATTCAGAGAGGCAGTAATGTTTTACTGTATTTTGAGTTCTATGAAGAGCTTGGTGATCTGTTTCTGATCTTTTCTTGTCGTAGGACTGATTTGGACTCCTAGAAAAACCCATTTGGCTAGATCGACTTTAGTGTTTCTGTCTTTTTTAGTAATTATTCAAATCGGCTTGTTTTATTTGAACGTCTCATAGTTCAAGGGTAGATTTGGCGATAATGTTATTGGGGGTTATGCCGGTTATTTCGTTTTATTTTTTATTTTTTTGATTATCGCATTGTCAAAGATTGTAATAGCTGTTCTTTCTGTGGGTTTGGTAGAAGGGAGTGAGAGGTATGCGTACTCAGTGTCACCCAGGAGGCTGACATTGTTAATCAGGTTGTCAACCACTCGCCTTACAAACCAATGCGCTCAGACATCGAACACAACATTGTTGTGTTGGATGTCTGAGCGCATTGGTTTATAATGCGGGTGGTTGCCGCCTTTAGTTATGTCAATTACTACACAAAAAAGAGGACGATTTATTCACAATTATTATTATTGCAATCTGTTGAAAATTTAACACATCGAAGCACAAATATAATATATTTTTCTAGTAAGATCGATCTCACTGACTCAGTCTTTAGACCAAGCGTATCGTATACATCCAAATTTTCCAGCAATTTTTAGACGAAAAGGGATCTAGTAGTCTAGATACATTAATCCTTGAATTATGGAAAAGGTTTTCTGTTTTGAGCTGCGTACACATCATTTCTCAGTTCATGAAGGAAACCAAAACCTGGACCCTATGTCCCGAAGCTGTGTACTGGGGCAATGTTGAGCCTCCGATTAAAACTAAGACACACTAAGACACGTCTTTCACTTACGCTTTTGTTTGAGAAGGATTTGATTTCCTTCACTCACAAGTGATATCGAAAACCACATTAGTTATCAATAATATCATTGCTTGATGTTTATTTACCCATAAGCCATATTACGTAGTTTTCATAGCCCAACATTTCCCAGGAATCAATCTAACGCCTTGAATGAAGGTGAATCGTACTTTCATCAAATTAGGCTTATAATAGAGCAAGAAATGTAATACCAACCATACAAAGTTGTTAAAGAAATTCAATACCTCATTATTGGCTTTAATTATGAAATATATGCTGCTTGTATTTCGAAGCTCTATCACTATATCAAGCCATCCATTAACTTCAATCATATCGTAATCACAGATATTTCTTGGAAATACATTTCATATTCACATTGCAATCAGTCTAATTGACAAGCTTTCAGAAGAAATAAAAAATTCTGCCAACATCATCATCATCTCTTATGTGTGAAAATTTTCTCATTTTCAGATTGCACTTGTCATACATGCACTTTTCCTATCTTGCAAACTTCCAATAACTAGCAGAGTAACGTAATGCATACGAACCGTGTATGTTGCTGTAAAGAAAATGATAGCATAAAACTGAAAAGCAAACGATCTTAATGTCTTGTTTGCACATTTCAATTTCCTTGCAATCTTTAGAAGAAAACTCATACGACTACAATAGCTCCCATGGCCTTATCTTTCCTCAGCAGTGGCAGAAAAGAAATTTTCTCCGCTACACACTACAGCTATTTTCTTCATCATTCCGGAAAAGACATGCACCTACGTAATCTCCCTAGCATTTGCCGTCATCATTTATTTTAGAGCAGCAGCAACAGCAGCACAACTTCTAGGACTGTTCCTGCAATGATATCTGCCGACTGCATGTAACAGCCATTATGAAAAAAAATTCCCGGTTACAATTCACTTGACTTTATGCTTCGGTTTTTCTGCTTTATGCCATATCAAAATTTCGTAGCGAGTATAAATTCGACGGGTGGGAAAAGCTTTGAGCGTATAGGACATTCATATTCGAATGCAATGTGCTCCAATATGCATTTTCTTCGTACGTGTGAATTTCACATTTTCATCTGAATAGTGCAAACGTCAAGAAGGTTTCTTTTCGCTCGTTTCCTTACTTCCTTCCGTCGTGGCAGCACTAAAATGATGAACATACGTGCCAGGATACTGTATCCTGATTTTTTGTTTGCTTCATCCTTTCTTGCAGTAATAAAGAACTGTATCGAATACACATCACGTTGATGCTAGGAAAAAATTCACTACAAATTTCAAATTGCATGAAAGAGTTCCAAAGCCGAATGCAGTAAGGTCGTTGTTAGTTTCGCGGTGAACGCGAAGAAATAACCTTAAGGCTTCGAAATCGACAGCGAAATCGTCAAAGAAACCGCCAGACGATTTAATCCTCTTTTCAAATTCGATGACGCGTTTCGTGGCAAAGGACATGTTGCAGCAATTGCAACATTTCACATTTCAATGCAAAAGAAAAGCAAACCCAAGTAACCAACCAAAAACACCTAGACCAACAAAGAAAGGCAAAATGAGGAAAAGCGCTTCCATTTTCCAGTTGAATGGCTTTTTTGGGTGAAAAATAATCGTCAGTTCGAACAGAACGGACGTTCTTTGTCGCTCTTTTCCTCTTTCGAGAGAAATGTATCCTATTTCGAATAATGTGCTGACTTGGCGGGAATTATATCGAATCCGTTTGACGTATCCGGTTTAACTGACTTTTCGAGTGACTTGCATGACTTGAGTGTGCACATTGTGTGCATATTTTCTGGAGTTTGATTGTCAAGAAAGGAAAACGAAGGTGCCGTTTGCATTGAGAAAATTTTTCGTACATGGAATTTGCATATCAAGAATATATTTTCCTATTGATGCAATAATAGTTTTCTTTATTTATCATTTGCGTTCTTCGAAGAATCGAAAATTGCATCAATTCATGGAAGACTCAAAAGGGTTTTTTTCGGAACAGGATCTAGGTCATACGTAATAGAAGGGCTGAATTAGTGTCTAGCGACGTAATGTACTTTCAATGATTTGCTATTTAAATTTTTTAGAGAAACAAACGTACATTTTCAAGACAAAACAAGACGAGATTTTATTTCAAGTTCCAATAGTATTTAACAATTTTACCGTTTCCACATATCGCTCTTAAGGGGCATTCCATTTGACTTTTCGTCAGAAAGGAACCTAATTATGTATCCTATATTTCACTGTGATACGGTTTCCAAGACCTCTAAAAATATACCCTAAATAATTTCGAATTTCCTTTACACGTGATTTTTTAACTAAATTTAGTGCCAATGTCTCAAATTTTCGTAGTTTTTTTCTTCTATTTTCCACCGCAAAAACTGTCATTTTCAACATTCCTTTCAAAACATTCTTTGAGACATAATTTATTTCATTTGACAGACTTGATTGATTGAAAAAACAAGAACAATGTATCAAACAATCTACCACCTGCAACCAAACCCCCTAGAGCTCTATCTAATTCTAACAAAATCCCATTACTTCCTGAATCTCGCGAAATCCTTTCAAAACTGATTCGACATTAACGTGAAACTTCAATTTCAATCAATGTCTTTGTTCGGTGAATTTTCACGATTTTCGCGTTTACCCAACACTAATCAATGTCAAATTTGACTTAACCGTTAACTTTCGCAAATTCGGATTTTCAGACTGCCAAAAGCGCTGATTATTCGATTTTCTTCAATTCGAGCTGCGAGAATTCTCGAATGCCAACAAACTAAGTGCAATACATTTATCGTAGTCGTTGTAGAATCGCCAAAGGATTTCCTCGTGACTCGGAAAATTGACAAATGACCAAGGACGAGAAATCGTGCTCGATAGAGGTAGAAAAGGATTTCCGAACAAATTGGAAGCAATGAAAATTGATGTCTTTTTTCGATGAGGTTATTGTTGCCTGGTGGAAAACTAATGGATGTTGGAGAAATAGAAAACGGGTTGTTGTTACAATTTTATTTGAAGTTGGAAAAATCAAAGTAGACTCGTTTCAATTAAAATTTCTAGGGTTTTCAACTGAGAGGAATTTCGAGGATTCACTTTCAAAATACGAAATAGCGCTAATTGCATATTTAAAGTTTTCAAAGAAAAGAAGTAGCAGAAAATTTCCCTGCTGTCATACAATATTATTACACATTCAATTTGATATCCTCTTAGCTACACAACGTTCTCTAAGGACACATTTATTTTATCTACTTCTTTCCGGATCGGTCATGTAGAATATTTCCTTCGATTGACTATTTGTTTTCCTTTTTCCAAGAATTTTTGATCCGATGCAATCGAATCGGAAGACGATTTAGTCCTTTTTCATGTTTGGTTCTCGAAAGTCGAGTCGAGGAGCTCGAAAAAACTAGAAGAGGAAGAGAATTCATTCGTTCGCCCGGATCGTTATTTGGCTGGGCAATGATGTCAAGAGCTCAAGATGCAACGGCTGTAGCAGTGAGTAATCAATAAGAAGCATATCACTCATCCTTGGATTTTAGTCTAGTGAAATTGCGTTCTCCGTTTATCGTCAGGTCGGATTGCAACGAGTCAAAGTCTCGGATTGCTTCATCTCCTAGTGCTCTTGAATTCAGTAGAGAATCCTGACTCGGATGATGGAAAACAGGATGAGTGGTTCTGGGATTGCAGTACGCTCTGATGGCGCTACTACTACCGTTACAGCTGTAATCCTTCAAATCTATTATAGTCTATTGATCAGGACCAGCAGTATCGCCATCATCCTTGCTACAGGCAAGACTGGAATCGGGCTTTTATTGAGGAGCAGATACATTTCGTCTCTTTGTAAAAGTAGGATATGCTTATGGGTTGAATTTCAGTAACTTTGAGTTTAAAGGTGTTGCCAGATGCACCAATATTTTGGGGAAAAATCGCAAAAATGTCTTTATTTCGTCAAAAATATTTTGTCGAAGGGTGGTAAAATTATATTTTTAGCATATTTTTAGTTTTGCTTCACATCTGGCAGCTCTGTTTTTGTAACCTGACTTCACGATACCATTCAAATTACTGTACTGAAGAGGAGGGAATTCACGTGAATAACATCGGACGGTTTTCATAATTTCGATTTCCCGAAAATCAGACATTTATTTTCGAGTGAGCTTAGTTGCAGAGAAAAGGCGGATCAAGGATTAACATTCGAAACAAGCTGCGTTAAATTTTATAAGCTATGAAATTACATCATTTAGGGAAATAAGGCAGGATACGTTTATTGGTGTTCGTGCGTGCCACAATAAGCGTTTCAGAATTCATGGTTGGCGAATTGATCTAGGATCGGTTCCTCCGTTGCATACACTTCGAAATTGCCTGGAAGGATGTTCATAGTAATCAATTACGCTCAATGACGATTATAGATGAATACTAGCGAAATTGCAGGCACAGCTTCGGTGTTCCTGCCTTATCGATGACGACGAGAAGCAACATTTGCATGGACTAGATGACTCAAATGTCATTTATATACTAAAGGACGAGAATGCATTTTAGCAATACGATTTAATTTCACATATCTCTGTGGAATCGATTTGATGCTCCTCAAAATCCATTTCTATGTATACAGCGAGCTGCATACCAGCATCTGCGTTAGCAAATTCACGAAGGATATATGGTGTGGAGCATCTCCTCGGATTACGGACAATTCAAATGGGTAACATTGTCCTTTTGCCGAGTTCATAGATTCACATGGTATTGCACTTGAAACTGGAGCAGTCAATCAAATACGACCGTAAACTGCTAAAAGGACTTGATGGAAGTGGAGGCGGGGGAAGAAGACGGAATAGCAGAGCGGAAACAGCTTGGTCTAGATAAATGAGGACCTAGTGAACGGATATCATTCATCCCTTGAAGCCCAATTAAGTACCATATTACAGTTTGGACCGGTGATGTTTAACTATTCGAGTACTTTAATTACAGTGTGCTTCTGACAGTGAGTTTGCTATATTGAATACTCGAGGCGAACTAAGACGTGCATCACTTGACGTTTGACGAGCGTTTGACAGCCAGCTAGCTGTAAATTGCTTTTGTTACAGTAACATTAGAAACAATGTAATATGATGTGGCAGTTTGATACAATGTTTGGATTTAGAATGGAAGTGGCAGCTGAAATTATATTTTGTTTTTTTTGGAAATTCGTTTTGATTTAATTTATTTACTAAAGGACTTAAAGTTTGAGATGAAGTTCTTAGCCTGCTTCACACTCTAGCATCTATGACTCGTATACCACAGCAGAAGGAAGAATAAAATGCTGATTATTGGATGCGATACTAATGCTGATCACACAGCATGGGGGAGCAGTGGCGTCAACCCTAGAGAAAAGGCACTCTTAGACTTCCTCCTAAACAACAACTTGGCTGTAGCAAATAAGGGCAGGACGCCAACGTCCCTGAACGTTGGTGTCAAACAGTGCATTGCTTTTAATGAAGAAGTGGAATGTCTTAAAAAGAGCTTCGTTCTCTGAGCACAGGCATGTAAACTTCGAGCTAGCAAAAGATATCGTAAACGAGATATAGGCAGCCAAAGTGTATGGACTGGGAGGGCTATCAAAATGGCCTTGCAATGGGACTTTATGGCCTGCACGCAAATTTCACTACGAAGATGGACTGCACTGTAGAGAAGAAAATCAGAATCTTCGAATCATACCACGATAACTGCCCTGAGAAAACCAGTTCTCCCAAAACGAGGATGCTACGATTTAACAGGGAAGTGGAACAGAGAAACCCTCAGAATACAACAAAGAGCTACGGAAATCCAAGAGAAAGGCTTGGAGTGCCTTCTGTGCTTCACCGCAGAGACTGCCAGGATGCAGAAAGCTCCGTCCAAAGGCTACCCAGGGCATATAGGACTACTTAGAACTCTGAATGGAGGGATGACGATCACCTTTGGCGACACACTGGAAGTGTTGCATAGAACACACTTTCCAGGGTGCAAAATTAGGAGCAGCTGCGAGGCTTATGAAGAAGAGGAAGGCCCGGATCGGACATCTCACTCACCTTTGATTAAGCAAATAATCACGTATGAAAAAGTTGAATAGACAATCAAATCTTTCAAATTCTTTAAATCATGAGGACTAGATGGAGTCTACCCAGCTCTGGTTCAAAAAACCACGAGGAACCATCCTGGTACACATATTTAGAGTGAGTTTGGAACTCAGCTATATTCCAAAATCGAGGGGACTGGCGTGGGTTGGGTTCATCTCTAAGGGTGGCAACAAACCGGCCGACCTGCCCAAATCATATAGACCAATTAGTCCAACATATTTCATATTAAAAACTATGGAGAAACTAATTGACCTTTACATCAGGTGTAAACATGAACGAAAAAATCAAATTATGGCAAGTTTTTCGAATATAAAATATAGCGCTTAATTATATTAATGATACTGAGTTCTGCAGTCAACGCAACCCTTAGAGGCGCCTTTTTCATTTCCTGATCTAATCAAGTTGCAAATGATCTTAAATAGATATTTATCAAACAACTTAAATATATTTTATGACCTTCATCTGTAATTGCTGTAATTGTTACCTTCCACCAACCACCTGCTGATCACTCTGACGAAACGAGCCAAACTCAACATTTTAATAAAGATCATTTCTCTGAACTGATTGAATCCATTCACTTCAATCCGACAACAATCCAGAAAAAGAATAACAACCGACACAATTCCACAGGCTCTTCATGCTGGCGAAGGAAAACCAATCTTTGCGCAACAAAACCAGCAGTTATATCCACTGATGACCTGGTTGTTGTGCTTGCTGTAGAGCTCCAGGCTGCAGTCAGCTTCTTGAATTAGCTCATTACACGAAAGCCCGCAGTCATCGGCAAATCTGGTTCGCTCCAGCAATTCCATCGGCGCTTTTCACTGGTCCCGGCTCTAATTTTTTGAAGCGTGAAGCACCAGGTGTGGACTATTTGAATGGACACGACGATTGTATAGTCCAAGCTAGCAAAACAAATCAACCAGATCAGTTCGGAGAAGGTTGAGTGGACTGGGATGCTGTCAGTAACATATCATGTATCTCCATTAATCATTTGCCTCGAAGCTAGTCAGATTTCAAGATTTTAGCTTGCTGATGGACCATCGTCATTTTGGCTGCATTAGACGAGAAAATGGTGGTTTAAGGTGGTCTGGATCGAGAAAATGGGACAATCATAAAAATGTTGGTACTGATTGAAAGCCACGAGCTAGAGAATCAAATAATTAGGCCAGCATAGTATTTCGATAATTATCTTATGCTTAAAATACTCAGCAAAATCTATTCCACCAAGTATATGGTGTGAGACGATTATTTGTTGCATTAATAGTATTGTTTCTTTTGCTTGTACAAAGATTTGGTGTTTATTATTCAATTTTTCAGATTTAGTTAGACAAAAATGGTGTGCAGAAAATTCTAGAAATACCTAAATAAGTTATACACATTTCCGGCATCAAAAGACTCGCCTTTTTAGCAATAATAACGTCACCCTTATATTCTCGATATCAATTGTTCGAAATTTTGTATTTTCGTGTCTTCCGGTCCATACGAAAAGTTTCAAATCGCAAAATTTTCGTACATATCCTCTTTAATCTAACCCCTTAAACCCTCCTGGCAGAGCAATTAACTTTTTTTTTTGAAAAAATCTATCGTTCTATCATTTTCTATCTTAGTCACCTAATCCCATATGTAACACAACCCAATAACAATACAAAGCTTCATGTCGTGATCGTGAACGAAACTCGAAATCTCTTAAATCACCATCATCACCACCATCATCTGCATCACATTTTTTTTCATCGCTAAAGCTTCACGTCGTGATTTCTCTCTTCTACAACTTGTAAAAATTAGATAGGACGGCGAATAGAGAAGATAATACGCTTCAAGCATTAGATTGGATTTCGTGTGTAATTTGAAAGATTAATATTTGGTGCTTCGAATCTTTTTTTGTGAATTTTGTTGTTAGCTTTTTGTTCGTGTATTATTTCATTTTTCGTTTTCTGTGTTCGAAAGATACAGGGTGTCTTTGTCTGTAGTGTGATTGTTCTTTTGAAAACTAAATGATATATCCGAGATGAAAGGATGGCAAAATTTCCATTTTGTAATTTATAATGAGTTATTGGATGGTAGAATAGAATTGGTGCTGGTCACATTAATTTGGGTTCGAAGAATTTGAAAAGATTGTGTATGTAAAATTGGTGGTTCATTGAATTCTAGGGATATGTTTTGAAGAAAAAAAATCTACGCCTGCAAATAAGAGGCTCATAATGTTATTTAAATATTAACAAATCATTAATATGAAATTTTGCAAGTACAATCACTCAAAAAAGAATATTTTTGAATTTTACATCAGTTCTGAATTTTCGCATTTAAGGGGAATGCTTACGGGGAAATATGGTATCAAAAATCTTCACATAAATAATACGACCACTTGGCTTGTTTATGATTATGTTAAGCTAGAATCAAATGAGTCTAATATAATGCTTTGGAAAAAAACGATGCTACTAGCAGAATTTATTTCATAAAAAAATACATAAAAAAAACTTAAAAAACTACAATGAAAATGGAGACACTCCAATAACTGCCAGAGTAACCAATTGTTGGCCATCTAGGCAAACTTTTGACGAACTACTCAGACACTCACATCTGGTGTGCGATGTTGTCTCGTGTCATTTTAAAACTCAGTTTTAAGAAAGTAAGTTTATTCTCATGGTATCGTCTTTCTCTGCAAAACTATTGAAGTAGTGTTGATTCAATGGTTCAGATAATTGACAGATAATGCGGTACTTCTTCGTTAAAAACACCGTTAGATACCGGCAAAGCGACCACTGTCAAGAAATTAAAATAGTTCTACCCTCTAGAGGAAAATGTGGTATATCAGCTGAAATATGTTGGTTTAGTAAGCTAGGAAAAGTAAAATTAGTTAAATTCAAGCAAGGTTAGTTCAAGCAAAGAAATTTGTGAACTTATATCACAGCAACCAAAAAATGAGATGGGTACTCGTATCAACAGTTGGTGTATCTAGCGTTAACTACAGGCCTAAAATGTTACTTCATACTGACGAATTTATTGCGAAGAAAATAATTATTTTTACTGCTCTTTGCTCTCTGGGCGACTCAGTTGACTCAATAAATGGACGTTTTCGTTTTCTGATCTTTCAAGGATCATAGCACAGATGACCAAAAAATACGATTCACAATGCTTGGAAAAAATACATCGCGCCTATTTAAAACGGTATTTTTAGTTCTTTAAAGTTTTCAGTTTAGCTGGCCATGAAAAAAAAACACCTAAAGGATGCTGCTAAAAGTTTTGGCTGAAAACTTTGGAGAATTTTCGACTTTAGTTGCAAAAGGGAGCTACTCGAGTTACGAAATGGGTTTGGCAGTTATGCAGCGTGTTTGGTTACCCATTTTACTGAGGAGGAAGAGGAGACAATTTTTCGCCTTTTGTGCGAATACCCGGCCTTTTTTGGAAGAAGAAACCAGTCTTTTGGGTCACACTTCTTCGCAAGCCTAATCGAGATAGCTTCGGTGGATCTTAAGAGATCTAAAGATTTTTCCAATTTACCAAGGACTCGGGACTGGCTCTCAATGAAATAAAGGTTGTGCCCCATATGAAATGCAGTAACACAATGGGCCCTTGTCTACCATTGCCGAGATCTCCCTGGAAAACGCAGCAGCGGTGCCTAATTATCTAGATCTCTCTTGTGATCATTATCTACAGAAACCTGGCATGCAAAGACAAAAGATGCATCATTGTTGCCCGCATAGGAAAGTCGTGATATTTTTGATCTGCATCATGATTACAGACATTTATAGGCACGAGAAGAGCCAAATTCGCGCTTTTCTTCACTTTCTGACAAAATCAATTATTATTTTACCAGTGTCTTAGTCACCTTTGACGTTGTACTAAATAATATTTTCAGCCTATTTAAGCAAGTTATATTTGGACTAAAATAAATGAAAATAAAAGAGGTCAGACATTAGACGACATCTTTCGAAATTTATCAGCCGTTTGGTTGAGAATCAATGTTTACAAGTGAGGAGTGATTTGTTCCATTACTTACTTCACTTCCGACTCGAAGCCAGCTTAATTCAGAGCTCGGTGTTTGGCCGCATTTTTTCATCTATGGCTGAATTTAATTCAAAGGGTCTATACATACAAGCAGTTGAATCGGAATAATAATTCAAGCAACCATAAAATAATATCATTGCTTTTTATCACTGAATAGAACCTGGCATGTCAAAAGAATAATTCAATCAATTAAAGAACAATCAACAATAGAAATGGTATAGTAATTCATCGGGAAAAATTAGAGTAATCTGAATTATAACATAACTTTTACGTAATATTTCAATTGGCAGAATATTTATTATTTGTTTATTTATTTACTTTATTAACTATTATAAGCTTTTAGTGCAATTTTATTCTTAAGCTATTCCCTAACTCAACGACCATACAATAAGTATGGTCGTATAAGTATACTCTCGGCAATAAGAAATTCAGCTGATACTACAATCATTCCAAGTAGATTATACAGATAAAACCGACTGACACTGGCCTAAGATTTATCTGTTTCAGGCGAAATTCTTTTCAATACAAATAGCAAATCAGCTTTTACCACACCACCACCTTCTAGGACATCGGCAGGGTCATGGGCGTATGTATTTCTGACTATCGACAAGGACATTTGATGCTTTGTTTCAGCTTGGAATCTTGTCTAGTCTAATGATAATCGTTTTCTTGATATTTCGCAGAAATGGATAATATGGATTAAAGATTATTGGAATCTTTGCTTTGCTGTCGTATTCCTTCGCGAGGAATTTTCAAACTAGTATCTTCGTGGTTTCAAGTATTCAGCGGTCTGTCATATTAAAAATGTCTACTTGTTATGACAAATATGGTACTTTCAAAGATCTCGCTAGAATTTTTAAAAGCTGAGCAGTTTCGTTTTTAGAGGTTTTTTTATTTTTTACGCTCGATTTTTAGCCCTGGAAGTAGGGAGACATGAATCCTAAATTTAAAGCATTCAATTCCGTAGCGATAAACTATTCAAGCAAAGATGGCTTAAACATTATTTTTACATCACGTAGTCCATCAAAACTACAAACAAATAAATAAAATATACATATCGTCGCTGTTAAATCAAACCGGTATATCTGCAAAAATTGAGTTTTTGAGTTTTTGGTATCAAAAAATTCCTCTTTTTCCTGCCTATTTTTATGTCGCACCAGCATACCGTATAGTTGAATAAAAATCCGTCTAATGATGCTGTGCCGGTATGCATTTACGAGGACACAGCCCACACGCGAAAACTTTAAAGGGCTCTGGTGAAAAATATGCATTTTGCAGATATGCCGGTTTGATTTTACAGCGACGATATGTTCTGACTAAAACGGCTGGTTAAAGACAAAGTGAAATCTCACTAGTCCTGCGAAAATCCCCAAACTGCAATCGTTCTGCCAACATAATCCTCTAACAACGTTGCAAAAGCAAAATAACACCGAAATTTCTCGCTCAGTGTATCCATCTATCTTAAATTCAATTATTTATGCAATACGTAGGAGAGAAAACGACAAAATTTTCCGATTTGAGCCAACACAAAACACTAAGCAGGAAGTTAAATATTTACTTTCATTTCTCATTGTTGTCGCTGTTTACGTTTCTAAATGCTACTACTACAACTGCTCCTATATCCCGCTCATCGTTCATGAGAATATTAAATGGCGATGAGCTTTAGTTTTGCTGTTGCAAACAGACAACAAACACTCTCAAACAACCACTCGACTTAATGTTTACGGTCGGATGAGTGAAGTCGAGTAGTAGCACAATATTATTATTAGCTGCAACGCGCTCGGCTGAACAACAACAAAACAACAGAGAGCGAAAAGGATTCAAAGCAGATAGAGTTATTAGTATTGTTGGTTTCTATCTAAATTTTATCCATTATTAAAAGCTAAGTGAAAATCTGACGACTAAATGTTATTTCGAAATTTTTTGTGTTTTTTGTATTTAAATTAAACTTTACCATACCAGTTCGTGAGAGAAAGAATGAATCACTGCAGTGGAAACTGTGGTTTAGCATGAAAGGATCCCTCGTTATTTGTGTGTGGTGTACTGAAATAGAGTGAGTTTATTTGAAGCGAATAATGAAAAGCTGATGTAGCAGACTGTAGAAAGGACTACACCATTATCTATAGGTGGCTACAAATAATATGAATATAGCTATCTCATAATCACCTAGTTTTGGTCAAATTTTTAAGGATGAGTGAGCTACGTTAGAACTGCCGGCGAAATTTGAGGAGGTACATACGCATCAAATTTGGAGACAAGTTTACATTATTTGAAAGTCAATAAGCATCCACACAATTGACGATAATGATCAAATCAATTATTGATCAAAAGAATAAATAACAAATGAATAAAGAATAAAGGACAAATGATGGAGCGAATGTTTTGATTTTGATAGGATGATTGTCAGTGTGACCACTGACGATTTCAGAATTTTTTTTTTGTGATTACCCACCCGAATGCATTTATCCGAATCAGGTAATGGTAGATGTTTCCGAAATTCAGAATTTAGAATTTAAAGGTGTGCAGTGCAGTAAAATTAAAACTAAATGTAAATAGTTTAAGTGATATTTTTATTTTGAACAATATTAATTTATAGTCCTATCAATTCCATGGCTTTCCTGTTTGATCTGATCTCTCTTCACACTAAATGGAGAGGCTAAGAGCAAAGGGGTAGAAAATACTGCGATATTGTCTCACCGCAAACAAAAATCCTACAACATCCATAGCAATGTCCCCAAGAAAAATCCCAAGGATAGATCTGTTCATCACAAATCTATCTATGAAATTTTTTGGCAAATGCCCTGACTATCCCAAAAGCCTAGTGAGGAATGTATTAAGCCTCCCACAATAACAAGATCCTCTCAATGACAAGCAGGTTAGCCCATATCGCATATATTCTCTGAATGATTCCCACACACTACTTACACCACAAGGTAGGCCATACTCCAGACGCAAGGACGGGTACGATATACTCGATGGCTCAATATATTCCGCCGGCCTGAGGAAGTTGAACGCAATCTTTCCTCCAGAGACGTACGAAAGTAACTATAACCTTACTTTTCCTCCCTGGCATCACACCCCTATCCCGAATTTCCTTCATTCCTCTTTACTAATTCGCTCCTGGTGTTGCTCTAAAAATGAAGTTTTTTTCAGTAACATGTTTGTTTGGATATTGGTAGGATCAATTGCGTCATGTGATTCTCGTAAAACAAGACTTTCATAGGAATAAGAAGTAAATGTATATCTAAATCTGTCTGCGGTTGAATATTTATCCTTTTGGGCTTGGAGGTCAAAAGTCCTAAGTTTTTGCAGAACAGGTGAACCAGTAACTTTTGAATTTGAAATATGTAGAAATTTTGTTTAAACTATTTCTAGAGACACTTGCATTTATGTCTATAAGGATCAAAATTCAACAGTTTTTTTTCGGTAGCACATGTGCACATGTATTCTACTTTTATTTTGCTTCCATATAAAATTAAAAGTATTTGAAAAAAATTTTCTCACGCAATTTAGCACTCCTTGAAAACCGTAAATAATTCAATCAACAATTCTGCTATTTTAAGGTAATATTCACTATAACTCCACCCATAAAAACTCACTTGTTTTTTTTTTTGTTTCCTCCAGGATTCCAACAATCCTCCCACCTATTTGCCTACATCGATTGTGAAATTCATATTAAAACCATAAATTTTATATGGACCATTCATTTATATTTCGTGTGAAGAAATAGAAAGCGAATCGTAGCACTTCCATCAATCTCGATTTCCAGCTTGCTCTAGTCACGAGGATACTTAAGTTGTTTCTGGCAAGCGATTTTTTTTACGATACTCACGAACATAAATTGCAGCGTTTCTTACGTTTTTTTTTCGCTGCTGTGATGTGTGAGTGGTATGGATCGATATAAGGTTCCCAAAAATGTAGATCCTGGAATTTCGCTTGAATCTTCATCTGGTTATTTTACTCGTCGATATGGTTACGCGCCTTTTTCGCCCAGAATGAGATGGAAGAAATCCTTAAACAGACTCATTGATACAAAACGCAGGCTTCGAATTACCGCAAGTTTCTTTTTCCGGAGTTTTCTCAGCGGTTTTCCTCCCTAGATTTTGATAACGTATAATTTAATGATAACCAAACGATTTCATAAATTGAAATTTGATTTGCATTTTATGTAAAGCAGTTGTTATAGGAAGAGCAAATAATTTTGTATGCATGGCAGGGATTAGGAGAGCGGAAAGAAAATGACGCAGAAAAAAAAACAGGATCTGGAAAATGTTTTCGGGTGAAAAGAATTTAATAAGTTTTAAAATGCGAGGATAACGTTTAAACTCATGATGTTTTTTGGGGGGAGTTACTTAAGCGTGTATTGAAAATTGAATCAAATGGAAGAAATTTCTAAGCCATGCTGTTCGGTGGATTTGTTTGGTACGAATATGTGAGGAAATTCAGAATAATTTTGTTAGGGTTTTTGGCTTATTTCTTGCATAATTATTATAAATTTCAGTAGTAAGCTCAAATAGCGATTTTTCCTTAAGATTTTTCAAATTCTAAATAACAACAACAACAACAAGAAAATATCTCTACCGCACTGAACTAATCGAAAACACGGTAATACCTTCCCCAAACCCAAATCACTAGAAAAGCGTTAAATGAACTGTAAATTTCGAACTTTCCTCCAAAAATTTTAAACGACATTCTACGCAGGAGAAAATCCCAGTAAAAATTTCACACCGCTTCAATATCTAAATATAGAAGGACAAAGGTTTGTTTATGTTACGGACTTGGTCCTAAATGAAAAACAACAACTTTTCGTTTCGGCTAGCTAATACATCAATGTTTCTCCATTTATAACAACCGCAACAAGCAAAACAATATACCCTCCTCGGAAAACTTTTGTTTTTGCCGCGTGTGAATAAACAATAACCTTGACCGAAAATGTCATTTTCGACGAGCGAAACCTGAACTTTTTCCAGGAGGTTTTCCGCGCCTTTCACGTAGTATAGCATGCGAAAGTAAACACTTCATCGTGCCGCGTCGCAGACTATAAATTTACAAAGCATAAGAAAAGAAAAGCGTAGCGGACGACTACATGAAATTGTAGCCAAGGAAGTGTGAAACGGTCTCGGCCACATTCTTGCGGTTTTGCCGGGGTTTTCCACCAAACATACTAATTAATTCAAAGCAACCTTTCTCAAATCGAGGAAGACCGAGAACGAATCACACAGACAACCCCTTTCGTGAGCCAGGATATTATCGAATTGAAGCGATGAAAGCGGGATTCGAAAAGGATCAGCGCCGGTGAAAATCAAGTGGAAATAATTAAAAGACAGTGTGAATAGGAAAACTGTGGGTTTTGTTTATATTTTATTAGCGATGATTTGATTTGGCTTAAAGAGTTGGATGGATTGTTTTGCGATTTTAAGGGACGGAAAAATATTGTTTGTTGGTTGTTTCGTTATGCTACGCAAACTGCTCTGGTCAGGTAGATGAATTTTTCAAATCAGTGGGTGTCTTTTGACAGAGGAAACGACGTTGCTTAATTAGGGTAGAAAATTCTGAATCTTAAGAGATTTCACGAAATATTAGGCCTGAAAAATTGTAACTTTCCAGTTGTTGTCACTTTGATTCTGCTAAAAGGAAACATTGTCTCATTTCCACTGAAATCAACAATTCGTAAACAACGTCAAAACAACCCATAATAATTTCCACAGAAAAGTTACATTTAAAAAGCTTCTATCTGATATCATTCCGCAATTTAATTGCTTACTTCTGTCATCCTGAAATGAAAATCACAATGCCAATCATGATGTCCTTCGTCATATCGTCGAAATTAGCTACCCGAAATTACATTGCGAAATAGCAACTTGGCCAACGGCCACGACAACAACAGGCAAGTTTTGAATATAAAGACCAGAAAAAACGATAAAAGTCGATTTATTCAAAACGAAATTTTTCCAAGACTTAATCATTACGAAGGTTCTTTTATGCTGCCTAAACTGTTCGGACAAAGAACCAACAAAATATTAGCAAAGAAATCCAGGAAAATGCACCTCATTCTTGACTTTTGTGTGGAAATGAAATGAGGAAGAAGATCGATGACGCAGTTCAGAAATGATTCTATAGAAATACTAGCCACGTAGCCAGGAACCGAAATCACCCCAGCTTTTGTTGTTGGGACGCCTCAATACGAACTACCTTGGCTATTTTACGGACAGATCTGCGTATGGACGTTGTGGTTGTTGTAATCAAAAACAAATTTGGTGAATGTGAAAAGTATTCAGGATGAGGTCCAGGACCGACGAATACAAAGAGGAAAAATGTGGGTTCACAAAAATCACTAACGACACAAGGAAACATATTGTTAGTCATTGAGTTATAGAAAGTCTCTTGCCTGATTTCAATGGTTTTATGACGGGTGGTAAATTATCGTGGAAAAAAATATATTAAATACTCATTTTTGGCACCTTTAGAATCCTGGAAAGCTTTGTATTAGCTAAATATAGCTAATTGCTTTAATTAGGGTCGTTGACGTTAGCAGACTGTTCAAGAACTGAGTTCATTAGCCTCTATTAGAATAACGTTTAATTTAGAAGTTACAAGCTTTTCTTTTTAGGGTTTGTTTCGACAGGGAAGTATGAGATGAATTCTGGCCTGTGTACCTGTTATGAAAAATTGTTTTAGCTAAGCTTGTCTTATTTCATCAAATTACTTTGGCAGAAACGAAATATGAAGCCAAGAAATCAAACCGTAGTTAAGGGAGCGCACACTTGACTTGTCACTTGCACGTTCTTAAGAATAAAGCTAATCTGTTGTATATAACTGCACCTCAAAAAAAGCTTAGCGCCAGAGACATAAATTATATATTTTTGGCACCATGTACAAAGTTGATTTCGGGATTGTGATAAATCATCTTGGCTGAAACCATAATGCATGGCAAAAAATTTGTAGGAGCATGAGCTATGTATTATAACCTTCAGCGCCATGTAGCATAGCTCTTTAGGCAATTTCGGGATTTTGTAAATTGAGATGACGGAAATTTCTATTTCCATCATTGGAATTGTAGTTTTTAGTTTTTAAATTATGTCAAATGATTTTTGCTCAAATTTGGATTCAAACGCGAGACTCTATACTCTTAGAGCCGACGCTCTACCCACTAGGCTAAACGAGCTTATTGGGAAACTATTGCTGTTTAGTTTACTTTAATGGTGTGTTCCGAGACTATGTTCATAGTAGTTGGGGCTATGTTACATAGGAGTTGACACCATGTAAATGACTGAAATTCCAATAATATATGGTAGTTTGGCCTTTGTAGCTATATTTTATGACTCAGGGTACTAGGGTACTAGGTACACAGCGCATGAGACAATAAATGCTACGCTATATTGTATAAGAATGCAATCTAGATTGTGACATTATCGCACTGGGAGCTATACTTTATAGCTCAGTGAACAGTGTGCTTATTGTGTTCAACCATAAATACTGCGCTATGTTACCTAAAACTTACGGCTATGTGCATTTTTTTTAAAAAGTATAGTGTATTTTGTTATCGCGTTCCACAAAGATGAACGGTATATTAAGTGAAGACGAGTTTTCACTGACTTGTAACTTCTATAATTCGCTTTAGCATCAAATTCGTGTAAATTTTTGACATTCATCAAGTTTTATTTAGTCAAACTTAATTGCACAATATTTTTTAGCTTTTGCCGGGGAAAAACTAGGTTAAAACAGATTTGTTTTTTGTGTAAGTTGACGGAAAGCATGCTCCATCGAATTCAAGAACCAAGGAATGGTCGAACATTTAAAAAATTGGTGAGCTTAACAGGCGTTAGACAAAAACACAAAAGAAAGGACTTTTTAATCAAGCTATCAAAGAAAAACGGTGAAGAAACTCAGACAAGACAAGATTAAATAATCATCCAACATAAAATGTTTTTCCTCATCTTGCGGCCCGAGTCGAAAATTATTAGGCACATCTTGACCTAGAAATTTTACTCCAACTCCCGTTTTCATCCGATATTGCTTCTTGAATTTTTTTCGATCGATTGAGAACGATTCGTTTTGGCATTGCTTCCGTACTTGTGAACTAATTAAAACTTAAATCAATTCATGGGCCAATCCAGAGACAAGAATTTATCCGGGAAGACATCAAATAACATAAGTTTTCGATGGATTTTTCGAAGACATGATTTGTGTCATAGGCGGACTGAAAAATTGGCTGACGATGAACAGTACTTTTAATGATTTTTTATGTAATTTTCTTATGAATCATTTTTAATCAAACGTCAATTATCAAGAAAAAAAGATCGGGAAAAACTAAAGTGATTTTAATTTTTATTGTGTCGTAATCTGATTTTTATACTTGATTTGTTTGACTGCACTTTTGACTCTTAATTTAGAACTACAAAGAAATCTTATGCCTCACACCCAGCAGTTTCAGTGAGGGACAAACAATATTCAAACACCAGTAGTAAATTAGATGCAACAGATTGCCATGTAATTTCTTGGAAATTTCTGATGATCCATTGTAATTTGCAGTCCACCAGAGCTTATGGGCCATTGATATTACTTAAAAGTGATTCAATACGGAGTATTCGCATGAAAACCACGACAAAATACAAACTTTTTGTGGTCAAAGAATTAAGTGCGTTTAATGATACATCACACACCTAGGAAGATACAGTCACAATCCAAAAATAAAATAAAATCCCAAAAAATTTCAGCACAACCCACCCTCCGCATCGGATCTGAGAGCTTAAGTTGGTAGACGCGTCATTAGCTGTGATAAGTTTCCTAATTTAACTCGAGTATCTAATCAGTTAGTTGAATGAAAAACACCAAATTTTATCGTCCATGGTCGGATTCGAACCAGTAACCACACCTTTATGCAGTCTGTGGCTAAAAGGTGATAATAATGGTTTAATTGTATGATGGCTACTATTTCGAGAACTATATTTTAATTTTTCAAAAACGGGCACCTTTCAAATTCTGACCGCCCTTTTTTAGGTTCTTATTTTGATCATTTATCTATGTATCGAAGGTAGCATAAAGCAGTGGATGTATTTTAATTATTCATTTCTTTTGTTTTCTTCCAGTTTTCGTCAGTTCATAAATATTTAAATTCAATATTTCCTTGATTTCTATTTTGAAAAATTCTAAAAACAAAGAATCACAGTGGATAAATGAAAAAGAATAGTAAACAAAAGAAATTCCTTTGAAGATGCGAATAGCGAATGACAGTGAAAATCATAAGCCTCTACTTAGGTATATAAGTAATTCATAGCTAATACGCTCATAACAACCCAAATAATTCTATTACAGTTGTTTCTTCTGGTTTCCCGTTTATTTTAGATACGACTTCCGAGAAATAAATTGATAGATGAAAACAACGAACCAGCTAAGTGAGCCGAGCCAGAAATCTACGTGGGAGTGAATTTAAAGCAATGGGGATAAACTTAATGTTTATAAATCAAAATACTACGCATTGTATTCCTATTCTAGGATTAGATATTCAACTAAAATCTGTTTCGCGGCCTTGAAAAAAATATGATCTGGTGGTGTGTTGGGAGCTTTTGAATTTTTCTAGCTTGTTTGTTGAAAAATAGGAATAAAAGTGTTATTTATTTATGGTGGTATGCATTAAGTCGGGAATGGAGATATTTATGCTTTCGTTTTTAATTGCTGGAGAACTTTCACATAAATTGATGAAAAGAATTACTGAGTTCAGAAAGATTATTATTTTATTTTTGATGAAATTTTTTTCACTTTTAGGCTTTCACAGAATTCAAAAAATGCAACGAGAAAGTTACCTCCTGGCCGATATTATTGCTTAAGTCTTACTCGACTTTGATACTTTAACAAAATTATTCGCTATAGCGCTGAGATAACTCGACCCTCCAGTTCATGATTAGTGATTAGCTAGCCTACGCAATAAGGTAGGCTTTGAAGTTGAGTCTTCTGAACTTATCTTATTCTACATGTATCTTTGATGGTGTCACGGCTCTATATCTTACCACAAGCAATTTTTTTAAACATAAACATTACTACTTAAAAAAATGCATAAATATTTATTGGCTCTTTTACAGAAGTTCTGAATCATTTTTTTCAGTCCTCTTGAAGATATCTCTTAGACCCGCCTCATCTGATAAATCCAAGTGCGTTTTTATTTTTGTTAATGAATTCGCTTTGAAATTGATGAAGGCATTAGTTTTCATGAAATTTCGGAGGACTTCAAAGGAGAACCTCAATCAATTTTGGATTCAATTCATACTGATTTTGTAAAAGACCATATCTTTTGATTCAGGAACATGATTGAGTCTTTTTTCATCCATACAGGATCATGAATGTCAATAAAATCAAATCAATAAATGATGAGATATACTTCACATGCATCCTAAGTAAGGTTATGATGAAATTCACGTCCTTGGTTTGCTGGGTGAGTTGAAAAACAAGTAACTCGATTCTGACATTAATTACACCCACATCTGCAGCTAAAGACCAACTGCCAGCTAATGTCACCTGCAAACCTTTGCACGCTACCATCAAATCAATTAGATTGCATTGTTTAAATTGAATTTCAAATTGCTTCTTCAACGAAACTAATTTTAAACAATAGCTCTTTTTTGTTTTCGACAGCCATGCAGAAAATCGTACATTACCGTCAACATTTGAAGCGACCGAATGGCAATCATCACAAGTGCATAATTACATTTTGCCTGAAAAACACACACACAAAACTTACGGAAAGTGTAATGACGCTAGCTTTTACAGAAATTTTAAAGTATAACCAACGAAATGGGCGAGTAAAAAAATCATGAGAGGAAGCATGTGTGTGTAGTGAAACAGAAAAACTCCATTTGAATGTTGAAGCTAGGGAAGAGCAATATATTGTATACAAGTCTGGATTCTGTATAGAAAAACACCCTCAGTACCTTCGTCGCCGTGCTCACTTACGTCGACAGTCTTCTGTGCAATTTAACATAAAGGAAAATCCAGGATTGTCCTATACACCAACCAACTCGTCCAGCCTGTTCGCTGATGCTTAAAAAGTTAAATTCCCAGCTCACCACTTGTTCCTGTTTTTCTAATTGCACACTCTCGATTCTATGAATACGTTGCTAAAGCTGCAATGCAAGTGTCGTAAAAGATCCGGAGAGTCCTACATATTATGGTCCACATGTCCTGCAAGTTTGATATACCTAGTTGAAGGAGGTGTTGAGTGTGCTTTTGGTGTAATGTAAGGCTCGATCCAGACTGAGCAACATTTATGATGGTGAACTGTCGGGTTTTTGGATGATGAAAATACTGTTTTTGGATTATGTATCGATAAATGTAATTAAGACCTCATTGTACCATCTGCGTACGACAACTCGATCTGCATATGGTCTAAAATGAGGGTGATCACATAAAGTTTGGTATGTATGGAAACTAAAGGGCTTGGAGAATATGAACTAAGATACTTTGCAGATAAATAGCTTGGCTTGGTTCTGAGCCTGGAATTAATATTAACAACATTCCTTTTTTTAGTTTCTGTGTATCCGCTTTAGAGTCATATGGCCCTTTGTTTGGATGTTACGAGACATGCTATAAAAAACTTAACTGATGTTAAAACCTTTTTCGTCGTCATTTCTTTTTTGAATCTTTCATTGTTGAAAGTTCCCTTAAGATCTAAAGATCTAAATTTGATTTATTTTAGAATATATCCAATTTTTGGAAACGACAAGGGTCCCGCGACTCTATTCGGTTGGGTGAGTAAGGCTTGTTTCGCACGTATGAGGTTCCACTCGGTTCGGTTCGTTTTCGGCTGTAACCGAAAACAAACGGAACCGAACGAAACCCCTTCACACATACACGGTTCTCACACGGTTCATATTAGGTTTTGTGTTTTCTTCCCACAGCACTACTTTAGATTGCACTGCACAAATCAGCCGATTCAAATCATTTCAAAAAATTAGAGTTAATAATAAAACGAACTAAACTAACTAGGTAAAACGTCTAAATATTTGAAATAAAGAGATCCAAACTGATGGCTTATTAATTTTAAAGAAATTCAAATGATCCAATCAGCCAATTAAAGCCGAAACTGAACAGTGCGTGTGTGAACGCTTTGATTGCTTTCTGTTTCCTGGACACGAATTCACACCTTATAGAAACCTGATGAAACCTATTCGTGTCGAAGGAGTGTTCAGTGCTATACAGTTTCTATTAGGACCGAATAGAAACCGAACCATCGTTTCACACTTGTCGGCAGCGACCGAAAACGAACAGAAAATGAACCGAACCGAATGGAAACTCGTGCGTGTGAAACAGGCCTGAGGAAGGTGTTTCAGCACTATGGAACTGTATCATGCCAAAAAAGTTTTAATTGAGAATCTATGGTATGTGGAACCGACCCTTTGAGGTCTTCCTCTTCTAACCGGTTCACTAGAAGATTTCAGGACTTCTTCTGCTTAATCATATGTCTTTGATTTACCCAATCTGCAATGTTCCTGATTTCAAGAAAATAAAAACATGATCGCCTTGTGCTGTGATTTGCATTAGTCAATTGCCGCTTTTCCAGTACAGCGATTGGATTCGTTTGGATTCCTTGTTGAATTGAAAAAATAATAGTTCACGTCCGTTTCAAAAAGTTTCGGCTTTCTTTGGCGCCAAATACTGTTTTGGTTCTCCTTTTGTTTAGAAGTGAATAATCTCGGCACTGTTTTCGAATAACTTTTTACAGGTAAAAAGTTGAATGAAGAAATCACTGAACCACCTATTTGTCAAATCTGACTAACGCAGTAAATGTGTGATAATTTATCGGATTCTTCACATAGCTAATTTTTTATGTTGTAGCACGATTTGGAGGCTCATAGTTTGAAATATTTTTCCAGCTTTCTTTACGTTTATTCAAAAAGAAGCGTACAAACCAAGTGAATCAAAAAATTTCATAGCACTTTTATCAAGTCTAACAACGAAAATAGCTACTAAGATGTAGTTCTATAATTCGGTCTACCTTTATTCCAACAGAGAACAAGATCTGTAAGCAGATCGTGTTCTTCCTAGACTTCCAAGACCTCGGACCATTTTTCATGTGGCACAGAAAATAATAGTCGCCAAGCGCATTTAGTCACTCTGAACATCTTGGCCTTTGGTTTGCCAGGAAAACGGAAGACAAAAGCCAAAAAATTAATAAGGTTATCTATTTTAGTGAAACTACGCATAATGAGCACATAAAGCACTGGCTGCTGACGTGGCTAATCTTATTTTTAAGCTATAATACTTCTACTAACTTAGTTGTAGCTCGCGTAGCCTAGTGGGTAGAGCACTGGCTTCTATCGTGTGGGGTCCGTGGTTCGAATCTAAGTATGGACAACTGACCGCACTTCGAGCATCGAGTGAATCTAGCTCTCGCTAGATATTCCAGTCAAATATTCAAATATTCGTGATGCCGTTTCTACATTTTTGGCGAGTCGAAGAAAACTAGAGCGTTTTTTGTTCGTGCCTTAGAAATTTGATAGATTTGGAGAGGGACTATATTTGCCGTATGCTTTGGCGAAAAAGTGCATTTAACGTAAAAACATCAACTATTAAAATATGGTCAGCAACCGATTGGAGTCCCCTCAACTCGAAAGTTTTAAAAATATTGCAAAATGTTGACAGATGAATATTTTTACTAAAAATACTTAAGACTATGGTCACGATGACTACCAGAACTGTTTTTAGTCGGTCTTATTGCATTGTCCCGCATAAACCGGCATACCACTTCTACCTTCCCACAAGTAAATCAACTATAATTTCATTAAGAAAACTCTTCAATATATTTTTTCTTGTCAATCAAAAACAAAAATACTTTTTCGTCTAAAACAGCCTTAAGGCACATCTATTACAAGAAATTTCTTTGTTACAGTGGCAGTTTTGTATCTTTTATTCTGCAAGTCGACATATATCTCATACAGCTATATATGTTGCATTTTTCTTCCGTTTCAGTTTCTATCAGTGCAAAAACGACTGCATACTACGAATCTGATCTCAAGTGAGCAATGAGAAGAGAAGACGCCTAGGATATGTGAGTTACGTACTGAGTATCCTTTTTGTTGCAATTGCAAAATCTGAATCGTTTTTTCTCTCTTCATTCATTTCGTGTTTCATATTCCTCTGTGATACATGCACGAATACCCCAGATTACAAAAACCTCATACCGAAGATGAATGAAGAACGAAAAATGTCCTGTTACCAGAAAAGACCATTCAACTGGAACACGTAGAGTGTTTAGATACTTTTTCTCGATTCGATGCATATGAGAAGGAATATCCTGCAGAATTTTTTTTCGTTCGCTTGTGGCATCTTAAATATGATGAAAGATACGGGGCTGGGTTTGGTTGAATTGTTGTTGTAATGCGTTGGCGGTGTACGAGCTATTATACGGGCTAGACGCCTATTTTTCGCATTGTTCCAGTTGAAATACTGCACGTCCTCGAGCGAAAGATGTAATGTGATGTGTGTTGTTGTTTTTAAATTGTTTTGTCTTGTGGTGTGGTTGGAGCCCATTTAACCGGTTGCTACATGCGTAGATATGAAACTGCACAGGTGGCTTTCAAGTTGCTGGCATACGGATAAAACATGAATGGGGGCATGCTGGTAATAAATGAACGATACATTGTCTTTTGAGGTCTTGAAAAAAGGGTAAAACGATGAAGGATGAACATTTTTTTAAACTCATAAAAAAAATTTTTTTGGCAGACAACATAAATTACTCTATTCTGTGTGTTTTGCAAATTTGTTTGTTTTTCAAATTTGTTTATTTTCGGAGCAAAAAAATAATACATCAAAAAAATTTTATTTTCCTCAACCAAATAACATCAACAAAATTTACTATTCAGTTATAATGTAGCTATATTCAAAACTCTCAAGAGACACAAGTATTCTGATCGTTTCAAAATTGAAAGCTTCTGCTCTCTGGATATCACAGTCACTAAGAGCATACTGCTAAATAAAATTTCATTTTCTGAACATCTACTCAGCCTCATCTCTACCATTACTGTGCTACGAATAATAAACCAGATCGAAATTTCAAAATTCGAACATAAGTGAAACTTTTGGAAATTGTATCTTCAGCAATAATTCGATCCAGCCAATAGCATCAGTAGAACGATTGGAGTAAGTACAGAGTAGATACAAGTAAACCAAATTGTCAAGTGTATTTTTATACTTTTTCCCCGTAAAATTTCATCCAAGTATTCGCATAGGCAAACAAGCAGGCAGATAGACAAGCAAAAAGCAAGTATCTGCCAGTTATAGCACATATCTTGTATCATACGCTCCCAAAGTGTCAGATAAATTGAATTTGACAGCATCGTATCTCATATATAATTCCATGCTTTTTTCACGAAAAAAAAAGTTTAGAGTTCAGCAGTCCTTGAAATTTGACATTTTGTTTCATCCTTGACGCTTTGGCTGGCATTCGGTATTCTTTGACTGTCCGCTTAAGCACACACTGACTGTGTGTATGTCCTAATAAAACAAAAGCATAACGTATTTTCTCGTCATGTCTATCACACGACCGATAAAAGCGCCAGCAAACATCGCCAAACCATTTCCGAATCCTTGCGGAAGGCTGTCAGGGAGGAGATAGCCGTCCGTATGGTGGAGGATGAGAAGAAGATACGCAAGGTACATCCATTATGCATGTACATAATTACGTGTGGATTTGTTCCAGGTATTTTACGATTATCTTCCATGTAAAGACTTCATTGCTACAGGACGTTATCTGGGTAAAATGTTACCGCCATTAAATCCTTGTCCGATTGCACAGCATGAAACCTTCATACGTTTGTGCTTGATACAAACGAACGATATCGCTGCTCTTATGTCTCCGTTTAAGTTTTCGTCGTTGTCGTCAACTAATCCACGAACGTTACAAGGGACAACCCCAAAAAACCGCCTAACATGTCCTGTCGTTGTTTATGACAATTGTCAATTCATCGTCGTGTTTTGTAGTCGTTGGTGTGGTGTGATGTGGCGGTTTGATTTATTAAAAAATCAACACAATCGTTTCGCAGCAGATAAAATGATTTTGTACTATTCTTTTTTTTGTTGATATGAAGGATAGATCGGATTGTAAACATTGGAATATTGAATATGAAATGAAATTTGGGTTGGGTATGGGTGTAAAATGGGTGTTGGTGATTGGAACTAGTGGGTCTCGCGACCGGTTATTGGAGGATCGAATGATGAGTACGTACGTGCCTCTCAATTTTGGGTCTTGTTGTTTATTTCGTTGAAACATATCACAGAAGCTGTTAAGTGTGGTAAACTTTAGTTGAGATAAAACAAACATTTGTCTCAGTCGGGGGTATTTACCCCTCTATTGCCTAAGTACTAACTTTTTTATACATGATACCTTAAAGCACAGCTTTTTAGGACCTTTAGAGTACTTCACTTAAGGGAGATAGCTACTGTGACGGCCGAAACATTGTGATTTTCGCGAATTTTATTGACCGGGATGATAAAGGAATTTAGGGATCAGGTTTTTTTTATTAAAAAATATCAAATTGTTACAATGTTATTAGCTTTCTTGTCGAGCCCCAAAAAAAATTATACAATTTTTTTTGATCCGCCACAGTGGCTATCCCCCTTAAAGATAAGGAAATTGTGTTCCGAATTTGTGTTCTTGCCTCCTCTATTTCAAAGGTTTATTCACGTCGGTGATTTTGGCCCTTAGTCTTATTTAGAGCTTAAGATCGGAGCATATAATTTACTTTGAAGATCGGAGCATATAATCAGATCAACATTTTAGGGTTATTTCGGATTGATTTTTACAGTTAGTCTCATTTGATGCATCGAAAATTTCAAATGTATTCTTTCGTCTCTATTTTAAAGGTATTTTTAATAGATCTCTTTAATAGATCATTAGTTGAAAAATGCTTTGGTTATTCTAGAAGAATCCTTCAGGGAAATATGGGACACAGCGATGCTTCTGCAAAAATAGGGAAAATATCTAGGAACCTAGATTGGAAACTCACCTGAAAGAGTTATCTCTGCAAAACGACACCGAATTCCACTAGGGCATTTTGGACGGGAAAGTAAATGCTTGGAAGTAATTGGGGGGCTATCGCCAAAGTAGGTATTTTGGACGTACAAAACAAATTCAGAAGACCTATCATCCTTTATGAAGTAAAGCAAAAAGAAAATCACACAAAAAATGCTGCTCTTGATTACAGGAGCAGCAGTAGGTGTGGTGTGGTGGCTCTTTTAAACCTCAAGGTTCAAAAATAAGCATCAAACTAGACTACTACACGTGCAAATCAGGAGTTTTGAGAGGCCATCTTGTTATCCTGAAGGACGTCAGACCCGTAATGGAAATGCCTAACTTTTGTAATTAAAGAAATCTGAAGAAAAATGTGTTGGATCATAGTTCCATCACAAAATATATGGAAGAATAACTCAAACCCTTCGCGTAAAGGGGCACGAACAAAGTATACGAATGGCATAAAATGGTTAGTTGAGCAGGGGTGGGGATCATTGTATCCAGGAATATGATGCACTTACTCAAAACTAAAGAGGCCACCATCAACCAGATAAATTTATTTGCCATATTTGAGTTCAGGTATATAATAATGAAAAGGAACACTAAAAGAGTCATACTTAAGATCTCATCGGATAGCCAAGCAGTTCTCAAAACTATCAAACGCGAACACATAAATTTATCTACACTCTTGGCGGCAAGGAAACAAGGAAACTGACACCAAAGTTAAAGGAGATAAAATGACTTAAATCAGTCCTAGTCCGCAGTGGGGCTTTACGGAGGCCAAAACGGACAGGTCGATCAAAACATGCTCCATGAGGCAGATGAAAGACTAGAGCTAGATGAAGACTAGAGCTATTTGCCCCCGGTCTTTCCTTCACCTGGGGCATAACCTAAGTCTCATCCGGGAGTATAGCCAGATTCACAAAAAAAACCTGCATATCCTAGAAAACATAACGCTGGGGACGCACCATATACGCAGAAAACCATAGGGATCCAACCACAAAACGTTTTCGGATCTTGAATCTGAGACCTCAGAGGATAGACTGTACGAGCTTGAGCCTACTTGCTGAAAAATCATTCAATCATTGTGCGGGGGGGTTTTGTGATCAAATTGTTTGAAAAGGAATAGGTTCCGTAAATCCCGGACAACATCAGAGTTTATTACTATGAGGTTTTAAATTGGAGAGATAATTGGCTTTTGAAATGTCAAGGATTCTTTGTTTTTCAGAAAATTGCCTAGCTCGCAAAAAAGATACTCAGCCAGAAATTCGATGGCCAAATAATATGATAGCATGCTCTTGTTAAATAATATGACAGCAACGGTCAACCATCGGCTTTCAATATTATAAACAGTTTGGTGATGAGGTTTCAAAGACTCATATTTATTGTGGCGAAAAAGGAGTTGTGAAATTTTGGATTGTAACTTTTAGGAAAGTATCGAGGTTTTAGATAGAAATAATTTGCGACTAAATGAACCTTAGACGTGCAGCGGACTTTGAAATATAAAAGGCAAAAACCCGAATTCAGAACTATAATTTTCAGTAAAATACTATAAAGGTACAGTAAAGGAATACGCTTTTACTTGCTCACTGCATCCAACCATAATACATTCGATTGCCTTGGGTGATAATTTGCTTTACTGAGCCGTGTACCGTGTGAAACCCAGCACAAATTTTTCAATAGAGTCAGGAATTGCCCTTCCTTTCTATTTCCTCTGCGTACGAGGTTGATATAAACATTGACACCCAATAATTGTACTTTTAGATGTATAGATAGTGGTGATCATGATGTTATCTCAACAGGTGAAGTCATGTTTCGACAGCTTAATATTCAACCGGTTTACGCATGAGAAAGCAACAATTAATCGAAATTCAATTCTTTTTTATAAAATGGAAAAAATTGAGATATATGGAAAAATTGTTTTTTTAATATTGTTTTTCGTCCAAAGACCAAAATACTTTTTTGCATATACAGCGAAGTCCTTAAAAATAATTAAAAATGGCACCGATTTTTTCGAAATCGATGACGCTCATCCATTCGCGATGTGATGTTGAAGTCAACACAAAAACAAATCAACACATAAACATGTACATTTTTGACTTCATTTCAGACCCAGACACCCCACAATGCACTTTAACGGACGATCATTTGAATGGATAAATAAGTACATTCCGAAGTGAAATTTAAGTGCCAACTCTTCTCGTTTATTGAATTATGAAAAATGTCAAGTGGTCAGTCTGCATGTTCATCCAGTTTGAATATATTTTCAAGTAATGTGGATAGCATTCATGCGAAGCGATTTCTTCTTTCAGGTTATTTTAACTCTTAGTAATTATTTTCATGTATAAACAATATAAAATTTACTGCCTGAAGTGTTGACGAGATTTCAAGAGGCAGATAGTCTTGCGACAGATTTGATGTGAAGATCTCAATTTTTTTATGGATATTCATGTCGGCCTAGCGGCGGATGAAAAAATTAAAATCCCAAAAAAAAAAGATTTGTTACAGCCCGAAAGAAAGTTTTAGAATATGTTTCCACATATAAAAATGAGTTTGTAACCCGAAACAAACATGCATATGTCAATAAATATTTATATTATCATGATTAAAAAAAGTATAGAATTCTTACATATAATCAAGTTATAATCAAATCAGTATTCTCAGAGTACCATTGATTATTTGTTAAAATGAAAACTTACGATGATACTTTTGGAATCCCTTCAAATTCTTTGGAATTTTCTTAAAAATTATAGAAAACCTCTGGAACAATAGCACTTACCTGAAAGAAAGAAAAATATTCAATATTAATTATATAATTTTATTAAAGATAAAAATAAGGAAAATACTAATGTTTATTCGAATATTGTCAATTTTGATATGTCAAGCATATTTTCATTCAATAAAATCAAGCAAATTTTCATTCAATAATTGTTCGAAAATCCGTCATAAAACACGAGAGTGTACGTTAAATTTCTTTCCTTGCTCAAACTAATTATTCGATCAGGTTAAAGTATGTACAATGACTGGGTTTCCGCTCAATTTCGGATAATTGGAAAAAAAGCCCCGCGTCATACTCGAACAAAAAGTATGACAATTGATGATTAATTAATCAGTAGTTCAAGAAAGATAGGTTTGCTCCAAAAATTGTATTTGGTAGTTTTCTCATCGAAACCTGTACGATATTTTAACACGTGTATGACTTCTTCACAATATCACCAGCTGCTTTTTGGGACACGGAGTGTTGTCTTCAGCCTTCAACTTTTGAAAGCTAAAAAGTTTTTTGAGTTCACATTTTATGAAGTGACGTCTCATCGTAGCCTAGAGTAACGAAACATCCTACCATCAATATTTTCTTCAGAGCTTTTTCTACGACGTTAATCGTGGTTTCAATCACAATTGACTTATCCATGTCTTACTCCCAAACAAGTTACTTATTAATGGCATTTTCAGAGAGTAATCAAAGATACGTAGCCTTTGCAAAAATATATTGTGAAGTTAGAAGTTATACAGGACAATAGCAATAGGTAGATGCATCAACAGTTATGTTGATTGCTTGCTATATTTTTAAAAGACGAGTATCCAAAAAAACGAGAATTAATCAATACGAAAAGACTAACCACATCATTTACAATGTAATTACGCAAAATATTGAAAGTTATAGCTATGAAACATTCACATTTCTCGTCATAATCCTTCAATCCTGTAATTAACAACTGACGCTTAATTGCATACTTCATACTCAACCCATGCTGCTATACCCATATGCAAGTCTTATCCATAATTCATCATCGTCATAACCACATTCGTGAACCATAATCACTATATGTACAGGCTGTTATTTCATGAAAATATTTTTAGTATACAAATTTAGTGGCTCTTTCATATTCGTAGACCTGAATTCATCATCGCTTTTAATTTTTCCTCACATACATGTATTAAATTTCCTATCAATCTACCATACATTACTGTTCGTTGCGCCGTCATCGTCGTTATCATTATCACATCGTTTCCAACGTGAAAATTAAGTTTTTTTTGGTGCCGTTAAAATAACAACAACTTTTACTATGAAGTGTAATTAAGTCAACATTTAATTTTCTTCTGACATATCTTTTTGTTTAATGATAAACGAACAGAAGACGAACAGTCACCACCGAAACTTCAAGAAAAAATGAACAAACAAGTCTAACAGAACGAAATCAAACCACCAGTTAGTCAAGGGAAGACATTAAATCGTCGACAGCTTTGGTAAAGCAACGAAGACTAAACTTCTCAAATAGATAATTAAATGAGCTACTGGCTGTAGTTTTTAGCTATTAGAATAACAGCCAGGTATAGGTGTAATCAGTTGAAGACTGTTAAGTAGATAATGGGAAGATAGGAACTGATATATACTTTTTTGGATAGATACGCAGCTATACAAGAACATGGACAGAGTAATATGTGAGCTAATGTTCGGCAAGGGCGCTGTGCTGAAGAGCGACGGGAAGGTCGATAAGAAAAGCTAAATTTCAAGAAAGAAGATTCTCTAGAAGGAAGGGTTTATAGTACTTGCTAGAGAAACTATCATAGATGTACGATGAGTTCTCGACAATTTTCTTATGGTAATGATTCCTTCTGGGCACTGAAATCTTAGTCACCAGGTGAAAACGCTTCGTTACGTAAAAATATCGCTTCTTGATTTCTTGGTATCTGCAGTGAAATCATTTAGGGTGTACGAAAAACGATCGCAATTTGTTTTTGTTGCAAGTAAATTTTAGTTTTGGTAACAGATAAAGAAATTTAAGCTAGTAGACATGAATGCAATTAGATTTTTTTATCATGGCAAAGATTTTAATATTTTATCAAGTGAACTGAACAAAATTTGCTGTGAAGCTACATATTTCGGTTATTAAAGCAAGGACAGGGATATTACTTCAATATTGAAGCAAGGACGACCGGCTAGGTATGATTCGAAAACACCTTGAGTCAAGTTCTCTCAAAAGGCTTAATTTTAGGTTAAAATAAAAAGACTAAAATTTAACGAAGGAATTATAGAAAAATAAGATAAGAACATGAAAAATATCAGGGTCGTATCTATGATGAGGATACGAACTACCTTTTAATGTGGCAATAACTGAAACCATCAGAGCGGTTATTTTAAATCATGTCAATAGCAACTAAACAGCAGGTAAGGCCGTAAAGTTTTAAGGGGGTATTCCGGTCTTTCGGTTTGAAAAAATCGAAATTTTTTTTTTGCATTTTCTTATTCCACTATGATCATATAATCTTGCTTTAAAATTTTATCGCAGTATCTGTTTTCGTTTTGAAGTTATTCGCATTTCCACCACTATCATCTCTGGAAAATCCCTGGCACGCTTGAGGCGAGAGTGTTTGAGATAAAACTTTAAACACGATTTTCTCAAAACCATCTTTTCTCAACTTCTTGACAAGATTTCTCGAAAACGGTCTTACAGAATTTAATGAGTGATATATCAAATTATTTGCTATGATTTAAGGAAAAAGCTGAACTACGATTGTGATGATACAAAACAATTAACTATAATTTTTAATAAAAAAACTAAAATAAAAACGGAAAAATTAGAAAAAAAAATTGTTATCAGCTGCCATTTTTTAACGAATAATTGGATATTGATAAGCGTAGTTCATCTTGTAACGGGTATTTTCCTGAGTAAAATGACACCTCATTTGCTAATTTCAGATAATTCAAACGGACGCAATCCTGCCAAGATTGATTTTCAAAGGTCAACTTCAAGCCCTCATAGCAACAACAATTTTCAACTTTTTTTTTGAAATCCAAGTTTTTTCTAAAGTTTAAATCCTGCAATAAGCGCAAAATAAAACCATATCCATTGAGTATTTATTTTTATGTATTAAAATTCATATTGAAATAATGAATGATTATCGCGTGAAAAACCGGAATACCGCCTTAAATTTATTAAACCAATAATCAAATTTCAACGCAGTTCTGTACCAAAATAATGTTTACCTACATAGGCGTGCACAAACATTTGAAACTCCTTCATTTTCAGCGATCGATCTGTGAAGCTATCGGAAGGCTGCAATACGAGGTAAAACGCAACAACAAAAATATTTCCAGAGCAATTATTCAATCGAAGTGGCAATTAATTGCCCCTTTACCCCCGCCTGCCCACGCCACTGTTTAACAACAAAACATAAAAAAAATAGCTATATACTCGTGTTTAGCTGATTAAAAAGATGTAAAGAAGCTCATGATATTTTCGATGATTTCTGTTCTTTTGGTCCTAGGGAACTGATAGAGTTTTTTTTTGTTACATCCAACATTAATTTAACTGGTGATGAGGAAACGTTTCCAGCCTTGCCGAACGTCGATTTCTTGGTCACACATAGCATGGGTCCTTCATTCTTCGGGCTCTTTCAAATCACAAGACTAGGATGGTATCATCTCGGCTGACATTCAGAGGGCATTATGCCTTGATTCATGGCCATATAAGGGGGGACCCAAAAGTAACGAGACTACTTAATTATTAATCTCCTTCAAAGTACTGTCTATTAGAAGAAATACACTTGACCAATCTTTTTTTCACTGACTGAAACACCACTGGAACTCTTCAATTGTTATATTGTTTAAAGCACTCGTCGAAGCCGCTATCACCTCATCCACTGTCAGAAATCACCGCCCTTTCAAGTCTCTTTCCATTCGCAGAAACAAAAAGAAACCACACGAGACTAGGTCAGGAGAGTATGGACGTAAGGAGGGTGGGGAACGAGTGTCATGCCTTGTGATGTCAGAAATTGACGGATTCGAAGAGCGTTGTGCGCGGTGCGTTGTCGTGGTGAAGAATCCACTCACCCGATTCCCACAATTCTAACCTTGCTCTCCGCACTCTCCCTCGCAGTCTTCTTAAAAACCCCAAGTTATACTCTTGGTTTACCTTCTGATCTCATGAAAAATTCCTTGTGCACAATTCCCTTGAACATATCAACATGGTCTTCACATTCAATCTGACCTGTCTGGCTTTTTTTGGGACGGGGAAGCCTTCCACTGACTGGATGCCTGATTTATCTAGTAGTCAGGATCACTTTCAAGCTCATTTTTCAGCTCCTGGCAAACAGTCAGTGCGTTATTTCTTTGATCTTTTCTGAGCAGCCATGGAACAAATTTCGCTGGAACGCGCCTCATGCTCAAGTCTTCTGTTAAAACGCGTTGAACTAAGTTCCACCTAATACTAGTAGCTTCAAATAATTCGTCAATGGTGTAACGACGATCTTCATTAATTTTTTCTCGGACTTATGAAACACTTTCGTCATTTCTGATTGTTAAGGGTGACCAAAACTCCACCTTTCAAACGAGAAAACTACTCAAACATTCGTGCACGACTAAGAGCTTCTTTTTCGTAATCTTTTTGAAGCATTTCAAGTGATTCGGTGGCCGGTTTTCTCATTTAGAAAACAAAATTTCAAACAAATTCTTTGCTCTGATAAAAAAAAATACTTTGCGAAAAAAATCACGTAGAAAGAACAAAAGTAGCTGTGGTTGGCAGACGGCGAGCTACTGACTGGCAGAGATATAGGAGAGGACAAGTGATCTCAGTCATCACCCTACCTTCTCCCTTATGAGGACACTAAGAGCGGCCTCGTTATTTTTGGGTCCCTCCTCGTAAATGATGATTTCTAGACGGGTAAGGTGTTTAACGTTTTTTTGGTTTTTTTTTGCTAGTCTCTCAAGAATATTGTAAAATTTCAAGTCGAGTGGAGCAAAATTGACGAAGTTATGAGTATTTGAAGATCCGTTGATCCAAGGCGGTACTTTTTATTTTTCAGGTCCGTGTACACCATAACTCTAGACCAATCGTTTTGAAATTTTGCATAATACTTCTTCACATGATTCCCCAGGTATCCCTGGGAGCTTTTTTGTTTTTTTTTTAAATAATTATTAATTTTACAATAACAAATTAGCCGATTTTTTCCCCCAAAAATTGTTTTTTTTTTGCGTCCATTTGCCGAAAGAGTACTTTATACCCTAGTAAAGCAGGCTTGCAAGCCGTACACGCTAACAAATTTTCTGGACATCGAGGAAGTGATCAATACTATGCGTTATTCACTACCTAGAAACTGGGTGCTAAAATCGTTTCTGTGTAGCTCAACTATCCAGCGGGTGATCAAAACGGACTGTTTTTACCAACTGGACGTTAAATGACAGCGTTTGCGTTCATACCAGCAGCCAAATGTCTCTGATTCAAGGGTTTTCGAGAGCAGATTCTAAGCAGCCAGGAATCAATAAAGGAAACATCCCTAGGAATATGCAGATACAGTGTAGACATATACCGATGACTCCAAACTAAACGGCAGGGTGGATGTATATTTTCTCGGTACTCTATCTAAGAAAAGAGTTCCTTTGCGTAGCGGTGGTCTTTTTGACTGGACATTTACCAGAATCAAGAAAAGAACATCAAAAGAAAAAAAGCCAAGTCCTGCTGCGTCCAAAAGCGCTAAAATAGTCTATCTATTTGACAGCTTAAACCGTCTATTTTAAAGCTAAAACAGACAAAACGATACGTGGTATAGCCATGTAAAAGAAGGGGCAATTGCCTTCCTTCGCCCCTTGACTGCACACGCCATATATTTGCACTGCATCTACTAAAATACATTAGCCTCATGTAACCGTATGGAACACATTACTTCTAACTTTTGATGATTTGAAAAGTATGGCGGAGCGATCCACAGAAATAAAGTCGAGAAATACGGTTGCTTAATTTCTTAAGTCACACAAAACTACTGACATAGTAGACTAAAATATCATCCCCAACCCAACTATTCAAAATCTTAATGTCTAAAATTACTCCCGACCCAGCCTGACACCTAATAAAAAATCAACCGACATCTTCCTCCAACCCCTCATACCACAAATACATACCAGCTTCCAAATTAATCGGGCTTTCCCAAAAGTACTACGTACAATAATTTTCACTCCAGCAAATAAACAAACGGGTCAGAGCTCCACAAATCATCGAAAATTTAAAGCTTTCCACTCAATGTGAAACTAAATTCTCTCTACATTTTCCGTTCTCTCCCTTCTTGAGGAGGGTGGAATACATTAAAGCACTGAACTGAAATCATTGCACATACCATTCACTCTGACACGTATCGGAGTGCTTGTGCGAAAGCATCATAGACACACAAGTCGATTTGGGTTGAAAAACAACCTATGTTCCTCACATTGTATTCCTATAGCCCTATAGCGTGTGCAAAACGACCGACTAAATTAATTTCATTTTAATTTTCCTGAAAATTTTAATTAAAATTCCAACAGCTGTAGGTCGTCGTTTGGTGGTAATAGCGAAATCTCCCGAATAAACATTCTTTTCGAAAGAAAACAGAGGAACAGAATAAATATGAACTTCTTGGTGTATTCAAGTAGCGAGTGATGGGACGAAGGTGGTTGTCAGATCCTTCGATCCAAGCAGCAGCAGCAGCAGGCGAAACTGTGACAGTAATTCGAGTTCACTTGGCGGCTGTCTATTGTCATTATTGTTGTTGTTGTTGTTCCTGTACGCTTCCTGAAATTGCCTTTGTCGTCTTAGATTTAGTCCTGAATTCGTAGCAAAAGTTTTTAGAACAGCAAGTTCCGCAGGCACTAGTACTAAATCTTCAGATACATAGATACTGACGCAGTTTTTCTTTTTGCGATTACTGCTGCTACTGCTCCTGCTTTTATATTTCTGGCGATTTGAATGGGGTGCGAAGTCGGTCTCCTTTTCGAGACAATCGACAACTTTTCCGTCATGATTTGTCTTTTTGCAACAACTACCGGCATCTGTTCTGCGTTATTTCGCTATGCTTTCCGTTTTATTGTTACTGTTCTGTGAGGCTCTTTTGGAACCCTTTTCCGGACGTAATGGAACTTCTAGATATGATTGTGCACAGGAAGGAATGGGGAATTGGTTTTGATGAGCGTTAATTTGAATTGAATGTTAATTGACTGTTTTTGTCGAAGGTACGGAATTGTTTTGAATTGCTTATGAAATGTTTTCGGTAGTGAATTGATTATTCGATAAGGTTTGCGTAAAGTCAAGGGGTCGTACAGGCTGTTGCGTCTAGTTTTCGTATTTTAGGCTTAAAGCATTATCCAAATTTTAATTCCAAATACAGTGGTTAAACTGATTTAGCTTGCTAACCTCTGTGATTTAGATTTTTACTACTTCATATTTTCTCATCCTGTCAAATTTTAGCTAAATTTTTCAAAAAATCTTAAGAAGAAAAGCTGAAAGGTGATACTAATCGCATTGTATTCGTGAACCTTTGGCTTAATTTAAGTTTATCTTATCGTCTAATTTACATAAAATATTTCAAACAAAGTAGCCTTTGCAGCATATTAAACCAGTTCAGGACATAAATAATTGCTATTTTCACAAAATGGCAAGGACTTTGTAAACAGCATAATTGGAAAGGTTTATACCTAATGGTGGATTATTTCAGAGTATTTCTAAGGATTCGAATAATACTGAATCCAAACTGTGCAATGGTAATGCTTTCATTATCCTCAAAATCTTTTTTCGGTTGTTGTCTTCGATTTGTTTTTCGTGTAATCCAGTTAAGGATATTATTTACCGCAGCTTCAATATTTTGCGAGACGTACGTCCCAGGGTTGGCATCCTGGCGATTGTAGTAAATTTAATGATTTCTGCCTCAGGAGTTTTTTTTCACGAGAGTTGTCTATTATATGCATATTTATTAAGTTTTGTACATTTGTGAAAATTAAAACTGTTTTTAAATGCTTCGAAATACTTTGCCTTTTTTCATTTCCTACAGTTGAGCCTGCACAAAAAAAGGGCATGGCCTCTTCAGAACGTTTTTGGTTTCAACTCACTGAGTAATTATCCGAAATATTGAAGTAGGCCATCGATAGGTTCCCAAACACTTCAGTTTCAAAAAGCTCGAACACATTTTATTTCGAAACAAAACTCTCCCAGCCACACTCTTAAGCGTTCCACTGCAGTCACTCCAAACTTGGCAACCCAACACCGATTCGTGCCAATCGAAAATAACTCTCCCGAAATCCATAAAACGACACAATTTTCATTTATACAGTGACACAGTTCAATATCATTTAACGTTTTGTTGGTTGAAACATTCTTTCTCGTAATGCGCTATGCAGATGATCAGGCACGTCTTTCTGTAAATGATGTGTGTCCTAGTTGCTACTGTTATCCTTGTTTTCTCCAGACACGGCACCGCCATAGCAATTTCTTTTATTCTTATCGTTTTCACTTATGTTTCGGATGGAAGACGAAAAACACACTATCTTGGACCGCTATTACAGCCGATACTGATGGACGAAATCCAAAAAAAAAATTTCAGAAGAAAAAAAAGTTGCACAATCTATTCGGTCGTTTCGGGCTTCGCTAATTTGAATTCATAGCTCGTAGTGAAAAGTTAATTTGTTTTCGATTCCTACGTTCGTTGGTTTTATTCTTTTTCGTTCAATTATTTTCTTTTCGGCTGGAAATTTTGGATCGGGTCAGTTCAAAAGACTCAAGAGAAGCAGTGCAGCTATTGCCAGGCAGTCCTTTTTTCTTACTCGATAAAAATCCCCAAAATTCATTTCTCGTCCAAGTCGATGCCCTTCTATTATCAATGCGATTGTAATCAGTTGAAAGTTGTACGGCCGAGAATGGATAGTCCCGGTCCTGGATAGTGCGTGACTCTGTTGAAGTAGTCTTTGAAGTGATAAAACGTGACAGGATGGATATCCATTAGTAGCTTGAGTATTGAGTATCCTTTTTCGACTGCTGTTTTGGCATTTCTGCACTCGATGGATTGTTCAAAATCAGCAGAGTTGAAATGACTGGCTGGTTGGTTGGCTTACGTGAAGAAAAATTGGGTTCGTTGGATACTGAATTTTTGTGACAAAGTTAAATGCTGCTCGCCCTTGAGGAAGAAGCTGTGATAGCTGTAAATTAGGGTGCTTTTGTTTTGGCTTTTATCTTTTTGAGATTTTTTAAAAGTTTTGGGTACTGCTGTATTGCTGCTGGATACTGTTATTAAATTTACAAAGGATAGTATTGGCGAAGGGGTAGAACGAACATGATAAACAAATGATAAACAATTTCGATTCAGATTTTTGTTGATTTTTATACTGCTTTTTTGTCTTTTTATCAGTGACTCTTTTGACCTATTGATGCGTGTTAAATTGGCTATTAAAAAACTCTTCAAGTTATAGATTCTCAACAGATTTTTTATGGGTACAGAGCTTTTTATAAATCAAAGTTTTTTATGGCTTATCTAGACATTTTTCCTTAATCTCAAAAACATGCACTAGACATTCCATTTTAGAATACTTAGGATTCCTTATAGATATAGTAACATAGATGTAAGGACATGCTGTTCAATCTCTAGACATTATATTGGTGTAAACACTAAATTTCCTAATACTGAATAAAGCTATTATTATTATTATTATTATTATCTAGACATTTTTTTTCTAATTACAGAAGAACATATGCTGCCAAAGCACTTTTTCATAAATTTCGTATTTGTGCCTGTATTTTGTTACTTTAACGTGTATTTTTCTTGTGAAAAAACCAAAGCTAAGAGGATAACTCTCTGAAGCTGAATGCTTAGCGATGGCTTAGGGGAGAAACACATAACACCAGCTAATTTTTAGTTTTAGTTTTAGTTTTTTTTTAATTCAAAGCACTAAATTTGTAGACCCTAATTAGTAATTTGAGAAATAAATAGTAAAGAATGAAGAACGATTTCATTTTTTTTTTGCCACGTCGACACGTTCGCATGGTTACCAAATAAATATATAATGGTCAAAGCTAGTCTACATCATTTTTGATTTTACAGTTCGTACCTGCTAAATTCAAAATTTTTACAAGCATGATTTATACTTTTTCGATTCAAATTCATAAATTTTTGATTTAAGTTCATCCGTTTTCCAGACCAATTCTTTGCTATTTAAGACAATATATAAGTTTGCCACTTTGTTGTATTTTGAGACAAATGTCCGACTCCATACGTGAACTTGAATCAGAAATTTATGAATCTGAACCGAAAAATTATGAATTTGACTTGGAAAAATATTGACCTTTGCACGAAAATATACTATTCTCTGTCTCCAGCTAAGCAAGGCTACCTTCGATCTTAAGTGCAATGTAATTCCAGAGCCTTACCAAGCCATTTATTAACCCTAAATTTGTAAGCATTTTGTAAATTTGCTATTTAACTGTTATTCATTTACATATTTATTCTTGATTTATTTGTGATTTTATTTGTTATTTATTTGTTTTAATTTATTAATTTATTTATTCGTTGTTTATTAGTTTTGTATTCATTTCTTTTCTTCGTTTTTTTGTTTTAGTTTGTTTCGTATTTTTATAAGTTGTAAGCTTATACTTTGCTTGGTGAAATAAAAAAAATAAATAAATAGATAAATTTGTTACACCAGATGGTATCCCAATCAAAGTTCTTACGTTTCTATCAACTGATTACTCTCAGTCGAAAGTTTTGGAAACACTTATTATTTCCAATCAATAAACTATCTAGATTCCTTAAATTAATAAATGAAAAACAGTGGAGCTTTCATTCTTGATGACATGTCTTATCGAAAAATGGTATTGCCGCTTCCATACTTTTGGTGAATCCAAAGTCATTGCTCTAGAAATTAAAAATTGTAATACGGTCTTCGTTTTCTTATCATAGATATATAACCTTCGAACTAGGAAAATACACCGTAAAAAGGGTCAAGTACAGCTAACAAAAGTCCACGAATCGAAAAAAAAAATCGGTTTAAAGCGAGCCTCATGGCTTGCACCCGAACTAAACTATGAAGATATAATTGAAGGACACGGTGGGCAAGTATACCAGAATAATTCTAGAATCCTACCATGACAACTATCTTGAAAAAACCCAAAAACGAAGGTGCACTGATGGAACAGGGAGTTCGAAAAGCTCAGAGCAGCCAAAAATACATGAACCTGGAGGCCTATAAAATACTCTCAGAATACAATAAAGAGCTAAGGAAATTCAAATGAGAAGCTTGGAGTGCTTTATGTGAGGATCTTAAACTACAAGGACACAGAAAGCTCTATCCAAAAGTCACTAAGAGCATTTGTGATCACTTCTAAATCTAGGAGGAGTGATGACGACTAAATGATAACTAGCGATGACGAGCGATAACGACGGAGACCCAGTGCAAGTTTTTCTCGAAACATACTTCACAGGGTGTATAATTAGTAAGAAGATGAACTCCTTGAGCGAATACAGCAACAATGTTGATGAAAAAAAAATCATCCCGTATGAAAAGGTAGAATGGGCAATAAAATCTTTAAATCACCAGGATCAGATAGGATCATCCTGGGTCTCATACAACCTGGCTTTGCTCCTTGGCTCTGCTCTTCTCTCCATCTAAGAAACAAACAAGTTTCGTCTGGAGGTATACCCAAGTTTATGAGTATGGATATCCTATAGGACAAAGCGCTATCATATAGGACATAGCACTGATCCACTCCATGCAATAAATAAATTAATCATTGCTCTAGGTACTGCATAGGCATTGTCGCTTGTAATGCTTGATTTTAAGTCAAACTCTATGCATTTGGTTTCGGTTTGAGTCTTCCTTGACGGAAATGAGTTTAATATCCATACCTTCAACGCTGGAATTCGTAAAGGTAGTGTTCTCTCTTCAACTCTCATTTTTTTATTTGCGAGCGACCTGCTATATAAAACATCTTATCCAATCTATAGTTTTGCTGTTGGTTAGTTTTGGTTCCGCATAGTCTTTTATTTGGACCAACATTTTTGCTTGTGTGAAAAATGCAACGAAATGATTACCTCAAAAGTTGTAAAAACTGGTTCACTCTATCTACATCTGAAAGGCCTATATCGGACCGAAACTTGAGATTTTCAGGGGTATTAGCGATGAATCTATTACTTTTCTCACTAAATCCCTCGAGTATAGACATAGTGCTGATTGCCTTTCACTTTTGTATCGCTACTTAAACGACGTTGATCTAATGAAATATTTGATTTAATTCCTGATGTAGGTATTAAAACAAATGGCGCGCTAGACGCACCCATTTACATACCCTGCACATAGGTACCAGTTGGTGCGTTCTGCCTTCTATATACTGTCCTTCCCACATTTATAGAATAGCAACAAGACTAACAAATACAGGCTTCAGGGAACGGCGGACATCGGAGCCAGAGTATGTCGATTGCTACCTCGTACTGGCGCCTTAGTAAACAGAGCTTCTGACTCTCATGAGAATAAATGAAGTTTGCATTATCTTAGCGCACAGAAAGCCTCAAATTATAATCGATATATTTTCCGAAATTTCCTATTTTTGGGACCTACTTCGCACAATGAAACTGGTTGCTGACGTGTTCGAATCCCATCATAGCCACATGCTAGACTTAGACTTAAGCTTGCTGTGAGCTACGGCAAATATGGGATGAGCGGAGACGTGGAACTTATCACTTCTTTCAGGTGTAACCCTTAAGATGCTGCAGACGTAAGTTTGTCCCGGTATCTTTTGATTTTATTTCTTGCAAAAAGGTTCGAAAATAAATTTAAATTATTTTATAGCAACGAGTGTCTGTCGCAAACCAGAAGGCATACAATTCGATTATAATCTTTTTCCTGCGGCTATAATACACAGTTCCACCTCCACTTTTTAACCAGGTTCGCCCTGAATTCAAACATCGAGCACACAGCACATGTCATATTTCCAACAATCACATCTGTTGTTTTTATCTCCTGAAATCACAAACGCTCGATAATTGCAATAACATCATACACGGAAGCTTTGCCTTATCGCCCCCTAGAGAGAATCACGGCAAAATTGAAACAAGACAATTTCTACCATTCAACCAGAAATTGCGTACACGAGCCAAATCGATGAAATTGCCCCGAACAAATTTCAAAGAAACCATCTTTTCACTTCGAGACCTCCTGTAACCATCGCCTCGCTTTTTGTGCCATTCACCCTCGTTTGTGCTGCTCTTACATAATATCGTTAAAAAATCTACAAGACCATATCATCAATCCAACAGCTTCATTACACAACTTGAAATTCACATTTCTTCAATTATCTGAAGAAATTGCAGAGAAGGATGTTCGGGAGACGATGAGAGTGCCTGGAGCTGTAAAGACGACGCTGAAGAAGACGCCGATAAGTTTAGGTCGCAGCAAAAAAGGAGGAAAACGACAAGCATGAGACGAATCAAGGAAAGTAAGTAGTTATACGTGTAAGCAGAGAAGGGAACCTAGGTACCGGAAAAAATGGAGGCTACAGTTTAAAGGGAAGCAACAGTATCTACAGGAATTGATGAAGGAAAGACAAGAATGGTTCTAGCGAAACTGTATCAGCTCTACTCAATATTCAATTGCTGACTTGGAGTATTTTTTTCTTTATTTTTTTTTTTATTTTTTTTTTTGGGGAGTGGGGGTGCCTTTGCTGCTTGAAATGGGCTACACTGCCTTCCGGCTAAAACAAATTCCATTCAAGCTTGAAAGGTACTTGGATGTATTTGGTATTATTTTCTTTTGTTAGAGAGCCTTGTTGTCGGCAAAACAACTTTGCCTAATAGATATCAACGTTTCGAGGGCAATGTGGAATGGAGATTCGGTGGCTGTGAACATTTGACAGATGAGTGCCATGACAAGGAATGATTCTGTTTGGAATTTTTCGTGGGACTCATTTGGAATATGTTGTTTATATGGTTCTAATTTTACATACGTTGAGGAGTAAGCAATGAAAATTATATTTTGAACCAACAAGTTTCTTTTTAAAGTTCGTTAGATCAGCTATTTCCAGGGTGATGTATGCTAGCTTGGCAGCATGATTATTGTTACTGGGGATTTATGTTACAAGCAATTGGGAGAACTAATGTGCAATGTGGTTTATTTATATATTATCTAAATCTTTTTATTCATTATTATATATTATCTGAATCTTTTATATTAAATCTAGACCGGAAATTTTTTCGATAATAAAAGCATGTTCATGTTCGAATCTTAACAAATCTCAGTCATATCTCTGGAGTCTTAATCGAATTCACCACAATCACATTCAGGATAAATGAAATCCTCTCGAAAATAAAGGTTGCTAACCACTTCAAATTCCAAAACACACCATTTCTGTTTTTGTATTCATTACTGTGCTTCAGAATATTTGTTTTCCTTCCTGATTCCCTTTCCTTGTTTTTTTTTAAATATTCGTTTAATGTACCGACAAAATTGCCCGGCAGGATTCTCTGTCATCAAATTATCCGTGTAACATTATCAACCATCAATTTAGTCTTGAGGGCAAATTTAATTTTTTTTCCGGAGAGATAAGGAGTTAGACAGAGAGGAGAGAGAATATCGACTAAATATTTCACTAAAATATTATAGAAAGATTGTAATTGTCATCGAGGAAGCACGCTTTCGCTTTCCATACGTTACAGAGATTTTACAATGGACTGTGCTTGGTCGACAGGATATTATAGACACGATTACTTTATTTGCTTGCAATGAGTTTTCAATGAGGTAATTTATATCAACCCCATTTCAGAAAGCCTCTCTTGCACCCAGCATATTTCATGATACCTACTGATGCTGATGGCTTGATTATCTTGGAAAAGGAGCATGGCATCAGTATGAGTAAGAGCAAGAGGGTGACTATTTATTCAACGATTAGATGTATAATGAAAATTTTCAAAAGCCAAGGGTGAATTTTGCTGATATTAATACGAACAATATTTAACTGGAGAAAAATCGTTTAGGTGGAGCAACAACAATTGGAGAAAATGAAAAATAATGTTTACGCAAAAGAATATGTTACTAGATATAGATGCATGATTCTATATTTGGATTCAAATAGTGTTTAATTGTGAAAAAATATTAATATTATAAAAACTGAAAGCTAATATATCTATTTCTTTAACTGAATTCGGTCAGATGGTGGCTAAGTGACAGTTGATGACGAATAAAATATTTCTAGGCTTTGAGTAACCTAGCTACTGACTCGAGGCGATCTTATACTCACAATCCTAAATCAATTGGAAAATCTCAAGTAAACATCTGAAGTATCGCAGATAGATTCTATGCTATTTCACCAGCTATTTTGCTTCGAAAATCCCCTTAATATTATTTTTAAAAAACAAACTACTCTTTCGAAACCATTATACTCCATACGCTCACTTAAGACTCACTTATCCATTACAGGATTTTCGAATCAAAACTGCTCATTTTCGAAAAGTTGTCTGCCACTTTCAGCTCTCGAAAGCAATTCACATGAACGTAAGCGGATTTCATTGACTGTATACGACTTTCTTTTACTCTCATATCATTTGGCCTTACCATTTGAAACACTCTGCACTCCCCCATATTCTTTCGAGGAGGATTAAACGTTCGCAGGAAGTCATGAGAAAATACCAAATCTTTGTGTAGACACACACGAGGCTAGCTCGATACGAGTTTGACTCTATGTCATTTCAAACGATAAAGTCCTTTTTTATATTTATTTACTTATTCAACCGTTTTTTTTTGTGGATCTGTGCCTAGGTAATCATGATATCGCTATGAATATAGAAAGTTATGTTCATGTGACGCTATTCATGCAAGAAATGATACCACATTCCGTATTGCCGAGATATCTTTATTCCACTTGCTGGTGCTGCCTTTCGTATGGCATGTATTGGGTCCTTGAAACCATTCTGGCTTACCTCCTTTCCACCTTCTGTCCTATCCTATCGAAAGCAAGAAAAGAGAAAGAATTTCAACGTCGGCATTCTAGCATAGAATTAATCAGGTCTACATCCTTTTTATCCTTTTTCGCATCGAAATCCCTGAGATGCATTTAAATAACAAGCCTTCGACTACGTATATCTTACTCATTCGCAATGATCCCGATCATCCTAGCAAGCTTCAGGCTTTCCATGTCCTATATGTTTGGGGATAAATAAATTCAACAGCATTCATCAGCGTTTTCCCATCTTCGTTGTTGATGTTTTAGGTATGGAACAGCTTGGTTGCACGTAACGTTACATTTTTCTTTTTCGTTTCTCTGGCTATGTTAGTGATATCTCGTTTTTCGGAGCCGTGCAAAACTGGGCTCTTCCTTTAGGAACTACAAGTAGTCGGAACTATTTGAAATTCATGCGTCTCCACGCTTCAATTTCATCTATTCGATGGCAACGAATCAATATTAAACCTACCCTTAGGTACATTGGAATACAGATTCGTTTTGTGTATCGTCGTCGTCTCGCACTTTAGCTTATGGAGTGGTTTGGTTTAATCAGATACTTACTCAGCGGTAGCTTATAGGTTAAGTGTCCATGCGAAAAAAAACTTGTGTATTTCAGGTTTGATATGCCCGTGCGATGAGGATAAACTAAAGAAAACCGATTGATCAGCACGTTACAAATGGAGGATTTCTGGGAGTTAATTTGGGTGTATTATTCATAGACGAGGATATTTATTCAGATGTTTAGGCAATGATATAAACTTTTTGCAGCTTAAGATTTGGACTACATATTTAAATCATCAGATAATAAAAAAAGATGTGCAGAAGAAAAACAGAAAGACATAGCTACTTTGGAAAACTCTGAACTATTTTCGCAACTCCGAATTAACTGTTCGGATTTTACCAAGAGCCGGGTGAAAATGTTCAGACTAATATCTTTGATTAATTTTTTCCATTTTTTTTCGTATTTTATGTATTTCATATAGTGGTCACAATACATGCAATTAATATTTCTAAAGTCACTTTCACTTCAATCCCAAAACTCATTAAAATCTATTATTGCTAGAATAATGATTGAAAATTAAACATAAATTCACACTTCAAACCCTTCCGAAATTCACACAGCCAGACGGTAATAATTTTCGATCGAGATCTATACAAGACAATAATCAAAACAGTATCCAATCAAAATTAATACATAATCTCTCGCAAACCACAATGAGAAACAATTAAAGCTTTCGAAATGAGAAAAAAAATCATATGGCAATAATTATATTACATCACACCAACATAACAAAAGTGCCCTTATCTAGTCTTCAACGCCTCAACAAGTCCACCCAATTTACGATTTGCAGCAATCACGATTTCGATTAAAACGATCGACAAAAGCGTTAGCACTATATTGAATGAATGAATCGAGATTACTTTCTCTTTGTATCGAAACGAATAACCTCGTCCAGTATTGGCCTCGTACGTACGCTAGCGTTTTTGAGCATAGCAAAATACTAGATACACGATTTTATCATCATTGAGCTTTTGTGGTACTCTCGTATGTGAAGCATGCCATATTTCTATCGGAGTTGTTCAGCGTCGTTTCCTGGCGGCTTCGTAAGATTAATCGAAGAATAAAGTAATTTGAAGATTGAGAGGGAAACTTTCTTTTTTCCTTTAATTCGTATGTGGTTTCGATTAATCGATACTACGGAGAGTCTTGAAAGTGAAGTGAAGTCATCTAATTAGTAGTATCAACAACAGTAGCGAGAGGAACTAGCGTAAGTTTTTTTTGGATTATAGAATAATGTAGATTGATTGAGATGATATTTTATTATTAAAAAAAATTTATCAAAAATAATTAATTAAAAATTGCATGCATCCTTTATGTCATGTTTGATAAATCGGAGAAATGGTGGACGTAACCAGTAGCTTATAGAAAAACTTTGAAATTGAAAGTATTTACAGTTATTACGATAATGATGAGAAATATATGGGAGTAACAAGTGAAAAGATTTTTTTATTTTCCATACTTCAGACGAAATAAGTCATTTAAATTTTTTTTTTTTAATTAATTTATTTGCTACCAATCAAAGAAAAAGTTCAATTATACTTTGGAAAATGAATACAATCAAGAAGAACTAAATTTGTTAATTTGGGATGAGATCAATCTAATTAAGCGATTAGTAATGTTTCTCGCCTTTGAGCATGGAGAAGCTAAGGATCATCTGAAACATAAATGGAGGTAATGTTAACAAAAAATGAAGACAATAAACAGCTTGTTATCCAGAGTTTTGAATTTTTTTTTAACCTTAACCCGAAAAACTGCTGTCAGAGCTGATTTTTTCGCTATATATCACAGAAACTGACATTTACCGATCAATAAATGAAATTGTTGCATTTAACAACTATCATCAGTGCATCATGGTTTCACTAAGGGACCAACCTGCAATCATGTCTAGCACGCCTTTTCCAAGCCGACTAGGTCAAAATGACTTGGGTGTTTGAGTGAATGGTCACGTTAGTGCTATAGTACGCGTTCATTATGAAAGAGAACACAACAACAGAAACACAAAAAAGAAAATGAGAGATTGAAAAAAAAAAAGAAATAATGTTATTCTAACACAATCATTTTTTCATTTGTTTACAAAAATCTTCAGACAAAAAACAATCCGTTTAGCAAAAATTATAGGGTTGACGACTAAATTGAAGTATTAATTGAAAAAAAAACAGGAAATGCAAACAATTTAGAATTGAAGGAACAGTTTATGTGGGTGCTACTATTAGTTTACGCCAATATTTTTAAATAAAAAATAATATTCCGAATGTTGTAAAAAATAATAAAACATAAATAAATCTTGTTTTCTCGTATCCTGAAATTTATTTTTAATCATGAAATTGATTCACGTTCTATTCACATTTTTTTTCTAGTTTTCCCGCATTTGGACTAACTCTTTCAGACACCGAACACCAAAATTCATTCATTTTCCCTTTGTCTGAAAGGCTTCAAAGAGCTGAGATATTACTCCAATTTTTATCATATATTTGCGCCTAAATAATTTTACGCAGTGCAGCGAATCAGCCTAGCTAATGCCACAGCTTGAAACTTGGCGAATATTCAACACTGAGAAGAAACTAACTGTCAAATTGCAGAGATCCCACCTGTCAAGTTTCAACAATGGATTCTTCATTAGATTTTTGCATTTTCAAATTTTTTGTTTTATTTTTGTTAGCAATTACCTACAGGCTCTGAGGTGGGACAATCTGCAAGAGTCAGTGATCAAACGAGTCAGGATTCAAACATAGCTCGTGAAAATCGTGAACACACCAAATGAAAATGATGGGCTTGAACTTGAATTTAGCAAACATTTCCTTTGATGAACACCGAAAATGCGTAAAAAAATGTACCCAATTGCGAGCCAGATCGATCGCTGATCTGTAAAATCTCTCAAAATTAAAATTCTTTTTGATCTTACAAGCATAAATTCGAGGGATTCATTAAAGTCAAGCCAGGAGCAGAATTCGAGAAACAGCAGTTTTTTATTTATACTCATATGATTTTTTCTTAGCCCCGCTCTGATGTTTTTTCAAACTGCCATGATTATTTTGTAGACCCCTCTTTCTCTGAAATTTTCCAGATTCTCATGGTTTTTGATTTTTCCCCTTGATTTTTTAAGCGCCCATTGTTTTTTTAGACCCCCATAATTTTTTCCAGGACCCACATTTTATTTTTGAACGCACTGATTTATTCCTGATTTCTATGATTTTTTTCTAGACTTCTAGATGTTTCCTAAACCTCACCTTACTTTTTTTAGATTTCTATGATTGACTTCTATGCAGACTTCTAGAGCCATCTTTAATTTTTTTCTAGACTGTTATGATTTTTATCAGACTACTTATTTTTTCTAGATTCCCATGCTTTTTTTTCTGGACATCCATAAATTTTTTTTTTGGTTACCGCAGTTTTTTTTGAACGCTTATTGTTTTTCTAGGATTTGTTTTTCTTCAAGAATTTTTCCACAGAACCCAAATTTTATTTCTAACCGCTCTGATTTATTCTTGACTCGCATGAATTTTTTTAGGCTTCCATGATTTTTAACTCTCCCCTATATTTTTTCTAAGCTTCCTTGATTGTTTTCCAGACGCCTAAGAAATGTTCTAGACTCACAGATTTTTTTTCTAGACTTCCATGATTTTTCATAAACCTCTCATTTTTCCTAGATTTCCATGATTTTCTTCTAGTCTCACACGATTGTTTTTCAGACCCCTACGAGTTTTTCTAGAATGCCATGATTGCCATGATTGAATTTTCCTAGACTACCATGATTGTTGTTTAGTCCCCTTTGAATTTTTCTAGGTTCGCATGATCTTTTTTTACTCCCCTTCCATGATTGTTTTTTAACCTCTCATGCGTTTTTTTGGACTTTCTAAATTTTTCCTAGACGACCATGATTGTTTTGTAGACCCCTTAAATTTTTCTAGATTCCGATGATTTTTTCTAGACCTCCTTGATTTTTTCTAGATCCTTAATTTTTCCCTAAGTTTCCTAGATTCAGATGATTTCTTTTTGACTCCTCATTTTTTTCTAGATTTGCATAATTTTATTTTTAAGATTCCCATAATTTTTTCCTGAGGACCCATATTCTATTTCTGGATACCCTGATATATTATTGAGCCTCATGGTTTTTTTCTAAACTTTGATGATTGTTTCCTAAACTTCCATGCTTGTTTTCTAGACTGCCTCGAATTTTTATAGGTTCCCCAAATGTTTTTCGTGGACTGCCATAATTGTTGGTTAGACTCCCATGATTTTTCCGAGAACGCTCATTTTTTTCTAGAGTCCCGATATTTTTTTCAAGATTTCTCCCAGGATGACAGGCATTTTTTACAAACTACATATTCCACTAGGTCACGATTTATTCATTGTTGAAAAATCAGGATTCGTGGCGAGCAATCATCACTCCGGAAGATTAGGCTCAGACATTTTAAATGTTTTCCACGAAATAAATTTTTCGAAATAAACTTAATTATGTTAGTTGTTGGATGCGAAAACTGTATGAAATATCCATTATGAAATCGTGCGCACAAAAAAAAATTTTTTATTCAAGACCAAATTTCACGGGGATCAGTATTCCTTAAATATCTCTATTGGTTTAACTTTTGGTATACTATTGGTTTGAGGTGAGACATCCTCTATCGGGAGACATGCCAACTTTTCATTTCTATACTTTATTTTTACGTATTTTTTTATTTATACAAAACAATAGAGTAAACAATAATGTCCATCACTAAAATTATTTACACCATATACTTTTTGTGCATATCAACCCACATTGGGCGCATTTATTTTTCGCATCGCTACTGTCGAAATATACAAAGAAAGTCAAATATCGACTGACAAGAGTATTTAGCAATCGAGTCTTATCATGAAAAGGTACAATTAAACCAAAAATTAGCGTTTAGATACTGCTGGTAACGTTTCCTTTGAATGAAACTGATCAAATTCTCTGGGTAGTAATTAATGTAGGGATATATATGAGTTAAGAAAAAGCGTGGCATGGGGTGACCTGCGGTGATTTTACAGCGAATCAGTTGGCCAAATGTATTTTTTTTTTATTTAAGTGCATGATAAACCCCGCTTTTTTGGTGCTAACGAAGTTCACATAAAAGTGATAGCATTCCTCATTTTAATTCTATGGTTAAGTAAAAAAAAAATGTTCATGGCAAAAAGATTTGGCTGCAATGGATAGTATTATTCTATGTTCTTTGATCCTAGCCTTCGCCATTGAACGTATACATCAGTAGTGCCATACACTTTATCATCATTCATCATCAAATATTTCACCTCTGATGGTAGATGAAAATCCGTGGCCGAGAAAGTGCTTTGTTCGCAGAAAACAATACATTTTAGTAAAAGTTTGTTCTTCCTGCATAGCAAATTGATAATGTATTCTTTTCCGAAATTGATTTGATTGAAGTTTTATGTTTTGATTTCGATTGAAGTTATGACTTACAAAAATAAGCGTTCGACATGGATTGACCAAACCATCAAAATTAGCTCTGAGAGACTCGTTCCACTTACTGTCATCAATCGTACATACATATACTACTTCCAGCACTTTGACATGCTTTTTACGATATGACCTCAAATGTTTGCTGCCGCATTCTTTGAAATGAGTTTCACTTCATATTGCTCGAGGCTATCAATCGAACCCAAATGAACCGCTTTGTCATTTATGAATTATACCAACTATTCTTAAGTAGTACCAACATATAACTCACATATGTGTGCCGAGTAGATATTTCCTACCAATGTAAGTATGTAGGTTCGGCTATTTAAACCTTGTCTTTTATTGATGCCCTGACAGACACCTTAACATGTCTACATAAAATCGATTACAACCTAGGCAAGCATAAGCTCTCAACTCTTTTGTTCAAATTTCAATTCGTCAAACTATTCTGCGTATCGAAAATTGCAGAAAAATCACTGTGAATGACTTGAATCTAACTCGTTTTATGCTGTTGCTCATTCGTTTTAGCCTTTTGAAAAACCCTCACTAATATCGTTGTCATTAACCGACACAGATAGAAATTCCAAAAGCTACATCTCATAGTTTCATTCCAAGAAAGATACTTAGATACAGATACCGCTATAGTTGGCTTAGACTAGCATAGCACCAGTTCTAAGACTTTAATGACTATAAAGTAAGCTTATAGTAAGCCGTTGTAGTCACAGTCACCATCTTGGTCGTTGTTGTCGTCGTCGTTGGTGACTCGATTTGCAAGACAAAAGCAACAGAAGAGTGATCAACCTTTACGAACGAACACGTTATACGCGAAGTTAAGCCCATTTTTAGCGTGTCTGCTCGTAAGTGGAGAGGTAGGTAAAACTAACGTTCGAGTACATAGTCAGCCTCATAACCGTCGTTAAAAGAGTACATTATTTACCTACACGGGTACATAAATTATATTTAGATTGGCGTCTTTGGTGTTGTTGTTGTTGTTGTTGTGGTTACTGGAGGACGTAGTGGTCTTGCGTAGCTCCATACATATGTTTTTTTTTGTTGCTGTTGCTTCGAGGTGCTCCATTCTCGATCACGACGCAGCACGGCTGTTGCTGCTTTTTCCTCTCTGGCAATATTTTTTCTTTACCTCTATTCCGAACACAACCGGGCAATCTAAGTTGTCGGTTGGTTGGCGTGTAACTCGTTTTATCGAGAAACGGGTTTTCGATTTCCATAGTAAGATTTCACGTTTTCTAGTAACAACGAAGCACCATCAGCAGCAGCAGCCACAGCCACCAAGTCAGTGGGGGTCTCATGGAGTTCCGTGATGAAGTGGATTGGATTGGATGTTATGTGGACAGAGGGTATTCGGAGAAGATACGGTGTGCTCGTTTATCACACTGTTAACGAGAATATAATGAAATGTGTCAGGTAAGATAGTCAAATTGGATGTTGGATGCACCTGTTGCCGATAGGTTCTCTACACGTATCTATAATTGCATCTAAAATCATAGATGGGTTACTTGTGAAAAACATCTTCTGGATGTATAGCGTATGTAGTCTAGAAGATCGTTACGTAGTCCAGTAGATTCAAGAAGTGAATATAAGTAATTCACTGTTGATATACATATGCAGCATTTTCTTGACTAGTAGATTTTTCCATCATGGTATTTCTGTACAATATGATGAACGTGTCACTCAATCGTGACTCGAAATGTTTTTTGTCAGCATAATAAACTATAATAAATCGCTAATAGCGAAGGCACAAGTCAAATGGTTGCATTTGTTCTAGCAGAGAAGACGTAAAAGCCAGTCTCTATGGCACAAAATATAGACAATTCATTTTGCCGAGCACAACAAAAAATGATGAAAATGGCGGCTGGTTCGCAATGCAGTAAACGACCAAGCATAAGATTTGCAAAAAAAAAAACAATCCCGTTTGTCTACTTGACGATGCTTCATTGCGCCAGCATCATCGTTCTTATTCATCTCGTTACTTGCGTACACAGGCAGAAGTGCACAACAATACGAACGTAACGAATCCTGGCTAGCCCTGCTTCTAGTCGCAATAAGTTACATGGCAGTCGACAGTTTATTGTAGATTGGTATGACCCCAGAGGCAGAAAAACCTTTCCACAGAAACGCACGCAATTTCAATGGTTTTGGTTTTGCATTCGCAACATCTTTCTACAGTTCTATATCATTCAACGACCGGTTTGATGCATTCCCGTTCTTTCTGTTCACAAGAAGAAGTTCGACGTACTACCGTTTAGTTGAGTTTTATTACTATTTGTTTACCTGACGCATAGGAGCAGAGAGAGAGAGACAGAAAAAAGTTTATACGTTTTCCCAAGTATATTTCCTTTCGAAAGATGATGTTTGGCATTCTGTAGTTGCATAGAGCTTGGGAATACACAAGAATTTACTTTGCGGTTATTTGTTTAAAGGAATTTGTTTAAAAGCTTCCTTTCGTTGCAGTCTTTAAATAGATGGAATTGTTTCGATTGCGCTGCTAGGGCTTGTTTTATTTAGGAAGCCGATTCAATGTACTTTATTATGTTCAGCTACTGAAATATAGAGCTGGGTGCAAATAGAAAACTATATTGTCCTGAAATACAGAACTACAATCATCCTACATGATTTCTGAAAACATAGTAGATTGGAACTGGAGCTTACTAGATTCGAAATAGTCAAATAAGTGTTTTTATACAAACTGCTATACAACTACTTCCTACAAAGAGAATTGTAATTAGAGACTGGAGTTCAACCTCCCAAGAAGAGCAATTGAAAAGTTCGTTCAAAGAAGGAAAATCTAAGAAAGACAACTAAGCCCTTGTTACACTGCAACCGTGACATAATCGCGGCATTGTAAATTTGAGGCTCAAAAGATATTGGCCAAATATTAACAGCCTCCATAAACTGATGACTAGAGAATAAGGGCAGAACTTATACTTTAAGAACTTTAAAGACTGCAGGGATATAGTAAAAGAAGCACTGTTTTCCGAAGGAAATATCCTACATTATTCGAATAGCTATTATTTTTGCTGAGCTATTTCTAATGTTTACCGAGTTAAGAATCCAAGTTTTGCAACGCAACATTGTCAAAAAGTCAGAAGGTCTAGAGATGTTCAACCTTCTTTCAGTATTTGTAAATTTTTATCCTGTAGTACTATTTTGTGATGAAAAATCGACACTGTTTGTAAAAGATTGGATTTACTATAAATTGAAACTCAACAGATTCAAGGAAACATTTTTTTTTTTGGAATTTCTCCTTTTTTCAAAATATGTCCTTTCAATTTTTCCATAACTCTTCATTTTTTTTCAAAATCTCAGATCATGAATTAAACCACATCATACAGCCGCTTGAAATGCATCTTTGTGTCGTCTTTACTGTTTCGGTTTAAGAGTCCGACAATGCACGGTGCTGATTCGGGGACGTGAAAGGACTGAAAGAATACTCCCCAGACGGACTTGGATATCCTCAGAATATCTGGCATGATGCGGAGACATAAGGCAACTTTAACACTACTAAGCACAACTAAGCATTATGTTGACAGGCGACCATTTCGTATAATATATTATGTCGCTGTTTTTTGTAGCAATGTACATTACCTACAACGAGTTCATCATGTCTGTCAGCAGAGGACAGGTTGCAGTAACAAGTGCCAGCTATAAAAGGGCTCTTCAGATCGGCAAGGAATAGATGCTGACATCTTTTGGGTAGAATTTTAAAGAAGAACTCCTTTATTTCGCTGTTCGAACTAATTTTGGTGACAGAAAGGCGATTTTCAACCCTGTAACACTATTTTAAACAATTTTGCACAACCTGCGCATTTCGAAAGTTTCGGATGAACATACGCTACAAAAGCCAGTCTGTTATTAATTTCAATGTGAACCTAGTTTTTCCTAGCTTTGAGTATGTCCAATTCGGTACCGAAAAGAAGATATTTGACTCCTCGTCAAATGTTTGACAACCTTATTTGATTTCATGAAAACAGCAGCTGAAAGTTATCGATTGCTGGTTGAACCTTATATTGAACATACTTGGATGCAAAGAAAAAAACTTCGAAAAAAAAGTTTGAAAATCTAGGTTTTTTAATGAAGACTTCATTATTTGATGAAGACTTAACCAAACGTTCAAACGTCAAAACAACAAAAAACGTCAAGACGTCGAACAATGACATAGCCCGTGAATCTGTAAAGCCAACCATTTCCAAACGTTTACACGTATAGGGGAAGATGCAGAAGAAAGATAAATGGGTTTCATATAAGTTCAAAGATAGATACATTGAAAGGTGATAGACCACTTTTGAATTTTTGTTTGTCCAACAGAATAGAAAACTTTTTTTTTGCTTCGAGTGGATTCATTTTGACAATGCAGCCAAAAAAGTATGTTGATACGTAGGCTAGCTTTCACCTTTTCAGCCAATGCGCATTATAAATAGAAAGAAGGCTTTGTTGTGTATTTAAAAGGATCGTAAGGAAGATGTGTATTAGTAGATGCGAAAACCTGGTGGAACGATAACTGGCTATCAAGACCGACAATAATTCATAAAATTAAACTGACAAAATTGGAGGAAAAACGACCAGAATACACCTGACGACACTATAAAGTCACTTTTCTACAAAACAATTTTCTGCCCCATGTTCTTTGAAAAACGTAACATTTTTATTTCCATTAATCTAGCACCGACTTAGACTTTCAAAACAGCCCTTATCTTCTTACTAAGAAATGAAAATTTGGGTTGATGAATCGTTGGCCTAAAAAACGGGATATTCTTTTTAAGCAGAATTTATTCGTTGACTGAAGGGGGGTAGGTTAAGCGAACAATGAACTGTTTTATTATTAATGGAATTGAATTCGTTACCGAAATAGACGCTTATATTTCGCAAAAAAAAAAAAAAAATTTGACAATTTGAACCGAAACACCAGTTACCCTCGAGTAGGTGCCTGGCTTTTTCTATCAATTTCACGGCCTAAACCCTAAAATAGATGCGGTAGCACTATTTTGCTTCCGCTGTATAGGATATGGATAGCGAAAAGTAATTATTTACAAAACAAAATGTATGTTTTTAGCAAATTTACTTTTATATATTTCCATAGCTTAATTTTACTAAAAAAAAATCGTCACTATTTCCTAACATAATTTCCTAACTAAATCCACTTTTCCTCTTCCTGGGTAGAGATTTTGCATCTTCAAGCTAAAGCTGCGTTGTGTACACATATACAATCACTAGAAAAAAAGCGCCTCTATGAATTGATACTTTTTTAGGGATTTATGATGTGAGGTTTAAAAGTAACAATTGCAAAACAATAACACGGCAGCTTGTCTATATAAAATATTTGCTTCAAATAATTAGAGCGAAAATAGATAATATAAGTAGGTTTATAGTTTTTTTGTTCTTACCATTATTACTAAACCTTAAACAAAGTAATTGCAGCACCAAAAAATCACAGCTCATATTGCGATTCAGCCACATGAATTCCCTGAAATACAATCAAACTTTCTATTAAACTCCATTTTTTCCATTTATCATCTGCTGATTGTGAAAAAGGATTATTTTTCAACAATCTGCAACTACCGCGAAGATGACGATCCGTAATGAAAGAACCCAAACATTTTAACAGCAGGCATGAAAGTGTCAAAAATACGTGTTTTTTAAGAAATAATTTTTTTTGACAGGAGATAAATAGCTAAAAATATTAATTTGTCTGCTGTTTGGACACATAATTTCGATAATGAAAAGTTGATTCATCAATGATGTCCATACCACTAACTGAAGAATAATCTCCAGAAAAAAGTTGGGAAATAATTTGGGGTGAAGGTGGGATCTGAAGACAGGTTACGAACATATGATGATATGAGACAAAAAAGACTATGTGGGCAAAAAATAAAATGACATGGGAATTCGTTATTACTTCGAAATATCTATTTTCTGCACAAATCGAGGTTAGAGACGAACTATTTGGGGTTTAGATAAGCTTGTAAAAAATATATTGAGTAATTCGAACTTCTGGAGAGTTTTCCAGATTCAAAAGTTTTTGATTTTTAAATATTAAATCAGCAAGTTGTTATCTTATTTTTATTTACAGGAGCCACATGTTTTTCTTTATTTAAGGATATATTTTAATCAATTGATATTGAGGTAAACTGCTTTTTTTTCAGTGTAGGTATGTGAGTAGATAGAATTCACATGTTTCGAAACATTTGTATGCATATATTTAAAAAAATTTATTCACACTGATCGGACCCTTGGACTTTAATCATATTCTCTGTCAATAAAGGATCGATTACTCTCGAATCAAAAATATTTACCATGAAAATGATAAGAAAACTTTCACGTAAAGATGCAAATTAAAATTTAATTGACCTAAAACTAAATCTATGTTGCATAAACGTGAATTTTTGAAGTTTATTTTTTGGCTATTTAATGACGGAAAATACACTAAATAACTCAACTTTTTGGAAAAATAAAATAAAACTTTTCAAAGCTATATCTACATCTAATTACATTCTTATTCATATCTACGTGACTTATATCTCCCCAAAAAGTCAATTAATCTATCAACTTTTCGTAACAAACTTTATGACCCTGACAAAATATCTTTGCCTTCCAGCCATCTACCACCACCACCACTGCATAGTAAATCGAGAAGATCACAGCTCATCATGAGAGCTTCATTCCCTTGCCGGATCTCTCTTCCATCTATCTACTTTTCAACTGGTCCCTGGAGCAGAATACGCGTTATGCGAATAGGTGGCTTTAGACATGCAGCAAAACCAGTAATTAACATCACACGTAGCTTCGAAAATTCTGTAGCGAATTGTATTGTAGCTTCCAGGTGAACACATTTCGGAAAACTAAATTCAATACCTTCATCAGAAGCTTATATTACAATCGACTCATTTCATTCATTTCGATAACATTAACTTGAGGCTTGGCAAAAGTTAAGCAAAAATACATATATGTGTGTACGTGCGGTTGGGTTTTTAGGGGCTGGAACAGGGTTGGCAATCAGATGGAGAGTATCGCGTTTTGAAATTAATAATTGGTAAGCGGTGACGAGGCTATTTTTTTTCCTTTGAGAGGATTTGAGGCTGAGGCCTGGAAAGTTTTTAGCTGAGTATCGGGCTTCAAGAATGTAATGAACGTAAATCAAGAAAATTATTTAGCGAAGAGAACAGCTTTTTTATTCTTCCAGCACTCCACCATTGATCTTTCGAAATTCACATGTATACCTCCAATCCATAACATCCGCGAATTTAATGTTTTCTCTTTTATATAGATTTAATTGCGTCTATTCAACTCTACCTCAATATCGTCCTAGCTCTACACTCTCCAGAAAACTTGAGCGTACAAAAGCTCTTCAAGAACATTTATCGTCTTGTTCAACATTCAGATTATTATTCCATAACATCATACAGGGAGTATACAAATGTTGGTTTTTGCGAAAGATGAGCGTTGTTGGTGAGATTCGTTAAGCTTACAATTTTTTGCTTCGGCGAAAAGTGTTAATGTTCATTTCCACTACTTTAACGACACACAACGTAGCACGCATCTTTAAACCGAATGCGAGTTATAGGTATATCCGAGAAATTTCGGCTTCATCCAAACGCTAGTTTTTGCTTTTCTTCTCTAAATAAGTACGAGAGGTTAAATGAACATTTTGTTTGATTAATGTGAGATGAAAATTTATCTGGTTTTTATGCACAGAATCATTTCAGATACAAATTGACATACTATCTCATGAATAATGAGCTGTTTGATTGAAAAATATAGTTTGATTAAATTATAAGCCTAACCTAGGAGATATTTCGTTGTGCGTGCGATAAATGTTTGATACGGTTGTACCAACCGCTGCGATATCGATGAGATTTGCGTTTAGCGTTTTAGCTATCGTGTTCTGACGATCGACGACACGCTAGATGAAAAGGTTATTAACCTGAAAGCGAGCGGAATCTTGACTTAACAGTCAGCGATAGCATAATAAATTATGCAAAGAATTTTTGACAAGTTGTTTTCTGATTGGATTTTTCGTATTACAACTGTTAACGGTCATTAGAGATGGCGGTCGGTAGAACTTTGGGGATTGTAACTTTTTTCGATCTGAATTTGAATTTTGAGTTGATCGAATCAGTTTGAAGAAAGAAAGGTATAGAAACTAAATTTTTAACGGTTCTCATCGTATGTTAGTTTTTGCCAGCTAATGAACCGTGCGAAAAATCTGGTGATATTCGAAACTTCCAATATTACCATCGCTGATAAATTGAAAATGCTTCGAATAATATTACAGACCTATTAAATTATATCACTCCTTTGACGTCAGAGTAGTGGGGAATAGATTTTTTTATGTCGCTATAGTGAATTTCAGAGCTGATTAATTTTTTCAATCCTACATTTTGTTATGTTTTGAAATATGGCCAATTATTTTTCAATGCACTTTCACTGAGTAGGCAGTGGATAGTCATGAACCATATTGTAGAAGTCCAGGCGTCATAGCTTTTTTACGAGCAAATGTCTGAGATTGGATAAATAGCCAAAAATGTTAATATATGGATCAACCGGACTAATGTCCGATGCAATTGTAGCTAACAAAATAATAAGCAGAAGATACAGTGAGAATATTGATTAACCTCAGCGTTAAGTGTTACGTTGTAGTGTCGATGAAAATTGAAAGATATTCTCAATCAGTTTTTGAAACTGACTTTGTCCTGTTTAGAATGAAATTCGGCGATGTATACATGTTTGTGTTATATAAAGTCGTTACTAACCGCCTGTGGCATTTGAAATTCGAGTTAAATAATAATATTCGTAAAAAATACGATGGTGTGAAATTCAAACTACCATAAACTTTTTTCTCCTTGTATTTTTCCACCTGTATTTTTCAAAAAAAAAAAAATCCAATCGATTATTCTAATTGTTCCTTTGATTTTCCTAAACCAGCACATAACATAACACTCACTGTATCATTAAAATAATTAATGAATAATTTCACGAAACAATCACATTACAATAATCAACCATCTAAAATTTCACTTGTAATCATCATCATTCAAATATCTCGCATCCCATGAAAATTTCGAGAAAAAAAAATTGGACGAACGCAAGGGTTACGTATTCGTTTGGTGAGATAAAAGTGTAAATATTTGCACGAAAAATACATAATCGAAACTACGAAATTCATATGAAATGACCGGAAAAGTGCCAAAAAAAATTTCCAAATTTTCATAAATACCTATATGTTTACGTAGTTTTAAATTGATATGAGTTTGTATTTTGCAGATGCATACGTAAAACTGTTGTACGTGCCGCTATACCACGAATCACATACCAAAAAAAATATCTAGCGGTCTAGGCAAAAGTGAAAATATTTGGTGGCATGTTATGCATCGATGAAATTTCGATGAAACTCGTACATGGAATAATAAAAATAATTTTGATTTCAGTGGTGGTGGTGGTGGTGGTCGTGATATCTGGTCAGATTATTCTTTAGTTCATTTTGTTCTGGTCATTTTTATCATCATTAGTATTGCAATGAGGTACTGCAAATTATCGAGAAGTGGTGTAATAACATTTTCTCGTCGACCGGTCTTCATCGTACTGTGGTGGAATTAAGGTAAGACAGATCTTGAGACTATTGGAATGCAGACCTGGTCGTAATTTGCAGTCCAATCAGTTGGTCCGAGTGTACGATACATACTGATACGATTATATAAAATTACTGTCGATGCGAAGGAGACGTTTGTTTCGGTGCCACCGGTATTATTGGCGAGAAATTTACATTCATTATGGGTAGAACGTGAAGAAAATTGAAACGTGAGTATGTTTGTTAAGACACGTAGGAGAACAGGTAGTCTGAGGACTAAGAACATAGATTTCTAAAATGAGGGCATTAGATTCGATCTACTGTCAAGATAGTGGATATTAGGATGAAAATTGATTTTCAGCAAGTAATGGTTCGATTTTCTTCGGTAATGAGTCCGAGTCAAATTAGGATAATAATAAAGAAGACTAGCGTTTTGCGGAGCAATTTTATTGCCCATTTAACATCCATCGAGGGCTTGAAAATGATCTCGCATTTAAATGATCTCGCAACTAACAGTTGAGATTACTTTGTACTCTATGCCCATATTCGACTTCTCTTTTTTATGTAGCCTAACCAAGTTGTTCAAGATGAAAAACACTGCCTAATGATTTTGTTTGTTGCACATCAAACTAAAATAGATTACGCTTTTCTAAATATTTTGTAACCAAATATTCTATTTTTCGTTTCACACTAAATATAATAGCAAAGGATTATCTCATTCATCAACGAATAACTCCTAGAGACAATGCTTAATCTGTCACGTTTTCTTTTGTACTTACCAGCTCAGATGTTCTTGCTGTTTTCTCTATAATGACTAAGGTAGTTCGATAGGTTTACTTACGAATAGTAGCAGTCAATGCATCAATCATTGAAACTTACCTGAAAGATAAAACAAAGTATAATGTTATAATTTTTCAAATTAAAAAACATGCATTAATTTATGAAATAAGGCTTGAACATTTAAATGTTGTTCAAAGTTTTTCCGTTCGCCAGGTACTTTGACAGAACTCATATGATTGACATTTATCCAAATCTAAACGTCACTATTTGCCTTTTACGTCGGCATTTCTTTGAAAGCTTAAACATTAATACGGTAAAAGAGAGAATCAGTACACGGAGTATAATTTTGAAACTTTCCATGAACAATCAGAAGAGAACAGTGAAGTCAATTAGGGGGGAAAAAAAGTAAAAGTATCGGAAAGAACTGTAAAACAAGCTATTGAAAAATTTAAAATGTATTTTTTTTTTGGAGTACAGTGTGTTGCTGGCAATTCAAGCGGATTGTTCGGCATCAACTTGTCATATCACGAAACAGTGTAAAACATCGCAATCGACAGTACAAAATATTAAAATAAGGAAAGACGTAAAGACATACAAGAAACAAAAAATGTCCAAAGATCAATTGAGAAAATTCACTGAGGATGAAAAAATTTTACCAAGAAAAACTGAAGAACAATTTCTGCCCTATTTTGCCCTATTTTATCTTCAATACGCTTCCGGGGCCTCAATTTTACAGCCTGCTGTCAAGAGAAGATCTTCCACGAGAAAATTAAGTTCGAAAAGTTTGACGCAAATGCACTTTTTTGCAAGGCTATTTGCGAATGCGGTAATAAGAGCACCCTATTTTTCACAACAGGTACGATCAACTAGGAAATCTACATCAAGAAATGTCTTCAGAAACGTTTACTACCGTTATTAAAAACCCATAACGTTCCTTTAAGTATTTTTTAGTCTGGTTTAGTTCCTGTCCATTAGGCACAAAATACGATACAATAGTTTCAAAACATCCAGTTAATTTTGTGGAAAAACACTGTTTGAAAGATTCGCTCGATCAAACGGTATTGGGTAAAGATGAAGCGTATATACTGGAACAGATATTTTTTTGGAACAGCCAGTACCTAGTACGAAATTCAAAAATACTAGGTACGAGTATTTTTGTGAACTATACATGTAATCAAGAATTTACCCAATAAATTTCGTCAATTTGATTCATTTTAAAGAAACAGTGACGTAATAGTATCCTAATATTAATATGTACTCGTATTTCATACTTGCAAATGCTTTCATATTCACGAGTATTTCGTACTTTCAATTTTTTCCGGCGGATTTCATTTTGCCGTATATTAGAAACTAGGCCGCATTTTCCCCAGATTTGTATGGAAATTTCGCCCGAAATAACTCAGAAAGGTCCCCGAATTCATGCTAGACCAAAAAAAAATTTTTGGAATATATGGTCGTTTTGCCCAATATCCCCTATCAAAAATAATTTCGCCCTTAAAATATCACTAATACACTCCCCGACCACTTTCAATCATCGGAAGCGCTCTAAAGGCAGTTTTTGCCAAACTATGGCCAAAAAAGCCCTGACTCCCCTACAAAACCGAAATTTTTGTATCACAGCAATAGGTCTTGGCCCGTTATGTCCCAAAACACTCTAACCCAAAATTGGATAATAAAGCTACACAAATTTCAGTCTTTCATGCTATCCACGAATCTGATGAATTTTAGACAACTGTCTTCAAAGAGCCAAAGTAAAAACTGACAATTTTTGCGGAAGCAGCAAACACATGGATAAGCCTTAGATTTTGGACCTTTTAAACGTCAGAAAAAAGCGAACATAGCTTCAGATTTCTTTTTTTAAATTTTCTCTTTCAAATAAGTGATTTTTCATTTGCTTTGCAAGGATTGATTGACAAATTTTCGCTCTTGAGTATTATGACTTGCCAAATATTTTGGCCATCTAACACCGTTAACGAAGGGAAACTACCGTGGATACGAATACGAATCGCAGAGTACTAATTAACTGACAGATATCTGTTAGCCGAAAATAGAAATTTCGAATGTGTCTGGAAAGTAGATCCCTGGACAGAAAATCTCCAATATTCACCAGGAAGCTAACCCGAATCATCCTTGGTTTTCGGAACACATGTATGTCAAATAACCCAACTTGGATTTGATTTTCAATATTGGATGAATATCACAAGCTCTAACTGAGGCTGTTCGAAATGTATCAAAAATTTAGATCTTTGATCAGTAAAACTACCAACTACGATTTGTTTATTCGACTGTTTTGCGTGGCTCAAAGAAGTATAGTCAATGGCTTTAATTTCACTAAAGGGTTCATCTTTTTCCGTATTATTAGGCAGCATTTCCATTATCTTACATTGAATGCTCATGCACATCTTGTAAGCTATAGATCGCATTGCCATTCAAATTTCTTAACAACTCCAGACAATTGTTGCATTTCATCAAAACAGCATCAATTCGAAAGCGCCAAATAGTTATCTTCGAACTATGAATAAGATACTACACAAACATTTCAGCTTCACTTCAGCAAGCTGAACTCTATTATCATGGCATTAAGTGCTCGTGACTCTTCCTATTTCATCTCATCTACTACTAGTCATCCCTCTTCGAACATCTTAGATCCTATTATTTTTCACTACAAAAACTACAATAACATCCGTATTCCCATTATCCTTATGCAAAATATGAATTTATGATAAAATCTCCTTTAGGATTTCAAATAAGATTTCTTACAGCGATGGGAAATTTTGCAGAATACATGTAATCTGCATTCAATTCACACCGAACACCGTCCGAGTGCTAACAGTTTTTTTTCTTCTTTCCTGTATCTTCCCGCCTCGCTCTTTATCCTTAACCCCGAGCTGTTTTTGTCCTGGCGTTTGGCTTCCTTTTTGCTGCTGCTCTTTTGTTGCTACTGCTACTGCTGCTCATCGTCTTCACCTTCAAGAATATTGAGCAGCAAGAAGTGAGATTGCAGCTTTCATCATTTTCCTGTTTCTTCATGTTCGTTATCATATTCATCCTTGTTTTTTAGTCCTGTGAATAGAATAGTGTGTTGTCTTAACATGCTGCTGACATCGACATCGTTCTTAAGACAAAGCACTGTGTGCAGGGAGTTGTTTTAAAACAGCAGTAAAAGACTTATGAATAGAGTGTCCTTGTTCGTCTTCCAAGACCATTTTCTTGTTCTAGTTCAGCAATGTGTGTCCTTGACCTGGCAGATAGTGGCAAACTACCGAAGATGTTTCGAAAATCCGGTACTTGTATTTCAATGGAGTAGTGTGTTTGAAACATTTTAGCTCAATAGCTTTTAACAGATTTTATATAAATGTTCAGTGAATTGAGTTGTTAGAGAAGGTACGCCACATTGTTTAAGGTGTCTGAACGATGAATAAATAAGGGATTATAAAGTGTCTATAGAAATACCATTAGCCGGGGTGATGTAGAAATTAAGGCATAGTAACCATATATTTTGATGTTTTCTGGGGGCTGGCAGTGGGCAGTTTCTGGGAGTCACCGCACAAGTTTGGGCAAAAAAATGAATGCTAAGGATGTTTTAACCAACACAACGATGAATGGTGAAATCAGGAGTTAATTTCATAATTTCAGGACATTTTTCATGATTCAAAAGCTACCGACAGTAGACCCAGTTATCAGTACAGCGATCCAGAATAAGCCTTCACTTGCATTATTCATGTTCAGGATCAGCATTGAGACAATTAAAGCCTTTGAAGCTTCATTTTAGGTCACTCAATGACCACAGTCCTTGAAACACTATCACAATGAACTACATCTTCCTGAAATTTTTACACATAATTACCAACCTTAAATGATTTGTCATCAGAGAATTTCAGATTTTTGTTGAATTTCACATCGGAGCCATTGCACGCCACCAGAGATACAAAACAAATGACAGACATTCTACGTCGAAATGCACGTGAATTCAAAAGCCTAAACCAACAGACACGGATGAAAAATTCTGCTGTTTGTCGTGTGAGTTTATCGCCCGACGGGACTAAAATCCATTATCTACTCAAACCAGATAATAGAACGGGCTGGACTAGAGCTTCTGCATTCGAGGATTTATACTGTTCCTACTGCCTAATTTTCGTTGGCCTACTTTAGCCTGGTGTCCATCCAAAAGCCCTGGAAAATGAGAAACTCTCAACGGTTCGTTGACAGAAAAAGTTCTGGATAGTGGCAATGACACCACACCTCTGCCAACATATTCAAACCAACTCCAGTTACACACGTTGCAGTCCTTTCATTGAAAAGTTTCGAGCCAGCCGGTATAAACACGGCTATGTATATCCTGCGGGGGCAAGCGCATCATTCCCGTCGAGAACAGGCTGAAAATTTCCTAAGCAATTTTTTACGATTTTTCACTATACTTTTATGGAAAATTCCGGAGCGAATGAATGGTAGGCGGACGTGGGTGGAGGAGGCTAAGAGAATATGCTGCTGCACAGGCTGTTGCGGTGATAATGGGGAAAAAATGAAATCAACGTAGTTTTGTTTTGTTGTGGCGGTTGGAGCGAATGATACATGTGAACCTTTCGGTGCGAGTCGACGAAATGTGTGTTAGATGCGAGTGAGGTATATTTAGGTTAACGAGGCAGATATAAATTTTTTGGAGGGTTTGAATCGAAACCCGATTATTATGCAAAGAGTGACTTGCGGGTTTTTCGTGAAGGAGGCGGAGAAGTGAGAATATGAGGGTGTTTGATTTCAAATTGGATTTTTATGATGGGGCTTCAAGGGTTGTCGTGATGAAAAGTTTGTTTGGATTCGAGTGATTTTTGGATGGTTCATTGCTGAAGGTCCTAAATCTAGTATTTATAGGTCGATTTCGAAATCAGGTCATAAAAAACTTTCTTGAAAAATGGGTTTAATATCTTTTGGATGCAGAAATCGGAATACAATCAGACTCCTTTTTAGTTTCTGGTCGTTTTCAGTGGACATAATCTAAAGGCTAACAACCATTAAAAAAACATTTAGCTGGTAATGATGACACCATAATTTTCTGTAGCTATTTTAAAGTTTTTCCCTTTTTCAAATCGCATTTTCGTGCCTAATTTGATTTTGCAGGTCTCGTGGAACCACGAAAGATTTGAGAATTGCCTGACAAAAAGATATGAATGATACCATTACAATTTACATAATTTTACTCTTTTTTTAATTTTTACACATGAAATCACTGTAACTTCCGAACGTCATCTCGAAAAAAACGAAATCACACGGTAATACTCCTCTATTGCCTACGTTCCACAGACACAAACGGGTAACGAAAAAATCACAGGCACATGTCTCACCATATGCATATAATCTAGCACCGGTACAGATACATACTACGCTAGTGCTCTGAAATATATGTTTGTGCCCCATATGACATCTAGACGTGCCATGAATAAAATAAAACACGTCTAATAAATAGTCGTGAAATTTATGATGTTCAGTACACGAAATGACTTTGGGAGCACCGGAAGAGCACATAAAAGAGAAGAATTGTTGGCAGTAAATCACTGAAAAGGAAAGACAACTTTCAAAATCCAAAACGCCAAAGAACATTTCACGTATACAAACTGTAACGCGAGGCAAAAGCGATGGTAGTACTAGCAGTAGCAGAAGAAATTGTCTCAGTCACAAGCAAGGTCACAATAAGATATTCAACCCCGTAAGCAAACCGGGACGTTGGAAGAGAAGAGTCATTGGAAGGATTCTTTTCACTTTCACAACAAAATATAAACGTCTCAGCCATAAATAGACGAATACAGCACAGCACGATTGTGCATTGCTGGGGACATTTCAAGGAGCATTTGCTTTAAATTTAAACCTGTTTCACTCATGGGACAAGTCATTATTCGTTTAGGATGACAACAGATGCCCTGGTCTGTTGACAAAGTATAAGCTATAGGACTGAGGTGCTTACGTTTTTCACTACGCTTTTATTTTTCCTCTGAAAAGTAAATCAATAACAGTGTTCCTTGCAAGAGCTTTTGGTGTCAGGTCCTCAGTCGGAATTCTTAGGACAGTATGCACCACTGTCAAAATCCGCCATCAAACTGTCAGGTTCGTAGCGAAATTTCCAGTGTTTCATGGTGTGTGAGAAACGGTCTCGATGAAATTTGACGGCACCTTCATTTGCCTGTCTCATCTACGACACAAATCTTAAGAAAATGAATGCTACTAAGATTGAAGACGTCCAACCATTCACCAGCTAGCAATGTAGTAAAGAAATGTTACTACCGCTGTGCGGACTGGAATTGCTGTCGAGGATGTGAAACGAGTAATTGTGACATTTATTTCGTTATCTTTCACTGTGTTTCCTTCCAGCACGTACATACTACGGGCACGGAACAGCACAGTACACGCAGTTATTGCCAATGTTTGCCTTTTTGTATTGATGATTGTCGCATTAATGAAAGATAAAAGATACATAATTTTCTTTGTCGCCTTGCAGAGTGTAGTCAAAGCACAAAAGATCGTGTGCTGTCCCGGGGCTGTTGCGTTGTCTTGCTCGATAAGTGTGTAGGATGCACGTCGTCCTCGTGTGGAATCAAGCAATAGTATTCCTAGCTACAATGCTGACTTGATGCCCCGGGAAGGACGTGGAGCCAAGCAACAACAATGACTCGAGTAGATTTTATGTAACAGTGTTGTGTAGTATGAAGTAGCATCAACAATTTTCTTGATAGATGTTACCAAATGGAATTTGTGAAGTTAATTGAAAACATAATGGCTAGGAAGAAAACATGGTACTAAGATAGATTTTTTGTTGCTTTTTGCTTGTTTATCTTAGTAAAGATGGTGAAATTTATTGTGGTATTTGATGGGAAAAAACAAATGGGAATGATTCGGAACAGAAAATGGGTGGTAAGTAGTTGTTGAATTAAAAATAATGAGAATTTCGGGGACGAAAATTAGGTCGTGCTTATTGTCGGTTCAGTAAATCAAATAAGAAACTTTGATTGCATGGTAATTTCAGTGGAAATTATAATGAAGCTGATGGGGAAAATTATGTATTAAGTTAGATAGTTGACAAACTTTTTTAATTGGCACGCTATTCGAAAATTTGGAGAAGATAACGGTAAATTTTTAGTAAAATATATATTTTATAGATTAATTTATTTTTTTCACTAAGATTTTGTGTTCATTTATCTTTTTTTGCATTTTTGTTCAAGTGATCTTCGAAAAATATACGATAAATTTAAAATCTAAAGTTGATTTGTAAAATGCAGAAAATTAGTTTTGAACGTAACTAGAGGACTAAGAATATCAAAAAGACTTTTCTATAGGGTTATCCATTTCGTGCTTGAGAAAGTAAAACCCGGTATACCGATATCTGTCAAAGATACACGTCAACCACGCTGTCATTTATTTAGTTGAGGATTTGCCATTTTAGAAGATGGATCGTTTAACAGCCAAACAACAAGTTTTGGAACAACAAGCTCTTGATGCTGATTTTTCGAGAAAAAAATTTCTTCAGTGATGAGGCTTCCATTTTACGTTAATAAGCAGAACTGTAAAATATGGGTCTCAGAAAAACCACAAGTGATCGTAGAGAGGCCATTACATCCGGAAAAAGTCACTGTATGGTGGCATTATGGTCTGGTGGTGTGATTTGGGCGTGTTTTTGTGAGAACAATCAAGGACGAGCCAACTCAACTTTGAGCGTTATGCTCGCATCTTAATCGATTATTTTTGGACGGAAATCAAAGATTATGATCTTGACGATATGTGGTTTCAGCAGGCAAAACGAGATCTTTTGCAAAATAAATTTCCAGGACGTGTAATCCAGGAAGTGTGAATTGGCCTCCAAGATCCTGCGATTTAACGCGTCTGGATTTCTTTTCGTGGAGATACACGAAAGATCGAGTTTAGGCGAACAATCCCCAAACTCTGGACGAACTGAAAGCCAACATTCGTGAAGTCGTGGCCGAGATATTGCCCAAAATTTGCCGGAAAATCATTGAAAATTACCTCAAAAGGTTTGAACCCTGTAAGAAATCCTGTGGAGGACATTTGAACGCTATTGTATTTGGCATATAATGGCAAGGATCAATCTTTACAATGAAATAAAAATTACATCACTTTCTGAATATTCTGTGTTTTTTTTTACAAGTTTACTTTCTCAAGCATGAAATGAATAAGTCTGTATTTGAGTTCGAATTTCAGGGTTAACCAAATGCCGTCTTTTATTTGGTGATGATGAGCAATGAGCTCTTTTCCCATCTTATCGAAACAGGGGAGCTCATCAGAGTCACACCATCAGTTTTGATTTTAACGACGGAGCCCGAGTTTGACGTCTCTCAACAAGTCCCTATGGAACCTGAGTATCTTCAAACATCCCTTAGCTTTAAGTGTCCTGGTCTCTTCGATCCTACTTATGCTAGCACAGTCTCCCATGCTATGCAGGCTATTTTTCTTTCGTGCTTGGTAGATACCAAGTTCACCTGAGTCTACTCTATTTTATTTTTGTAACTATATTTGCTTCTAGACAAATAGCTTACTTTAAATGTTTGCAGCTTCTTCGAAATCGTCTTTCTTCAACCAATTTTCTGGCATCTGCACATACTCCTATATGTGCATTATAATTTATAAGATAAGCCTAGACCAACTGATATCCCGTTGTATCACTGGCTTTTGTTGGGCGAATTTTGGCTTCCTGTATCTTTTCGTACTTTGTGGCGGCAACATAAGATCTTGTGGAATTGTTGGAGCATCCCATTTTCCGGTGAGTTTATGAACAATTGACTAAAATTGCAAATGAACAATTGATTAAGATCAATTCATATATCCTTCAGGACCGATGATCAGATTCTCTGGTCTATCCTTCCAGTTTGTGCAGTGCGATGTGTAATGCGATGTTTCGGAATATTTACTGATGCCTGTCGCTGTCGAGATGAGTTTACGGTGTTAACCTCAGTCCGCAACGGAGAAGCGTTCAGGATCACCGAGTTTACTACTACAGTCAATATTTTTTGTATGGCCTTTTTGGGCCCCTTTTATGTTCTGCAGTATTTTGGCAGGCAATGTTTGTATTTATGCTGCTCTTGTGCAACCGAAATGCTCCTTGAAGCTAAGTAGGTTGTCCAAGACTACTTAAGGTACTTAAACGATGGCGTAGATACATTTCTTGCCCCGCCATTAACTTCATCCTTTTACAGTTAGTTATCAGCACCACATCTAGCCATCTTTTTACCAGAGCAATAGTCAACAGTCTGAATTTGATAGATATGTTTGCCCGTGTTACTGTTGCTAAGTCCCTGTTACTTCGGCAATGGAAGTCTCAACACGTGGGCGTACATTATGGGCCCATTATAGAGCCTTGATGAACACCCGCGATGATGTCATTCCCTTGTCATTTTTGAATGTAGGCTTCCAGTAATACAAGTAGCTCGGGTTAAGATCCAGAACGTAGCTTGAGTTCTGCGTAGTGATAAAAGTTTTTTAATGTGCTTTCATTCAGCCGAATTGAAGGCAATACAGCTCAGTATATTTTTGTTCCCTATTTCCATCTCTATATAACGAATTCCTTGGAAAGAGTGCTTACTACTTGAAACGCAAGTACTAGACTTTTTGCTAGTTTTTCAGTTTTAACGCATAGGCAGGTATTTTGTCAGATTTTGTACGAAAGTGACCCTTGTAATTCTTTCTTCGTAAGAAATAATGATGACAATGCTCTCATTGCTGAGTTTTAAGTTTCCACCGTTGGTGTGAGGGAACGTCATCTCACAACATTCTGGGTTATTTATCTTGTGAGACAGAGCCTAAATTTTCAAAGAAATTGATAGATATCCGGTCCAGTTTGGATTTGTTGATAAAACTGTACAAAATCAAAATAACTCCCATCGATTTGATTGGACTCAAAATGTACTTAAATAGTATTTTATCGGTCTCTATATTTGCTTTAATTATTCAATTCCAGAACGAAAATATTTCAAAGCTTTACATCTAGCCTGAATCGAGCCCAGCATTCAAACAGGAATAAATGATGAATATATACTTAAAGCTTATTCATATCATCTAAATGAATTCACTACTACCCACATTGAAAAATCTCATTCACATCCCAAACATGTTTTCGTACATTTTGCTATTTAAACCTCATCTCCGAAACCCATAAACTACTTAACTCACATTTGATCCGAAGAAACCATAACATTTCTATTGAATACGCTCGTTTCTCTAAGCGTTTTAAGACCACGTATCCAGAAATATCTTCAATTTTTCACTCCATTTGGGTATTCACACTGACATCCTCCTGTTTTGAACCTTTTCCATCTTCAATCATTCACCATCATCTTCTCTCTTTTCTAACGATCTTTGACGTTTGCCATAAAATTCGAAATTCCTTAGTCTTCAGCTTAAAGTCTCATTTCAACCCTTTTTCCGAATTCTCGACGTATAGTCGTATAAAAATTAAAATTCCATTCATAATCCAGTCATGCATGAGGACCAACTCAACTATGCATACATGTAAAATTTAACCCTGAACTGGATGAAGGAGGCTTTTTGGTTGCTTGTTTGTGGCTATTCTTGGTCACTATGAGGATAGTCGTTCCTTTTATTCGGTCTACTACATGTAACCGTGTTTATTTTTGTCAAAGTTGGAAATCGAACCTACAGACTGACATGGAAGAAAAAAAGATTGCTAGGAAATTGCTAGATTACGAACAACGATTGCGGATAAGGTCATAAAACTTTGTTCGATTCTCAGAAATCGCAACCATAAAAAAATGTCGTTTTGTGTGCACGGTCTATTTTCGACAGACGTCAGACTTACTGGTGGTGAGATTCGAAGCCTGAACGAGTCTTTTCAGTTTCTAAACTGTCTCCATTTTTATTTGTAGTCTCCCGCAGACTTTAAATATGACTCAATTTGGGGTGCAAATGTTACTTTAATGTTTATCTACTATACTTACAATTGTTGTGATAAATTTTATTTTCGCGTATGTAACAATTTCATGTTGTTCAAGGATATTTCCTCAAGCTGTATTAAATCATCTTAACAAAAGGCTCAAAGTTGAAATTCAATTACATGCCTCATATTTGCTTTCATAGCATAGTCGAAAAAAATGTACATTCTTAACATTATGCATATTTTTCAGTCTTATGTTGCCACCACAAACTAACATTCCGGCTCGAGCTCGAGAATGTAAACTTACTCCTTCGATGTATACATCTTCAGTTGAAAATATTTCAAGCACTATGCTCTAGAATGCTTTTGTGTGTCATACATCTAAAGACCGAATTTTGTCATCCTCGTTTTCTTCGTCATCTCAACGACATAGTGCCAAGGACACAGCAAAACTACACAGCTAGTGTGCTACGAAAACCATCTTGTCACATTCGAGTACTATGAATTGAAAAATAGGATAACGTATCTTCATATCGTCGTATGCATGAAATTAAAGAGTACAGTGCAAAAAAGGATCTGAAATGTGAAGAAGAACAAGTTTTGAGTCACATATTCACCAGCACTATCACACCGTGCTCAGTACTATGTAGCATGACTCGTTACGACTGATAGAAACAACAAACAAACTTCAAACATTCCATGCAACAAAATGTTCACTGATTTTCCATCTTTTTGGAACGCTGAAATATACCGGAGATAGATAGTGAAAAAGTTTTGCGGATGATGCAAATATAGTGTCCGTGCCCAGACTTTACCATTGATGTCAACCAGTAATTTTCGAATTTTCTTAGCTAGTACAGCTGTACAGATGTTTGTATTTTGTCGGTAGGACAAAATGTCGGTGTTGGGACGAGTATGCATTCGTTTTGAAACTGTCCTTAATGTTGGCGCAGGAATAGAAACTAGGTTACACAGCTAATGGCATTAGACGATGAAGAGGACAGTGAAAAGGATGGTCGAAATGTCATTCGAGTATGGTGATATGCAGGTTCCTGTTTTATGAGATCTGATGAATGCAATTTATTGCAGTGTTGGTCAAAGGACGTTGGATGATTATGACAGAATCCTTAGTAAAGAATCACAAGGTCTCTGAGAATTTTTCACAATTGTTTTAACTGATTTGAAGATATTTCGTGATAAATCGTTTACGCTGCTAAATCCTTCACCACTTATACACTAAAGAGTGGTGCTAATCCAATAAACTGAAGCTCTCAGCTCGGGTCGAAATGCATGTAATTGAATTTTACACTGGAGATGAAGCCGTGTGAGTAATCAGAAATAATGTTGTCACTTTCAACGTCACGAATTGACGCTAAGATAGCTGTTCGTCTTTTTTAGAACGTCCTTTCCCAGTAAAACTCGACGGTTGAATAGTCTCACTTTGTATGCAGCTCTCGACTTGAAAAACTGTCTAGATAGGTTCCTGTTTCATAGCCATCACAGCCTCAGTACGAGCGAGCTATCCTTCAGTATCTACGTTCTTTGCAAAGTGTTACTTGTAAGTATACGTTAACTTGTGTGCAATTAAACGAAATGTCATTATTATTCAAACCACGATTCTTTGAAGGTAGAATATTTTCTTTGCAGCTCATTTTTCGTCAACGTTGGTAGTACTTGGATTTTCGTTGTCATTGATGTTTTGTGTGGTGCATGATTTAATACTTGAATATAGAGGAGAATGGAGCGATGGACAGAATGGTAGTATTTTTTTTTCGAGAAAAAAATAAGCATTCTTCAACATAATTTGGGGAACCAAGGGTACTTTCTTTTTTGTTGTCATTGCTTTTTTGTTTTGAATTTTATTTCAATGAAGCCACCAATTAAGCTTTTCTCAGGGTATTCCTTAGATTCTAGCTCTCTCCAAATCAGTTTTGCAAACGTAGCCGCCCTGTTCCCCTTCACTCCTGCCTTTTTTAAAAACCACTTTACACTGATGATAAAAAGGACCTTAGAGTTAAATACCGAAATCAAACTAAAGGAACAACCATGTGACAACATAACAACGACCATACAATAATTAGAATCAGTTTCTTGAAAGACATTACCAATAAAAATCCTAAAGTTTGGTTTCATCAAACACATCCCTAACGCATCTGTCACCTATCTTTCTCCCATCGCTCGTATGAATGTTCAATTCCTCCCACTCCATTCGCTACTGAACATAATAAGCGAGCAACTCTTTCAAATTCACGGTGTGTCACTTCATATTGACGAACTATTTTTATGAACGCTTGACGACACAGTCTTGCCGCAATAACGATCAAATCTTGCTTAATATCCCCCTTTGGCTAGTTTGAATGCTTTCCTTCAGAGTACCTTTTACTTCCTCTCCTTTCGTCACCTCTCTTGTCACCACCGTCATTTCATTTCTTATTGTCATAACTTATTCAGCCATGCTTCATACTAGTCATCCATTGACGTTGCCCGAAAGATTGCGGTAGCCTAGAAGGTGTGGCGACAGGACAACAACCAAGGCATGGTTCCTTTCATACATATATTTTTTCAGCTTGTTCAATGGATATTTGTTGATGCAGATGATGTTGCAACTAATTTTCCAGAATTTGTGCATTATTATTGCAGTCGTGGAAGTTTTCCAGAGTGCCTGATTCTTTTCGTGAATGCCACATAATGCTGGTGTTTGGTCATGTTTTGGAATATAATGGTGTTTAAAAGGGAACATGATGGGAATTGAGATGACGAAAAAGTTTCACGCTGCAAAAGGATTATTCGAGATGGAGGGAGTTGATGGATATTGCAGCAATTTGTGGATGGTTGATGTTCATAAGTTCGAATATGAAGCTTTAGGGCCATTCATTGGCTAATGTGCTAAGGGACTCTTTGGTTTAAGAGACGATGCAAAGAGTTCTACAGGGAAGTTGACTACGGGTTGTGTTTCAAAAATTGTTGTAAAAAAAATGGAGCATTTTGTGTCATAGCAAATACCTTAGCTTTAAAACCGATAGCAAAAAATAGTAAATCTTAATTCTGAAAAAAAGTTCTTAAGTTAGGCAAATATCATTGGTTCAAAGCTTCCAATGATGGATAAATTAAATGAAGAATTAAAAATTGTTGCCCAGATAAAATTTTGAGCTGCAATGAATCCATGCCTGTCAAATTTTAAAAACCAGCAAATATCGCCTGAACATTTCTGACATTTCAATAACATAAAAAATAGTAGTTTACGCATATTTCTAACAGGATTTGACTTTTTTCGAGGTCACCAAAACCACTATTTCCATAAAATTGAACAATAAACTAAGTTTGTTTCTGTATGAAGCAATCTAATGAAGTCTATAGAGTATAAAGTAAATTCATTAAGAAGCTTCAATTCTCAAATCTTCCAATTTGAAAGTTCTCTCTTTCTACATGAGCTACATGCAGCACACATTCTCAGATTTTAGATATGAGCTTTTTTTGCATCGAGAATATACGTGGTTGCTTCATGGGTCGAACAATGTAGTTATAAACAGCTGCAATAACATTTGTCTGCTCAAAGTGGTCCCACCACTAATTGCTCTGGTGTTTTTGCATTGGCCCCTCGCAAGGCATCGGTTTTTTAAATTCACAGATATATACTTTTCAAGCTAACCCATTTACCCCTTTTAATTACCCCTTTTAAATTTTTAAAAATATATTTATATTTTGGAGTTTCGTTAATCAATATTCAAAATCGGTTAATATAGCCCTCTTTTTGATTCCAAAATGATTTCCTAGATGAGAGCTTCATTTGTGACAGATAGTCGCATAACTCAAATTTCCTTTCACATCGAAATCGTTTGTTAGCAATAGATGGCATATTTTGAGTTTTGACACCACCATATAAAGAAAGAAAATGTCCGATTCCGGCAATAGTAAGTCACTGCCAAAAATTTAGTGACCATCCGTCCCAAATAAAGACGGATATTTAACAAAAAAAGGGATATTTTAACCGATTTTCAAAACTGATGAGCGACATTCTAAAATATACATTGATTTTTCCAAATTTTAGGAAGTTAATTTAAATTATAAAGAAGTAAATAAAAACGATATATGGATAATACTCTTTCTTGGAACTGAGTTACTTTTGAGTTTGTGAAGATTTTCATTTTGACCCCATTCCTATTAGTGAGAGGTATTGCGCTTAACTTGACATAGCCACAACGGGTGCGTTTAGGAATTCATGGTTGATAATATTTTGCGATATTCCTCGAATGTGGATAGTCCTCCGCTCAGAAATGATAGGATGTACATGGTACTGCTAGTGGGCTCGTCAATTTTTCTAAAGAAATGGAGAGCTTTCTTTTGTCACCAAATTTTGACTGTTTTGATCCGCAAATTGTTGTGTTTCTTCATATTTTCAGCCTATCCTGGAATTGACTTTTCTGTAGTTTGCGTTCAGTTTGAAAGCCATTGCTAAGCTTGTTAGTTCTTGAAGGTCAGCCGCCCTAAACGGATTTAGTTCAAAGGACTCAAAATTAAGGAAACTTCTGGTCTTTCGCTCGACGGGGTATTCAAAGTTTAGGTCACCATCCGACAAGATGTTCTCTTTGCATTGCAATTCTAGAGAGTCTGCAAATACATTGGCTTTTCGGTGTTTTCGAAATTCAAGCCCTGGGTACTGCGGGTTGGTAGCATAAGTGGCTTGATTTTTCTTCCGGAAGTACCAGGAAAGGTACGATGCTTTACTTCAGACTGAGGCATTGCTTGTTCTTTCGTTTAGACATCTGGTCAAATAAGGCGTTAATAAGCCGTTTTTCTTCCCACTTTGTTCGAGGTTCACCTGTTTTTCTAGCTGTTGACCTGAGCTGATTCCTTCTCCAAAATAAGGATTGACTTGGTCTTTTAGCGGAGTTTTGATAATGTTGTCTTCTTTGGCCTGTTCTAGTTAGGAACTCTACTGATTTTTTTAAATCGCTGGTCCATTCAGGTGCTCTGAGCTGGTTACTTCGGTCAATGTGACGCAGAAAGCTTGCCAATTGGTAAATTTAGGTCAATTCTAACTTAGGTCAATTCTAACTCACAGCTCTCCCCCGACCGTTGTAGGCAGTTAAGTTTCCCGCAAGAAGAACCGCTTGTCACTTAGGGGACATGGGTAGTAGCGGTAGACAATGAAATTTTGAAATGCTATCTTCACTGCCAGGGGTTCAATCAACTATACCCGAACTTCAGAATAATTAGAATTGTTTTGAAGAATTGAAAGCTTTTAGTGATGCATCCAGAATTTTTTTTTCAAGCAGCCGCCTTGGGGATATTTTTATCTTTGCGGAAGTTTAAAACTAGCAGACAACTATCCCAATAATTTCGTATTATTTGCATATATTCATGGAGCCATCCGTGGCTGTTTGCGTTCTCTGAGTCTATCTAATGGCTAATAAATCAAAGAGTTTCCAGAGTTTCGGTTTCAGTTCCAATGTTTGAATATTTGGCTGCCATGTTTTTTGAGTGAGGCGAATGTGCTTGCAGGGTATGCTGATCTTATAGTTCAGCTCTCCAATGAATCTGGGGCACCACTGACCGCTGCAGCCGTAACTTTCGACGTATTTTCAATGTTTCCTTTTAGATCTCCCAGCATTTTTCACAAAGAAAGAATCGTTCACGGCACCTAATTGGCTGTCAGAATTCAAATCGTAGTCTCCAGTTTCGTACAATTTACACTTAGTACCACGAAAATCACGTTTTTCTTTTTGCTTTTTGTCTGCGTCTATGGCCTAGAACTCCTACACATGTAAAACAATGAGGCATGATGTCTGAATCCAAATCAAACTTTCTGTCAGTCTACCTTACCCTATTAATTATAGCCTTTCTTCGAATTTCTAAATCACTCCCCCATTTCACCATCTCATCACTCAGACACCAAGTACTTCATCTCCTATTCCAAAGAATCAGTAAAAGACAATGCAGCTATTCACCATTATTATTCTCCCCCGATTCACTTAATCACTACATCATCCTTCGAAATGTTTATTCCCCTCATTGAACGTACTCCGCAAGAGCTCCAAACATACAATTTAAATTCTGCGAAACTCAATCAAGCGAACAAAGCATCTGCATACCGGTTCCATTACCTCCACACCTACCCGTTTAAATGAGTCGATGAATCGTATGGATCGGGTCATGGTTCCATGGATGTTGTAGTTGTAGTCTATCTTGCATACGTACAGTGGAGGAGCTCTTTGTGCCGCAAGCTCTTTGCATGGAATGAAACCCGATTTGAACCTATAATGTTTGAAGCTAACACGAGTTCGATGCATGTGTTGGCTACACTCGTGCAATTTTACAGCGAACCAGTATATGCAAGTATTTATTCGAATATCTGCATTTTCAGCACAAACACATTTCAGAAGAGCTAATATGCATGCAAATACCGACAGATATGCGTTTGGCAGCCGAAGCAAAGTAATGAGGCAACATGATGGAATCTAGTTTTAAAGCCTAGCGAATAACCATTTCAAGGCAAAAGCCTGCATGCTTGAGTCGATCTGGAAGTTGTTGCAACTATACTGCTTTTACAAAGAATCCTTTACAAGCAAACTTACTGCCTCGGTCGACGTGTAGCTTCTCAAAAATTTTCTATGATGATAGTAATATCGTAATCGTATAGATCCTTCTGGCGTACAACTTCAATTTGATAGCTTCAACAGGAATTCGTTCACATGATCCTACAATTTTACTCATGACAGGGGATGAGAGAGGATTCATACCTTGCACTTTGTTGCATTCTATGTGCATCTTTCCGATTCAGACCCTACGAAGATACCCTGGTTTACATCCGAAAACAAGAGCTTCTCTCCAGGGGTATCTATCGAAATAAGCTGCATTGTGATAAAAGTACAAGTGGAGAGGAAAATGTTGTTTTGAAGTGAGCTCCTGTCCTGTAAATTGATGCAGTTCGACAAGTGCTGGAAAGTATTTCCCAGGAAAATTTCCTCAAGGCTTGAGGTAGTTCGAAGTGTAAGCCTACTTCAGATGTATTATTAATTTGTTTGGTTGCATCGTTATTTCGAGAGTTATGAAAGCAACAAGAAGATTGAGAATAACATTTCATCATAGATATTCTGATGAAATTCTGATGAATTCTGTTGTAGAGTTTAATGATGGAAGAAGGTATCAAACTGTATGTAGTATGAATATATTTTAAAGGTCCTAAAGTTTGACTAAAGCCCTCAAGCTATAACTGGATTTTGTTTGAATTGTTTCCAAGTACTTTGTAGGTAACTTTTCGATTTTGTACTTGAATAACATTTGTGCTTACAACGAAGCGACTGTGATCGATAAAATCGTTCTGTAATAAATCTGGTATGTTGCCATGCAGTCGCCTTATCTAGGACGAAGTTGTTTAAGCACATAAAAAATCACTTGGCCGTCAAAGCTTTTCATACTTTTCAAGTCTCCTGTGAAGTTTGATCTTTCGAGTAAAATTTTAGCGTGCTTACGATGATGGTAATGAAACAAAAGATACTCGATAAAATGGAAGGAAACAAAGCATTTAGCCCTCGAAATATCCATATCTGATTAGAAACTGAAATATAGCTACCTTCTTACGGAAAAATTTATCTTTCATGTAATTTTTATTGAAAATTCAACATTAAGTCATAACAAACAGTTTATCAGCAGAACATTAAAAACGGTACCTGTATGAAAGATCTATGAGGATTTAGTGAAACCACTGCAAGTGCATGTCAATGAATTAATTTCCTGAAAAAAAGGCATCAGCTTAATAGCAGATAGCGTACAGTCTCAAGTTATGATATTATTAGAATAGAACTGAACAGTAAAATAGTTTCTAAGAATTACAATTACTTTCACATATATGTTCTGGATACTGCCTTTAGAATAGTTTTGCATTAAAGCTGAATTTGCGAACTAAAACATTTAACGGAATCACCGGAGCTTCTTTTTTAAAGCTGCTAGTCCGAATCCTCTTTGTCAATTTTGTATATTCTTTTCATTTCAAGCTGCATGTTAGCTCATAAATGTATACTAGACTCCGCAAAAATCCAATGAAATTCCTATTTTGATTACTACAGACAATTTAATTAGATCAAATCGATTCTCTAGGTATATTCCAACAAGCTTTCACACCCGCTAGATATCTTTGGAGCACAATCTTCAAATAAAACTGGAATGACGATGAGGTTCTTCAGCTGCCCGAAACAATCGTTCTTATTCAGCCCGAAGGAGGAGGACTATAGATATTCAAATCGATTGTTCTGATCACGCGCTAAGCTAGGTACGTATAATATTTCCAATAATATCATTTCAATCCGATTTTAGTGATAACAATTAGCTTGATTGCATTTGGTAAAATAAATTGATGAAGCCCTGACATAGCTTGAGGTTGTCCATAGACAGGAACGTGCTTCAAGAAAGGTCGTTAACGCTCAGATATTCAATTAAGTTAGAGTATGTTACATGGGTTTTATTGTTGATTGGCATCTTACTATTAAGAAAATCTGCAAGTAAGGCAGATAAATATGAATCACGGTCACATTCGCACGAGCAAATAAATCGCAGATGGAGATGCTTTTATCTGATGAAGGTGAGATTGAAAGAAATAATTAGAATTACATTTATGTACTGTGCTAAGGACACGTGGTCGCATTCAGAAGAAGCTTCTCAAAAACATACCTTCTGTACAACAATCTACTTCCTAGAAAGACGAGTGAAACATAAACCGAAATTAATTACACAAATATCATGATACTTTCCTTTAGTTTGCTTATGAAATGTTTATACTCTCCCACCACAAACATATTTTCATCTATAAAACAACCAGCCATAAAACATATTAGATGCACAAGTGAAGTAGCAACGGCAATAGCACATCGACTACGATATAAAGCTACTTCAAATATTCGAGGCAGATGATGATGATGATGCTATGCAACATATTAATTAAATTACTGTGAAAAAGAGCTTGTGTCTAATTAAATTTGATGTAATGTGTTTTGTTACTGTACTAGAGAAACGAACAGAATCATTTTGGGAGTAAATATTTTATGATTTTATGCAGGAGACGATGATTGATATTTACGGTTTTGCATTCCATCTACTCTCTACCGTTGGAATAGTGAAGTGAAATTAGATGGAAACTCGTAAAAACAAATCGCCTGGCTGGCTATTTGGCCGCCAATGGTTATAGGGAAATATATTTAGGTTGTATTTTTTGGTTTAGTCAATGGTATTTTTGCAAATTGTTTGAAAGTTATTCTATTAAGTTTTACATGAAATTAATTACAGAATAGTTGGTTAGTGTAATTTGACTCGATCAAATAGCAAAATGTTTTGAATGTTTGAAAGATGACTGAATAGCTTGTCTTTTTAAATTTTTGAAAATGAAGCCAAAATTGGCGGCTCTCATACCTGAATTGAAGTATTTTTTGAGCTTAGATGCTCATTAGGCCTTGAATATTCTAATGAATTAAATTTAGGTTTAACTTCCGAGAGTCTACAATTTAGAAATCATTCTACAATTTCAATAATCAAACTACAATTTCAAATAAAAAGGGATTCACAGAATTTCTCAAATTAAATAATTCAATAAAGATGTTAGCTTGTTTTGCGGTCGCTAAATCTCAAAATTTAATGATTCGACAGATGTAACTAAGTTCCAAATTCATCATGGAGGTTTTGAGGCTATTTTTTTAATCACTGGTTTTATAGCGGAAACCTATGTCAAAAATACACAGGACTACGACAAAAAAAAATATCTTAGCCCAATTTTCAAAAATAAATTAATTCATATAATTTTAAGTAATAAACGTAAGAAAATTTGCTGAAAGAACAGTGTTTGACTCCCAAAAATTGACATCTTCCATAACGGTTGACTCAAATATGACTTTTAAATCTGCGATTTCATTCAAAATTTTGCTATATAAATCTTCCACTGAAACTCTACCGAGAGGAAGACATACAATATTAATAAGTTTTGAAATTTACTCAGTCACTTATTCTAATACCTTTGGAAGAATGTTAAAATAGCCTTCTAATTTCAAAAAACAGGTTGATTCGTCGTAAAGATCTAACAGTGAATACAAATCACGAAAGGATAGCTACTAGCGCGTAAATGAATTCGCAAGCCATCAATATTTCCTAATATAGCTGCAGCTCCACCTTAGCACTAATTTCATATAAGCCACAACAAATTCTTTCATAATTTCTATGATTTCCATGAATTTACAAATTGACAAATTTGCCGAGAAAAGGAAACGAAATACACAAGGTTCCATTCATTAATTCGACTCTTTCAACATTTTTGCTCACAGTTTTGGGAGCATTTTCTGTGTTACAACAAGAACGAGAATGATAATAGATACAAAGCTGTCACAGTGACAGACAGTAATCGTGGATAGAGTACTCGTGGATACAGTAATCGTGGATATGTACTGTATTGACTTAGCATAGGATATAACGGAGAGTAGAATTTTTGTTACATCTACGTTCACGTGAAAAAGAAAGGAGATAAATGGTCAAAAATTTAACACGAAATGGAAAAGAGGAAAAAAACTAGAGTTATAGACAGGAAAAAGGTGCAGGAATTTCGAGGAAAATAAACGATTACACGTTAGACATTATGATACAAACAAATGATGCAACCGATCAATTAATTGCAGTCATGCAACGTATCAATAAGAGATATTAATTTTAAAGCATTAAATAGAATGTTAATGAGAAAAAATGATTAAATATTGATGAGACATGAAAGAAAAATGAGAAAAATGATCTGCATTACTTTCAAGCTTACCGACAGGCAATTCAAAACTAGAAAAAGGGAAGTGAACAGCACTCAGAATTGCCAATGTAGGGCAATTTTCCACGGATCTAGGAACTTTTTAGTCTGCCGGGAAAATCTAGGGAAATTATATCGAAGCGTCTAATTGTTTAGCACATAAAATGCATGTGCAAGAGGTCCAATATATTTGTAAAGCGAGAAAATATTGACTTAGGGTAACAAAGTAAAATTTTATTGCAAAATTAACCTAGCTATGAGCAGAAAGATATTCGCGAATTTTGTCTTAATGTATTGCTTACTGCTGCTAAAGATATATAAAAGTTATACTACACTGTAAAGATTCTGTCCAGCTCGAGCAATATTAAAGCCTAAACATAAATATTCGGTTTCGCTCGAAAATATCAAACGAAAATATCCTGAATTTGACATTGATGAGATTTTTATTTTGACGATATTCATGGCAAATCCGACAAAATATTGATCTTATCGAGCACTTTCGGCACTTTTGTATCTTTTCCGAAAAGTTGCAAAATTTGCGAATATTTGCAATCGCAAAAATTTAAATAAAAAATAAGTGGAAGCATTAAAAACGTTATCAGTATGTAAAGGAGCATCGGAGAATTCCTGGTTTCCATTTAAACTAGACAATAAACACCTTAAAATGATGATAAAAATAAATAAAACACGTATTATATTGAAATTTGTTACAATATTTACAAAAATGCTGCTATAAAAATACTTTTTATTGCATTTATTAAAGAAAACGAAATATTCTAACACTTTTACATGTTTATTTTTTGTGGTAGTATAGTACATAGAAGCTAAATGCAACTACCGTACAAAAATCTAGAAAAATCTAGACGAATCTTAGACAATTTTTATCAAATTTTAGGGAATTTCTTTTTTGACTCGCTGGCAACACCAACAGCATTAGTGATGTTGTGCACTAAATGATTAAGGTCGAGTGAAAGTTATATTTTCACCACTTTTAAGCTGCTTAAGGAGAGGAAAAGCCAGAAAAATATTAGCTGCTTTATTTCAAAGTTGCCTATAGCACGAATTAAGCGCGTAATAGTTAAAATGGCAATAATTGTTGTATTTCTAAGACGAAGTATTCCCTGGAAACTAACTTAAATTATCAAATAATTTTTTTAAACTTTCCAAATCAAAATTTGAAAACATGAGTAAAAACAAACTAGAGATGGTTGAATCTTTAGAAAGGGGAAAACAAGTAATTTTGTAAAAGGGGAAATGAAGTGTACCATAAAAGGCAAGAAGTGTGGCATAAAAAGCGAGTAGTGTGTCTTGTGAAGCCTAGTGGGCAGAACACTGCTTTCTTGTGTGTAGGGTCTGTGGTTCGAATCCAGGTTCAGACGAGTGACTGCACACCAAGCTTTGAGTTCACCTAGCTCTGACTAGGTACTTGATTTAAATCAGAGATAAAGTGAGTCGTGGAACTAACCATTCCAAACACGTATTCACATTGAGTCTTTATTTGTGAATGAAGCTTTCTACATCTGAAGACCCGACAAAAAGATTGAGTTGAGACTATTTTACATAGAAGGCAAAAAAATCGAGAGCTGTATCTCGTGTTCTAAAACGATGAGATAAACAAAAATTCAAATACAAACTTACTTGCAGAGAAGTTTGGTAAGCTATATATATAATAATTGTGAGTGTTTTTTCATCGAAAAATACTGTAGGTTGTCAAAAATTTCGGGATATTTGTGTTAAATCCCACTTTCCTTTCTTAGCCTTGAAAAGCATTGGCCTAATCACTTCAGACTACCATTTCTAAAGCTAATATCGTCTTAATCATTCCAAAAACATTTAATCATCCACACCCTGTAAAATCAATTTGCTTCTCGCTCGAAGCAACAACCACAACCCATCATTCCACTCATGGATTAACTTCCCTGACTTAAAAGCTTCGGTTGCCCGCCATATCAGTTCAGATTTAACACGTCTCGTGTTAAACATACATTATCAAATGTGAAGCGTTAATTTAGTGGATTAACGAAACTACCACTGCCTAGAACCTATCGTCGTACCTACCCAAAGCAAAAGGTCGAAATGTCATGATCAACAAATTAATATATCCGACCAATATGGCAGTAACCGCACATCGTTTCACATATAACTTTATACCTATGGATTCGGGTATGTGCCGTTGATTTCGAACAAGAGTCGATTGACGACATTTTTGTCAGTTAACCAATAACGATATAATGCAGTGAAATTTCCAACAGCATTCTGCATCTAATACTGTACATATCTTACCATACTTCATCATACCAAACAAGTATCATCAAACTTAATCCTCATACATTTACTACCTTACATACTATCTCACTGAGTTCCGACTTTCATCAATTTTACCACAAGAGATAATGTACATAGATACATATCGTATAGTGAAATGTAGAAAGCGCTATTAATTATCGATTGGCGTTTAGACCGCGACATACGAAGACCGTGTACATTAACGCCCTAATTAAGATTTTAAGCTAGCAGTCAGTTTTAGTTAGGAATAGATATGTTTGAAGTAGATTGTTAGCAGTGCAACCGATATCAGTAATTAGTGTTGTGCCTAGACGAGACACGCAAACGATTCAATGACTTCGCTATAAGGCAGACTTGCAATAATCGAAATTTGATGTTGGATGGTAGTTATAAGTACGAATTTAACGAACCATTACAATTCAGTGTGAAGGAAACTCAAAACAAACTGAGATTTTAAGCAAATACTGAAAATCTCCGTGGAATTAAGCATTGATTTGAATCGATTTTCCTAGAAAAACTAATAATTTGTAGCTGCCAAGTACAGAGAGTGCGTCAGGCACCGTAAAAAGTTAAGTTATTTGAATTCAAAGGCAGAATTTTGAAGTCAATTCGTTAAGCTACGAAGCCATAACATTAAAGTCTTAAATGCTAACACTTGGGTGGGTGAAAGAGTCAAATGGGATGGTTGATTTTAGTTGAAGAAATTAGCTGTCAAATTAATTCTGAAGTTGGCTGAATGTGATACCAAGCATTAATAAGATTTACGTTTCATACTTGTTACCTACATATTTTTGGTTTCCCTTTGAAAAACTACACTGAAAAAACACATAGCGCCAGACGCCATAATTTTTAGACTTCTGGCGCACTGTACATGGTCGATTTGGAGATTGCGATAAAATATAGCGCCACACGCCATAATACATGGCGAAAAGTACATAGGAGCAGGCGATATGGTTATAGTCCTCTACGCCATGCAGATGGCGTGGAGGGCTATAGTACATGGCGTGGAGGACTATAGTACATGGCGTGGAGGACTATAGTATATGGCGTGGAGGGCTATAAGCATAGTGTGTGCTCCTATGTACTATGGCGTGTGGTGCTATATTTTATCACAAATCGACCGAAATCGTCTATGTACATGGCGCCAGAAGTCTATAGATTATGGCAGTGTAATAACATGATTTGCAATAACATGATTTTCGAGCGGAATGATTACAATTGATTTGCAGTTTATTTTCGAATTGAAGTTTTATTCGATTAAAATTCATTTGCAAAAATTATTCGACATCCGGTCTCAGTTTTTTCGATTGATTATCGAAATTTTCGCAGTTATTAGCTAAACAATCTTATTGTAGTCAACTAATCTACTAGAATAAAATCTCTCCTATACTCAAGAAGCTTGCTGATATTTATACGCTACATTACATGGCTCATGGCACTATGTAATATGGCGTGTGGGGCCATAATTTTTGCGCCATGTAATTATGGCGCTGGGAGCCCTACTGCATGGCTCAGGGCACTATGTACATAGCGTGTGGAACCATAAATGCTGCGCCATGTTACATGGGACCACGCGCTATGTAGATTCTGACATTATGGCGCTGGGAGCCATATTGCATGGATCAGAGTACTATGTACATGGTGTATGGAACTATAAATAATGCGCTATGTTACATGGATCTGGGTGCCATGTGGATTTTTTTCAGTGTAGATAAACTACTCGCTCAACCTGTGATGAAACTCAGAGTACATTGCAGTTAGCGATATTTTCAAGTCAGATGGGCTGTTTTCAAGAAAGATGTTTCAAGCTAGCATACGAGAATATGAGAAGAGTTGAGATAAGTGGTCAAAATTGTTCACACCAAAAACGAGGACTAAAAATAAAAAGTGAATTGTAGACAGGGGAAGACAAAATGGCTTCGTAGGACAAAAAATCTCGAGGAAAATAAATGAGCACAAGAGAATCTATGCTTCAACCGAACAATTAGCTGCTGCTAAGTTTTTTTCAACAAAAAATGTTAGCTTTTGGACGAGGATAAGTCAAAAATATTGAAAAAATAATTTATATGAGCATGATGTGTTGTCGTTAGCCCAACATTTTTGTTAAATGACACTACTTCCAATTATCTTCTTTTCAATAATATGAATAACCTAAATAATACAATTATGTTCGGATGAAAAAAATTGGCAACCATTTCGATCCCAAAATACTTTTACCTTGCTTGATGGATATTTATCGGAGCATCGAAGTACAGATGATATCTGTGCAATTTTATTTAGGAAACACATTTACCAGGCAATCGGACGTGAAGTGATCAATTCCATGCACTTTAATCCTCTTTACAGTACTTCTAGTGACCAATTATGGCTAAAACCCAGAATGCCAAAGTAAGTTCACTCATAAAGTGCTTTTAGTTGTTTAGAAGCAATAACTTTATTCAAGAGCTCTGCTGCAGCTAGCACATTTTAAATTGGCTGAGCTACTTTTTAATTAGATTATCGGATTTGTAACTCTTAATTAAACGAACGAGAGAAGTTAACAATTTTTCTTCAACGACTCCAACGAGTCCTTAGCCAATAATCCTCTTGGACTATGAATGAATAATATCGCAAAATTGCATGAACACGTTTTTATGCCTATTTAACTCCATCCGCCTTTCAATCTCATAAATAACTGTACGGCTACCCCCAATTTTCAAACATACGCTCTACTTCCTCATTCTTAATCATTTTTTGCAAGTAGCTTGTGTACATATCGATACACACACATGTGTGTCACTTTCATGACCCACATTCCCCTCGGCACAAGCAAATTATACGCTCAAAATTCTCCAGTGCTTGTTCCTCAAAAAACCCACTTAGCGAATTCCACGCAAGCACAAATAGTGAAACTGACATCAACTACCACAAACCGAATGATCCTAACAAAAATTTCTAATCACTTCAAGCTCATATCTTAAAGTCCCCAATTAATTTCTTGCATTAGACAGGAATGCAAAAAAAGCTTTTTGCATACGAATTCCTGCAGTCAAAATATGAGTACATTTGTAGAACAGCAGATACGAAGTACATATCTGTATAGGAACTACAGCTGGCTTGCAAAATCATAAATACAATCTTATAAATGTGTTGAATATACCATACGAATATCTGCGTGTGTTTCCATCGATTCACACTATATAATTCTACAACTGGCTGTTGACCACGCTGTCCCCCTTTCGCTTCGTCTTTGGGGGTTTTGTATTGAAAAATTGTATGTAGTCTTCTGATCAAATACCACCGGAACCATTGAGGCCAGAGTGTGTTTGCTTGAGGGCGAACAAAGTGATTAGCACTGTGGCAGTGTACGTACATTTCAAGCCCCAAACCTGGAGCTGCTTGCTCGGTCCGTCCGACCTGGCCTGCTGTCTTGTCTTGTATTCGTCGCATAGTACTTTCTGTTCATCAAGCTAACCAACAGCAACTAGCACCAACAGTAGATTGACGGTACACCTCTAACCATCGAGGAGAGTTCCAACTCTGTCTTGGAGATAGACGACGGTCGACCAGGCTTTATCTTTTGCAGATTGTATGGCAAGATATTGTAAGTACTTGTACAAGTGGAAGTTTTTAGATGTGAAAAAGTCTCTGCTAAGATTTATCTTTTAAGTGTGATTTAAAGAGGTCAACCATTAGCTTGGGCCAAAAATGCTGCCAGCCGGGTAGCCAGCTAAGCCTAGCTGATTCGTTTTGGTGATGACTGGGCTCCGACTCAACCAAACCAAACGTCTGTTGCTGTTTGGTCCGAGAGATAGGATTATGGTTTTGATGAATTGTCTGAGGTGAGCTAATCCAGTCAGTCGGTTTGTTACGTTTTTTCATCGGAGGAGTTAGTTTGGGTACTTTTTGAGTGGTGGTTACTGGCTAGGGTCGCATGGTTTGCTTGAGTGTGTTGTGTAAGTTTTTGAAAATGAGCTCATTAAATCGAGACAAGATACGAAAAATTTATGGATTCGAGGTCGAAGGTAGATGTATAACATATGATTTAATGGTTAAAGGTCATGGAATGAATGTTGTTTTTATTGGATTTGGTGAGCATATTTTTTTTGAGAATGTACCTGCATCAAAAATTGACCTAGATTCAGCATGGTTTTGGAACAATAGTATCAATCATTGTACGGGTTAGTGAAAAAGTTCAAGTTTCTAGCTTTAGCTCACCTGATTTTTATTGCGAAATTTCTTTTTGCTTGCAAGTACACAATACCTTGAGCAATGAAAGTGAAACAAACTTATTTTAATCTCAGCTGAAATTTTCGTAGTCTTTTAATAATAGGCGATCCAGAATTTATGAAATTTTAAGGGAAAAAATCTAATTATATATTTAAACTAAAATTTAGTAAATTAATTTAAACATAAAAAATATATGTAAACAACAAAAATTAAGGAAAAATGTATTGTTTTCAAATTAATAGTTTTATGTCACCGCTTTAAAGACTGAGGAATTTCTCCATTCAAAAATAACTTCTGTTTTTTTTAATGATCCCTACTTTCTGCTCAGAGATCCAGAAATTCCAAAAGGAGGTAAAATATGCACGAATCGACCTGGATAGTGCATCAAAGGCCGCAAAGGTACTTTGAGCGACAAAACAAATGCTTGAATGCAATTGAGGATTATCTCGAAGGCAGATACTTTGGGCATACAAACAAATGGTGAGACCAGTCACCCTATGTGGATCAGCAGAGAAACAGCAGATACTTCGTATCTGCTGTTTGCTTTGCTGGGTGCTATTCAGACCCGCTTCATGCTTTCATTCATCCAAATTCTGATAAGCTTGTAACAAAGCATTAATTTTTATATTTTCGGAATTAGTGCTCAAAATTATGTTCTCCAACAAGCACTGCGAATTAAGTAAAATATTTTGCAGGAAAACACATTATTCATTGAAATCCTAGTTCAAAAAAAGATTGCATTAAAAAATTCGGATACCTCAAAAAATCTTTCATCCTTCATATGCATAGAACTGAATCGCTTTCGTCCTGGGGGAAAATTGTAGGTACTGTTATATACTGAATTGGGCAAGATGCTTAACGCTCAAAAAAATATTTTTGAAGTACCTGTAATAAATTGCTGTGATCTTTTGTAAAATAACAAACTTGCTTTGCTCGAGCCTTTTTTTTCTACAGTTCACACACAATGTTTCTTCAAAATCGTAAGAGCTAGATGCATCATTTTTTCGAATATGCCTACTAATTACCTTAACATTTTCATAGGGTTTTCGTGAAATCCTTTTTATTTTTAATAATTTTAATTTTTGTGCAGTGAAAAATGGTATGTTATTTGGCATGATTGTAAATTTTGATGTGCTTCAAGTTAGGAGAGGATTTTTTGCATATCAATGGGACTAATATCCCACAAAAAAAAATCATTTCTTTATCTGTAATCGTTCTTATGAAACGTTGCCCGCAAAATCTGACTGCCTATTTTCCCACGAACACTCCCTTTACAGAAAGAGTTCCTATATACTATGTATACAGGTTAAGTTAACACCTTAAGGTTGTAAAAGAAGAGACAAAAGCATAGATTAGTTCCAAGGAGACCTACTTTTAATCAAATAATTAGTATTTTTGGTATGCAACTCCCTTCAAGAAAACATGAAACTGTCGAATAGGACGACTTTTTTCCAAGTACTTTTGAATTGGTTCTAGATGGATTTGTAATTTGGGCAGAAATCAGTGCAATAAAATATTAAATTTATAGATTTATTAGGCTCTTTTGTTCGGGGAGAACAGTGATGCCAAATCAAAATGTTTGATATCTTTGAAAATATAATGCAAATTATCAAAAAGCAGCAAATGGAAACCCGGATCTGCGATAGGGTTCTCTTTAAAAAATTAAGGATGAGTTTGGTACGTAAAAAAAGCAAAACTATCTCGCTACAACTCATTTGGAGTCTTGGAGAGTGGAGATTGTAGGGACTGCATTTTCAAAATCGAAACCATACGAGTATGAAATGATCAGGATCAAGCCTCACTTTGCCCCTGATTTGACCCGCGTATCTACTCAGAGCTAGGTGAACTCAAAGCTCGGTGCGCAGACCCTTGTCTGTGCCTGGATTCAATCCAGGGACCACACATCCCAGCAGCTATTGATCTTGTCATACTGCGACACGCAATTTAAGGATGTCTTCTATGTATAGGTTACATAAAAGAGGTGATAATGACGACCCCTGAGGGACTCCGGCTTTTATTTCCCGATGCGAAGAAATATGCGTGGCTATTATTACACGAAAATTTTTGCGTTTTTAACAGGATCGAATTAGTTGGATGAGAAGAATGGATATTTGGAATGCATGTAGTTTAGCGATGAGTCAAACGTGCCAACTATTTATATAAACGTGCCAAAAGCTTTAGCTACATCAAACAATACCAATTCCGTTAACTTTCTACTCTTCAGCCCTGTGCGAGTGTGTTGAAAGATCCTTAAGAGCTGGAGCTGAGATGAGTGGAGAGACTTGAAGTCGAAACTGGTCTTCCGAAAAAATGTTGATCACCAGTGCTTTTTACCTAAGCTAGAAAATAGAACGCCATCAGTTTTTTTGGCAATTCCAGAGGGTAAGCTGATTGGCCTCCAGTTTAGGGGAAATGTAATATTTTTGCCGAAGTTTGGGCACGTCTCTGGTACATGTTAAGTACATCTGTCAGCGTTTGTAGTGTGTTTATGAGCAAAATTTTGGAAAAATAAACGCTTTATGGGGAAAACGTTGCTTATGTTCGAAACATATTGTGGACCACGACGACCAAGCCTCAGAGACACCTAACTATATCATACGGGCTCATGATTAAGGTCCGGTGGAAATACTTGTTGAGAAGGGCAAACATCGGACGCTGGTTCTAGCGCAGATGTTTTTTTTCTACCTGAAAGTGATGACTTTATTTGATGGCTATTTGAAACCAACAGACACGTTACAAGAGGTTTGGTCAGGAACTAGCAATTCACCATCCTTCAAATCGACGTCTACTTGTATTTCCACAGTTAATAAAACTTGATGAGTCATACTAACATCCGATTCAGCGATCTCAATCCCCAATAAATTTTTATGTTCTTCCCATAAGAGATAAGTGCGCCACTTTTAACACAAAGCATCTTATAACTTTGTGCCTATAAATAGTATACTCAGTCATTCCGCAATCTAACATTAGGTTCTTTACATACATGAAAACTATACTATCACTATGCATCTATTTGCGGTTTCCTTATCTTTTGCATGCAAAAAATATTCATTGGTGGTCCATTCCTCATGCCACCCATTTGACAATGACTCAAGAACATAGATCATCAACATTCGACTTATATTCGCCCTAATCGGGTTTTTTTTAAAGTTAGTCACACGTCTGTAGTTTCTATTACACCACATCAAACAGAATTTCGTTTCGGGTCGAAAGAATATTTAACATATAGATTGAAATTTTCGATTTCAACTCAATTTGTTGAAAATAATAGCACCACCTGCTTAGAATTTCCAGGGAATCATTATCATTTTATTTATATTCCAGGTGAAAAAAAATTGGCGAAAATGGTACGTTGTGGTATATGCTAGCGATTCAAGGCACCAAATATGTAAGTATATACTTTGCGTCTAACATGTGTGTGTGTTTATCTTTAATCCATGCAGTGATACTTGAAGCAGACTGCGGTTTTCGACTACTGTGTATATGAAAGTACTAGAGAGTACTACATCATCATCATCGTTGTAATCGTAATTTGCCGCCAGTTTGATACTCAATGAATTTTCGTTCGATTCGTTGATAATCTCAATGCACTTATCACAAACATCTGCTCCTTGTGTTCTTTCGGCCTGATCGTTCGTCAACGTCATCGTCGTTTATGTCTTCCAAAAAAAAAAAAAATCGTGGAAGAAAGATATCACTAGGGTGGATGGTAGGGAGGCAGACAGGAGAACGATGCCATCTGTCTATGCATAAGCAATCAAGGGAATACCTTAGCTTCCTCCGGTGCTCATGCTCATACGTAGGTATGTCGGAATGTATCCTGGCAGACGACAAAGTTAACAAAGACCTCGTTTAATTCTCTCGACAACGAATATCTGATCAATAACCCTCTTGACGATTTCGAAGGGATGAAGTGATTAGTGGGTTGGATGAGGCCAAAAGATAGATAACCATGGTGATTGTGAATAATTGTTATAGGCAATGACATACAATATGCAAGTGAAACAGTGTCCTGCTGAGAACAATTCATTAGTTTAATCTATTCGTAATTTTGAGGAATACCTTAGATAATTGTTACAAGAATGTGGCAAAATATTGCAGTAAATTGCTGTAGAGTAGCATATAAATATTATTGGTTGAATAAAGTAGTTCATAATTCAATGGTTTATTTTTGATTTCCAGCAATATCAAACGCTGCCAAATTCCGGAAACTTGCGTACAACTCTTAATTTAGTATGATAATTTTCAGAATATTGCTGACTTTAGCTTCTACGCATTATTTTTTGGTTTTTCTTTTGTTTCGTTTTTTTTTCCACAAAATCCTCTGGTCCCTCCACCTTTTTTTTTATAAAAAAAAGCATCACAAATTGTTTCATCAAATTTATTTGTGTCACTTCTGTCACAATCATAGCCGATAAAACGAATATTTAATCAATTGATTAATAAATTCCGGAAAATTTTACATCACATTTGCATTTTGACCGAATTTTTATTGACCAAAAAAGTATTCTCTTTGTTGGACCTGGATCAATATGAAGAGGAACTAACAAAGAACAGGACCAACTTCCAAGTCGAGTAGACTGACTAGATACCGAAATCAATTGAAATACGCGTTCATCCGTAACGGAACGAACTGCGAGCCTGTTAATATTTTTACGCCAAGTACATACTTCATTTCGCGCGACCTAATTTATTTCGCATAAATCATTTTTAATAGAATACAGTCGACTGATTGCCGCGTAAACAAAATTTGCGATTCTGCTTCATCGATGTTGGCTGTCGTTTACGTTGTCGCTACGTCGCAATTGATAATGATGATAACGACTAATGCGGTAGACCAATCTAGAAGAAATGGGAAAAGTGAAACGAAAATGTTTTCACACATTCTATTTACACTTCAGTGGGGTGAATGCTTCCGAAATCAAAAAAATAGATCTTAAAACATCTTTCAAGAACGTTCAGATACTTTCTTAAGATACTTTCTTTATATAATTGGATTTTTCTTTACATAATTTTTGTAATTGGAGATACACTTTCATAATATTAAAATATTCAATTATTTTATCGTAGAAATAAAGCCTATCAAATATAAAACTTCCTTGATTACTCAAAAACCAAATGATTTTTTTTCGCCTCTCACGCTACCACCCAACCAAGAAACTTCGCATAAAACTTTTGCTTTCACAAAACTTTTCTTCTCTGATTTCAGTTCAAAAGTCTAATTAAGCATTCTACCGCGAAAAAATTGATCCGATTTCATAAATTTTCTCATAAATCTTGAAAACACTTTCATTGAAATCTATAACACATCAGCTTATGTCCCCTCCCTCGATCCGTTCTTACCCCTATATTTGCCAAGCCCCTAATACTGTTGTGTTCACAGACTCCTCTCTCGTCCCCCGAGTTTGAGATTGTTTCAGGAAAAATTTAATGTTGGCAAGTATTTTAGTAATTTTGGTAATAATTCATGAAAACTTTTCTGTTTTTTTGTGCAGATACAAGATAAAATTCACTTTGCCTCTGAGATGGAATGAAGAATCTGGCCGGCAGGAAGACAGTGTTTAATTTTTTACAGGCATTCTTAATATGGGCATATATATGGAGATATAGTCAAACCAATCCCCTTCCTCGTTTACCTTCAGGTTAACTTTTTCATTGAAATTTTTCATTTTCACACTTCTTGAATGTCATGGTTCTGTATGTACTTTCGATGTACCGCCCGCCAGATACACACCGATTGAGCAAAGGTGCGAAAGTATATCATTTAGGAGCATTAAACCAGTTTAATTTAATATTTAATGTATTGCCAGATGACTCGCAATATGGCGGCCCTATACTTGCGTCATGTGTGAAAATCCCAAGTAAACCGTATGAAACCAGAGGGAGGAGGTGTAGAACGTATGGAATCCTGAATTCACTCAAAACTCATTAAAAAAAACTTTTCCGCTTCATAAGATTGGGTTTGCGAAACTTTTCTACACTGTCAAGTTTTAAATACTACGTTTTTATACACTTTTATAAGTTTGCTCGTTCATCAGGTATTCATCTGTCACAATCACTCCCAAGGTCGATTTTAAGAACAGAGGAGTAAATTGTATTACGAGGTGGAGCTTATTACGCAAGTAAATTAGAATTAATAAAATAATACACAAGAAAGTAATGAGATGATGTTGATTTTCATACTTTTTCCTAGCTTATGTCGACCTTTCTCTCGCCAAACAGATGACTGGCGTGTAGGGTTTATCCTTTTTGTGCCCTGTAGAACACTAGGGAGAATATCAAGTGACTGCGTTTTAATGAACTTTCTTTTGTCATAAATAATTTCGCAGGGTTGAATTGTTGAAAATAACGCGTGAATTTTGAATTAGTTGTTTAGTCATGAAAAAAAAGCTGAATTCAAGGAACGAAAGCAAGTATCATATCACCATATTTAGTTTGCAGGAGGAATGAAGCGGTTTTTAAAATTTTGATGGAAAAATCTTGATTAAAAAGTCGTTTTGTTGATGTTGAATTTTTTTTTTGCGATTATTTCAAATAATTTGGATTTAAGTTTGCTCTTGGAAGAAATTTGATTACCGTTTAGATACATTTCAATTTTTTCGACAAATTTTTTGCAGTGTTCGCATAATAGCCAATTGTCTAGTGCTGCTGGGGTATTTTAATGCGTTTTTAATTTATTTGCAAATTTTTAAGTGTGTTGGTATACATAATTAAAATGTCTAAAATTGAAGATATCTCGATTTTTTTGTCCTTATTCGAATGCAGAGCTGACAGCTTACAGTCTGAGTATAGTGCGAACTTCTGGTCTTCTAAAAAGTATCGAAAATATCGTATTCCCTAATAAGTCGCTAAGAATTTGTACTCATAAGTACTTCACTTCTATTTTTTAACCACTAAGTTTGGCAGTGTAAAATCCGAGGGATTACCAAGAGCCCGGACATTTTAAAGGCGGGCAGCTCCAACGAATATGTGGGAACCTTCTACGATTAAGCCAAACTCAGGAGGTGCGTCCAAAAAAAAACGATAAAGAGATAACTCTTCACTTGGTCAAAAGCTTTGGTAGCTTCAGGAGCCCAGTCTACTGTTTAAGCTCCATATTTTTTTAAGAAACACGAAGATAGAATTAACCATTCCGAAAAAGTCTCCCTAGAACTTTGATCATCTTGAGGAGTCTTGCGTCAAAAATGGACTCCTACGAATCCTGCGAATTTGACTTAAGGTTAAGCAAAGTGACATTCTTATACAAGACCAGAATCCGCAAAGTATCGGAATGGCTTTTCCAAATGAAAAATGTCTTAATCTTCGATACGTTGCAGGAGTTTGTGGGCTTGAAGATATTCAGGTGTACTCAAAAGTCCGAACAGTGTGTAGATTGCAGTTTTTGGAACATTGCTTTACTTGATAGGAATTTGATGGTAGACTTCAGTCAAATCTATAGTGGAGAATAATGTTTTACGAAAAAGCTCATGACAGAAGTCTTCTATTAGAGTGACCGGATATTTATTCTACACGGAGAGAAAAGTGTAATGAAATTATACAAAATTTGCAATTAATTTTATTGCAATAGTAGTAATTTTTTGCCCCATTACCTTTGTAATCAATTGCACTACACATTTTACTACTTCGTTGTGAATTATGTATACATGAATGTCTCTACTACAGCGCAATGAACATGTGTGAGTTGTAGTATGTAGTGGAATTGACTATTATTTGAAGGAAAATAGTAAATTTTCATCAAATTTGTAATAACATTCATGTTTTCACATCGAATTTTCGGAATAGTAAATTTTATTATCCACTGTAGTAAAAATCATTGCCGAAATTTCTCTCCGTGTAGACGGTTATGGCCTTATGGCGTCTATAATCGTCAGAAGGACCTATTTTCTATTGGCTTTACGGATCATTCGAAATGGAAACAACCAGCTATTGCTGGAAGACCGGCATATAACCTGATGGAACAGGAAATTGAAGTATTTCTTTGCAAGCTCATCCGGTGATAGTTGTCTAGGTATCGTATTAAATGTCAAGATGCGGTGGACTAGGGGTTGTCAAAGTCTTTTGTTGAACGTGATGGCATGCTACTTTTGTAGGAGGGCGTTTATCTGGGAATCAATGGATGTCTCAATTAAAACACTCAGTTTCGGAAGTTGGTTAGAAATGCATGAGGCTTCAGGAGCAATCGAAGCAGAAAAATCCATCCAAGTGGATTCAATAACTAACCCGTAGTGGCGGAAGAAGTGTACGCCCAAAATGAGTCTAGAGGTATCGTCAATAATAAATCCTGAGAGAGCTTACGATGGGGTCTGTTCTGAAGTTATTGAAGACCAGAAGGCGGTGGTCGTATTGAAGACGTATTGAAGACCAGAAGGAGGTAGTCTGTTTATAGTGGGTGAAAGGAACACCTGTGTTTGCGAAATAGTGTTTTTTTTAGATATAATATCATAAATGATCAGACGACGTTGCGTTTCTTACTGTCTGAAGAAAACTTCAACTTAATTTTTTGATTCCAAAGAACTAGCCTTGTAGATACAGGGAGGAGTGCACTTTTGTACTTTAGTATCGAACTTTCTATGGAAACAGCCCTGACGTTGGTTATTTCCTGTTTTGTTTTCAAGTGCGAGAGCAGGATCTAGAGCACGAAAATGTTCCCAGGCACCAGTTGACTGCTGGGATCACAGCAGTGCTCATTCTGCCATTGTCGAATGCCCTGGGGATATGGTAACCTCATTTTGTTGGTACTGTACATAAATTTCGGCAAGTTTTTCCGTTTCTCGTAACTTTTTTTTAGCTGGCCTTAGGGAATAGCGTAAGAGGAGTAAAGGATCCTCAGCAGATAATTTCCAACGATGGATTTAAGCAGCGATTTCATATCACAAAGCAGCTGAGGAAGATGGCAATCACCCAGGGTTTGAAGTTCCATAAGAGATACTTTAGCTTTAAAGTTTCGCTCGCAGACAGGCGAGACATAAGAGCTCTTTTGAGGAAACTGTCTCCAAGTTGGGTTTTTCGGTTAGTATGCTCCTAACTGTCTTACGCTTTACAGAGCCAAGCGAGGAATGTCGATAGCATTAGATGGTGTCAATGGTACTTGATTAATTCTTGATGGGGCTCACCAGTTTTGGAATAAATTATCCTTGTTTTACTTTAGTTTTATTTTTTCTCCTTATTTCAACCGATATTTTTGACAATTTTTATTGAACGCTACTTGATATGTTTTATATTGTGATTCATATGGAGAGTATGTATACCCAAAATGCATTTCCTATAGTTTACTTCCATTTAATTTCAGGTGACACTGACAGTTTTACTTTTATGAGTGCTGATTGAACCACATATGCACTGACAGTTAAAATATGATGTTAGCCATGTTTAACAAGTATATTTTGATATTACTTTCGTTGAGCAGTATCAGTCAGATTATAATGAATATAATAAAGCCGATATAATCCGCTAAATATTTGCATGGCAAATTTGGTATTTACAGATATTTTTGAGGAAAAGAATTTTGGATGACGACTTTTTATAAAATGCGTCTAGCACCTTTCTGGCGCTTTTTCAAATTTTGGCTGATATTTGAAGAAAATCCTTTTTTACGATTACTAAGCGCGTTAACATTTTTTTTTTGTAGAAGAAAAAGCAAACGAAAAATTTTCAGACCAACATAAGTACGATGTACACTTTAAAATAAATTGTAAAATACCTTAAAAATATATCACTTATCACATCATACATAACAAGAGACAAAAATTAAATATGCATCCAAACAATGAAAGTACAAGCGAATCATTGTTTCCAAAACATGCTCTAAATGCTACTTAAATCACAACCTTTCTCAAAATCTTACCCTTCAGAAGGATTTTCTATACAGCTCACGATAGCAAAAAAAAAACTTTGCAAGTAAATCAGTTTAAAATAAGCTTCTCCGAAGAGTTCTGAAATTTTCTTCGCCTCATCAATATTGTTCTGTTCGGGCTTTTCCATCACTGCGCTATTTTACCGACCTTTTTATCCATTATTTTCGAGCACGACGTCCGCGTAGAAATCCATTAAAAAGCACACCTTTCGCCTTCAGAATTATTTTTTTCGCGTACGATGGAGTCGCTTAAAGCATTGTATAACAGTAAAAAGAACCTTGAAAATATTTTGCGCGAGTAAAGAGCCTTTTAAAAACGAATCTTATAGCAACAAAATTACTCTGCAGCTCGAAATGAACAGGCGTAACATAATAATATATTATATTTCACGTGGGATTTTACATTATTCTCAAGGAAGCCTTGTGCTCGTTTTACATGCAGGACCAAAGGTAAGAGAGGAGTGTAGAAGGCTAAAGTAGTAGTCAAATATCTTGTCGGAAATTCTTGGAGTTGTCAAGTGAAGATGTATTACGTTTCTAGCAAAAGTCTGGATGAAAGTAAATTTTATGCATATTATGTTAGCGGAAATGGCATCAGCAATCTAATAGAATGAGATGTAATAACGACACCAATAGCTCAAATTATCCTTTTCATTTCCAGCAGTTAATGTTAAGTTTGTTATGTTTGCTCAGATATGCACAATGGATATAAGATATACTACGACCTTGAGTTTTTCTAACAATTAAGACGGGTGAACTGATGAGATTCCATTGCATGAAAATACAGGGAGTTTTTCAGGCACTGATATCATCTGGCTCAAGTTAAGATATTTCTTAGGATGATGGCGCAATTAGGAAGCATGTATATTCTCAAAGCATCCAAGATATGCTGCTACATACATCTCGTCAGCTCGTGGAGTTTTCGCAACAGGGATGAGAATGATATCTACCTCTTGCCTCTCATTTAAGCAAGAAAACTGTCATTTGCAGGCATATCCTGCCTGTCTGACTGTTACAATATCCAAAAACAAATGACCTGCTGGAGAATTTAGATATTATTGAATTTCACTGGAATTCGTTCTCTACCTCTATTTCTCATGGTAGAGAAGATGCTTCATGTCGGAATAGGCACAGCGTCTTGTCAACGATGTGAGACGAGGACAATTCATTAAATTTCAAATTGTCCACTTGACAATGTTATCTATGCTGACATTATTCTAAGACATAGAATATTTGTTTTTGTAAAGTGTCCTCTTGTTCACTGCTGAAAATTGCGTTATAATACTGCAACATGGGGCCAAAAAAGTGGCTGTCAGGAGTTGGATAAAAAAAAATATATGAAAAAGAAGAAGCACCTAAATAATAGATGACATGTTGTTAAGTTGAAAAAATATATGAAAATGTCGCAAACAATAGGCTTTATGTTCCTTCGAGCTAATCGATAAAATTTTATAAATTCGAAATTGATAATTTTAAAATTGATTGTTTTTTGTATAGGATAGACATTTTCGGTACTGAAACTTAACAGGAAAAAGGATTATTTTCGCGTCATGTTTAATTGGTTGTTTATTCCGCCAAAGAAAGGTAAATGCTGTTGTTGTTATATATTAACGCTATATATATGCTATATTTTAACTGTTTGGATTTTTCCAAAAATCAAGCATGTTTTTAACCAACAATCTAAAAGTAAATTAACTTCTTCGAAAACTAATCCTTCAGCACAAAAACAAATTTTGACTGAACTGGCTATCATAAACACAGCACACCATATATTTGAAAACCCCAAAAGCTAAAGTTCACCAGCATCGAAAGTAAATCATTTATTTCCTCATTCTTTACACTCAAAAAATCATTAAAGTTCACCTCAACAGTATTTTTAATCAACACGAAAAGTTTAGAACTACCCTCTTACCCTCAAACAAACAAAAAACCTCGAAACAGCTCGAGAGGCAGAGACATGAAGAGAAAAATGACCCATCTTCAACATTCACCAAACCGTCATAATCGAAGCCATAACGAATCCTTGAGCAAAAAGATAAAAAACAAAAAACAAAATCTCTCAGGACCAACACACAATGCATAAACAGTAAGGCCAAGCCTCATACTAAAGTAGGCCGGCGAATATCGGATGGTCGATTCAATAATTTGGCAGATGACACAAACTCCTTATCAAATTCTGACACATGTCAAAACAAGGAGATATGTGTGCAATTTATAAAGAAAGAAGAAAACGAACAAAAAGAAAAGGTTTTATATCATCACACATCTTGGACTCGAGATATATAATACTGCCCCCGCAACAGAAGTTGGACCGCACACAAGTTTTCATACCAACATATTCATTCAGTCCGTTAGACAAGAGGCAGCTATAGAGCGAGTGTCCTGCCAACACATCATGCCTACGTGAAGGCATATTTCATGTTGAATTGAAAATGTATCAGGCGAATAAGATTAGGGATGGGATTGTGCTATTGCAAATAAATAGTTAAAAGTTTTTTGCTCTTCTCAAATAAGGAAATCAGTCATATACTATGCAAGCCGAATTTTATGCTAGGTTTCGGGGCTGACTTGATGCCTGAACGAAAGGATTTTGAGCTTCAGGTAAATTTCTTACGTGTGCCGGACAGTAGACTAGAGTAGAATCTTCCCTTTTAGAATGATTTCGGTATTAAACTTTAAACTCCTGCTGTAATTTATAAAACATTAGTTCGAGAAGTTCAGAACAATATTAAAGTTTCAAATGGTCGTCAGGTCTTTAGAAGACAGGATGTAAGAGTTTATGTAAAGAAAACAGATAAATTGGTATGTTTAGAGTGTGAGCCCAGCTTTTATGTAGCATAGATACATTATATTTTACTATATTTCAGCCTAAGTAAATCAACTCTTTAGATATAAACTCAGAAGCACGTCAAGGAAATAGACATGCTTCCTGGTTTGTATAAACTATATCAGTCATAGAATAGGACCCCTACTATCTAAACCTTGGAATAATTTCAACAACAAACCATGATTATCGACTTCCTGGGGTGATTTCACATACCATTAGCATGCAGATTGAAAGCATAATGCAATCATTGCTCGACTTGTGTGGCTTCACTCTTCATCGTTTACAATTCACTCAACCCTGAAGTCACTTTTGAACTATAAGCCTCGAAGAGCTATTATTTAGAACTCTATTGATGTCATGGGGATAATTGATAGAATGATGGTCGCCTTTGTATCCTGTTTGTTACTCCTCTTATCCCATTCGCTGGTATTCCTTTCGTCTGGCAACTTCAAAAACCGATCAAACTTGCCTGAGGACCTCCCTTGGCAGCCATTAAGCTATCGATTTTGTAACTATCAAATGCTCAGACAGAAGATTACCATTCACAGCAAATGACATTAGTGTGGCAAATATAAAACCAACAAAAAAACACAGCATGATAACAAACTCATACGATATTCGTGGAAAAATAGAGAGATTCCGGATAATACGTTTGAGGCTTCAAAGTTGCCAAATTCAAAATGGCAACTTTGCTTTCGTTCACTTTTGGACGCACGGCGAAAAATTGTATGGTATTGGAGACTGGTTCCTAGTTTATGTTTCATGCAGCCCCCATGGCTCCGTTAAAATATAAATCCTAATGGATCGACGACGACGAGCTGTGACAGGGTGGCCCTCTCAGAGTACGACGGGATAACACCCGGCGAATCAATAGTAGATTTTCAATGGACATTGTTGCAGCAAAAGCGAATAATACAAAAACCTAGTTCGAAAGACTATCGAATAGTCAGTATTTTGCGAATGAGGCGGACACATTTCATGAACGTGACCAGTGATCGAAATTTCCTTAGTTTTATTTTCCTAAATTTTTCAAATACCAACTGACATAATCCGATAGTTCTAGCCGCGGCTTAGCATTCGAAAATACGGTCGACGACGAGATGAATATTTCAAACAAGTGTGTTTCTAGGATGAACAGGATATACAATACGAGAGAAAAATGTTTGGAATCAAATTTTAGAATGTTGGGCTGTGCAGAAAGGAAACAAACGAAATGGTCATGGCTAACGTAGATAGTGGCCATGATTTGTTTCCTGGACATTGTGGACATAATTTAACTGTTGGTGTTGGAGAGCTGACAGGTGTTTGGATTGTTGATAAAAACAATCTGAAATTTTACTACATTGAAAGGACGATTACAGAGGAATATTACTTGCGGGATCGTTATGGAGAAAAAAATATGGTCGTACTTAAGCGACATTTTATGTGTTTGCCCAACAAACAGTGTAGTAATTACTAATCAATTCATCGTTTTGTAATCTGATCTCAAAAAATATTCATATCCTTTTGAATCGGGGCAAGCGGGAGTGGCGAAGGTGGCGATTTGAAAGGGTTGCGAAATTCATGGTTCTTCTGATTCAAAATGCATTGCTGCTACTTACAGATAAGATGAATTCGGGGAAACTGAAAAGCAGACGAAATCAATATGTCACTATTGTAAGTTATGATTTTATTGCATGCACGCATGATCCAAAGTCACATTACGCATTTGTAATGACTAAAAGGACCCAATACCATCTTATCGGATAATCAAACAAAAATAGACCCGAACATCTTAGTGACTCAGAAACTAGGCGAGTGATTTTGATTATTATCTTAAATATTATAACTATGAACAATATTCCACTTATTTGTAAATGAGGTTAATCACCATCTTCCAGTCGAACTGATATGCTTAACAGTTTGAAAATTTTTGGGAATAGACCACCTCTTTTGCCTAGATAGATTCAAAATCGAGCACTTTCGGTATTCTGCTATTAATGATTGAAATTTGAACTTTCAGAACTATTTAATTCTTAAAGGATCACCGTCTGTTTCATAGTTACATTAAGATGTTTCTCCATTTCAGTTAAATATTGTTTGGCCATCATTTAAAACAACTTCTCTTATTTTCAAATCTTTTGACTTTCACCTATTTCTACATCGCACTCAAGAGTAGCCTCATCTATTTCGCATATTTCTCCAAATCCGTCGATCTTGACTTTACGACAGACTAGAAACTTTTTTACTACTTCGAAAATTGACTCCTAGTGGTCTGACTGGCAAACCAAAATGATAGCGAAAACTGCACAAACGTCAATTTTTCACAAGAAAATCAATAAAAAAAATCGACATAGAAAGCAGTGAAAAATAGGAGAATGGAAAAAAGGGAAAATAAAAAATGAGTGGGAAAGGAAGGAAAAGGGGAGAAAATAAAATAAAAGGGGAAACAAAATAGGGGAAACAAATAAGGGGATATAAAATAAGGGAAACAAATAAGGGGGAATAAAATAAGGGAAACAAATAGGGGGAAATAAAATAAGGGGGGAAAATAAAATAAGGGAAACAACAAGAAGATAACAAAAAGTAGAAAATAATAACGGGAAACTAGAAAACGGGGAAAATAAATAACGGGACAATAATAAAGGGGCCAGATGTTTTCTTGATAACAGTGGCTATAGGATGGGCTCTGATGTGCTAATGTATGTCTTTTGGCAGAACTCACCAATTAGCAGCCACTCAATCTAATCTAACATAGATACACGACTTTGGCACTGCTTTGGCACTGCTTCAACGCTCATCAAATATGAGTCAAATTAACGAAAAAGGGATCTGTAAATCTTACTTCTTGTGATTGCAAACAACAAAGATGCCAGAAAAGGAAGAAAACACAAAGTTCTCTTCAAAGGTCAGCAAAATTAAATTCTGTCTTTTTTGGATGGTTACTTAGGTTTCTGAATTTGGTTAAATACTTTTTATGGAACCCTTTGATTTATTTTTAAAGATGATGTATTTTTCAGCAAAAAAAACCGTAATAACAGTTTTATACATTTTATTGAGTATGGTATGAGTCTTAAGATGTCGGTTCGAATATCTGGTCTATGGAGCGGACTTCAACAATTTTTTTCATTTTAATTTTTTTCATTTCGCGCTACAATTGTGTAGCAGCTTTCCTCATGATTCTACACTGAAAAAAACCACATCGTCCTGATGTATAATTTACTTAACTTAATGCATAGTTGATTTCGGGATTGTAATAAATTATAATGCCTGATGATACATAGCGAAAAATTTATAGACGAAGGCGCTATATAATATAGCTTACAAATTTATGTACTACAGTTCTCAACGCCACGTATTAAAGCTACCGATAAATATCAAATTTCAATGTCTGCCCGAACCAGGGACACTCCTGATTTTGTGCACCGATGCTTTACCCACTAGGCTCAACGATATTCTCCACTTTTTATGATTGGTTTAAAAAAGATAGACGCCGAGAATATATGTATGCGAGTCGGGACTATGTGCCTGATAGTCAAGACTATGTGCATAGCAGAAAATCACATAATGCATGAGAGGTTTTGCTATGAAGCAATAACCAATTGTTTATATGGAACTTGTTGCTATATTTTGTAGCACAGGCTACTATGCACATAGCGTATGCAACCTTCAATGTTATGCTATGTGACATTGGAGTACGTGCTATATGACTTTTTTCAGTGCCTATATACATAAAGTACATTATAATATTCTATAACATGACCTTCTTTGCGAAAAGTTTCATTACCTTAGAGCAAATAGCTACAAAAACTGTTTTTTTAAGTGTTTTCACTGTCTTAGACTCCTCCTGTAGTTATATTAAATATGCTTCAAGCAATCTAAGCACTGATTCAATATGCCGTTGTTATTCGAAACACACATGGTATTCTCCAAATAAAATCTCTGGCACTCCCCATTGTATCATAAGTATTTTTTAATAACACACCCTTCATATAACAGTAAACAAAAACCTCTTAGCATTTGATGTACGTATCATACCATCTCAAATCTTATTTACTCTCATCTCACGAAACAACAAAACAATTCCATACTTCTCATTAAAAACTTTCCTTGCAGTTTTAAAATCAAAATTCAATATTCGCCGTGGGGCATTGATTACCACTTAGCACATTCATCCATCATCATTCCAAAGCACTTTGCTTTGTTTGACTGACTTGGCTGCTCGAAAAGTTGTGAAGGAACAAACAATCGAACAAATAAAAACAAACAACTTCAGGACTACTACTTTACTTTCAAAGTGGTTCACGACAACGAATGCAAGCGATCAAAGTACATTTTATAGGGATGCACTTAAAGTCGTCGGCCGGTTCATTGTCGCCAGCGTCTTCTATAAAATCATCATCATTTGGACTGAGTGTACTTTGAAGGAGCAACCAATGCAAATGTTTCGAGGACTATATAGTTAGCCAGGAGGCAACAAAATATCCACACAATACAAACACTCACAAAACTCGTTTCCACCTCCCTCCACTGTCGAGACAACATCCATTCATTCAATAGCAAATATCATGAAGCATCCTTGTCGCGTCAGGATAGTAAACAACAAGAATTGCAATAATCATGCTATCATCGTATCATGATATCGAATCATCTTGGCTGCCTTAATGTCCTGGTCCTCATCCAACGACCTCCTGGCTCGTTGATATAAAGCATATTATTGACTAATAATACCGCTATTGCTGCACTCGACTAGCTATTGCTTTTCACGAAATTTCCCTTCCCTTTAGAGTTTCCGGCAAATAATAGAGGAATATCTTTCGATGAATCACCATGATGCATTCATTCTTCCGTCACCCCCATCGAGAGCTGCACAGGGATGAAGTATTTGTTCGCAAGATAGAAGAAGCTTCCTGGGGGTTCAATGTGACGAAGACTAAGTTTTCACAAGATATTGAATGGAGAAAGGACTAACCAAACAGCGTCCTAATAGCACTCATGCAATTAAATGATGATAAGTTTTGATTTGGTATTATATAGGGTGAGCGTAGACTCGCTGGATTTTTTCAGATCAAATATTTCAACCTTTAAAATCAAATTAACGATCTATCAAATCAAGATTTCAAGCAGTCATACCGTTAATATACTTCTCTTGCTGCCATCCACTAACAGATACATTATTTTCTCACTTAAACGCAAACATATCTCAGACCAGAGCTTTATCAATAAATATAAAAACTATCTGCACAGGATGTTCCAACGAAATCGATTTACTGAAAACGAAACAACTTAACTACCCCAAACACTGCATCTTCGTAACAGTCCTGGGTCCGGAAACGGATAGCAGCATAGCATTGCTGCATGCCATGCTGTGTGCGTTTCTGAGTACATTTTTCTTTTCTTAAAGATGTTTCGCCTTCTGGCTTCTGCCAGAGCACACGAGCACATCCCATATATTTTCGCTATTTTAAGTTGACTGTTTGTTGTTGTTTTTGTTGTTCTGGCTACTACTAGGGGATGATGATAATCGCAGAGGGGATATAACCAAGAGAATATAAGGACGCGGCGGCGAACATAGAATACAATTCTCGAGCAAAACATGAAAGGAAAACATCTTATAATGTATAATGTGTAGTGTGTTCCCTTTCTCTCTAAGCCGACCGGAAGAGAGCTGTGCAGGGCATTTTATATCCTGTATTTCGTATGCATTATCAACAGCATGCTATCGGGGCCCCAAAGGATTTTTGTTTGTTTTCAATTTCCTGCTGGCTACGAACTCCACTCGCTCGAACTCGAAAATACAAAGAAGGGCTGTTTTTGTTCGCGTAAGTATTTGGGTGAATTCATATGCGAAGTACGAATGGAGTTAGAGGAATACAACGGCATATTTGAGGGTTCGATCCTGAAGGTCCTTTCAGCGCTTTGGTGTTTAGAATAAACAATGATTTCTGTACGCCCAAACGAGAATGGTTGTTACGATGTGAAGGCAAATGCCTGGGAAACAAAGGATATCTTAGTTTAACCATGGCAACTATGTTACTCCTCGACAAGGACTCATTAGTTCTTCGAGACGAAGTATCATTTTCATTTTTCGAACTTTTAGACCCCGAAACGTCGAGAGTTGAATTTCAAAGTGACAAACGTCGTTGAAATGAGCCAGCTTTAATCCCGGATGGTTTGTTTCGGCTTTCAATGGACCAGAATAAAGCACAATAGAATTGTACGACAGGGAATAGACGCGTTCGAAGGAAGCAATCGGAAGTCCTAGCGCTGCTGTGTCATTGAACGTGAACGATAACGCGACTGAATCCATTTGATTTCAACTGCACGCTCAAATGAACTCTGCCGCAGTCTTGTCTTGTTGTTTTTAATGGTTTCCTGTCCATTCGTTTTCGTCGTTCATTAATGCCGAATGAACTTTAACATGATTTGTTATTTATCCAGGACATTAAAATCGTGTTGTTCGGGTTACGGCATCATGACATCGATGTACGATGTTTCATCCCTTGTGGTCCGACGCAGCAACAACATCAACAGGATGTTTTACGCGCGTTAGCCCAAAAACGGTTGTTTCATTAACGCCTACATATTTGTGGTGGAGGTTGGTCATTGGGGGTGTACAGCAATGGTTAGCGAACAATTTTGGGTATGTTTGGGAAAATTCAATATCGAACTAAGAGACAGAGGGTCGAGAAGTTCGTATAAAGTGATTTGTTGTGTGTTGAAATTACAACATTGAAAAGGGTTCAGATCTTCCAAAGGAGGTTGAATGATGAATTTAAGTAGCTGCTAAACGTTTTTTTTTTTGGGCTCGTAAGAAAGTTATATGATTAACATATTTTTTTTCCAAAAATATATGACTATTCTCAAAATGGGTCAGAAATTGTTTGGGGCACCATACATGCACATCTTTTTGGCTAATTTTTGTGACTGAGCCCTGATATTTGTTAAGCACTAGCGCCGGTTCAAATCTTACGCGGTCTTTGGTTCGAGTCCGATTGTTATCACGCACCGGGCTTTGAGTTAGCCTAGGTGTGAATAGGTACCTATGTAAGTCAAATTAGGGCTAAACTGAGTTACTTACTTAAGGGGGGAGATACATGTAACTGCTAAAAATAAAATCGTTTTTTTTTATTACATCAAAATGTTTGAAATGCTCTTAAAATAAACCAAAAAAAGTTTTGAAGCGATATTCGTATTAGTTCTCGAGTTATAGTCAGTTAAAGGCAGCGCGGCGTTCCCCAGGTCGGTGGAGCTTTAAAACTTTAAACGCGTTTTTCTCAAAGTAGTACTTTTTCAACTGCCGTACAAGATATCTCAAAAAATATTGAATCGATCCGGCTCAAATTTATACCACATCTACAAAAGAGTATTATCTCCTCGTTGAACCTAAATGTTATTGTAATTTCAGAAAAATAATTTGTTTATTAATGTTTAAAGTGTGATTTTTTTGAAAAATAATCGATTTTTATGTTTAATCTAAAATTAATGTAAAAATTTAAAATATTTTTATAAATTTTATTGGTTCACCTATGAATTACATATTTCATTAACATATTTTTTTCTCTCTGAATGTTGCAAGTTCCCCGGAAAAGGCGTTAAGTTGTACGAGGCAGTTTTTGATGTGTTTTTTTCATTCACTCGCACCGCCGCCATTTTGTGTTGAAAAATTATTAAAAAAAAGATTTTCATTTACTGTGAGACATGTATTTTAAGGATTTAATATTAAACATTTTCTGAATGAACAATATATATATTTTGATTCAATCTGAAATTAGCAATTTTTTTTCGATTTTACATGTATTTCCCCCTTAAGGGGACATTCGCCTTTGAAATTTTCCAAATATCGATTTTAAGATTTTTACATATTTCGTTTCTATATACGTTCAAAAGTTGCCTCCTAGAATTTCGTCAAGAAATTCGTAATAGAAAAAAAGTTACAGCTAAGGTAAAAAAAAGTTTTCGACCTTTTATTCAATAAAATTATGGTAAAAAAAACTTTAAAAGCGTTTTTCTCGAAACAAACTTTTTCAAACTGGTAGGACATTTTTCTCCGAATCTACTCGACCGATTTTAAAAAACCAAAGAGCATTCGATTACTTATTAAAAATAGTAAACAATAAGCCTCTAAAAGTTTAAAAAAATTCTCCCCCCTTTTTTTTACGGGGATAACTTACCCCCAAAAAATGCCGTTTTTTCGCATTTTTCAGAAATATACATACCAAAACTTCAAAATATGAAAAAGTATGAGTTTTAGAGGCGTATTGTATAGTTTTGAGTCTCAAGAATAGAATCCATTTTGAATTTTTCAAAAATCTGTTACAGGAGGTCCAAAATATGTCCTACCGTTTGAAAAGTAACTTTTGGATGACGACCTCTACAGCAGTCAAGGGAAACTAAAAACAAAAAAACAAAAAACAACAAAAATTCTTTAGAGACTGTTTAACAATGTCCAAAAGAAATTTCAACGGATTAAATATATATAATAGTTTTTTCATAATAAAATTTTTAATAAGTGTTTTTTTTTCAATTTCAAAGGCGAATGTCCCCTTAATATGCAGTCACACTCTTTCACATTGATTGTGAATGAAGTATTTACTAACATTAACTCCCTGATCCGGAAAGGGTTATGATGGGATAACTTAATGTGTGTGTTTTTTAGATTCATTAATGCCCCCAGCAGAATCACATCAAAGGCCTCATTTATTTTTTTACACCACCGCCAACTAAAAACAGCTCAAAAACCCTCAGTAATCTGATCGACTCCATAAAACTTTCAACACCTAACCACCTAATTAACACTGGCACCGGTCAATGTCAACATGACGACAACAATTTCAAGTCAAATCGCCTGAATTAAATATTTACACTAAAAATCCCAAATTGGCTTGCAAGCATGCCCTAACAGCCCAAATCCTCTTATGCTTCCACTTTCATATCCCATCCTAAAGAGCCTCTTAACGCTAACTTTCCAACCTACATGCATGTGTAGCGTCCGCTAGTAAATCAACCGTACCGAAAACCATGGAAAGTTAATCAACATTGCTCATTACTTCGTCATGTCAATTAATTCGACAACGTGGAAAATTTAATTTTAGATAGCTTTTCCACATTTCGCCACGAAACGGCTAGCTTTACATGGAACAGCCATCATCCCGAAACAGCAGCCAGCTTCTCATGAATAGGGTTTTTGCTGCATGCATAAAAACCACGTATACGAGAGACGAAAATATACTTGAATGTTTTTTTCCAGCACTGGAGAGCGTTTAAAAATACAACGTGAAGATTTCGCGATTTTTGTAAACGGGGCGCGGTTAACAAATTCGAATTTCATTAACTGTATTTGTATTTTATCTTTTCTTTCGAATTACTCGAAAAGAAATCTCGAAAGTTATAAAAATTTTTGAAATTTGAATTTATTTTTCAATTTCAGCAGTGTCATGGCTTAAAATGTTTCCCCATTCAATAAACTGTTTTTCATTTAAGGCGTTTTTTTTCATTTTGTTTTCATACAGGAAAAACGGGAAATTTTTTAATTTCTGTGGAAAATTGCTGATGAATCGTTCGGGTCGAGATGATGCCGGTGTTTTACGGATGAACGGATAGAGAGGAGCAGAGTCAACGGAAATGTGATATTTTCAAGTCACGACGGTGATAGAACCATGGGTCAGTTGTGTTGTGAGATGATGTTGAAGCTGATGATGATGAACATGGTGAAGGAAGACGGTGAAACTGAACTGGTAGTGGTAAGTGGTGGATAAGGTTCGATTTGATGCTTGACTAGTTTTAGATATCGTGATTTTCGGACCGGAGTCACATGCAAATTGGGCTAATCATCGTTGAAAATTGACTGTAAATGAGACTCGAGACGAAGTGTTTGACGAGGATGATGATGATGATGGCGAGGTTGATGGCATGAACAGTTAGCAGATGGTGGATGGATTGTAATGGAGAGAAATGATGAAGCTCAATTTGCTGGGATTTGAGTGACAGAAGTTTCAGTTTTATTGTGTAAGTTTTCGGAAAAAATATATTTGAGATATATTGCATTCAGCTGTTAAAACGACTAGCTGTGGATGTGGAGACACTAAGTTAGTATGATTGCATAACAACGATAATCAGATTTGTGAATCAAAATTAATTATTGGCTGAGATGGCAGCTTTTCGATAAATTTCATTTTTTTGTGTTTGTAAATTGTTGTTAATTTTTTTGTTATTCGTACTTACTTATTTATATGACTTCAATATCCACATTGATCAAATTGTGAAGAACTAATTAATGCATACCAGACATATGGAGACTTACCTGAAAATAAAAATAAAATATATTTACTAAATATTGTAATAATTTGATGGATTAAATGAAAAATATCAAATTGACGGCTTCGGGCAAACATACTCCTCTTACAAGGAGATTTGACAATAAATTTATCCCTTGATTCAGTAAGAAAAAAGATTATTTATGACAAAATTAAGAACGTCTATGTGATTTGAGGAATTAATTATTTATTTGCTTTCTGAAACTTATTATTGATGAAAAGAAAATGAAAAAAAAAATGTGACAAAAAATTATAATAAAAAGAGACTGCAAAGTAGGAGGAAAGGACCTAGATTTGTTGATCGCACACCTAGTACAACAGTGCCATAGTTACAGCAAAGTCATGTTTCGAGTTAGCTCAATATGCCCCGAATATTTCGCCATGTTTTCAGGAGCACCACAATAACCATGTTTCTTTTTAGTCTTCTCTCAGTTAATATTGAGCCAGAAATTCACAATAAAATGAGTTTCTCTTCAGTAATAATCGAGTTAAAAACTATCGCCATCCGGGGTTTTTTCCAATAATTCATTCAACTTTAAGACAACTACAAAGTGGAATCGAACGAATCTTAAGGAGATTAAATCCATGAGCCGTTTAAAGAAATGTCCTTTGAGACGAATGCGTAAAATCAAAATCTTTTGACTGCATTAGCCTTTGATGTTACAAAGCAAAGCAATTCACGACAAAATTTCAAAATGCCATAAACCTAGCAACTATATAAAAAAAAACTTGTTATACAAAAAACGTACATGTAATAATAATAATAATAATAATAGAAATTTTATTCATTACATTGTACATATATAGCTTAATTAAAGGGGTATTTAACATAAAAGAACTTATACTTAGCCGCTATCCTATTTTGGCCTGCTGGCTCTTATTGGATTTTTATTTTAATTTTTTTTCATCATTCATTTATTTTTCGATTTTCACTTATTAACTATTACCCAGGTAGTACAATACCTAGGGTTGACTTAGCAATATAGTACTCAAATACTAACTTAATTTACTAAACTAAATCTAGCTTAAGTCTAAATACAATTAGCAAAACGTGTATGTAATGCAACACGGGATTACATCAGTAAAGTTTCATGTATGACCTTCCTTGTCGAGTTTATTTCTTTGAACTTTCTCCATTCTCACCTTAATTATCGTTGTTGTTTTTTTTAAACAAGGAAAATTTTTCAATTAATTTTGTTTATTTTTTCTGTTTTTCTTCATTAATTTAAGACAGCATCGGGGAAACATCAATCCACTTCAAAATATTGAGTCTTTTTGTTACTTGCTTTTTAGTTTTTCGTGATGATTTTCAAATGATGTTCAGTTCCTTCGGTGATTCTTCCTCGACTTCTTTGACATCATGAAAATATTTTTCTTTTAGAATTCTCTTGCGAACAAGAAAAAATCGCTGGAAGCTATAAATCAGGCAAATATAAGGTATAAACAACTGTCTTCATATTTTTTTTGTCATTAATTTGATCACCTGCTCACCAAAATTAAAGTCATTTTTTTCTTTCTCTTTCTCTCGCAATTGCTGGATAACTTTCAGTTTATGGCATTGATTCCCTGTAGGTCAACCCCTCTAAAGTCAACAAAACAATAAATATTTGATTTCACTTCTGGGTTTTTTTGACGGGTGAAGCTTCTTTCACCAAAGAATTGACGGATGGTTAGTTATATGGTCATAGACATAACGCCAAAACACACCCCCTGTCAGGACTTTTTCGGCTCCTTTTATAATTTCATCTCATTTTATGAATATTTTCATCTGGTGGTGAGCTCTTTGATGTATCTCGTTTTGATTTTCGGCGAAAATTTAGGCACAAACTTTGCTGAAAATTTACTTTTTTCTTAGGATATTCCTCTAAGCTACTCTGTCCTGGCCTTCAAGAAATGTATTATCCCAGCTAGTTTTTCTGAAAATTCCAACTGAATTTCCGATTTGTTCATTGATTCGCGACGATTAAACATGATGGTGTCGGGCTCTTTTTTCATAATTTTGATCACTCTGGAAGTCGAGGGGTATATTGAGCGGGGCTAATTCTCCATTGCAAACTACTCACAGATCCTTGCTATCTCGAAGTTTCTTTCCAAAAATTCCTGCGAAGCAATTCTAATTTCCGCTGATTTCTTAAACAGGATATATAATTTGATGTTTGGCGCGCACTGCTATTTCAAGTCCACTTTCAGGTAATCAACAAAGTTACAGAAAAACATTCTGGCAACATATCATTCTGTTTACACCGGCACTCTTACATGGATGTCGTTTACTTTGCTAACCAGGCTGAGTTTCTAGCGGTCTACTTGGTTACAAAAAACTCCTCTAGTTATTTTAGATACTTCATTGAGTAAATTTGTTCGGGTCAATATTTGATCTATTCTCAGATCATTTGCAACACTGCTGATGTCTGAGTATCGCATCGTCAGCGTGAGATATTTTATTGTTTAGATAGTTTATGCGATTGGAACTATGATTATGTTTTTTATCAACTTAGAAAATTTGGGCAAATATGCCATTTACTTCATTTCCTGATCATTTTTTTAGTGTTGAGTGAAATACATAGCTTAGAGCTTGTTTTTTTATTGGTATTTATTATGTTGATATTGTAATATTTTTCTTCTTACTCTTCTGATACTTACCCGTTTATCTTTTTCGTCTATGCTCTACTTTCTGCTGGTTTCGTTTTCAAATGGAAGAACAAACTAATTCGACAAAAAAAAATTGAGAGCGTTTTCAGCCCAAACATTGCCAAAGCATGGTTTTTTTATGTTGTAAATGGAGATAAAGCCACATAAGCAAAGAACTGACTGAAATCTAGGAGCAGAAAAATACAACACAAGAATATATTTTGACTTTGGGTTTTTGGGATGGATAAGAATTTTTCGAACCATAAATTATTCCAATGTCAAAAGCACAGAATATCACAATATATCTATCTTAAAATTCTTAACCATAAAACAATCACCTTTCACCTATTTTTTTTTGTTATGGACAGCCTTACTATATTCTCTAACAACCATTTACTTCAAATCTCTCGTTAATCTATTGGAAAATTATATAATTTAAAATCCCTACTCTGCTGCTGTATTTTCCTTTAAACTCGCTTAATAGCTAAGTAGCGCAAAAATCTCATACCATCAATTTTCATTTTTCATGTGAATATATCAAAATCACGACAGTCAAATGGCAGACACAGAAACGAAACGAGAAAACTACATACACTTCCACTTGTGGGAACTATATAATCAAAGCAGCACTCAGCACTGAAAAAACATTACCATATTTTCTTTCGGCGACGAGAACGACGTACATTGCTTGGAAGATTATTCCGCATGCGGATGAAAATCCTAAGTGCTGAGGGACACACATAGTTTTTTTTTATTCAGTGAATAGAAGAAAGTAAGTAGCATGCATTTGGTAAAAGACGGCATCAGCATCAAGCAGTATCATTAAATCTTCGAAATCTTCTTGGTACGCCAGTGGAGACGTAATAAAGACGTAGAATGAAATCCCAAGTGGATTCAAAGTGTTCTCAAAAGTTCGGCATTTCGATAGAGTATGCATCACGGTACGCTCTAATTTGAGAATGATATTTCGATAGTGACACTGTATTATTGACAGGTATACAGGTAATTAGATTTTAAGTGTTGAAGGGAGAACAATCGAAATGTAGATAAATGATCATTATCTTCTAAAAAAAAAATATCCGAAGCCAGACTTGCTAGCTTCAGTAAGGCTTTTGATCCTTATTGGATTCATATTTTGCTTAGCCCATGCATAACGTATGTCCAGGCAGCTGGTTGAATTCGTTCTTACAACACAGCACATCGTCCAATTTAATGCAATTGACTTTGGTTAGGTTCTATTCGTAGACCACCCTAGATTTCCTCTGCGGTATTAATTTCGCATCCGCGGAACCATCCGATAATTTTTGAAGTTAACATATTATAGGTGTTCAAGTTATAAAATTGTTTGAACAGTCGGCTTTGGAGCTCTTATTTTTTTGTTGGAACTCTTCTTTTATTGCTTGTTGAACATTTGGATTGCTTTTTCAATAACTTAAATTCTGTTTTTTATTGTATATTTTCTGCTCTTTAACAGGCATATCTTTTTTATACTTATAAATTATATGGATTCATAAAGCAATTGATTTTGTTACTTTTTCCATTAACAAATAAATTAATTTAGTCGTCCATTTTAAAAAAATACAGGATGTCAAAATTGGGATGAAAAGAGACGAATAATACCAAAAATTGTTTGTGTCAGTGTGGTTAGGGAAGTTATCATACTTTTTTGGTATAAACATTATTTTGGAATGCTCGGTTAGCTCATTTCTGTTTAATATTTCAGTTTCTCCATTTTCATTCTCAGACAGTAAAAGAATCCAATTCATACAAAAGCTGAAGTTTTTTTTAACCATCACTATAATCGTTGTAAACTTGGGCCAATGCCATCTAGTTAGCTTTCACTAAGCTCTGAGCGTCCTGGTCTACGCCTTCTTCTAATGTAAGCAAGGCCGCCGCTAGATGACCGACACAAAGTCTACGGTGAAATAAACTGAAATGGTCTTAATGATAATTTTTTTTACAATCACCATTTTCAGAAGAAATGAAGCACACTCGCTATTAATTAGGTCGTGAAGATCATTTTAGCTAAATATCGCTTCAATTTCTTTTTTAATCTTTGCTACATTTGGTAAATCGACGCAAAAAAAGGCGTTTGGAAATTCAAACTCTCTTAAGGATTTTAGCTCAAGAATGGTCCAATGCAGTAGGAAAGATTATTGTGATCAATAAAGGGCAATTAATGGATCTTTGTGGCATTCCATTTGCTGATTTTTCTCAGCTATTTTTGTGAATCTTCTAGATTTCTACTATTTGATATGTATCTGAAGGAAAAAAACCTCTGCTTTCAAAGTCGATTGGGGCAAGATTATTGGAAAGAGACGTGAAGGTAGACCATCCAAAACATGTCATAAAAATTATGAGAATATCGAACTGGAGGATGACGGCGTAAACCGTGAGAGTTCCGAGCTTTTCATTCAAGCAAGTCTTGACTAGAGGCATTACTGATGATAGTATGTGACGTTGATTTATCCAGTAACCCAAATTTGATTAACTCAAAGTGTAGCCCTACATTTTATGCGGACTCGAAAGTATTTTCCATACCATGGGCGTTTCTTCATCTTCAGCTTGTTATGACAAATAGTGACGTCAGCAGAGTAGCTGAGCTATTCTAACAGTTACAACAATGCCTCCTAGAAGTACGGGCCGTAATGCAGAATAATGACGTCACACTATACTGTCAAAGTGTCGCGAAAAACACACGTAGTCTTATGGGACGTCCGCGGGAAATCGTAAATTGTACAGGTTGTGTTGAAGTGAGTGAAGTGAAAACAAAGTGAGGTCCGCGGAACAGTGCTAGTGAACAGCTAAAACACAAATTAATGCGGTGCGTGCGGTATTATTGGGAAAATTCGCTACGAAATGTTTATCGGCTGGTGTTAGGTTATGTGACGTTTTGTGTCGATTCACTGTCGATACAATTGATTGACACAAAATGCAAGTTAAGACTAAATTTTATTTCTACAACGCGTCCACGCACAAAAAACTAACGTTTTATTCATATTTTAGCTTAAAAACCGCAAGTGAAATCTCCGTGTCTGTCGGCACTGCCTCGTGGAAATGTCAAAATTCACGGCTAAATTGACGTCATAGCTAAAACGATTACGTAGCCTGACGGCCCGTACTTCTAGGAGGCATTGGTTACAAGCAGACCCAGACGATGTGTCCGAATGTATGACTTTGCTTCGGAACATTACCTCAAAACACCATCAAGCCAATGAAAATTCAAATCAGATCGTGACTTCGTCAACTGTTATACAGGAGAGCAATGCCAAGACGTAGATAACTGAATTCGGACAGGCTCGACTTGATTTGACGTCACATTCTGTTATAACAAGCTGAAGGCGAAGACGTAAATTCGGATTGGCCCCATGAAATTTGAAATGTTTCGGTCATTTCGCTGAGAGAATCAATTCGATCCTTCAAACTCACAGCTCAAGCCAAACTAGTGTTTACGGACGTTAAAAATTTAAAAGTCATCCACCTAAATCTTATTAAGAATCTTCATCAGGGTATGAGACAGACAAACTCTTCTAAATGAGAACAAGTTGGGACTCAACAGTCATGCAAGTACATCTCTCGACACATTTCTTTCACTCAAACTACAGCAACAAATAACTGAAACTGAAACTTGCTTCATAAGAACCCCAAAGCAAAATTCATATGATGACTTAAGACTGTCTACATAGCTGCACCTTTATTGAATTCCATTTGGATCAGGCCAAGGCAAACGTGTTGCACAGTAGCCAGAATATTTACTCAAAAAAAAAAAACAATATAACCTCGAACATAAAACAATCAAACAATGGCGGGGGGATAAGTGTTAGCATTCAAGCTTCGAAAAGACTTCGAGATCGTATGGAGCACGTTCTATTCAACGTACAGAATGAATTTGTCGTCTCGCCACTACTGACGAGCTTAGCATTTTTTCCAGTTTCTTTCTTTTTTATCTGACTTAGCAAAAACTTAGAACACTTATATAAGTACATACATACATAAATACTTGCGAGTACTACGTATGTGCAAACATTCACATCATCATCATAGACGTAACAAGGTGTGGATTGAACACACAGCATGACCACCAACATGTAAAATTGCAAATTCATTTGTGATGATTTTTTTTTTCTTGCAAGCTTTGTTTTTCCATTGTATGAGATCATATTGCAATTCTTGTTGCAATATGGTGTTGAACATGTTTTTCTTTTGTTTGTGCCCAGGTATGATGATCTTAGTCATCGTAGAATCATATTATGAATTAATTGAATGAGAAACGAAAAGTGTGCAGAATTGGAATAATTAGTGTAATAGGGAGATTGAATTACGGGAAGTTTGTATGCCGGTTGCTTCATTTCAAGATGGAAATATGTCATGGTTTGGTATTGATGTTGTATTGCGGTATGAGACTGGAAATTATATTCAAGTCTTGCTTAAGTTCTGTAATGTTTAAATTTAGTTTCAAATACTTGGGGCATCATAGATTATATATACATACATATTTGCGAAAGAAGGTGCAAAAAAGCACCGTTATGTTAATTATTTGAACTCGAAATTCATTACGAAGCATAATTTTTATCATCGCCGATAATATCAATGACTATAATATTTGACGATACTGCATCTACTGTTGAAATCACTTTAACCTCATTTAAAAACGGTAGACGCACAGCCTGCATGTGTCAACTGTGATCTAGATGGTCACTCAGCCAACTACCGTGGATGCCCGGCATACAAACAAATGGCGGCCAGAATCGAGGCGAAGAATATTCGTCGCGACCCGGAAGGAACGGCAGCAGTTTGTGATGCAGAACGTCTGGAACCACAGGCGAAGTGATATTTCATACGGCCAGGCAGTAGGAAATACTACATTCCCTGTTCCTGGTGCTCAACGAACTCCAAACCGCTACGGGATCATCTCCAGGGCTAATAAATAGCTTTCTCACCCAAGTATTGGCACCGGCAACTGATGCTGAAGGGCTGGTTGCCACTCTTAAACTGCTGACTACCCTTCTTAAGTAAGTTGGTTCAAGTGGCTATATTCAATAGCACTTCGTTCATCTCGATGGCACAAAGAGCGTCCGCATAACACCTCCTAGATGAGTTGATATGGAATGATAACAGAGACCAGACTCTCGAAATTCCATAAGATTAGCTTTAAAGGATTCGCCACTGAAAATGAAAATGGCGGCTCAGCTCTCCTGGTTAGGACTAATCTAGGCATGGATCCCGTTGCGATTCCCGATCTAAAATTCTGCGCTATTGCTGCAGCGATGATCAAAACAACGGATCACAGGCGAATCATTGTTGTATCTTTATACGTTCGATGAAGTTCGTCAAAGTCGAGTCTGGTACATTATTTCGGAGTCATTAACTCAATTACTTCTAAATACGAATATTCCCTTGTCGGTGGCGATTTGAACTCGAGACACCCACAAAGGAAGTTTCCGTCACAAAACGAAATCGCAGGGTGCTGCTCGAATGGCTGCAGTTAAATATTCCACCCGTTCACTTGCACGTAGTTGCTACCAATTCACCAACCAGACCAAGTAGTAGCTCAACAAAAGATTTCATTCTCCTGTCAGATGACCTGCACAGCAACATCAATCCTCCACACTGCTGGAAGCATGCTGGTTTGTCTGATCACTTTGCCGTGAAGCTTCAATTGCTGTTCTGCTCTTTTCATGGGAAGTAGCTAAGATTTTTCCTATTCATAAGAAGGGCAAAAGCAATGAGTCCAGCAATTTCCGTCCAATCTCTCTGTTTCCTAATTAAGGGACGATTTTTAAGAGAATCTGGCTGGAAGTGATAAAAAAAAAATCATTGTGGGCTCACGCGGGTGATTACTGACCACCAGTTTGGATTTAGACACAAGCACGGGACGCAGCACGCCATCTCACACCTGCATGATCAAATTGTATCCTAATTTATTGAGCAAAACATACCAAGAGTAGTGCGTGCTTTAGATATCGAGAAGGCTTTTGATTCCGTATGGCACGAAGGTCTTTTGTTTATGTTGATCAAGTTTGGATTCCCTGGAGCGGTGGTAAGACTCGCAGCATGCTTTCTTACCAACAGGCAATAGTATGTCAGTGTTAATAAAGCAGATTCTCCCAACGGACCGGTGACATCAGGAATGCCACAAGGTTCTATCGCTGGACCAATCCGTTATACCATATTCACCGCTGACCTTCCTATTCCAGTGGGACACCCTCAAGTTGTACTTCTTCAATATGCCGATGACACGCTATTATTCGCGTAGAGCCAAGGAATACTACTTGGCAGAATTAAGCCTATACTTTGAAAAACGGGGCATCAAACCAACTAGCAGTAAGACACAGCTTTGTGTATTTCGCAATCCTTCTAAGTATCGGCGATCGCAAACTATTCGCAACAAGACCAAAAAACTCGCGGTCATGTTCGGAATCTCTAAGACTACTTCTAGCTCATCGCTGAAGTAGCTCGGTGTTAACTTCCACGAATTCCTGAGGTTTAATCCTTATATGCGGTGTAAAATCAAAGCTGCTAAATCCGTATTTCAACGCATCAGACCTGTTTTCGCCAAAAAGATGGACATGAACCCTAGCGCTAAGTCCATTTGCTATCAGACTCTCATCCGACCTATCCTTACTCATGCATCACCATCCTGGATTACATGTTCCAAAACTGCCATGTCAGAAGCGGAGGCATTCGAAAGGAGAATAGGAGAATAGGTCCGCTACTGTACTGGTAGGTAACTGAACCCAGTAACTAAAAGGTGGCCGGGAAACCTTCTCCTGTACGAGGAGTCGGGGCTGAAGCCGCTTAGGAACCGGGTTATAGAAATAACGACCAGATTCTATGGACAGGCAGACGGACATGAAACGGACTGATTCGGTCACTTGGGTGTACAGATCGCTCTAATAAGCCATTTATGCGCCCCGCGAAGATAGCGTGTCAACGGCAGGCCTCCCAACGAACAGATGAGGCTAGATATAAGAGCCAGGATAAGGATTTAGGTCTAATAAGGCTAAGTTATTTGTAGGTAGATATAAGCTAGATAAAAGTCATAGCATAAGGTAGATTTTATGTGGCTATTGCCAAAGTAGTCCCAGCCACTGTAGCGTGTAAGATTAAAAAAAATTCAAGATAAACAAAAATAAAATAAAAGTAGCAAGAGCAAGCAGACCAAAATAATATAGCCGTTAGTTAGTATTTTTTTTATTGTAAATAGTACTTAGGTTCAGATAAAAAACAATCTTTTCAATCAATCAATCAATTATCTTAATTTACATGCACTCAAGTTAGCAATCAAGCCACTATCTAATATTAATCTAAAGGCCGGTCCTACGTTAATCGTGAACCTAAATTTCGACACGTCTCCATTATCTGGTCATTCTTTCGAGCGAAAATTTTAACTACTCAATTTTCAATTTGAAACACCAAATGTCACTTTTTACCTCGAAACAATGAACTGCACATACTTAATTGGCGTGAAATGATTGGAGACATGTGTCAATGCTATCTGCATTTCAACTTCGAAAGCAACTTTTGTCGGAAAGTAGTTTTTCACGCTAAGATGTGAGCACAACTCTTGCTTATTGTCAAGCAAAATTATTGCCGGAACAAATTTCACGTGAAATTTTGAAAACGTGAAATCGAAGACAGTACTAAGCTTAACGATAAGATCACATTCAAATAAGTCTTTTAAACGTAATCCGATTGCGGTGGCTTATGATTTTACTTGACATTTTTTGTGTACAGTGTAAAAGCCTTTGCAAAACAGTTTCTGCAAAGAAAAAATCATGGCATTTGACTTCTTCTATAACAATTCAAACACTATAAAAAAAAACAATTTATTTGCTGACGCCTAATAATCATAAAATCTTTTTTGCTGAAACAATCTAATTACGAAATTTTTTTCAAATATCTCCCCTTCTTGTTCGCCATCCCTATTATTACCACTGATGTTATCTTAAACAAAGCCAATACAAAACAATAATTACGCTTCGAATTCTCCACCATCCCATTTACCCAGCCAGTCAGCCCAGTAAACACTTCACATTCGTATTAGTACAAATCAATAAGATTTTTATGACCGATTTGCCAAATTTATCATCAAATACATTCGAAGAACATCGAACGAGAAAGTTTTTGGGAGATTTTCACTAAGCATTTCAGATAAATTTCGTACAATCTGAGATTTGTGTACATTGGCCCGTACATCTTGTGGTCCAACCATCGTCATCATCATCATCATCATCATGGCCATCGTCATGAATGACCCCTGTGCACTTTGGCTCCGTCGTCGCTTCGTTTGCCCGTCTCTGGCAGGGAGTAGGACAGGAGAACAATAAACATTTTTTGTGATTGGTCATCAATATAACGGTCCGAAAATTATAAGAAGCCGTAGAAACACACATTTTTCTTAAGGAATAATCAGTAGTAAAAATGGAATTTTATGGACTTCGATTTAGAACGCGATCAGATCAGACCAGACAGTCTAATTCAACGCAGAAAAGAAAAGACCGACAAAGGAAAACTTGATCAAATCTGAATTTAGTGTATTTGAATGGGGACGGACAGGGGCAGCATACTGGTCCGGGTCGGGGCTCATCTGTCTACTAAACGTTTGTCTATGGAAAGATTTTGATTAAATCATGTCATTGTGATGACCTGGCTGTTTTTTTCTTCTTCGAAAAATTTCATTTAATGCGAGTAAATTCGATTGATTAAGAACGCTCTTCGACTGATAACGATAGTAATTAGTCTGAGGTTTGCAAACGATTCCGGATCAGCAAAACGAAGAGTCCATTCAATTTTTCGTACTAGCAATTTTTTCGTCAATATATTATGAAGCTGGGAGGTAGAGTGATTTCAATAATAAATATTACCAAAAATCAATCAAATTCAAAAGAAAAGTATGCATAGCTCTAATTAATTCGAAAAAAAATCGATAATTTGATTTAAGCTCACTGCCGACCACTCAAATATTTATTCAATTAGAACAGTTTAAAAAAATTTATGAAGACGTTATAAATTTTTTTTCAGTCCGCCGCGAGACTCAGATTGGAACTTTTCGATGAGTTACGAAAATTCCAGCTAGTTAGCAGCGTTTATTTGAATGAGCCAGAGATAAGATTTCATATTTTTCTGCCGTTTTATTTTAACCAGACTGCTCAACAGTTTTTCGAACTCAACTCAATCTACGGGTGACATTTTTGTTACTATCAATTTGAAGTTTATAGGTCGTTGACGATACACCCTCGTACATCATTCAAAAAATGTTTCAATGTGAATAATTAAAATCTTACCGAAATTAGTGTGTCTGCCTCTGCCTCGATAATTATTGTGTAAACAGCTTAATCAAATCTGTTGTTGTATTTTCAGCGAATTGTTGATATTTTTAAACAATCAGTGGAAAATTCGAAGAAAATTATCTGAGAACTGAAATATGTATGTAGCATAAATTTTTAGAGCAATTAGTCTCTCAAGCGCAATTAGCGATTCAGTCTAAAATCATCGGAAAGGAAGATTTAATTAATTTTCACGCAAAATGTTTAACTTTACAACAAAACCATTGCACCTAGAACGAAATTATTTCCACTTATTTTAACCTTCCACCTTAGATTCTAGAAATTTTCTCGGTCTGGCCTTATCGCTAGCATGATACTCTCTTCTCCTACATATTACACTTGTATCTATACATTTTCGTTTACTTTCCATTCACTGACATTCTACTGGGAATGCATGAAAATCTAGTTTAATATCCAACCGAAGACACAATGATAGAGCTAGACAGGAAAAGCGACAAAAATAATTTTCAAATATCCATTCTAGAGACAAAAAAATCTCCGGAATTTTGTCATCTTGTCAGCTCCATCTCCAGTATCTTTCGTCGTATCTTGGCATCTCATCGTAGAGTGAAAATCCATCAGTAAAAGCAACAACAACAAGGCGGATTTAAGACAATAGATTACAACGATTTTCATCTCTCGACAACGGTATGAAATTCACAAAGTCATTTTAAATAGCTGAACTATTTCAACGATGATGATCATGACGAAGAGCAACTAGCAACGACGGAAACTTAAGTCATCATCATGGGTACCAAAACCAGGAATTGGAGCAGGCGCTTTAACAATCACAACGAATGACAATACCTCGCTCCGAAAAAAAACCTTTGTACCAAGGAATTTATTCGAAAAGAGCTGCTTTCATTTTAAATTTTCACTGAAGCATATTCAAATAATGAAGGTATCCTCCCCTACAGTCACCACCTGGAAAACGTTGATTCCACTAAATCTGAAACAGTGATTTAATGACAGCTTCAAACCTCAAATCTAAATACGTAAAGTTGATTTTGCGACCAAAAACTAAAGGAAAACAAAAGATTTCACTGGCGTTATCAAATTAAATGAAAAATGAAAGGCGATTCATTGAAACACGTGCACAGACTGCGAAGTGTACAAAACATTTTAGACTTAGTTCGAGGGAGGCAGTTGTCTTCGTAGCCTTGAAAGGACACAAATACTATCCGAGACAATGGAGTTGGATGTAATTCTCAGCGACACCTCGAGGCGGAGATGAATTTTCTAAGCCTCTCGGTCAGTCATGCTCTCTGCTCAATAATTTACAGTTGGAAATTGACTATGTAAATTAATCACCAGAATCGTTCGCATTTCGTAAATCCATAGCGTGACAGGTAAGATTCTTCACTTGTCTGTTCCTCGGCTCTCTTTGAGCCCAAACTGGCCAAGCACAAAATGATAAGACTAGCTGTGAATTTGCCTACTGGCTGCTTAATTTCCTTTGCTTTCGAGGGATGGGGGATCAGATTTTAATGATCGCATACATTTAGACGATTTAATACGATATTGTGCGCCTGGTTACCTGGCAGGTTTGATTTGTTGGTTAGCTTTTCAAAAAGCTTGAAAGTAAAATGGATTTTCAGAAGTATTTCGATTAATCTGGATGATTGTCTGGAAAAAATTTTCTTTGTCTGTGGAGCGCAGTAACAATGGAAGGAGTAAGAATCTATTTCTGCCTTATAAGAGATCTCATGAGATGATTAATGAATGAAATCTCTACCAATTTTAATCCCCCCAGACCCAAAACGGGTTTCATTGGCACAACTTTACTTCACTTTTGATGAGATCTCGAAGTTGAAGGAGCGCATAGCAATTGCTAGAAAAACTGTTTTTAGCTCTAGTATTAAATTAGCAATTGCGTTGTGAAAATTTTTTAGATATTCTTTTCGATTATAATTCTTATTATTCTGTTCGTTACAGGCTTGTCCTGATTTTTTTTTCAATCTTCAAAAAGTAAATCTTGTTTTGGAAATATTTTGAAAAATGCAAAACATCTATTCAAATGAGTCTTTGGATAGTTAAAGCGAAGTATTTTTTAGAGTCAAAAGGTTTTTTTTGATAACCACCGCGCAGGGATATTTTCTTTTGAATTTCCATAGTTTAGAAGTGGTTTCTTTATGAAAACTTTTTTTTTCCAATTTGATGGTAATTATGGTATCTGCGATTTGGGAATTTATGGTATATGTTTCGATAATAAAGATCTTCTATGTGTGATAGACCACACTAATTTGCATTATGCATGGTTTAGTGCTAAATTACCAAATTTCAATTTAGTATATGTTCGCGCCCAATGTGGGAAGCTTGAAAACTTTTTTGTTAAAATTCGACATCAGGTAAAATCTCAGTACATTAGTTAAGAATTATTGAGTTAAAAATTCTTGAATTTGAAGACGATTGATTGGAATTCATGCCAAAATTATTAGTTAATTTTTAGTTAATTTCAGACTATGAACAGTCCAAATTTTTGACCTGGAAAGCCCAACTTCTTTCAGTATTTCTTGATTTTAATACCTTGAAGTACTTTTGATTATAAAATCGTACTTTTTGAAAGTGAACTTAATTTTATAATTTACTATAATTAAGAGTAAAATAATTTCTGTAAACCCAACATTTTTTGAGAATCAGGTTTTGGATATTTCCATTTTTCTTCAAAATACGGCACCTAAATTTTTCAAAAAAAATAAGTTATGTTTGTTGTTGCACATCATAAGTTGGCCTCATTCGAAGATAGAGATAAGAGCCTTTCTCAACAGGAAAAAGGACAACTACATCATAAGCTTGCTTGAAAGAGGACTTTGACTCGCTACTATTGTTTCGCTTTAAGATCACTACACGCGTTCAGCCCATTCTCAAGGACTTGAACAAAGCCACATGTTTACGAGCATTCATATCAAAGTGCTGTGAAGTGACTTCATTCTTTTTTACCATGGATTTCATCAGCTCTATTAGCTGTAGTTAGGTTGGGCAGGCAAGTGTCAGCTGTCACATGGCTTTTCAAATCGAAAAACAGTCAATTTTGACAGCTTTTGGGCTTCCTTCCGCTGTTTGAAATATTACAATTGGTGACAATTATAGTTAGTATTGATATTTCACAGAAGAGGAAATTAGGAAAAGGCATCATTTAACCTGTGAATATAGATGAGGTAGAACGAACAACGATCTTCGTGGTAGTTTATGGAGGTCATGGGAGCAGGTATGCTCTTCATTTCCGCCAGCGAACCCATAGATGGGAAAGAGGACAGTAGCAAAGATATTACCGGTGATAACGAAATTGGTAACTTTGAAACTTATATGATTTCAAACAGAACAGTTATTAGTGGATCTTGAATTGTCAATTGACGCGGATCTTCACATGGACCTATTTACGCTTAAGAGCAAATCGCCCCAAAATAATTTCATGATCCGAAGTCTCAATTTTTTTCACACTTTCGAGGTATAATTTTTAACAACTGTCTGAACATTGGATATTTTCGCAGTACACATATAAATTCGAGCAAAAGTTATTCCTAATCTCAAAAAAAAAAAACAGGCGACACGAATCTCTTCAATGCCCGGACTACATCGAAGCTTTCCGATTTGGAAAAACTGCTAGAAGAGCTATCTGTTCTTCCCTCAATAAATAAGTGGTCGAAAAGTAAGATATTTCTGATCGGCAGTCTGAATTCGAAACATGTCCCTGCGCCATTGATGTCCTACTAGGTCTTCTTAACAGACATAAGCAGAGCCCAATTGTAGAGTTCATTCGTCACGGCTTGTCTCATTGACGTGGAGAAGGATTTTGATTCAGTCTGGGCCAACGGACTAGTCTACGAACTTATCTCTCTTGATCTTTATATGTTTCAAATTAAGATACTTGACAGTTATATTTGCAAAAGATGGGCGTTTATCGCACTCAACAGAGCTAACTTCATGATCCTTCCCCTGGACCGAGAGGGCTCTCTCGTTGGCCCCATTTTGTTCAGCATCTGCACCTCCGACATACCTGGCATCTGGAGCTCCTACGATGTTGAAATATCCTTAGGGTACGGCCAAGACGAAGCGACGAGATCGTTGAGTCCAGCGATGCGACCAAAGAGTGGAAATAACATAGTAGCGACGACATGGATTCGAATCGATTTCGCTGCTCGAGTGCTCAGAGATGTAGTGTATGTTTTTGTTGTAAAATATATTTCGCTAACATACAGTAGGTAGACTAATTTCGTTAATAGATTTTTCTCGAAAATTTGGGAACATACATATGAATCATTGAACGGTGCAGAATTGCACACAGTCAATTAGATTTTTTCTTTGATTGTAATCAAATGTTTCTATAGACTAAAAAAGTGTCTATAGAAAAAAAAACGAGAGTCTGATCTTAAATCTTGATGAAGGTGATGGTATTCTCCATATTCTGGTCTCTTCCTATTTATCGGGTGACAAGAATATTTTCGCCAGTGCAAAGTGTTCAAGTAACACAACTTCGCGGCATTGCTCTCAAGGCAGAAAAACTCTTCATCCCAATTTGAAGAAACCATTTTTTTTACTACCACTGTAAAATTACGTTTACAATTTTGCATCTCGTCGCGTCTACATGGACGCAATTCACTGTGCTGTTCCTTGCTCGACTCGACGCTCTCGTCGCTCCGATTTGGCCGTACCCTTAGGCAGAATATCTTTTGACTTGGTGTGACGCCTCCAACTCAAGAAGGACATTGTTCAAACTTCAAAGATATATCGACGAGGTATGTCGATAGTACCGCAAGTGGGTTATGAAAATCAAGACTAGAAAGAGACGAACAAAGTCAGCAGAAAAAAGTTATTTTCAGATTACCCAGTTTATGTATGCATGGCCACTCAATCAAGGCATTAAAACAGGTAAAGTATCTAGTTATTATTTTCCTTGTTTTCTATCAGGTCCCATATACAGATGACGTTCCATATACAGATGATAAAGATAGCAACAGAACTCTGCACGATGTGTGTCCTTTTCCACCCCGATATCGAAGAATGTGAGAGTATTAATATACAGCAGAATCATCTGAACAAGACCGCTACTTTGGAAGGCCGCCCCGATGACGAGAAGGAAAGCCATTGGACATTTTCAGTGTCGCGTTTTTCACCAATGTACAGGACCCTTCAGAAGTGTACCTAAGAGATATGTTTCAAATGAAGTTCTGTAACGGGAACGGGATATCAACTATGAGTATTTTTCAGTTGAAGCACCTAAAATTTAGCTGGATACCGTCAGTACGAAGCTTCCACTAGCCGGCTCTATGGAGCTTTCGGTATGCTTAAACATTTTTTTTTTATTTATGATGTGAACCCTGGATGTTACGCAAAATCAGTAAGCTTAGGTGAATTATAATTTCTTGCAGATTACTGTATTTGATTATTATAAAAATATTTATTTGTCATAAACCTACTTAAACCGTTACGTACATCGGATTGACGCCATTTCAGCATTAAAAAGAATAGTTGAGCGCAAGATTTAAGGACGAAAAGTACGAATTTAGAAACCAAAGACGTAGTCAACATATCCACACACTTCCAAGCGAAGCATTTATAACACCAATCCTCAAGACTAGCTCTAATGCCACAACAACAAAACTTCCACTTTCCGATTTTCCCCCGTTATATCTCTCATTAATCTAGAAAGCCATGAATTTCCCAGCCAATTCCATAGCATTCAAACATAGTTTTTCGATACTTACTTGCATCAAAACAGATGCAATTTACTGCTACCATCCCCAACAAAAACCATTCTTGGAATTCTTCAACTGTAAAAATTGCAATGCAATCAACGGAACCGTCAACAAGTGCAAACATTTTTCGAGTAAAAACACTTTTCTTCATGTAATCGCACGAGCAAAAAATGACTTTCACTGCAAATGCATTTCCATATGCACACGTTCTGTTGCTACGTTAAAGATGCAGGACAGACATGATCCCATAAGTTGCATTACGTACATACTAAATATATACCTACATATGTATGTGCGAAAAAACTGCACAAAAAACGTACGATATGACTGGGTATAGCTAATGCGATTTCAACGTCACACTCGATATTTTTGCATCAGTTTTCTTCTGATCTGACATCTGAGTGAGAGGAAAAACTAGCAGTGCATACTTATAAAATGGAAACAGATGCTTACTCACTGCTATTGCGATAAATGTACGATTCAATGTGAATGTATGATATTTTCAGATTTAGATCATTCTAAAGTGTGATATCTACTTGCTTGCAGATGATGTTGCTGCAACGATGCATCTGCGAATGCGATAAGATTTTCGTTTATTCATCATAACAGCTAGATACTACTTGCATAGTGAATAATCTTGAGCTACAGCTTCCAACAATTCGATTTAACAAAAGTCAATTTGTCATTTTTATTAAATGAAAGTGCATTGTCACGGTGGAGCGCACAAGAAAAGATTGAAAACAAAAGGCAGTGCAGCGTTGCAGCAACAACAAAAAAAAACAGTACAAAATGCTGACCATTCAGCGAATATTTGTGCATATGTGCCTGAATCTGAATGGATATACAACTTGGTTCGGTCCCGTTCCCAGACCTCGCCCGACACATGTACCTACATACTGACAAAACAGAAACGAATCGATATGAAAAATGTGCTAAGTGTGCAGTTTCGATTTCGACAGATTTAATAAAATGAAATATCTCTGTTATTTTTTATCGGGCATATCAAATGCAATAAATTGGATATTGGCATCCGTTGCAAGTGACATCAGTAGATATTTCCATCCGGGCTGAGTCGATGCGGGAAATAACAAGGAAATGCCGAAAATATTCCGATTGAAATCGGCCTGGTATCGAGATCCACACATTGCGTCAAATTGAGCCATTAACAGGCGCATTTTGAAACATTCCAACATGAGCTGTACCAGTAGTAGTACTTAGCGTGGTAGGACTAATTTGTGCACCGCCATAAACTGTAACGAGCTGTGATTTCCTTTCGCCTGCCGGGCATCATTCCTGACAAATTGCATTTTATCACTGAACCATAAAACGTTTACTGTTCCGGCCCGGCAATCAAACACCTTGAAACATACGTGCGTATGTGCTTGCGTAGTTCGTATGGGGCAGCTGCCCCGAAAATTCCATAATGGCAACAACACAACTCAACAGTGTTTAAGACAGATGGGAAAATCGATGTGTGATTTGAGGCTAGTCACCCGCATATATGTGATTCGAATGACCCCATTTCGTGCCCGAAATAGCTGTTTAATTATTTATCGCACGATTGATGCATTTTTAACGCCATTTGCAGCCACAGTATGACCTTCGTTCAATGATGCATGTAAAATTATGAAAATGAGTGACAATCGAACCACGCCGCATACAGAGAAAAACTGAAACATTTTTGGAGTGGAAGGAGTGTTTGAAACGATAACCACAACCCAAACCTGTGACACCAGCAAAACAATTCGTAATTTAATTACGCTCTAATCAAATCAAATTAACTGCAACCGAAACAAAATAACTGTCAGCATTATAAACTAATTGGTGGAAATTTACATGCTAGAATGACCATCACTGTATGTTAGCTAGCTGGTTGACAGGATCGAATGAAAAAAGCCGGGGAAAATTATGCTTTGTAATTGGAGTTGGTTTTAATAATTGAATGTGCGAAGCCGGATGTTGACGGAGGTGGTTCAAGAGCTCATCATCGTTGGCTGAGTTATGTTTTTTGGAGATGATTGTTGGAATAAGCAATGGAAATTCAATGAAATCAGTTTTCTGAAAAGTCTTAAAGAGCCATGCAGGGCATATGTTTTGAGGATCAGGTGAATTTTATATTCAGTTCAACTTTAAAGTTATTTAGTGAATATGTGTGCCAACATAGCAATTATTCAACTACACAAAAAAAATACAGTAGTGATTGCTTGATATAAAAATCCTTGGGTTGAGAAATCACTTAATATGAGGATCTTTTTTCTGTTCCAAATTTTCCTATGAATTTTCATCAAAAAAAAAGCCAGTTTATTTGCACATTTGGTTAATGCACCCTTAAACATGACAGATAAGTGCTTTAACATTGTAGCTTGTGAAAATCCTTTTTCCTTCCGAAGCTCTGATTTTCTTCTCGACATATGTTCGATGTAATTCTACGATTAATTCTTTTGTAGACCTGAACTACCTCTTTAATTTGCCTAGCCTTCGAACCTTTCAGCAAACACTATTTCCTTAATAACTTCTTATTTGCCAGTATTTTCTCTTTTTTAGTTTAACTCTATTGCCAATCCCAATCATAAAAAATTATTATTGGTCCATTCGAACATCCCCTCCCATAATTTCACTCTACACACTAGCCCCGTGTCATATGTTTCTCCTGACATGCACTATCCTTTCTTGCTGTTACGACTTCGATCAACTTTTCTGTCACTGAAATTCTCCATAAGCCCTTAAGTTTTAATTATCATAAAGCTGACTTTGTAAGCATAGCTAACGGAATTAATTTGATTGATTGGGACGCTTTTTTCATTTGATCTTCGTCTTAGTTTCACAATATATGACTACCAGTCGGCTGGGTAAACAGAATTATACTCCTTGCTTTCGGCCTGTCGGTCCTTAAGGACAAAGATGCAGCTCATGCTTAGTATAAACCTTCGGGTTTTTATAATAACATTTTAGAAATCTCAAGGTTACGGTCCATAGCCAAAGCTATTGCTAGGCAGACTATGTGTGATCGTTTTTGCAAACATTAAGTCTTTTATTTGTTTCAACCATTATAAACCATTTTGGTTTTATATTCATTCTCTAGAAAATTCTCATCGTTTCTCTGAATCAATTCTTCTTATCTTAATGATTCCACTGTCTCCAGTCCCGATGAGATTTTTGAACTTTTGCAAATATTATTCCACATGCTTGTCCCAGTAAATCGCAGTGTCATTCTATGCTTTCACCCTTGCTAACTCTTCAACTTTGTCTTCCATCCAAACTGATCCTTTGGAAATCGCTTCCATACTTTTGACTAACCAGTAGTTATCCTGATGGTAGCCTGAATTTGTTAGCTCCCTATCCTCGTCGCTGTGGGTTCATTAGCTCATTATTTTGACCTACATCCTTTTTTCGCTTCTGAGTAGAATGGATTCATCATAGGTAGATCCTCTACATCTAACCTTCTCCAACGTGGTTGCTTATGCTTTGGACTAACAAAACAAATCGATGATGTTTACACTGATTTTTCAAAAGCATGTGAATCTATTGATGACAAGCTTCTTTTCTCGAAACTTCAGTGTTTTAGTATTGTTTATCCTCTCGCATTCTGAATCTTTTCCTAGTTTCTGGTCGCACTTTTACTGTAAATGTGCTGCTTTCTTCCCCATCTTCCGCATTTTTCATCTTTCCCTTGTTCCACAGGGTTCAATTATTGGCCCTCTCTTATTCCTTGTCTTTATTAATGACCTTAACCTGCTACGTCGGAACGCTAATCGTTCTGATCGATCAGACATATTTAATATTTTTTTCTCCCTAGTTTAGATGTCCAAAAAAATCAGCTTACCAAGCCCCCGGGTGACCTACCACCACGGAGTATGTGAGGTTTGACTGACTAACAAAAGACAATCTACAAGCCCGCCCAAGCACTACATCGACCCGGTCGCGCTGATTCACCTATTGGAGACGAACGGACTTCAAAATCTACCAGATATCATGGGTCGGTAAGGCAACCCTCCTCCCCCTTTATGTGAATTACTTTCTCATCGTGTGTTGAGACTTCGCGCAAGTTAATTCGTTTCGCAGCATTGCATCCACAACCGTCTCAGGCGTGGCCAGGCACGAGCGTGAACTCAACGGTGCGCCTCAAATTTACGAAGTTCCTGTACATAAAGAATGTGGGCTGAGCAGGTGTGACCACTTCACCCATTCTGTTCGGGTATTTTCAGAAGTAACCGTACCCTGTCAAAAATTGACATAGGTAAAAGTGTATCTTTCCGTGGCAATTATCTTAGCCGTCCAGCGTCCTTTATCCCTTTCACGCCAACGTTGTTGCCAAAATTGGAGGATTAGTGTACGCTCTCGCGTCAAACCGCCAGTTCTGTCCAGCTCTGGGCGAAAGATGTACCATTCCTAGGGTTTTTGCGTTAGCAGATCGTTCGGAATTACTCCCGATACCACCATCGCAGCCTCTTCTGAGACCGTGCGGTAGCTACCAGCGATGCGCTTCCGGAACTTTTTAGCTCTCCCTGAATTTCGGCTCCATATGGCAAGATGGAATATTATCCTCCATGGTTATGACAGTGGATATCCTCCGCTTCGTCAGCATGACAATCGCTGGCTTTGAGACTGCCAGCTGGACACCGTACTTGGTCATCCCTCATGATTTAGTTAAGTCTAAGTTTAAATCTGCAGATCTAGAAGTGATTACCGTTGTGACGTCACCAGCGTAACTTACCAGTAACACATCCGCAGAGCGTCAGAGGTCAGGTCCTAAAACCCCTGTACCGGACCTGAGGGGACAGGTATCATAGTAACTCCGTCGTCAGTGTCGTAGAGCCATCGGTCGCTGATAAAATCCCGCATCATGCCTAGCAGATACGAAACCTCTGCTCAAGGGCCCGAAGGATGGCTGCCGAGTTGAAGGCGTTTTGTACGTCCAGTTTTACCAGCAGGACAACCGATCTAGTTTGATGACATGCCTCCTCCGCTCTTGCTACAGCCCCAACAACCTCTGAGATGGCATCGATTGTTAAATGCACTTTCCGAAAGCCGTGCTGCTTGTCAGAAAGATCGCCAGCCGATCTCAAACAGACGCGGTTTGAATAACCCTCAAATTTAAAGCAGAACTAATTGACAGTTTTTGCTTTAAAAACAAAACAAAATTCTACAAACGTACAAAAAGTTGAGCCGAAGCTTTCGTAAAAACATTGAAACATAGGTGCCAGGTGAAAGAATTTAAGGTATATCTGATAAATATAGTTTTCATCTTTCTTTCATATACACTTAGTGCATTTCTCTTTAATTTTCATTACTTCTTGAAGCTTTCACAATCAGTCATTGAAATCACTGCTTAAAATGGATAAGGCCTCCAGTTATGAAAATTCACACAAAGCACAATGGAAATGACTTCTGGTGAACAATGATTTTCTACGAGTAACAAAATGCTACATAACATCACTAAGCTTGAATCACTGTTAGTTGCAAGCACACTTTCCCATCTTTAGAAAATCGCAGCTCTAGCCGTTAGCATTGTACACCATAATATTCATTGCAGTTAGCAAACAGGCAGAACAGTTTCATTGGCGCTATTTGCACTGTGGCAGCTGCTTTCAACAGCAAGTTGCGTACTGTTTCTCATTAATTTACTGTGAAAAAATACACAGACTGCGAAATATTTAGCCATATTAGCATTAAGTTCAAAATGTGACGAGATAACACCAATGAATACAAATGTGTCAGTTACTTAGAGCCTAGACACACAGCAACCTAAATTACTCATTTGTTACTCAAAATTCAATGATAAACATTTATTTTCGTATGGCAAATGAGCAATCCAGGTTTCTGTGTGTGTCTAGATTAAAAGTTAACTGCCGTTGCAAATTTTTGAATAATTTTTTTTGAGGTGCTACCTCTTCGTTATTGTCCTAGCACTACAGACCCTCAGATCTTTAGTCCTAAAAGATCGTCAGGTTAATTTTAGGGCATACTTTTTGTGCTTTTTGGTAAAGTTTCAGTAGTATGTAGGCTAATACTAAACTGAATTTATATAAAAGGTACTCTTTGTGCTGACAGGCAGAGCTAAGTTGAACAACAGAAAGGCCAGCCCAGCTCCCATGCAAACTCATTTATATATATATATAATTATATATATATATATATATATATATATATATATATATATATATATATATATATATATATATATATATATATATATATATATATATATATATATATATATATATATATATATATATATATATATATATATATATATTAAGATTTTTTCATTGATATCAAAGTCAATAATTTTCGCCGCGAAATTTTTTAATTTTCACTTTTATTTTTAATTACATACAGCTTTCTCCGAATCGCAACCTGAGAACAGTACTTTCATTACAAAAAAAATCAATTTCATTTTAAACCATTCCGACCACAAGCACATCATTTAACCTTTGACCTCAACCACAAAACGACACCATTCCAACCTCCAGCACAACGAAAATCATCAACCATGTGTGTGTACCTTATCTCAGGTCAAACAGTTAACCACAAATATCTATCTATTTAACCACCTTCGACCACAATCAGTTTCGGACAATTCATCTTCATTGAACACCGTACAGCATCCACCATCCAACAAATATCCAATTATGCACAACAATAAAAAATTACACCAAACTCATCGAATACGAAAAGTTTTTGAAAGTTTCTGACTCATCATCAGCAGCAACACAGTATTTTCAATCGAATGTAACAACTGTTGATATTGTTTTTGTTTTGTTCTACATTGCCGGACTTTTTTTTCAATTTCAACTTTTCCACAACGGAAACAAAAACTTTTCGCGCTATTATAATGAAAAACGGTGGTGCTGGGGCATCCAGCTGACAAAGAGGCTATAAGCAAAAGGCTGCATCAAAATAGCAAAAAAAAAAAATTATCTTTTATCTCAACGAGCCTGGACTTGAATCTAAAGACGAAAACTTCGAAGAGAGACACAATGCAAAATATCTTTTTCTCACGATTTTTAAGAAAAGAGTATTGTTTTTAGGTCGGCTGGGTTTCGATGTGAATATTAAGACAAGACAGAAGAAAAGAATCAGCAAAAGGAAGTTGTCTGTAACAAATTAATTCAAAAACGAATGAGTATCTTAAAGTGCTTTAGATACTTTGTTTCATTTTTGCTTTTATTACACATGGTCTGCTAGATTTGCAGCCGGCTACTCCGTTGTTGTTATTTCGAGCCGCTGCGGCTAGAAGTTCTCAGAGTGACTCCCGTTATGGTGTCATCTAATTTAGTTATTTTCTCAGCGCCAAATGGTGAGGTGAAAATTAATTTTGAAGAAAAAAAATGCCAGTGGGACGTGATTCATTTAATAGGCTCTAAAGGCGAAGTAGATATTTTCTTTTCAGAACTCATTGAACTCATTTAATAAAGTTATTGTCGACGAAAGAAGTCTTTAATTACGAGGGTGTTGTTTTTATCTCATTTTTTTTCATGCTGTGCAGAACAAAGTAATTTATGTGGTTGTTTATAGGACAATTTGAAGTTATTGTTGTTTCAATAGGTTGACTTGATTTTTTTTTTTAAATTTTTGTTTGCTTTGAATCGTTTGGACTGTTCTAGGTCTTTCATAACTAATATGCAAATTTTAATCTTGAGACCATCGAACCTATTTTTCTTCTTCCGAGTGTGACTGTGTGACGAAAAAGTGACGCTCATTAAATATTCGAGGTTTTATGTAAATTTTTATTTGAATTTTTCGGACTAAGATAGTTTTGAATCGATGATACATAGATGATATACATAAAAATTGGTTGACTAAACCAGTTTATTTTTGTATTAGTTATTTTCGCAGCGAAAAATTCAAAGAAGTGAATTTTAACGAATTTTCAAACATTGAGAGGAAATGTTTTAGTCTTCGAAATATTTTCGGCAAATCTATGGAAATGTGAAAAAGAATAAAGTTTATGGATGATATTCAATTGGTATTTTCGTTTCATTTGTGAACTAGGTGATCCTCTTCAGGGCGACCAAAGCCACTTCGGTTAGGCAAGTAGTGAAGCATAAGCTAAGGGGCTTCATCCTTCTTCCAGCGAAGGTCAGGCAATCAAACACGAGGGCAAGAACTGTTTTCTTTTTTTCTTCATATCAACAGCTCCGGCAAAAGTCATTATAAGGGGTACCCAGCCGTGTTGCATGCCTGAAAAACAGACAATGTCCACTTAAGATAGCCACCGCTGCGCGGAGGGTCTCCTTTCTTAATCAAGAAGTTCCCTAGATCAATGTCAAAAGTTTTTTTTTTATAATTAACTAGCAATCGTATAGGAAAGTTCTTCCATCCTAGTGTTTAGAGCGTCCTTTAAGTATTTTTGCTTGATTGCCAGTTTAACTGAAGCCATCGGACTGCCAATCGGGAGCACTTCCGTCAAAAACATACCAGCCTTTTCAAGTTGGCTAGTTCCACAGTTCCCTTTAATTTCCCTGTGTACTGACAACCATAGCAACTACATCATTCAATGTCTCAGTACCACATTAAAAGAGGTACGACATTCAAGGAATAGCTTTGAGGAGATGTAAACTCTAGCAAGGGACCGTATAGCCACAGTGAGAAAGCAATGATTCACTCCGAATATATATACTATATATATAGATACTATACCTCACTTTGTCGTTCAACTTGGAGCTATCGGCATATTTTTCCCCTGCACCTGTTTCCGGGGATAAAACCTTTGCCCACAATTCTTTGCTTTTGATTTCGGTTTTAAAACCTCTGGGACAGAGATGGTTGAGCAACAGTATAATCGATGTCCACTGGAACAGGTATGACCTGCACCAAGATTTTGGCATGAACCAGGTCTTTCCTTGGCCAAGGATAAAAAAAATTCTTACCGCTACTCACTTTGCATATTACGAGACAAGCAGATCGATAGGAAGCCAATGAAGTAGCTCCAAGGGTGCCTTCGTTGGGGCAGGATGGAGGGCCTCCGTTATAAATAAGGCTGCTAACCCAAGTACTTTTCTATCTTTTTCTGATTTACAGCCTTAATTACGTATAGCCACCAAACTACCGCTCCGTACAGCAGGATTGGTTCCACTATACTAGTGTAAATCCAGGAGACGAGACGAGGTTGCGGTTATCAAATCATGTATACAAAATGAAATTCGAACTTGCCACATGACACCGTTTTGGATATTTTTAACCCTATAGGCGTGATGATCTTCAGTAGAAGAAGGTATGAATCAAACATGATTTAAAAAAATGAAAGCTTTCTGCTCCATAGCTTCACTGGATCGAAATGATGTTCACAGTTTGAATTTATCTGAACGTTATGCAAATTGTTATACAAAGGGTTGCCAACACCGGACAATTTTATCATTTTTGTAGCCAAGAGTTACCACCCTGAAATTTTCGTATGATAAATAATCTGTAGTGAATTGGCACTTACGCTCAACATCTTTCTGGCCCTGCAACTTTTGGTGCAGTTTTTGGATCGCCAGCTCGGAGCAGGTTTGCTTTGTTTTGTTTTTATACAAAGAAATATAGCCATTGAATATTCATATGATAAAATTTCATTGGCGGCAACCCTGAAAATCTTTCCACCCCTATAACTTTGGATGTAGTACTTTGATCGAAAAAGAAATTCAAGTGTCAGGTTTCTTTCAAAATTTAGCAGATCTTGTAAATATTTGGTGGTAGTGTTTGTTCTAAAGGACAATTTCCATGATAAATGTTAGCGATAAATAGTCTAATGTTAAATGTCCAACGATCTGATGATCTGGTCGTGATTACGAAACCAAACATTTCACCATATAAAATCTGGAACTATGTCTACACGTTTCCTCCACTTTTAAGTGAATATAAGTCATTCCAGTGGTACCTATGCGCTGAAATTTTTTTGAATTCATTTCTTAATCTATCGCATATAAACTCAATAGTAAGCAATCCATTTCATTTATTTCTCCAACTCAAATAAAACATCTGAATAAACTACTTCCACCTCCACATCACCCCGGAGGAAAACTCTTGAGAACATTTTCCAAATTTGATTCCGGTCGGGTCTAATGAAATCAAGTAATACGATATGGCGCACAAATGGTATCGTTCATCGTCCTCACTGCTCATGCATGTGGCTATTTGAAACATTACCAAGTCAACGACAAAAGCAAATGAAATATTGTATTGGCTTTACGGTTACGGTTTAGCAGAACGGCGAAGGGTCATGTCTATTCGTTTTTCCCTTGATCAACTTTCCTTCGACATTTCCCTATATACTTTCGATGTGATATGAAAATTCGATTTTATCCTGTTTGTAAGGAGATTGCAATAAAAACTATTTAAATGGATCTTTGAAATTTTAAGGCCCAATTATGGTCCCCTATAGACCGCAGATTTTTTTTTTGTGTGTGGATGCATGTGTGTCGATATTTGGAGGGTAGAGTGAGGGTAACAAGAAAAAAATTTCGTTTTGATGTTACAATGAGATAAAATGAAAGTGGAATGAGGGGATGGAAGAAATGATTAGAAATACGCGTAGAGGAAATATTTTAGAAAAATCTAACGACTGGTTTTTCGCATGACGAATGACATTAATAGACATGAGGATTTATTGAAGGCATTAATCGCAATCAAACTTTAAATTTAATATTTTTGATTGAGGTGGAGTATGTTTATTGCAACTGGCTACGGTTCAGCTTAAGCCCAAAACTGGAAAAAAAAAAACTACGTCCGACAATCAGCAATAAGCTTCACGGAGGTCCAGTTTCGAACAACATGGCCAATATCTCCAACTTTCTATTGAACAGCTATTTAAGTTTCAAACGAATACATCACGCAAATGTATGTGCGGTTAAGTACAAGACTCATTTTCACTTGATGACTATCAACCATAACATCCAGCATTCAAATATTAATTGATTCCGTCAAACTCATCATACGGTCCATTGATGGTTTAATGACTGAGTCATCATTTCACCTTTCCGAGTTTTGTTTCATTGCTTGCTCATTTTCGTTTCTTTTTTCAGAAACATTCAAATATAAAATGCCTATTTCTTAAAACCACAAAAGTAAAATGAATTTTTGGAAGTTTCCCCGAAAGTTTTTTTTTCAAGTAGGTAGGTATTGTTGAAATGGGAAAAAAATATCTACTGAATGGAGATTGTTTTTTTTTCTCATTACAACAACACATACCTACTTACTTCCAAAAAAAAATTCGAAGAAGCTCATAAAAATTCATTTTTCTTATTTTAGTGAATGCCTCCACATTATTTTAACTAACGTAGGTGCTTGGCTGCCATAAATATTGCTTGAGGAAAATGAATCAGCGTGAAAATATGTATTCCATTCAGGAAATGTTAATGTGTAAGTAGTACTTGTTTGACGAGTATGCTGATATTATTTGCATAGCGAATTTACTACTTTCGGTTTGTGTTTATTTTGCAGCGTAGTTTAAAACGTATTGTGAAATTATCAAACGACAAAAGGTCGACCTGTTTACTGTGATGAGTGTTCCTCTTAGTAGTCACTAGTACTAGCTAGCGCAAAATGATCACTCAAGAATTTTCCAAATTAACTTGAAATAATGACATTGCCATACCTCCAGTTACTTTATTTAACGAAAATACAACCTAAAGTTGAAATAAAATCATCCAACAAACAATGCAGCCTATTTGAAACTATTATCTCTGTATTCTCTATTTTCAAAAATACGAAACGTTCATAACTACTCATATGAACATTATCGAAAGCGAATTTGATCTTTAACCTTTGTGTATTACTTAGTAGATACGGAAAATCTAAATAGCTTCGAAATAAATACTCTTTTACTTAAAATTAGATAAGCTCGTGCTGAGAATAAACACTACATAATTTTCGAATGCCCTCAAAAGTATATAGAAATTACATACCATTTGATTGTTTCAAGTTGGTTGAAGAGTTGCGCAATCATCGCGTAGTCAATCAATTTAATTTTGATTTGAAAAATGAGATTCACCGGGCGTGTAACTAGATGGAGATTTATTGCAAGATTTTCAAAGAGTATGCCATGTTAGAAACGAAAATGTAATTTTTGGTATCGGATCATGTTTTTAAATAATTCATTGTTCGCAAAAATATATGCAAAGAGGGGCTTTAATGCACTATTTCACATAAAAACATAACATGACAAAAATAGTATAATTTCCCATCTTTATCTATTTTTTATTAGCCTAGCGTCGATTGCCATTCAGTTTCGACTTAATCAAGCAAAATTAATGCAAAATGCATTTGGAATGGTTTTTCTTATTTGTTTGAATATATAACTAACGAAAATCCGGTATGCAAATATGAATTTTTGGTTTTTAAATTCGTTCAGTAGTATTTTATTGAAGCCGCTTCGAGAGGCAAACAATTTTATGCTTTGTTTTGTGCAAAATCAATTAGGAAAAAAAATGCAATAAGACGATAATTATGGTATTTTTGTTTTCAAATTTAGGTTCATCTGTCAAGGAAAATGTCTGTCTTAATTTTAAATTTTTTTTTAATTGTACAACAACGGCATCCTTCGCTTAACTAAATAATATATTTTACACCCGAAAATTATGGCCTTACTTGAGAAAATCATGAAATTGATTTGGAAATTTTATGAATTAGATCGATTTAATTCTGATAAATGCTGAATTCTTTTCGTAAATTATAAATTTAAAAAAAATAATTGGATGCCGAAAGAATATGGATATGACTTGATAAATTTTTGAGTTTAGCTCATGATCATGAACTTTAAACAAAATCATTGATTTGACTCCATAAAATTATGAACCTGAGTAACAAGAATGAGTGATTCGATCTGAAAAAATTGTGTTCGTTTAAATACAATCCTGAATTTAGTTCGAACATTTTTGAATTTCACTCGGAAGAATTATGAATATATTTCGAAAAACAATGAATGCTACGGGATAAAATTCTTGTGCTGGTATTTGTGCTGCACAATTATAAATTTGAATCGAAAAAGTAATGAATTTGAAACAAAAAACTTATGAAATGATCTCGAAAATGGTATTAAGGGGGTAGTACCGGTTATAATTTTGAAAAAATCTGTTTTTTTGTTTTTTGCATTTTTCAATTTATTATACCTATGGAAATCAGGTCTCAAAATTTTATTACGATATCCCCAAAAATAAAGAAGTTACGGCAGTTTACGGCAGATTGTTGCTTTTAATTACTGCGAAAAAAAAGATGAAAAAGCGGCAAAGGAAGCGCGTTTGGCAAAATAAACTGCCCAACTGCAAGAGCAACTGGCTTATGTGGACTCAAAAATACTTATGTATGGTCCAGGGATTGCAGACTGAGCAATTGTAGGTGATAAAAACACATTTTTTAAATAATATTCAATAAATAAATGGAAAAAACTTTAAACGCGTTTTTTTCAAACTGCGGACACTTATTCTCCGGATTGGCCGAATCGATTTAAGTCAAATTTGATGCACTACTTTATTCAATTATCTTGTGTAGTAATCTACCACAATATAGGAGAAAAGTTAACCCAAAAAATTTGGCAAGCGAAACAAAGTGAAAAAAACTACGATTTTTCGAAAAATATCTTCAAACAACCGCCATTTTTTTGATCATTTTTTTTTAAATATTGTGGTAGATTACCAGGGTAAGAAACATTCCTCTTTAAAATGCGGTTTGGTTTTTTTGTTTCAGATTCTTCATTCCTGAGATTATCTGTCCGCAGTAAGACGAGGCATTTTTCGAGACGTCAATTTTGGCGCCCTCTATAAATAAGTAGAAAAGTGAAAAAAATAATAACAAAAATTTTTTTGTAATCTTCAAAACGTGTATTTTATTCTGCAAAATAAAGGAGGTGAAAAAAATTATTGAAAATTAGGCTGTTTTTTAGCATTCTATTTTTAGTTTAGCCCGTTAAAAAGATATATTATTAACTTCCAGACAAGAACCTACCTATTCATTTAAAGTATTGTCCGAGTTGATATTTTATTAGCGGTAATCGACGAAGGATAGATAGGCTTTTGCCAAATTTTTTAATCAGATCTTTTCGTTGGACAATAGGACTTAATTGGAGGAAAAACAACAACAACAAAATGTAGAAGACATAGTGCAATTAAACTAAATTCACTGATTTTACGCGTCCAAATTCTCACAAATTGACTGTAACTAGGCCTTATTTCTATGAAACATCGGCTTCAATGATATACTACTATCAGAAAACACATTTTGCTGACAGCAAAACCTTCAATTTTAGCGTACATATGACTCGTTCGAGAGAAATATTAGCTGCGTTTAATGACTCTGAAAAAGAGCAGAGCATCTCAAGGCAAATTAAAATAGAACAGCTGTCAAAAAAAGTCGAGCAAGTTAGAGCAATTGCACGGAGAGAAAAGTGTAATGAAATTATACAAAATTTGCAATTAATTGTATTGCAATAGTAATAATTTTTTGCCCCATTACCTTTGTAATCAATTGCACTACACATTTTACTACTTTGTTGTGAATTATGTATACATGAATGTCTCTACTACAGCGCAATGAACATGTGTGAGTTGTAGTATGTAGTGGAATTGACTATTATTTGAAGGAAAATAGTAAATTTTCATCAAATTTGTAATAGCATTCAAGTTTTCACATCGAATTTTCGGAATAGTAAATTTTATTATCCACTGTAGTAAAAATCATTGCCGAAATTTCTCTCCGTGTGAGAAGCAAAAATAAAAAGTCTACTTCAGTCACAATTTTGTCAGTTGACAAAAAGCTGTTTGTTTCCCCGAAATTGCTCTAACAAAAAAAGGTAGGGCAGAAATTGTGCTCTAAATTGCTATAGTCCAACTTAGAGCAGGCGCATGTAACACAAATAACAGCAACTTCGGGCAAGTTAGAGCAGTCGAATTGCTCATTGAACACATTTTGCTCAAATATCTCAACATAGAGCAGCTCATTAAACAAAGCTATTGTTTCTTTAATTAGATCTGCCAGGCTTTTCTTTATCATGCAAATATTTTTGTTTGCAGATAGCATGCTATTACTTAGTTTAATTCATTCTTTAGATTTTTGAGTAAAAAAAAAATTAGAGAAAATATAGTCTTCAGCTTTGACATCTTTAGTGTCATAAAGGATTGGAGGATCTAGTTTGACAAGAGACTGATTTTTCTTCTGAAAAGCGATTTTAAAGAAGATTTTGAAATATTTTATCGAGATGTTATTTATAACTTTAGGTTACATGCTACGGAACTAATTAAATTTACCGAGTTTTAGGTTACGACTGTATTATATTAAGAATAATTAGAAAAAGCTAGCAAAATTAATATCAAACACAAATTTCTTCGTTTAAAATGAGTCATTTATTCTTCAGTGAATCATTTGATACATGATTTAATCATTTCGTAGCAGTTTTATTAATGATCGAATAGTAAAACAAGGCCCAACATGCTTGCGCCCAATGTGGGATGGATTCTCAATGTTTTTGGTTCAATTATGTACCAATTTATTTTAAATTCTACGTCAATGAGTAAAATGCAGGAAGAGTCTGATTTTAAACTAATTAAGCTATTTGAATTCATAAGAAATTATTATTTTATTCAATTTATTACTCGAATTTCCACAAAATATATACATACATGATTGTTTTGTCGAATTTAACAGGCTTATTGAAAAATTATAGTTTTTCCTTAAAATATTATGGTTGTTTTAAAGATAAAATTCTATAGAAACGTTTGGCTACTAATATGTTAAGAATTAACCGTATCTAAAACTGGTTATTGTTGTAAATGGTGCACTTGCAATCTATTTTCATAATTGAAAGTTTTAAAAAGTTTTTAACAATTTCTGCTAAAAGTTTAACTACTCTATTCATCTCTCTACTCTATAGCACAAATTAATTGAACATAATTCCGGAAAATTAAATCAAATCTGATTTTTTTTAGCCAATAAAGCCTATAGAGATATGATATCAAGGTATGGTATCATGTCCTCAACAAATCTGACAACGCTGCACCGATCGTCTGCAAGTAGAAAATCAACACAACTACATGTACACACACACATTTCAAATAGAGGATGCGCCACGAAAAGATCTCATACGCATGGGCACCCATATAAAAATGCATACAAAGAAAAATTACAAAGTGCAGCGTGGTGCAATCACAATGAACATTCGAAACAGGTTTGAGAGACAAGTAACTGAAGATTTCTTGGTCTTCGGCGAGGAAATATTTCAGGATGTATGCAGAAGATGAAAGAAAACTGAACGCATAGTTTTGAAAATTTTATTTATTCGTCAATTTTTGAATCAGGATGCGAGTAACCTATTTAGTAGAGTTTAATTTACGTGACCAAATAGGTATATACATATATACAGTAGAAACTCGTTATAAGTAACTAATTAATGTCAGCCTAGTTGCCGATTTCGAGGTTTTGCCTATATCATGTATAGAAAATTTTGGAAATATGCTTGGTGTTTGTAGCAATTAAGAGACGCATATATAAGTAATTTTTTTTAAATATATAATTTGAGAAGAGTATAAAACATTATTGAGAAGTCTTAATATATTACTGTATAATGTTAGTTTTTTGAGAAATATTATTAAGTTATTTTAGATTGGCTCAGTTTGTTTCTCTCATTTTCCTTAATTGCTTTATGTTTAATGGAATATAACATTAAAATTTCACTTATTGGATCAGAATTTTCTTCAGACCAGGTAATCACAAGTTCACCACTTTTTAAAAATTGATTGAAGGTTACAGTTGGCTCCGAATCTAAATTTTCAGATCCTCTCGGAATCAGTGATTTCGACAGTTTCAGCATTTTCGTTAGAATAATTTACATTGCTTTCAGAAAGCCATTCGTTGATCTCGTCTGCATCACAAACAGTATTTGTTGTTTGTAGGAGTAAATTTTGGAGTGGAAGAGTTTCTGCAGTCAGGTTAGCCAGAGGAATATTATCTTCCTCATCCACTTTTATTAGTTTTCTGAAACATTTTTTTATGTGGTTGGTTCCCAAATTACCCCATGCTTTGGATAAGAAATAGATTGCGTGCTTCAGCGTTATCTTCTTTAAATCAATTTCGGTAGTTTCACAGCTAATCAAATGAGTCAGTAAATATTCTTTGTAAGATTTCTTAGTTAAACGAATGTCGTTCTGATCCATTGGCTGAAGTAAAGGAGTACAATTTGATGGAAAACACATTACTGATATGCGACCATCGTCGCTGCTAATTGTTTTTGGATGGCAAGGAGCGTTGTCGATTAGTAATAGAAGATTTTTCGATCGAAGATAATTTCGAACTTCCGGAACAAACACTTCATGAAACCATTGCACGAATATAACAGACGTCATCCATGCTGACTTATTGCTTTTGTAATCAACCGGCATCTTCGATATATTTTTTAAGGCTCCAGGTTTGGCTGACTTTCCAATCACTAAAAGTTTAATTTTATGATTTCCTGAAGCATTTGCACAAGCCAAGAAAATTGTCCTTTCTTTCGACATTTTTCGTCCTGGTGCTGATTTATCCCCTGCTACAACATATGTTCTATCTGGTAGCATCTTCCAAAAAAGACTGCTTTCATCAGCGTTATAAATTCGAACATCTGTAAAATGAGATTCGCGTATGAAGTAGTGAAATTTTTCTACAAATTGTTCCACGACATTAGTATTGGAGGAAAACTTTTCTCCGCACACTTTTAGCTATCGTATTTCCCGCCATTTTTTAAAATTCGCAAAACATTCATTCCTGGCGTTAAATCCTCCCTCTTTCTCAGGATTCAAATTGTAGATCTGAACAGCTTTTTTTAAAAATATTTTACCAGTAAAATGTAGATTCTTTTCGCGCTGTCTCATGAGCCACTCAAATAGTTTTGCCTCCATTTAGGGACATTGAAGTTGACGTAACTTCCGTTTATTTCCATTTTTGATTTAAGATATTGTGGCTTTGTGAATATTGTAATTTTCAGCAATCGATTCGTATGATTCAAATTGACGAACGGAATCTAGGATTTCTATGTTTTTTTTATAGATAACAAGTTTCGCCTTTTAGGAGCCATAGTTACCTTAATTAAAACCTTGCCAAATGGTTTCAAATAATTTCATTTCCACTTTAGCAGAATCAAAAACATGCACGAACCGCAACGAAACTAACGAAAACTGACTGCACTCGCAAGCAGACGTGCTATCTTTTAAGTGAAGAAATGAAAAATACGCAGTTCCTGGAAACATATGACACCAAACGGAACAGTGGAATTTTTTAAATATTTTTTTTAATGCATATCTACTTATTTGAAATCACTTTTTATAGTTTGCTTAGTGCATTCAATATCCAAAACATTTTGCCCGTTGCCTATATAGAGTCATCAATGGTGAAAATTATGCCCTGCTTATATCGATTAGTTGCTATTAACGAGGGTTGCTTATAACGAATTCCTACTGTATATATACAGTACCCCTAAAAAAGGCGAAACTTCGGAAAAATTAGGGGAAAGCTGAATTTTGGTGTGAACTTTGGTACTGACGTGTTGAACAAAATGTCAAAAGTCCCCATCGATCCGAGTGCTGCGTTACTTTTTATACGGGGTCAAAGCTCTACCGTCTACCAAAAGTGACCTTTCATAAATATCTCTGTAACGGTCAAGTCTTCAGAAAAATAATGTATGGCAAATTTGTAGCTTAAAAAATGTCCAACAAAAAAGATTTTATAGCTTTTTCTTGTAACCATAACCGTTTTTGAGATATATTGATCTAAACATTTGCTACTAACAGCATCCTCTTTCTCAAGGCATGTTGATATTACCCGATTTTGATGACGACTTGGAATGTTTGTGAGTTTTTTTTCTATGTTTAAGAGGCACATAATAAAAAAAAACATGTAATATGTGTGAAAATACAGCTGCAGGAGTGAATACTGGAATAGGGTAAATTCCTTTGTTTAGCATATCTCATTTCATATGTCATAGGAAGAGACAGCCTCACGAATCATTCAACTATTCTAAAACTATTTTTCTCCTAGGTTATCTTTAGTGACGAATGCAGGTTGGAAGCGGTTACGGAGAGTAAAAAATTCGTTCGAAGGAGGCCCCACGAGAGATATTTAGAAGATTGTGTGGTTCGGACAGTTAAACATCCGCCCTCAGTGATGATTTGGAGCTGCATTACAGCTGAAGATCCGGGCCCAATCTATTACGTTGAGGGAACAATGCGCTCTAATCAGTATAAAGACATGCCGACGGATGTTCTTCTGCCATATTTGGATACCTTAGAACATCCCAAGGAGGAATATATCTTCATACAAGACGGTGCTCCATGACATACATCGAGAGCCAGCATGGATTGTTTAAGTTCCCTAGAATTGGAGGTTTTACCTTGGCCTGGCAATTCACCTGATTTCAATCCCATTGAGAATTGCTGGGCCTATTTAAAATCAAAGGTGTATAGCCGAAGAAATAACACAATCGCTGCATTGAAGAAAAATATCGAAGAAGTGTGGAAAAACGACGATGGAACGCGAAAAATGATAAACAAATGTTAGAATGCATTCCTAGTAGAATACAAGCGGCAATGCAGGCCAAAGAAGGAAGCACAAAATATTAAAATTCAATCAAAATTTATTTTTTTATTATTAAAGCAACCATCTACCAATAAATATATGTTATTGCAAAATAAAAACAGTTGAATTTTTTCTGCTTTATTTAAGAAAAAGCTATTTTTTCTAAAATTTGCTGATCGGTCATAATTCAATGGCGGGATACTGTATAAGAAAATTGTTCTCCAAGCCAATTTCATAGTATATTGGATCTATTTACAGCGCAACCAATTTGTAAACAATTTTCTACGAAAACTCTTTAAAACTTAAAATCGAAAAGCTTTAAACTTTAAATCGAAATCACATAGCAATAACCAACTATGACAGGAAAAAATATTTTTGTTTCTTCTATTTTACGCTAATTTCAATCACTACTTCAAGTTAAAAAGATCTTTGTCGGAAAAATCTGCCTATTGAAATTATTCACCCTTTATGCACGGTAGAAAAGCTGACAATACCACCTCTCGCTTCCTGTAGAATAACACCGTCAAGAGGTTACGGCAAAAATGTCAATAGCAGAACGTATTCGAATCTGACATGGAGTGAGTGGACGTGAAAACGGTTTTCAGAGAATTCTTTTGGAGCCAAAAAGGAAGTACCGTAATGACATTCTAGGGAGAAAAAAATGTCAGAGTCAAAAGTTAATGACTTCAGAAGCCTGATTAAATATCAACCTCATTTGCTATAAAATAAATTCCAATTCCAAAATAAATTCCGGCAAAATAACGATTTATCTAAAGTTGTATTATTCGGCGGTGGCACGCAATCCAATCCTTCTTTTCAGTCTGGCCAAACAAATTTAAAAACTTTTTCCTGGTTGGAAACGAGCCGTCTCAAGTTGACTGACACTATCCGGAAGTTTGAGGACAGATCTGCCCAGATACGAAAAATTCGTTTAAAATTTTCCGGCAGCGCGTGAAAAGTAAAGGGACATGAACTCATCTGTCACCATCGAATGCCAATCGAATTCTCTAATGTGACACATGTTGACAGGGCGTTGCTCTCCTATGAAACAAGCAGCAAAACCACAAACTCGATTCCAAGTTGTCGTCCCATCCTTCACCAAGCCATCAGCTAGTCCTGTGTAATTTTCTCTTGAGCTTGTGGATTTATTTTTTCCTCGTCTCAATTTTTCCAAACCAGGAAGAGACCTTTGGGTTCGAGTGGAACTCGAGTTGTGGTCAGAGAGAGAATTTCTTCATCTAGAATCAAATTCTTGGTAAATCTAGTAACAAGTTGGTGTTCGCTATTATCTCATCATCCATCATTTTCGATGAATTTGTTTCCCTACTTGAATTAGATTTCGCTTTTTGATTCGCTCGGTCTACACGGCATGATTCTTCTAACCATTCACTGAATCCATCGATCCTGTGGTGTCCTTTCGCTACCGAACCACTACTTGAAGACGTTATCGCTTCTCGGTATACAGTTAGCTGATTGCTACAGGAAACTTCTTAAGACCCGAGTCCATGACGCTCGCCGCCCTGCTTGTCATAACTCGTAATTGACACCCCCGGACTGACAGATGAACCTTACTAGTCTGGGAGCCCACAAGCGAAATATTGAACACTAAAGCAAAAGCGGATGTAGAGTAATCAGCTTTGAAGGATGTAGACAGATGGATTGAACGAGGCTGTATGTCAAGTGTGTGCAAACATAGCGAGGACGTGGATGGCTAACGTCACTGGCTGAAGAATTAGATTAGCGAAATTTGAGTAGTGGTAATTGGAACTCTGGTTGGAAATGAATGGAAGGATGTTGATGATGAGGCGATTGAGATGATAGCATGAATGGGGGATGCATTTGGAGCAACTTCAACATGATTGAGGAAGGCATCAGACGAACAAAAATTCCTTTGTGCATAAAAGAATTAATGTGAGTGGCAGAATTTTTTTTTCTGTTGCGACAACCACCTTTAAATTCAGAAAATGCTATTCAAGCTAATGGGCAAGAATGCAACTAATGTAAAAAATATTACACATTAAGAAATGTTTCATTTTTTACAGTTCCATGGAAGGTGAACCAATTACCTAAAAAAATCATAGTTCCTTTCCAAATCTTTACAGTTTCTCTTCCATTCAGATTTCTCAGATCCAACTTACCAGTTAAAATAAACAGTTTCGTCATATCCATTTGGCCTGTTTTAATCCTCGAATAATGCCGTCCTTTTATCATTTTGCAGCCACGGTGAATCCTTTTCCAAAAATCACCTACTACTCCTTCACCTTTTCTAGCCAAAAAGGTTCGTCGAATCTAATGTAACTACGAGTCAGGCCGACGCCTGATCTTCAGCCTCCAGTCACTCGATTCCCCCGGAGCAGGATGTCAGCTCCAATTGATGATATTAATCTACTACGGTGGACTGACAGGCAACTTTTAGGTGCATTCAGTAACAGCACTAAAATTGAAAATTGCTCGACCGGTAAATAATGCTCTATCCTTTTGTGTTGGATTGTACACCATCATTGCAGCAGTGCTGTTGGCAGTCGAATATTAGTGGTCACTACGGTACAAAACGACGAACGGAACATGGAATTACGGAATCACACTAATAACGGCGGGAAAACAGATATCCTCGATTTTTCACGCGTCACTTATAACCGGGGGCGCACAAAACGCGATTCATACCAATCAAACGGGATGAACAGAAACACGCACAAATCAGGACACGAAAAAACTAGCGCGTCGAAATTTCCGAGAAAACACTAGTCCGATAATGCAGCAGGGCAAAAGATTCACTCGATTTCTTTTGTATGAGCCGGAGCCTTAAAAACAACAATCTCTACGGACAATTTGAACAATTGCGGCGGCAAGGGTCACGCGAGCGGCATTTAACTGTGTCGCATGCTTTAAAGTTGCAACAATTCACATGACGACTTTAACTTTTTTTAGCAAAATTAATCCACCTTTACATATCACTTTAATTGGGGAAATATTCACACACTCAATATGTAACAATTTTGTTTGGCATAAGTAACAGCCCTTACTTTTTCACGACAAAGACACTTGATCACATTTGGCGGGATTGTTACGCTGCAACGGCACTACGCTCGGGTGTCAGAACGTTTTAAAACGATTCGTCCTGTAATCTTTCATACGCACATCGAACGAAAAACAATACAAAACGCACAAAAACGTCCTGGCCCGGTAGTTTTGGCAAAACAGGACAACGTTTGCATAAACAAATTCCAAAGATGACGCACGACAGCACAATTCCGATCCAAACAAGTCGAGTTCGTTACGAAAACTGAGAAAACAAAAGTTGCTAACAACTTGTGCTACGTACGATGACGACACGGCCGGTCCAATCTCGTATATGCATCGTTGAGAAAATAAAGTATACATGTTGCTGAAACATATCAGTGGCGTGCTAGAAAGTCAATTCGAGAGAGATGATAACGATTGCCAGCAGCAGTCTATTTACTTTGGCCTGTGTAGGACGCTGTTTCATATACACGCACGGAATACGCTCTTTTGTTGCTAGAAGATGGTCTGTACCAGTGAGAGAGTCGTATTTGAAACCGGTTTTATGACATGCGCATTGCGATGTTGCCGTGATTTCTCCACAGTTCAAATTTTGTTTTTTTTTTATTTTTTATACAAATACCGTCGCAGCAGCTGCAATTTAGCTCGGAACGTTTACAGCGCTGGCGTGTGACGTCAGATATTAACTTACCTGTTGTGAATCTTCTTGTCGCGTTTGTTGTTTCTTGCATACACGGGGTGCATTGTTATTTCCCCTCATAGTTGTGTAATTGTTGCTGGTTGGTCTTTAGCAATTGTCCATGGGAATTTTCTCTTTTGTCATCATCATGTTGCTTAGGTACTTGAAACTTGATGCATACTATGAAAAACCACTAGTCGTCACGGGAGAACATGTGTCACGACTTTTTTTTTTTGAAGTGAGAGAAAAGGGTAAGAAAAATGACATTTTAGATCAGGTGTGACATGAACTTATCTATATTTGGGTTAAAGTTGATAAATTTTACTGATATTGCAAGAGAGATATGAGGAACAGTTTTATTTTGTCATTTTATATTATTGCTCTCATGCAATGCTGTGAAATAGCATTTTATATGTACATAAAATATTTATGCATCATTTAATAACGGAACATTTTAGAAGAAGAATAAAGTTTTCACAGTTACAACTGGAGAATAGGGCTATAATTTGAAAAATTGTACGACTTCAGCCTAAAAAAAGCAGAAATCACGTTTTCATGAGGATTGCGAGTAGCCGCTTTATATAAGTACGCATTTTAGGGTGACGGGTAGATAAGGCCGGGTGCTTGCAAAGTAGATTTGAAGAGACTACAAGTTTAGGAATTTGAATGGGAGAGGCATTGTGCTAAGAATTTCTCATCAAGTTCTAGTAGACATTTCTGAATTGGAGAAAAGCTAATTCATCCTATATTTCCGCGTTAAAGAAATAGCGGTTCTGAGATTTGATTTTATTTCTCAGTTTTGCTAGTTGTCTGGGAAGCACTATGCAAAACTTACCGGAGTGGGAAAAATTATGCACGCGGACCGTGCATGCTGATTGAGGGATAGAGAGTGTGAAAGGAAGGAGGAAAAAATACTTTCCTGTACTGGATCGCAGGACTTTCTTCTTAAATTTCGCCACTTTTTCTAAAATTACTTGCAGACATGATCATCCAGATCGGGAAGCCGTAGCTGATTATGGGCTTGATGAGTTGTCGGTACAAAAGCAGCCTTTGAGAAAGTGGCGATGACTTTTTCATTAGAGGACAGATTTCGTGATATTCATTGTGAACTTTCACAATCGTTTTTTTTCCCCATGGAGAAGAAACTTATTTACATTGTCGAAAGTGACTCAGATATTTCACCGATTTATTTACTTCAATTTCAGTTCCATTTACTTTCAGAGGTGTCGATTTCCTATTACTGTCAAATGTTTTGACTAAAAAGTCTTCAGATTTTCCGACGTTTTTGATGATAGTTCTTACTGGGAGATGTTATTTGTCTTGGAACACGTATCATCAGCGTAGAAACGAGTTTCGGCTTGATTGTTTAGTTCGTAGGGCTGATCACGCAGTGAAGTTGTTAAAAAATATGGGGCCTAGAACTGAACCTTGTGGAACATCACTAGAGATAATTTTGTTTGAAGAAATTGAGTCGAAGAAGCGTCTGTTTTCCAGGAAGCTTTAAATCATTTTGACAGTATCCGCTGAGACGTTGTACTGTATGATTTTATAAACGATTCCATCTATCCATGCAGAGTCAAATGCTTTCTCAATGTAAATAAAATATGCCGACGTTAAATTGAACCGATTGAAGTGTTGCACGGATATTCCAAAAAAGACAATTGTTGAACTTTGAAGCCGAATTGCGAAAATGGGATAGTTTGTTTGTCTTCTTTTAAGAAAGGATTTTTCGGATAACTAATTCCGAAACGATCAGAAAATAACGATTGTTGATCCAGTTGCTCAAAATCATTCCGGGGACGCAACAAGCGCTGATAGAAAGGTGTGTTTTGCTGTTGACTGATTGATAATTCTGGCATTATGTACAGATTTGATGAAGGTCTCCTGGTCAGTGGATTGATTGCCAGGTTTTCTGTTGCGAATGGAGTCAAATGTGGAATTCTATCGACTTCCAGAAAGGATTTTATGTGTTTTCTACTTCAACAAAAAGCTTTCAAATTTCAAGATGTTTTTATTTTTGGAGGTTCCTTCAATCCGATCCGCAAAAGCTTCTGATCTCCACTCAACAATTGAACGTTTTGCATAATATACTGAAGAGAGAATGATTTAAGGCCAGTAACTCTGTTGATATGTTTGGCTTTACTACTCTAATACTGGAGACGGACTATAATCGAATGTGGTTTCGAGAATCTCTAATGAGTTTTGAGCTTTTAAAATTCCATAAACTGACGTACTAGGGTAAAAGAGATACAGAGAAATCAACGAGTAGATACAGAGAAATCAACGAGTAGATACAGAGAAATCAAGTGCTGCCTTAAGCTTTAAATCCTGCCATTTTTTTACAATTATTTTATGGTTGTTGATATAATTTTAATTTGCTCTAGCGCTTGCCTGTGTTCCGTGTTAGCTTCATTTAGATTCCTACGGTAGATGCGGTTGAGCCTTTCTCGAAGTAACTTTCACTCTACATACAGGTTCTCAGTGAAGGGCGGCACATTCTGATACCTGTGGGTGCGAGTTGGTGTTCACGTTTTGTAACTGTCAATTGTGGATTCAATGACAATTTAAACATTCATTATGAGAGAATCGATATCCTTATTTTGAAGGCTGCGGTCAATAGTGAGTTGAATTTGTGAGAGAATCAAATTAAGGGTCTTTTGCAAAATCTTTCCAATCTACTGATTTATAAAGGAACTGAAAGTGAGCAGTTTTTAAGACTACAGAGGGTCTTGAAGAGATGCGGTGTCGTAGTTTTACTACCAAATGAGTTGACTCTACGATTTGTGTTGTAATACACAAACGATTAAGATCATGATCTAGAAGACTTGGTGATGTAGTGAAAAAATCGATGTAAGACTGCTCACTAGAAAAGGTTGGCTTTGGTGATGATATTACAATCCAGTCAAGCTAATGAATATTTTCATGTAACGCTTCCATTTGTGCTGACAACTGAGTCATTCAAATCTGGATGTCTACTGCTAAAGTCACCTCCAAAAACAAGTGGAAAAAGTGAATAATCAAGCGGAAAATGCTTAGAGCATAGAAAGGTCTCTTCTGAAATTAGAGGTTTGAGTTATGCATGGGGATATAAATGGCACAGAGAAGGACACATTCGCTGGTCTGCATCACAAGCTTACTAGCGCACAGTTTCACAGTAGTGATTGGCGTCATTTCAACAATGCGATCAATTTTCTTGAAAAGATTTTTTGTCCCTGACCCGTTGTCATGTCTGAGAAGGGTGTGTCCTGGAAAAAATGTTTCACAGCAAAGAGTGAGGTAAGTTTCAGATATGATTATACTCTTGTAAGAAATTAACAAGTGCAAACCTTTTGGCACGTGCAACAATTGTGGTATTCATGCTATCTTATATGCAGAAGTAAATCGGATCCTGTTCAGCAACTTTAGATTTATTAGGCTGCGCCGTTATATGCTATTTAATATTGGCATATAAAATTACTGTCTTTTTGGTGCACTGCTGCCTAATTTGAGTGAGTATACTACAAACTCGGTAGTTCGGTGGATGTCCGTACTCACAGTTCACGCAGAAAAATAAAATTTCGTCACTATTATCGTTCTTTCCTCGCTGACACTCTGGTTGGTTTGTCTCGTTGCATCTGGTACGATTACACTTACTCCCGTAGTTCGTGACAACATGCCCGTATGCTTGGCATCTAAAGTACTGGGTAGTGTCTCGTACACGCAGTTCCTCAAAATGCATTTTACTATTGAGGAGGTACGTGATTTGTGCTAACTCCTCAAGTTTGCCGTCTGTTGTACTAGGACCATGTTGAGTTGAATCTCTCGCTGCAAATCGAATTTCAAGCTAGTTTGTGCCTGAAAGTGCCATCTCCGAAGCTACATTGACTTCCTCCGCAGAGAACGAATGATGAAAATATTGCTGTTTTGATCTTCACGCCCTGTGGAGAATAAGTGGAGCTTTCCGCCTCCTCCTTTTTTGATTGCTCGAAAATCTTGTTCGCGAGTCCGTCACTTTAACGATGAGTCTTTTTTAAGCGGTCAGAAATCTTTACTCCATCTTTGATTTAATTTTCTAACGTTGTGATTCGTGTAGATTATCGGGGTTTCCTTCTTGCTCCTTGCCCTCCTTCCTAACTTGTTTGCTAGTTCCTCTATTGGATTATTTGTCTGCTCTTCGTGCTCATCTTCGTCCATTGACCAAATTTCTTATCGATTCCTCTTCCAGGTCAAAACTTCGGGCCATCTTTGATGGCTTTTTACACCTACCATTCGACTCTATGATGCCGAATAGGTGCCATTATTCGTCCAAAATCCAAGTCAAGAACAAGAAAAACACTCCTAAAAGCCATGTGAATGTTTCAAAAACAAGAAAATTTGGTACCATAAGAGCTGAAACCAAAATATGTTGAAAAGTGTTTTAGCATGTCTGAAATGCTGCTTCGATGGCACAAAAGCAAGTCTTTTTTGTTTTGTATGGCTACTGATGATCAAAAATTGACCCATTACGACAACCCGAATTGCAGAGAATTATATGTGAAGGCCAGTTTTCAGCAAAATCAACGCCAAAACCAAACATTTATTGCTCAAATATAATGCTTTGTATTTGGTGGGATAAGAAATGTATCATGCATTATGCGTTGTTAAAATTAGAACAAATCATTAATAAGGAACTGTTAAATTGATGTTTCTGGAATAAGCACTTAAAGAAAAACGGTGAGAATGAGTACCAGACACAAAACAATAATTTTTCATCATGATAATGCTCCAAATCAGTTGAAACGTGCTTGGTAAATACTGGTCTGAACCCCAACCTCACGCCCTCCCTGCCATATTTGTCAGACCTTGTGTCTTCTGATTGCCAATTATTTCGATCAAGGCGAGTAGATAGAGAATACCGGTTCTGGATATAGACAATGAGGATGAGGATGAGGAGGATGACGTCATAAGCAGGGTCACGAGGCTAGCGAGCACGATGATGTCCCTGATAAGGGGGGTATTCCCTAAGGTCACTGATAAGGAGGTATTCCCTAAAGTCACTGAATAGGAGGTGTTCCCTTAGGTCACTGATAAGGGGAGATAAGAAGGTGTATTACGCTTCCGTGCTGAGAAGTAGGAGAATGACGTCGATGTGGAGGATGGCGTCACTGACGGTGCAAATTATGTGAAGCATGACGCTACGGAGGAGGATGACGATGAAAATTATGTGAAGCATGCCGTTTGGCCTTGACTGTCTTATTAAAATTGGGATGAATAAATATTGAATTTCAAAGCGCCAGCGATTATCGCATAGCGTGTGAATTAATTAGAATTTTATTGATAACAGCAACTGAATTTCACAGATGTTATTTTGTTAATGTTTTTTATAATCATGTTGTGACCTTAACCGTCTTATTAAAATTGGGATGAATGGCTTTGAATATTAAATTTCGCATAGCGTTTGAAATAATTAGAATTTGATTGATAACAGCATATGAATTTCACATGAGAAATGTTATTGTTTTTTATAGTCATGTGCTTGTGTCTTTAAATTTAATTATAGCCTATGGGGGGTGAATGGCTTTGAATTTCGCAACAAGAGAAATGCTAACGTTTTTTATAGCGAAGATGGGGTCATGTGACCTTGATCGTCATAGCGCCGGCGATTGTCGAATAGTGTTTGAAATAATTAGAATTTTATTGAGCGTTTGAAATAATTAGAATGTCAACAAATGAATGATAAATGTTGTTTTTTATAGTCATATATTTTTGTCTTTGACCGTTTTATTTAAAATTGGGGTGAATGGCTTTGATTTCGCAACATGACAAATATGACAACAAAGGAATTTCACTTGAGAAATGTTATTGTTTTTTGTCATATGTTTGTGTCTTTGACCGTTTTATTAAAATTGGGGTGAATGGCTTTGATTTCGCAACATGAGAAATGCTAGCGTTTTTTAGCATGCGCGTGATAAGAGAATAGGATATCCGGTGAATGAAAATATTTCAACAATGGTACAACGTGTAAAAAAAAAGTTTCGGAGCGACAGTGACTATGAAAAAACTTGAGTTTCATTGATAGCAGCAAACGAATTTCGCAATATGAGAAATGCGTTTTTTAGCATGTGCATGATAAGAGAATAGGATTTCCGGTCAATGAGAACTATACGACAATATGATACAGCGTGTAAAAAATAGTGTAGTTGCGTGATAAGAGATTGCTTTAAAAGGAGGCTGTTTGCAAGCATCTACATCAGAAACGTTTAGTGCGAGTGACAGCAAAGTGCTAGTAACAAATATATTCAAAAGTGCTAAAGTGCTAAATTAATCAGCTGGTAAGTACCAATTTTCTATATATAGAGTTAGTGAAAATAGAAGCGTAAAAAAAAATAATGTTGTTGAAATCGGTTAAAATTGTGCCTCTATAGGCCTCTATATAGCCATGTGTATATGGTTGTTTATGTGTGTGTGTGTGTGTGTGTGTCTCTGTATGAAAATAATTTGAGCCAGTGAAGCCGATTGGAAATAAAAGAGTAGTTTTCTTCCGCTTCCAGGTTTAAAACGCCCATTTAGCTCGGTAGGCAATAATCGGGATGCTACTGTAAAAAAGCCAAAATAGAAGCAATACAAGCATTCAACGATATCGCAAGATATTTAAGCCTTGTATTAGCGTAAAAGACTTGGTTACTAACCAACCGTACAAAGTGCTGAATGGTAGCGTGAAGAAAACAAGATTTGGCGAAAAAATTTGTCTTGAATTGGAAGAGAACGTACTGTTCTTGCCTGACCGATACAACAAGCTAATTGGGGAAACGTTGGACATTATAAGCAAAAGTTCGTTGTCGATTACATCGAAAGGTCTAGTCAAAGACGGTGCAGGCATATACGATTTACATCTGGTTGATATTGGAAAATCTGTTGAGAAGAACCCAGTCGATGAAATAGAGAAGCCGGTATTTTATGCGAACGAAGAAGACACTATTGACGACACAATTTACTCGCAGTGGAAAACATTGATAGCGCCGGGAGATTCAACATCATCGCGACACATATTTTAATTATTATTATAAATACTCTTTATATTTGATTAAGTATATAATACATTTTTTAAGTATAATCTATAATGTTTGCCTGCCCCAGTTGTAGCAAAAATTTTAACCGATCAGATAATTTGAAGCGTCACATCAAGAGTATACATGAGAGAACGGAATCGATAAGCATATGCAGTATTTGTAAAACTGGGTTTGATAATTCAGGCAATTTGAAAAGACATATAAAGTTAAAACATGTTATAGAGAACTCATCAAGTGCACAAGCCCTAATAGCTAAAGAGTCAGATCGCGAAAGCTCGAATCTTGAGTTGAATGAGTCTATGTCCGAAAATAATCAAGTGGTGCAAGTTCAGCGAACAGCTATCAAAAGAAAGCATGATAATTTTGGTACTATGCATTGCCATATTTGTGAAAAAGACATTATAAAATCATATTTTAAAAACCATCTCAGAAGTAATTTGCATAAAACAAATGTCGGTAAAATCAATCATGTTCAAGACGAGAAAGTAATGAAAATTTCACAAGCATTTGCAAGTCGAATAGCCTCATACCAGATTAATAACGAAAATGAGAAATCAAGCATTGAGGAGTTTTTGAGAGGGGAGAATAATTGTTTTAAAGAACTATTGCAAAATCAGTTTCATGAGCTTACTACGGTGAAAGTCAATGTGGAACTGTTTGCAATTTACATTAAATTCGATGTGAACAAAGAAAATAGCTCGAGTGATTTGAAATCTTTTAATACCAAAAATGTTGTAGTTACTATCGGGTGCGAAATTGATAAAGTGTATCAAAATTTTTCGGCTATTATTTTAAAGAAAAGTGAAGAGTTTCAAGAGCGGGATAGTGGATGGGCATTCCAGCAGGTTCTCTACTTACAAGTCAACATTAATAAATATGAACCATTTCACGGGGGATCTTTTCTACCATTACCAAAAGAAGTTGCCTTGAAAAAAGCATGTGTTAATGTTAAAAACTCTGATGATGCATGCTTTGCCTGGGCTATAGTTTCAGCTTTATATCCTGTTGAACTAAATTGTGACCATGTCAACTCATATCCATATTATTCAAGTGTTTTAAACTTGGAGGGTGCTAGTATGCCGATTTGTTTAAACGATATCCCTATTGTTGAGCAAAATAATGGGATAAGCGTCAACGTTTATGGGTGGAAGGACGGTTCCATTATTGGTCCATTTTATTATTCTAAAAATAGACAAGAGCGACACATAAATTTACTCTATATTGAGAACGATAGTGGTACTAATGGTCATTACTGCTGGATAAAAAATCTGAGCCGATTGGTGAATAGTGGCTTGTCCCGCTACGAGCATAGATCATATTTATGTGATGGTTGTCTCATAAAATTCACAACTATTGAGCGATACAATAAACATATTGAGCACGATTGCAATAAAATCCGCACAATTCTACCAACAGACAATGATAAAATATTGAAATTTGAAAATTTCGGGAAGCAACTTAAAGTCCCTTTCATAGTCTATGCAGATTTCGAAGCTATATTGCAACCAATCCATTCATGTTCACCTTGCCCTAAAAGTTCATTTACAGAGAGCACTCATCGGCATTTACCATTCAGTTTTGCATATTACATCAAATGTAGTTATGATTCATCTCTTAACAAACTAGAAATATTTCGGGGTGAAGGATGTGTTGATGTTTTCTTGACTAGGCTGCAGCGTGATGTTGAGAAGATGATCAAAATCTTAAAAAACAATAAGCCAATGCAAATAACAGCTGCAGAGGAAACCCAGTTTCTAGCCTCTATATCTTGTCATATATGTGGACAAAAATTTGGACCGGAAATTCAGAAAGTGCGAGACCATTGTCATTTAACTGGAGCATTTCGAGGTGCAGCATGTAATAATTGCAATCTTCTTTATAGAGTGCCCAAGTTCATTCCAATTGTTTTCCATAACTTGAGTGGCTATGACGCCCACTTCATATTTCCAAACTTTGGAGGAGATTCTAATAATATCAGTGTCATTCCCAAAAATAAGGAGAAATACATTTCCTTCACGAAATACATGAGGATCGATGAACAAAACATTGCGCTAAGGTTTATCGACTCATACCGATTCATGAGCTGTAGTTTAGACCAACTTGCCCAAAACCTCAGCAAAGACAAATTTTTCGAAACCCGTCGATATCATCACGACGATGAGCTGCTTGAACTTGTCGTTAAGAAAGGTGTTTTTCCTTATGAGTACATTGATTGTTTCGATAAACTCAACGAGTCATCCTTACCAGCTAAATCATCATTTTATAGCACATTGCAAAATAGCAACATCACCGACGCAGAGTATGACCACGCTCAAAATGTTTGGAGAAAATTCAACTGTCAAACTTTAGGCCAATACTCGGATATATACCTGATCACAGATGTGCTGCTACTGACAGATATATTTGAGGAGTTCAGAAATGTATGCTTGCAGACCTATAAACTTGATCCGGCTCATTATTTCACAGCGCCCTCACTTAGTTGGGATAGTATGCTGAAAAGCACTAAAGTCGAGCTGGAACTGCTGACCGATATTGACATGTACCAGTTTGTAAAGCGTGGGATAAGGGGCGGGCTATGCCAATGCAGTAAAAGACATGCAAGGGCAAATAACAAATACATCTCCCAATATGACTCAAATCTTGCTAGTAACTACATTTTGTATGTGGATGCGAATAATCTTTACGGGTGGGCAATGAGTCAGTACTTACCTATTAGCGACTTCCGTTGGCTAAATAACCATGAAATTGAGCGCTTGGATGTAATGAATATTGAAGACGATGCTTCTAAGGGCGTCATTTTGTCTGTCGACTTACATTATCCATTAGAACTCCATTCGGCTCATAATGATCTCCCATTTTGCCCAGAAAATCAAGTTCCCCCTCTTGAAACTTCAAAATACAAAAAATTGTTGGCAACTGAATCTGATAAACAAAATTATATTATTCATTATAGAAATTTAAAACAGTGTTTACGGTCCGGGCTCAAATTAGTAAAGATAAACCAAGCATTAGAATTCACTCAGTCACCCTGGCTAAAAACTTATATAGACTTAAATACCGAAATGCGTACAAAAGCCGCAACTGATTTCGAAAAAGACTTTTATAAATTAATGAACAACAGCGTTTTTGGTAAAACGATGGAAAACGTGGACAAGCATGTTGATGTAAAAGTTTCGACCCATTGGGAAAACATTGGCAAGAAAAAAGGGGCAAATTATTATATTAGCAGACCCAACTTTCACAGTAGTAAAGAAATCAATGAGGATTTGGTTCTGATTCAAATGAATCGGGTGAATGTCGAATATAAAAAGCCCATATATACCGGGTTCGCAATTCTTGATTTATCGAAAACACTCATGTATGATTTTCATTATAATTTTATTCAAAAGAAATATAAAGATCGGGCGCAGCTTCTCTATATGGACACAGACTCATTCATCTATGACATTGAAACATCCGATATTTATGAAGACATTAAAACTAACATTAACTTATTTGATACAAGCAATTATGACATAGATAACCCATATAATATTCCACATGCAAACAAAAAAGTGCTGGGGAAATTTAAGGATGAAAGCCCTCTAGCTCCCATTACAGAATTCATTGGCACTAAAGCCAAATCTTATTGTATAGTTACCGATGAATCATGCATTAAAAAAATAAAAGGAATAAAAAAATCTGTAGTAAATAGAGAAATAGAACCATCAGACTTTCTTAAATGTGCTCAAAATAATAAAATTAAAATGTTTAGCAAAATGTATGTGTTCAGATGTGATAAGCATCTTATTTATACTAGATTAGTTAATAAAGTAAGCCTATCGGGTGATGATGATAAAAGATTTATTATACCTAATTCTTGTAGTACATTAGCATGGGGCAATAGTTTAATAAATAAATACACGTAGCATTATAAGAAAAAATAATGTTTATTATAGATAAGTTCAACAAAATTGTTACAATAAATCATTCTTATTTATCCATGAATTGTGTTCTTTTGTAAATCCTAGCCATTTAACGTAGACTTTGGATCCTTTCGCCTTCAAAACTTTTTCCACTAGGAAATCATTGGGGGTATTTTGTTTTGCTCAGCTCCAGTTCATAAAAACAGCCTAGAACCGGGTTTCCTTGGTAGTCCTCAAGTAAGTATGCAGCTGGGTTCGTGAGCTGAACTCGACGAATTTTAAATATTTCAGTTGTCCAGTTTGGTGTGTAGCCCTTCTCAAACAGATGCTTGTATTTACTGATGCGAACATGCTCGCCAACCTTATATTTCGGCCATCCATAAGTTTTAGTATGATTGAAAGCTGAGGATAGTAAGCTGGATTCATTTGATTTGTTAATGTCAATTGGCCGCATCTTTATCGTACGATGCATAGTTTTATTGTACTGATTTGTTAAAGCATTTATGATTTTCGCCCATTGATATGTACCATTTGCACTGAATTGCCTCCAAACCAGATTTTTCAGAGTTCTATTGAAGCGTTCCACAATCGATGCTTTTTTTATGCTGAATGTTGAGTAGTGAATAATATTACATATTTCCATCAGATGCTGAAAGATTCTTTTCCATCATCTGTTTGAAGGTTCTTCGGCACTCTACCACCGCTACTATTGAAAATAGACTGCATGAGCTCAGACTGCCGTTCTTCCCGATTCTCATGATTTGATAGTATAGTGAATATTATTAGGGCTATTAACCTCTAACAATGCACATATTGGTGCAATAAAATACTAAGCTAATTAAGAATATACATTTTTTTATATCGTTCATTATTTTCCATCATAGGTTTAACTTTACTAGGCCAGATCTTGATTTTAATGAATTCAAAGTTAGAATATATACGGTATACAAATAATATTAACTAAACTATCAAACCATGAGAATCGGGAAGAACGGCAGTCTGAACAGGTTAATAGCCGTATTGAATTGATAAACATCGCTGTTTGGACAGACGCGCATGAAGGTCTTACAATATAATTGTTTGTTTGTTATCAACAGCATATGATATATTAATAGAATTGTATATAGTATTATCATAAGCTTATGAACATATGAAAAGGGATGATTAATAACCCTATTGAATTTTCATAAAGATCTCTGTTTGAGCAGATGGGTACGAAAAGAAAACCTTGGAAAAGCATATCTCTTGACACACGCGTGGGAATAACTACGGCATTAGATGCTTGTGTCTTTGATCTTGGTAACGATTCTGTGTTATCTGCATGCTGTAGAGCTATTATTGTTATCAGCAATATGTTTTTTAATAGAATTGTAGTGAAATTTCAGCTTCCGATAACCATGATTAATCTGATTGCTGTAGAACATAATTTTATTAGTTTGCAGCAATGAACGGTTTACTAATAGAATTATACATAGTATTATCATACGCTTACGAGCATATTAAGGACATTTTTGAGACCGGCACTTAAGAGGAGCACGATGACGTCACAAAGAGGAGCAAGCCGACACTTAAGAGGAGCACGATGCCGTCACAAGTGATCAAGAAGATGAACGTTGGAATGATAGATATGTGTCGGTTCTAACGCAAAAAAGGAGGAGCAATAAGAATACGGTGTCTGCGATTATTGGTTCGCGCATGACGTCCGCGCATGACGTAAACGATCATCCTTGAACTGATAAACAGCCCTGTTGAGCTAATAAACAGCCCTGTTGAGCTAATAAATAGCCCTGTTTAGATTTTAAACAGCCCTGTTGAGCTAATAAACAGCCCTGTTTAGCTTTTAAACAGCCCTGTTGAGCGGTTTATCAGTTCAAGGATGATCGTTTACGTCATGCGCGGACGTCATGCGCGAACCAATAATCGCAGACACCGTATCCTTATTGCTCCTCCTTTTTTGCGATAGAACCGACACATATCTATCATTCCAACGTTCATCTTCTTGATCACTTGTGACGGCATCGTGCTCCTCTTAAGTGTCGGCTTGCTCCTCTTTGTGACGTCATCGTGCTCCTCTTAAGTGCCGGTCTCAAAAATGTCCTTAATATGCTCGTAAGCGTATGATAATACTATGTATAATTCTATTAGTAAACCGTTCATTGCTGCAAACTAATAAAATTATGTTCTACAGCAATCAGATTAATCATGGTTATCGGAAGCTGAAATTTCACTACAATTCTATTAAAAAACATATTGCTGATAACAATAATAGCTCTACAGCATGCAGATAACACAGAATCGTTACCAAGATCAAAGACACAAGCATCTAATGCCGTAGTTATTCCCACGCGTGTGTCAAGAGATATGCTTTTCCAAGGTTTTCTTTTCGTACCCATCTGCTCAAACAGAGATCTTTATGAAAATTCAATAGGGTTATTAATCATCCCTTTTCATATGTTCATAAGCTTATGATAATACTATATACAATTCTATTAATATATCATATGCTGTTGATAACAAACAAACAATTATATTGTAAGACCTTCATGCGCGTCTGTCCAAACAGCGATGTTTATCAATTCAATACGGCTATTAACCTGTTCAGACTGCCGTTCTTCCCGATTCTCATGGTTTGATAGTTTAGTTAATATTATTTGTATACCGTATATATTCTAACTTTGAATTCATTAAAATCAAGATCTGGCCTAGTAAAGTTAAACCTATGATGGAAAATAATGAACGATATAAAAAAATGTATATTCTTAATTAGCTTAGTATTTTATTGCACCAATATGTGCATTGTTAGAGGTTAATAGCCCTAATAATATTCACTATACTATCAAATCATGAGAATCGGGAAGAACGGCAGTCTGAGCTCATGCAGTCTATTTTCAATAGTAGCGGTGGTAGAGTGCCGAAGAACCTTCAAACAGATGATGGAAAAGAATCTTTCAGCATCTGATGGAAATATGTAATATTATTCACTACTCAACATTCAGCATAAAAAAAGCATCGATTGTGGAACGCTTCAATAGAACTCTGAAAAATCTGGTTTGGAGGCAATTCAGTGCAAATGGTACATATCAATGGGCGAAAATCATAAATGCTTTAACAAATCAGTACAATAAAACTATGCATCGTACGATAAAGATGCGGCCAATTGACATTAACAAATCAAATGAATCCAGCTTACTATCCTCAGCTTTCAATCATACTAAAACTTATGGATGGCCGAAATATAAGGTTGGCGAGCATGTTCGCATCAGTAAATACAAGCATCTGTTTGAGAAGGGCTACACACCAAACTGGACAACTGAAATATTTAAAATTCGTCGAGTTCAGCTCACGAACCCAGCTGCATACTTACTTGAGGACTACCAAGGAAACCCGGTTCTAGGCTGTTTTTATGAACTGGAGCTGAGCAAAACAAAATACCCCCAATGATTTCCTAGTGGAAAAAGTTTTGAAGGCGAAAGGATCCAAAGTCTACGTTAAATGGCTAGGATTTACAAAAGAACACAATTCATGGATAAATAAGAATGATTTATTGTAACAATTTTGTTGAACTTATCTATAATAAACATTATTTTTTCTTATAATGCTACGTGTATTTATTTATTAAACTATTGCCCCATGCTAATGTACTACAAGAATTAGGTATAATAAATCTTTTATCATCATCACCCGATAGGCTTACTTTATTAACTAATCTAGTATAAATAAGATGCTTATCACATCTGAACACATACATTTTGCTAAACATTTTAATTTTATTATTTTGAGCACATTTAAGAAAGTCTGATGGTTCTATTTCTCTATTTACTACAGATTTTTTTATTCCTTTTATTTTTTTAATGCATGATTCATCGGTAACTATACAATAAGATTTGGCTTTAGTGCCAATGAATTCTGTAATGGGAGCTAGAGGGCTTTCATCCTTAAATTTCCCCAGCACTTTTTTGTTTGCATGTGGAATATTATATGGGTTATCTATGTCATAATTGCTTGTATCAAATAAGTTAATGTTAGTTTTAATGTCTTCATAAATATCGGATGTTTCAATGTCATAGATGAATGAGTCTGTGTCCATATAGAGAAGCTGCGCCCGATCTTTATATTTCTTTTGAATAAAATTATAATGAAAATCATACATGAGTGTTTTCGATAAATCAAGAATTGCGAACCCGGTATATATGGGCTTTTTATATTCGACATTCACCCGATTCATTTGAATCAGAACCAAATCCTCATTGATTTCTTTACTACTGTGAAAGTTGGGTCTGCTAATATAATAATTTGCCCCTTTTTTCTTGCCAATGTTTTCCCAATGGGTCGAAACTTTTACATCAACATGCTTGTCCACGTTTTCCATCGTTTTACCAAAAACGCTGTTGTTCATTAATTTATAAAAGTCTTTTTCGAAATCAGTTGCGGCTTTTGTACGCATTTCGGTATTTAAGTCTATATAAGTTTTTAGCCAGGGTGACTGAGTGAATTCTAATGCTTGGTTTATCTTTACTAATTTGAGCCCGGACCGTAAACACTGTTTTAAATTTCTATAATGAATAATATAATTTTGTTTATCAGATTCAGTTGCCAACAATTTTTTGTATTTTGAAGTTTCAAGAGGGGGAACTTGATTTTCTGGGCAAAATGGGAGATCATTATGAGCCGAATGGAGTTCTAATGGATAATGTAAGTCGACAGACAAAATGACGCCCTTAGAAGCATCGTCTTCAATATTCATTACATCCAAGCGCTCAATTTCATGGTTATTTAGCCAACGGAAGTCGCTAATAGGTAAGTACTGACTCATTGCCCACCCGTAAAGATTATTCGCATCCACATACAAAATGTAGTTACTAGCAAGATTTGAGTCATATTGGGAGATGTATTTGTTATTTGCCCTTGCATGTCTTTTACTGCATTGGCATAGCCCGCCCCTTATCCCACGCTTTACAAACTGGTACATGTCAATATCGGTCAGCAGTTCCAGCTCGACTTTAGTGCTTTTCAGCATACTATCCCAACTAAGTGAGGGCGCTGTGAAATAATGAGCCGGATCAAGTTTATAGGTCTGCAAGCATACATTTCTGAACTCCTCAAATATATCTGTCAGTAGCAGCACATCTGTGATCAGGTATATATCCGAGTATTGGCCTAAAGTTTGACAGTTGAATTTTCTCCAAACATTTTGAGCGTGGTCATACTCTGCGTCGGTGATGTTGCTATTTTGCAATGTGCTATAAAATGATGATTTAGCTGGTAAGGATGACTCGTTGAGTTTATCGAAACAATCAATGTACTCATAAGGAAAAACACCTTTCTTAACGACAAGTTCAAGCAGCTCATCGTCGTGATGATATCGACGGGTTTCGAAAAATTTGTCTTTGCTGAGGTTTTGGGCAAGTTGGTCTAAACTACAGCTCATGAATCGGTATGAGTCGATAAACCTTAGCGCAATGTTTTGTTCATCGATCCTCATGTATTTCGTGAAGGAAATGTATTTCTCCTTATTTTTGGGAATGACACTGATATTATTAGAATCTCCTCCAAAGTTTGGAAATATGAAGTGGGCGTCATAGCCACTCAAGTTATGGAAAACAATTGGAATGAACTTGGGCACTCTATAAAGAAGATTGCAATTATTACATGCTGCACCTCGAAATGCTCCAGTTAAATGACAATGGTCTCGCACTTTCTGAATTTCCGGTCCAAATTTTTGTCCACATATATGACAAGATATAGAGGCTAGAAACTGGGTTTCCTCTGCAGCTGTTATTTGCATTGGCTTATTGTTTTTTAAGATTTTGATCATCTTCTCAACATCACGCTGCAGCCTAGTCAAGAAAACATCAACACATCCTTCACCCCGAAATATTTCTAGTTTGTTAAGAGATGAATCATAACTACATTTGATGTAATATGCAAAACTGAATGGTAAATGCCGATGAGTGCTCTCTGTAAATGAACTTTTAGGGCAAGGTGAACATGAATGGATTGGTTGCAATATAGCTTCGAAATCTGCATAGACTATGAAAGGGACTTTAAGTTGCTTCCCGAAATTTTCAAATTTCAATATTTTATCATTGTCTGTTGGTAGAATTGTGCGGATTTTATTGCAATCGTGCTCAATATGTTTATTGTATCGCTCAATAGTTGTGAATTTTATGAGACAACCATCACATAAATATGATCTATGCTCGTAGCGGGACAAGCCACTATTCACCAATCGGCTCAGATTTTTTATCCAGCAGTAATGACCATTAGTACCACTATCGTTCTCAATATAGAGTAAATTTATGTGTCGCTCTTGTCTATTTTTAGAATAATAAAATGGACCAATAATGGAACCGTCCTTCCACCCATAAACGTTGACGCTTATCCCATTATTTTGCTCAACAATAGGGATATCGTTTAAACAAATCGGCATACTAGCACCCTCCAAGTTTAAAACACTTGAATAATATGGATATGAGTTGACATGGTCACAATTTAGTTCAACAGGATATAAAGCTGAAACTATAGCCCAGGCAAAGCATGCATCATCAGAGTTTTTAACATTAACACATGCTTTTTTCAAGGCAACTTCTTTTGGTAATGGTAGAAAAGATCCCCCGTGAAATGGTTCATATTTATTAATGTTGACTTGTAAGTAGAGAACCTGCTGGAATGCCCATCCACTATCCCGCTCTTGAAACTCTTCACTTTTCTTTAAAATAATAGCCGAAAAATTTTGATACACTTTATCAATTTCGCACCCGATAGTAACTACAACATTTTTGGTATTAAAAGATTTCAAATCACTCGAGCTATTTTCTTTGTTCACATCGAATTTAATGTAAATTGCAAACAGTTCCACATTGACTTTCACCGTAGTAAGCTCATGAAACTGATTTTGCAATAGTTCTTTAAAACAATTATTCTCCCCTCTCAAAAACTCCTCAATGCTTGATTTCTCATTTTCGTTATTAATCTGGTATGAGGCTATTCGACTTGCAAATGCTTGTGAAATTTTCATTACTTTCTCGTCTTGAACATGATTGATTTTACCGACATTTGTTTTATGCAAATTACTTCTGAGATGGTTTTTAAAATATGATTTTATAATGTCTTTTTCACAAATATGGCAATGCATAGTACCAAAATTATCATGCTTTCTTTTGATAGCTGTTCGCTGAACTTGCACCACTTGATTATTTTCGGACATAGACTCATTCAACTCAAGATTCGAGCTTTCGCGATCTGACTCTTTAGCTATTAGGGCTTGTGCACTTGATGAGTTCTCTATAACATGTTTTAACTTTATATGTCTTTTCAAATTGCCTGAATTATCAAACCCAGTTTTACAAATACTGCATATGCTTATCGATTCCGTTCTCTCATGTATACTCTTGATGTGACGCTTCAAATTATCTGATCGGTTAAAATTTTTGCTACAACTGGGGCAGGCAAACATTATAGATTATACTTAAAAAATGTATTATATACTTAATCAAATATAAAGAGTATTTATAATAATAATTAAAATATGTGTCGCGATGATGTTGAATCTCCCGGCGCTATCAATGTTTTCCACTGCGAGTAAATTGTGTCGTCAATAGTGTCTTCTTCGTTCGCATAAAATACCGGCTTCTCTATTTCATCGACTGGGTTCTTCTCAACAGATTTTCCAATATCAACCAGATGTAAATCGTATATGCCTGCACCGTCTTTGACTAGACCTTTCGATGTAATCGACAACGAACTTTTGCTTATAATGTCCAACGTTTCCCCAATTAGCTTGTTGTATCGGTCAGGCAAGAACAGTACGTTCTCTTCCAATTCAAGACAAATTTTTTCGCCAAATCTTGTTTTCTTCACGCTACCATTCAGCACTTTGTACGGTTGGTTAGTAACCAAGTCTTTTACGCTAATACAAGGCTTAAATATCTTGCGATATCGTTGAATGCTTGTATTGCTTCTATTTTGGCTTTTTTACAGTAGCATCCCGATTATTGCCTACCGAGCTAAATGGGCGTTTTAAACCTGGAAGCGGAAGAAAACTACTCTTTTATTTCCAATCGGCTTCACTGGCTCAAATTATTTTCATACAGAGACACACACACACACACACACACACATAAACAACCATATACACATGGCTATATAGAGGCCTATAGAGGCACAATTTTAACCGATTTCAACAACATTATTTTTTTTTACGCTTCTATTTTCACTAACTCTATATATAGAAAATTGGTACTTACCAGCTGATTAATTTAGCACTTTAGCACTTTTGAATATATTTGTTACTAGCACTTTGCTGTCACTCGCACTAAACGTTTCTGATGTAGATGCTTGCAAACAGCCTCCTTTTAAAGCAATCTCTTATCACGCAACTACACTATTTTTTACACGCTGTATCATATTGTCGTATAGTTCTCATTGACCGGAAATCCTATTCTCTTATCATGCACATGCTAAAAAACGCATTTCTCATATTGCGAAATTCGTTTGCTGCTATCAATGAAACTCAAGTTTTTTCATAGTCACTGTCGCTCCGAAACTTTTTTTTTACACGTTGTACCATTGTTGAAATATTTTCATTCACCGGATATCCTATTCTCTTATCACGCGCATGCTAAAAAACGCTAGCATTTCTCATGTTGCGAAATCAAAGCCATTCACCCCAATTTTAATAAAACGGTCAAAGACACAAACATATGACAAAAAACAATAACATTTCTCAAGTGAAATTCCTTTGTTGTCATATTTGTCATGTTGCGAAATCAAAGCCATTCACCCCAATTTTAAATAAAACGGTCAAAGACAAAAATATATGACTATAAAAAACAACATTTATCATTCATTTGTTGACATTCTAATTATTTCAAACGCTCAATAAAATTCTAATTATTTCAAACACTATTCGACAATCGCCGGCGCTATGACGATCAAGGTCACATGACCCCATCTTCGCTATAAAAAACGTTAGCATTTCTCTTGTTGCGAAATTCAAAGCCATTCACCCCCCATAGGCTATAATTAAATTTAAAGACACAAGCACATGACTATAAAAAACAATAACATTTCTCATGTGAAATTCATATGCTGTTATCAATCAAATTCTAATTATTTCAAACGCTATGCGAAATTTAATATTCAAAGCCATTCATCCCAATTTTAATAAGACGGTTAAGGTCACAACATGATTATAAAAAACATTAACAAAATAACATCTGTGAAATTCAGTTGCTGTTATCAATAAAATTCTAATTAATTCACACGCTATGCGATAATCGCTGGCGCTTTGAAATTCAATATTTATTCATCCCAATTTTAATAAGACAGTCAAGGCCAAACGGCATGCTTCACATAATTTTCATCGTCATCCTCCTCCGTAGCGTCATGCTTCACATAATTTGCACCGTCAGTGACGCCATCCTCCACATCGACGTCATTCTCCTACTTCTCAGCACGGAAGCGTAATACACCTTCTTATCTCCCCTTATCAGTGACCTAAGGGAACACCTCCTATTCAGTGACTTTAGGGAATACCTCCTTATCAGTGACCTTAGGGAATACCCCCCTTATCAGGGACATCATCGTGCTCGCTAGCCTCGTGACCCTGCTTATGACGTCATCCTCCTCATCCTCATCCTCATTGTCTATATCCAGAACCGGTATTCTCTATCTACTAATCAATTTTGGTGTGCTTATTGCTGTGCTTAGGACTCGAAACAGCAAACTTTGCACTGACTTTATCCCCATTCCACCTGTTGAATGTGTTGCTGCCTGCGCCTCTTTGTCTCCTAAATCCTCTTTGTTTTTTACATCCTTATATATTCCTTGTAGCACGTCCTTCTCGACTTATGATAAGTTCTTTTCTCAACTTTCTACTTATCTTAACAGCAACTCTCTCTCGTCCACTGTCATCATATGTGGCGACTTTAATATGCCTTTGTACAATGTGACTCCTCGTTTCTACGCATTGTGTCTCCCTAACAACAACAGTTCTTTTGCCTTATCTTTTTTTCTTTCTTCCTGCTCACTTTCGCAATTTAACTGTTTCCCAAATGCTAACAACAAGATCCTTGACCTAATCTGCTCTAACATTGAGTCCTCTTCTTTCTTACTATCCCCTGTTTCAATATCCTAAACGCATCCTGACCCCCATCATCCTCTCCTTTCTATTCATTTATCCATTAACTTCTCGAAACGCTTAACTTTAAAAAAAAAAACTACTTTTGACCGCTTGTCTGCTGATTTGGTTTCCATTAATTGGTTTAATGGCGTCCAGGGTCGCGATATTGACTCTGCTGTATCGAAATTCTATGGTATTCTTCTTGAATTGGTCTCGGCATATACTCCTGTTTTCCGTTCTCGTAACCCTTGTGGAGAGGAGACCCGTGATCCTTCTTGGGTAAAAAGTACCCTTAAAGATGAAAATTCAGCGCGTTTCAAATTTTTGAATTCTCGATCTGGCGAAGATTAAGCTACTTTCTCCCGTTTACGTTCCTCTGCCAAGAAGGAAAAAAGATTCGCATTGTCCAGCTATTCTTCGTCTGTTGAATCTTCTTTGAATTCGATAGCCCTAAAAGTTTCTGGTTTTTTGTCCGCTCCTTAAAAGCCTCTTTCTTTCTCCCGGACTCTCTAATGTTTAATGCCTTTACTACTTCAAGCCGTCTTGACATTTGCAATCTCTTTGCTATGGTTTTTTCCTTTGTTTACACCATTCCATTGACTCCAGCTTCGGACTGGTTTTCTTTTGATTTCCCTGCTTGTGTCTCTTCAGTTCTAACTAACCCCGTTGAGGTTGAATTGCTTTTGTCCTCACTTGAGTCTAACTGTTCCCTATGGTCCACATGGCATTCCCAATTTTTTCGTAAACAAAATGTTTTTCTTTGTGTTTCTTTGACCATCTTATTCCATGTCAGTCTCTGTGCTATTAAATTTCCGTCCTCTTGGAACATCTCTAACATTTTTCGCATCTTCAAATCAGGTGAACGCAACCTTGCTTCGAAATATCACCCAATCTCCATTCTTCCTTGTCTTTCAAATATTTTGGAACGCCTTATTTTCAATCGTATCTATGATACCCTCAACTGTATCTTTGCAGCACAACAACATGACTTTGTAAAAGGCCGCTGCACTGCTACGAGCCTGGCTGAGTTTGCTCATGTAATTGCTTCTGCAATTGACAGCAACAATCAAGTTGATGTCGTTTAAACTGATTTTGACAAAGCTATTAATCATGCGCTGCTTATTGTCAAACTACAGCATTGTGGCATCCGTGAAACTTTGCTTTCCTAAATCTCTACTTTTTTTTACTAATCACATTTGTGTTGTCTTCCTTTTGGCTTGTCGTCCTTACTTTTCTCAACTTCTTCTTGTGTACCTCAAGGTTCTATCTTAGGACCACTTTTTTGAAAATCTGTTAATCATGGATCTTCCCAGTGCTTTTAAGTCTTCATGTCTTCTATATGCAGATGATATAAAAAATTTTCGGGTGACCAAAAATACTGCTGACTCTCTGCTTCTTCAGAATGATTTGAATGCTCTCTGTGATTGGTGTAACTTGAACTGTTTGTCCCTTTATGCTTCCAAGTGTTTTTCTATGTCCTTTTTTTTAAGCTTCACACTCGTGTCTTTTTTTATGCTATTCATTTTACTATCCTCTCTTGTGTCGAACATTTATCAGATCTTCGGGTCATATTCGATAGCAAACTGAAATTCTATATTCATGCCTTAACTGTCACTAGTCCATTGCTGGATTCGTGGTTAGTTCCTGCCACAATTCATTTAGTATTTCTGCTTGTATCCACCTGTTTATGACCTTAGTCCGTTCTTTACTTGAATATTGCAGACAAGTGCGGTGTTGTAATTTCAAATAGCTATCTGACGCTGCTGAATCAGTTCAGCGCAGGTTAACACGAACTTTACTTTTTAAATATAGTCTGCCGTATATACCCTATACTGACGTCCATTCCTTCTTAACATTCCTATCCTTGAATAGCGCAGAGTTTACTTGGATAAGAGTTTTTTGTTCAAAATCTGTCGCGGTTGCCTATCTTCCTCCTTAGCATCTTTGCTCATTGCGCGGCAACCCGTAAGGCTCATCTGGTCCTCTATTTTATTTGAAGTACCCTATGCTCGTACTGATACTTTCTTCAACTTTCCTGTTTTGCGACCCTTACGCACTCATGACAGTCTTCAACTTGGTCCTCTTCCATATTCTATTGCCATTTTTAAAAATGTGGTTCGTTATAAAAATTTTATTTCTACTTCATTGCATATCCTATTCTTGTTTATAATGGAATCTTGCTGTTTTTTTTGTTTACTTAATTTTACTGTATTTAATTACTACTTTAATTATTTTTATATGCTTATATTTATATTTACTCATTTACTTCTGTGTTTTATTTTTTCATTGTATTCAATCTGTAATTGGGCAGTTTGCCTGTTGTAGTGAATATGCACCAAATAAATAAATAAATAAATGTTCTCTAAAACGATTCATTTCAGCTGAGGGGGTCAGAAATTGACTTCGTTTGTTTATGGCGTAAAAATATTCGCAATAAAACCCCAATTTCTTTAAAAATAAAAACTGTGTATACCGATTGCGCCCCAAATAAATATTGTAGTTTAATATTGGTTTTGTTCGGAAGTAAAGTCAAGTGAAAAATCTGTAGACATATCTTCGTACGTACGGTTATTTTTCGTACTTAAGTATCGTCTTTACCGCGATTGTAGTCGTAATGGCGGTACCTTGGATTCTTCAAAATCAAATTTGCAGTCCATCCCGACCAGATTCATGAACCTTTTGCCTCCAAACATATTTAGATGAAATGTAAACATCTTAAAATGTGCACACCAGTTTGAATTTCAAAACTTCAACCAACAACACCGCCACCGCAGCTCCAACCTCACAAACACTGTCCCAATATTTAAGCAAATTTCAAGCTCGTTTTCGGTTGTCGGAAAACAAATCATCATTTTCCGCAAATACCATGTCCATTATTATTTTTTTTCATCCTTCTCCGATATCCCATAAAACACTCCCTAACTGATCCCATTAGTTTCCATGACACTTTTTTCCGTCTTTCCAATCGACGACGGTCGTCATAGTCGTCTTCCTGTATACCACTATCTCTTCACTCGTATGGTGCGACAGTCAGACGTTCATGCTTTTTTCTACATTCTCTATCGATTCGGATAGTAAGACAGACTGGTTGTTCGCTAGAGAAGCTCATCTATGTATAACAGGTCTGAGTGTGTTTTTTGACGCGCCAGCAGGACCGCACCTTGTCTCCTTCTGCCCAGCAGTCCTGATCCTGATCAGACAACCGATTCGATTCCTTCTGCTTGGCATTTTTCCAAAGGTGGAGCAGTCGAGCGACACGAAGGAAATTTCAGCCGATTGCTGGTGGGAGAAGGGGAGGTCGCCCCTCGATATCTCTGCCAGGTGACGGCTGCACAAATTTTTTTTTCTTCACAATATAAAGTTCAAATTTTATGCATATCACTTGCAAGGGTGTAATTTCCGAATGCATTTTGTTGTTTGGTGTTTGGTGACTTGGCCTCGTCGATGCAACCCTTGCCAATGTCATCCTATTTTCATACATAGCCAATAGTATTCCTGCTTGTTGGAGTGCAAAAATGTGCCGAGTGATTTGCAATATGTGATGCAGCGTGATTTTCCAAAAACTCACGTTTTGCAGTTTGTCGAACACACGGCGTGATATTTTCATCACAAAACTATATTATCACGCCGCAGAGTGCCTTGGGCAGGTCAGTCATTTGTTAAATTAAAAAAATTACCATTTGCCATATCAGCCTATTTCATAAACAAAATTCCATTGACTTTGTAACAGTTTTGAGCCTGCACAATAGTGTGTGGCTATTTGTAATGTGTTGCGCCGACGGCTAGCCATCAAAATGTAATTTGACTTCTATTAGGATCAAATGCTGAATGAGAACGGTAGCAATCATACTACCGAAGCCAACAGGGACTTTGTTATTAACTTTTGCATTCGTTGTGGGTAAAGTTTTAGTGAAAATGAATAGGTTTTTCGCTGGAATTGGATGGCGCCCAACGTGGTACGAGTCGTGATCGAAGTGTCGGACGGAGGAAACTGAGAGTTAAAATTGAAAATTCGTCAGCTGATGGAACCAAACGAGTGATTCGCTGGTTTGGAGCACCTGCAGTATTCCTGGTACCGTTGTAATGAAACGAATCGAATTTTTATTATGGTCGTGAAATGGCATAGTGTTCGTATGGTGAGTGAGTGAAAAGTAAAATGGACGAAGCTGTACAGTCAGTGGACTGGAGAAAGGTAGTATTGCGATAGTGCATTTCTAAAGGTACTGTGTGATGAAAGTGGACCTGAGAGTATTCTATATGGATGATAGCTGAATATTTTGGTATTGCCACATGAACTATTGAATGGAGGATGGGAATTAATAAATGCAAAATGAGAAATTCTACATTTGATGGAACTCGGTAGCATACTTTTGAAGGCTCCATTTCAGTGTTCAAAATTTGCTAGCTTTTCCACGAAATCTTCAACACTAGCCTATTAATTCGAAATGCATAAACAATGCCAATTTCGGGGAACTGATATAAGTTTTGACTTTAAAAATTTTCTGTGGAAATAGCAGCTGTGCTCGATATGAGGAGTGGCGAACCTGAGTGCTGCAAAAGTGCTGCGGTATTACCCTTTCATTAAAAAGGTATACCACCAATTGAAAAAATTGAACACAATTTACTAAAAAATACAACATCGAAATTCTACGAAAAAGTAAGAAATCATAGGGTATAGTAACAAAAGTATATTTGAATCCATACTGTTTTTACAAGCGGGAAATCGAAAGAAAGCCACGAGTTTGTAGTGACGCTTATTTTCAGCCATAAGTTTGAACAAAATGTCACGAGCTTCAAACGAATCAAATCGATTTGACACAATTATTTTTTAAAGATCTGGTTGGTCAGCTGTCGTGCTCAAAAAAAAAGCAGTGAATTATAATTTTGTAGCACCGTTAATATGATGCCCTTATATCACGTGCAAATCGTCCCATTGTGAAAATCGGCCATGCGAGTGCGCACAGAGGAACAAAAGGAAAGCATAGTTTTCGCACTATGACCTAGGAAGACGCACATCTGTGAAGTGTTGAGAAAATGGTAAGCTCAACATATTTCCAAATACCACCCCCACATTTCAAGATTTTTTTATTTTTTTTTATTTATTTACTTATTCAAATCTCATTTAACAGAAAATCCAATTATAAAATGAGATACAAAAAATAACAAATATCATTAATATAAAGCAAACCAAAGGAATAAAAATAATAAAAATAATAGAAGAAAAAGTAAACAGAAAACTGCACAATAAAAATAACTAAGTGCCTACGTTAACATACCAATAACATGTTTTTCAACGTTTAACATATCAAGACATGGACAAAGAACCAAACTGATATTCCCCAGTGTGCCAAATTCGGCATTTCGTTGAGAATTCTTTCAGAAAATTGAAGCGAATTCAGAAAAAAGTTTCGGATTCTCAAACTTATTCGTTACGAATTCTTTAAGACCGGTATATGAAAAACGTTACAAAAACGCCGAAAGTGCTCAAACTTTCCCCTCTTTAGCTCCTGAAAAGCTTTCGTACAATGGTTCATTTTTTTTCAAGATTCATTGCGAATTCTTTCGGAATTCCTTGTGAATTTTTTGTGAATTCTTTGCGAATTCTTTACGAATTCCTTACGAATTCTTTACGAATTCTTTGTGAATTTTTTGAAGATTTTTGTGAAGGTTTCAAATAGTTCTTTGAGAATGCTTCCAATACTTTTTGGATACATTTTAATAACATTTATTGAATAAAATACTTATAATTTTTAATACAAATAGAAATTTTTTTGTTATTTGTTGTTTTATTTCATATTATAAATTTTAAATAACAATTTTTTTCGCCCGTTTGCTAAGCTTGTCTTTGCTGCTATAAAAAAACCTTTTTTAAAAAAACCTTCGATCTCGTCCCGTCTTCTTAAAGGAAATTTCTGCACAGCAGCTTCTGCATACAAAAAGGAGAAGTTACAAGAGAATAACAAATTTGAATAGCATTACGAACCTTAAAAATAGACACTGTTAACACCTCAAACAACACATTTCAAAAAACTTTGTAGGCACTTGCACTTATGCATGAAAAACAGTTGTACGACTAAAGTACTGTTTTAATGCTTACTTTACTAGATGAAACATTAACGGAATTAGGTTCAGAATTAGTTACAAATTCCAATGTATTTCGTAACAAACTCTTAACAATTTCCCAATCACAGATTCGTTCGCACTTTGTTAGGAATTTGTTCGAACTCAGTGAAATTTTCGCAACGAATTCCGATTGATTTTAAATTTGTTTCTTCCAAACTTCAGAAGAGATTCTTAAAAAATATTCAAATGTTTCTCATAAAATAATGAACAGTAATACCCCAGTCAAAAGTTGTATTCATTTCAAGAGCTTTTTATTTTTCTATCTCTTTCGCTCACTTTCGGAATAGTCGTAACCAATTCCGAATTCCGAATTTGGCACGCTGGGTCATCATGGTTTCTAAGTATCCTATGTATTAGTGAGTTAAAATACACAAGAATACGCGCAAAAGGAGTAAAGAAAAGCGATTGAGTTCTAACCGGGCGATCAGACACACGTAGGAAATGACACACGCGTGACGCGAGTGTTGGAAGAGATTGGGAAGAGAGTAAGCCATAATAAAGCCATAAAGAAGACATTCATCCAGGAATATTCTGCGGGTACTCAGCGAAAGGAGATTTGGACATTTATATCAAATGCACAATTAAACGCTGAAATAAGACTATTTTGTAAAAGGGGAAATAATTCGTTTAATCTTAGCTGAATTCAAATTCAAGTTATCTAAAAGGGGAAATGATTTTTTCCATCGTTTTTGAAAGCAACAGTTCATTCGAATTTCCTAGAGGAGGAAACTAATTTTTCGGCCAATTTTGGAGGCCTACGTTCATACAATATTATCAACAAAAAAAAAACGAATTAGATTTCCAATGGCAGCAGAAATCAAATGTTTAATGAAATTATTTGATTAGGTGAGGCTGAAAGCGGCATCTGGAATCCAAAAGAAATATAGGCTTTGTAGCACTGTAGAAGTGCATCTGATTCGTAAGCTGGAGGTCCGCAGTTCAAGACCTGACGGATGATGACGAATAAATTTAACGACAATATTTGCGAGGCAGAAATTTAATTTCGTTGCAAGCTGATTAAAAAATGTTGTTTGAGTTTCGATCAACGATGGTTTTGTGAGATTAGTCACTTTAGTATTATATTTAATATTTCATAATATTTAATACTTCATGAAACTTCGGACCATAAAAACTTTTAGTGTTTAGCCAAGGATTGCTGGATGGAAACAACCGCTAAAAATTCGATTAAAATTTGAAAGTTGTTGAATACGTTTAAAAATCGTTATGACCGGTTTGTTTTAAGTATCAAATCGGAGCTAGGTAGATTTGAGGTCCAAAAGTACTAAGATGTAAGAATTAGGCTTAAAATTTTAAAATTGAATTAAGCAGAATTGAGCAACATAGGAAAAAAGAATTCAAAACACATTTTTATAGTTAATAATTTGATTATTTTGAGATCTTAGTGACTCGAAAGACCACATTCAGGCATTCCGATGCGTGAAGCCTTTCTGGCGAAGCGTACATATGCTATTGTTTTGATGGGAAAAGCTGAGCTTCATTTGAAACCGACGCAAGCGCCATCACTACGAGTAGGCCGGAATGGAAGCGAATATCTGAGCCGAACTTAGTTCGATGGCTCCAGATTTGTGATTCGGAGTGAGCGAAAGGCGTCCACAGCCCGTCTTTGAAGTGTTAGCTCACACTCAAAGTGGCTTGAATTCGTATTCAACCTTCTAGATCGAAAGGACAACAAAAACTTTTGGAGGAATTGTGAAATCGCCCCAAAATGGTCGGATATATTAAGGTTTACTTGATAAGAGAAACCACTACCAAGTTATTAGCAAAAAAGTAACATACACTCTATATTAATATAATGAAATGAATTGCGAAAATTTACCGAGGTTTTAGTCAAGAATTAAGTGCAAAACAAAGTTCTGCTACAATCTATTTTTGAAAATGCCATGGTGATTTCAGAAGCAGATGGTCTACGATGGTTCAAATGTTCTCAGTCAAACAGGTGTTGGAGAAAGAGTGAGAGTACAACATAGCACTATAATATCTAAGAATTAGTGTTATTAGCTTTAAGCTCTCACTGCTAAGGTCAAACCTACACCTTGGTGGTATCGCAACTCGATGGCTGATACGTACCGTTACAAGCCAACTCAATCCTCGTCAAAGAGGATTTAGTATAGTTAAATTGTTTTATTTGTGTACGAATTTTTTCCCTAGCTTGTAAAAATATTTTAATTTAAACCAATTTTTTTTCCTTTTGAAGCTAAATTTATTTTGATTACTCGACATATATCGATATTTCAAGGGTAATCTGCCCTCTTCTTCAGTGTCTATTGGTAACTGTAAATAAACATACCAGGCATCTAGAAAGTTTTCCAAAGTTTAGAGTCAGGAGCAAAGGAATTCGTTTTGAGAGCTGATTAAAATAGGAAGAATAGAACACTGAAAAAACACATGGCGCCAGGCGCCATAATTTATAGACTTCTGGCGCCATGTACATAGTCGATTTAAGGATAGTGATAAAATATAGCGCCACACGCCATAATACATGGTGAAAAGTACATAGGAGCAGACGCTATGCATATATCCCTCCACGCCATACACTATAGTCCTCAGCGCCATATACTATAGTCCTCCACGCCATGTACTATAGTCCTCCACGCCATGTATATGGCTTTGAGGATTATATTACATGGCGTGGAGGACTATAGTACATGGCGTGGAGGGCTATAAGCATAGCATCTGCTCCTATGTACTATCACGTGTGGCTCTATATTTTATCACAAATCGACTGAAATCGACTATGTACATGGTGCCAGAAATCTATAAACTATGGCGTCTGGCGCTATGTGTTTTTTTAGTGCACCAAATATAAATTCCACCAAATATAAATTCCACCAAATATAAATTCTACCAAATATAAATTCGATAAATTCGAGTCAACATACTCACTATTGAATGTTCCTGCTCCAGTGTGAAAATTCACCGGTCGAAGTATCGAAAATATCGCAGCCAGTACTTCAGTTCAAAATGAGTCAATTATGTGGACCCAAGCTCTAATGTCACTTGCTGACATTTATACCTTCCCTCACACAGCATGGCTGCGAGTTATAATTGGAGTGCCATGAGCCATATTACATGGCTCATGGCACTATGTAATATAGCGTGTGGGGCCATGATTTCTGTGCCATGTAATTATGGTGCTGGGAGCCATACTGCATAGCTCAGGGCACTATGTACATAGCATGTGGAACCATAAATGCTGCGCCATGTTACATAGGACCACGCGCTATGTATATTCTGACGTTATGGCGCTGGGAGCCATATTGCATAGCTCAGAGTACTATGTACATAGCGTATGGCGCCATAAATAATGCGCTATGTTCCATGGCTCTAGGCGCCATGTGGATTTTTTCAGTGAACCTAATTTAGAGAATAGAACCTAATTTTTGAACCGTTTAAGGAAGAATCCACCAGTCAGATAAAAGAATTTAGGGAGAATGTCATTCTCTTGAAAATACATTTACAAGAAAAGTAAGCTTTGCATCCATAAGACATTGATTAAACCTGTCATCATGCGCAAATGCAAAAACTTCGAAAACAATTATTAATCCGTGACCGATTTAAAAAAAAAAAAAACCACAAATATCTAAAAAGCGCTATTGGATTTTTTAGCCGTGGCAAAGAAGGAACAAACTGGAGCACACTTCACAATAATAAGTAGCCCACCTGTATAAAGCTGCAAAAACTACAATGGGTAGGTTTGGGTCAAATGGATTAGGGTCTATCAGCTCTCCAAAAGAATTGAACAACAATGGAGCGTGGCAAAAAGTTATACATCTAGTTGAGAAACCGACAAAATTATGAGAGGGTAACTGGGAAACTTGGTCGGAAGACGATGGTTTTAGTGGCCAATGCACATCATAGGCTGACACATAATCGATGATGATGACAAAAATTGGGAAAATAAAGAATGTATTCTTATCCTATTTGAATGTATTCTTATCCTTTTCACGAGGGTGGGTAATTAAGATCGCGAAATGGATGTGAAGTGCAATAGATAAAAATTGCAAATTCTACTCTAATACATTTTTCGGATCCTTCAATTAGTTTTTACACACGTTTGAAAAAATATGTTGTCTTTGCCGGAAAAGTAAATTCTTCATCGTTTGAAAACTTCTTCCTTTTGCAATTTTGGCAGGCCAGAGCTGTAGAGTGGGTCATCTAAAATATCGAGGCCCACCTTATTCAGGGCATTCAACGTAAAATTACTCTTGTGAACATACTGACGACACCTTTGGTTAATTTTCGCCTTCTTTGTTATTTGATGGCTTCTTTCAACCGCTCTAGAATTGAAGCGTAGTATTCTCAGGCTATGAAGACACCTTTGTTTTTGAAATCGATCGACAGGATTCGTTTTGAGTTCGAAAAAACGGTCACCATGACTTTTCCAGCAGAATTTACCACCTTGGACTTCTTGGATGGCGGTGTGCCTTTTTTCTGTCACTGCACAGAGCCTTGTTTGGATTCAGGCTCATAATGATAAATCTAAGTCTCGTCTCCAGTAACAATTGGGCTCAACACTTCATCCTTGTCTTCTCCAGCACAGATGTCAAATAAGAAGCAACAGCTCTCCACGCGCTGTTGTTTTTTAGGTGGCATCGGCATTCTTGGCACTCACCTTGCGCTGACATTTTTCATGCCAACACAGTCATGAAGAATATTTAAAATGGTTGTATCTGATACTCCATCTATTTGTGCGTGCTGTTTTTTCTTTAGGCTAGCATCTTCCAATATAATTTATTCGACTTTTTGAACAATTTCTGGAGTGGTCATTCGGTTTGGCCTTCGTGGTCGTAGGTCGTCTTCAACGGAGTCCCCTCCGAGTTTAAACAAACTGAGCCTGTTGTAAATCATGGTTTTTCCTGTACAAGAGTCCCCGTAAACGGATGCCATCTCTTCCATTATGGTTTGAACCGGCTATCGTTGTTTGGCGAGAAGGAAGTTTATAACAGTGCGGTAGTCGATTTTCTTAATATTTCATGCTTTCTTCTAAAAAAAAAATAATAGTTCAATTGAAATAAAACTTGCGATTTACACTTATAATGAGTCTCTGAACACATTACTTTTCATTAAATTATGACCCACCCTCAAACTTAATGACACACCCTCGTATCTGACTTTATTTTGATGGTTCTTCAAAATTTGTTTTTCGTTTAAGTTTATGGATCTTGTTGAAGAGAAGCCTGAAAAAGCATCATTTAAATAGAAATTGAATTAAAATCCACTTAGCTTCCGTCCTATTAACTCTACTAATTACCTCTATTAATGGCGACAAATTGCTTCAAGAATACTCTACCCTTCGCCATTTACCAATTAAACTCTCAAACATTCTTTCTGCCGAACGACCCGATACCATCACAATACCAACACTGTTCCAATCGTTCCATTCAACTACCACTACTCTTTCGAATTTGTCTCTTTCATTAAAAATTATTAATAAACGATTGCAGAAGGCTCGGCTACTTGACTGACATAGTAAAATTTTAAGACTACAACATCGTAAAGTTTTATAGTTAGCGGTGACATTTAATTTTTATGAAAGCTCTTTAGCTACGATATTGCTTCGCCTTGTCACCACCCGTCCGGAAAGCTACCGACCGATCGACTTTCAGCAGCGCTGCGACTCGTCTCTAGTAGACGAATTTTCAATTCAAAGGCTCTCGATAGCCCTCCCAAAATGAATGTCCCGACGACTACAAATATCCTTAAGTAATCTTTAAATTTTACAGATGCTTTCTCGCCAAACGAAATTTCACGATGCTTATTCGCGAAAAACTCGATAGCACAGATGGCTTTGTAATTCAGTTTTCGGTGAAACTTTCGCGCGGGAGCAATTAGATGTTATGGTTCGACAGCGAATTGAAAGTGATACTGATGTTGTTATAAAGTTTAATGTCAGAGGTTGTGTGTATTGTGATGAGTTTCGGGAACGTTATTGAGTTGATGGGTTCGAAACGGATTTGATGAGATTTGAATAGAGAAAATTTGGCGAAAAGCTTATTGAAGAGTCTTAAGATTTTTGTTATGGGCTTTTGAAATGCTGTCTATAAACAAGGACAATTTTTAAACCATTTGGGATGTAAAATTACCTGTGAGTGTTCAATAAAATTATTTACCAGAAAAGCACAGCTCTCGAGACCCATTTGAAGCACGTCTAAGAAGCTCATCATTCAAAAAATGAAACAAACATTCAATCAAACTGACATTTTACTCCATATTTTCCTTAGTCCGATAAAATCTATTTTTATTCGCAGACTACATGATACTCCACTCAAAAATAATATCCAAGTTGTTCACTCTCCATGTATCATGTCAGCTCACTCTTTTCACGTGATTTAACTCACTATTACGAATCTCTACCTAACGTGCTCAGCACGTGTTGAGCTTTCGAAAATCAGGCGAAATAAAGAAAATCAATCTTTTCAGATTTAGGTCACAGGCAGTAATGTCCCATAGACAGAGACAGTGACACTTGTCGGCTTCTTAATTAATTGCAAACGCGTCCTTCTTTTTCCTTTTCAAGGCACTTACCATTCTGCTGTCATGAGAGAACAGACAAAATACAAACAGAAAAAAACGGTGCAGAAGTCAAGTGTCCATAAGACGAAAACTTCTTGGAATCAGAACACTGTTCTTTTCTCGATGAATCAAGACTTCAGTCCCAAAAATATTTTAATTTGATAAAAATCAAAATGAACCGAAACATCTTTTGCAGATAATAAGTAAATACTTTCACTGCATTGTCCACGAAGGGTTTTATCTGTTCTAGCGGGGGTTAGGTTGCTATGAAAATTTCAAAATGTTTTCGGACGATTAAGCGTTAGGATCGTTTCTATAGGGAGAGACAAGTGGCTTAGGAGATACTGAATATTCTCGATATGTCCAACCCTTTTCTTTTTGATTTAAATCTTAAAGGTCACCTAATTCAAAGCTGGGTGGATGTTGAAAAATTGGACGAAAGTTTTGCCAGTCTGAGACTTTTATGAATAAGAGCATAAAGCTAAAATTGGAGTCTGAAAGAGTTGGGAATAATTTTTTTTTTTTAGCTCAACTGATGATTTGCAAGTATCTACCTTTTTGAGCTTTTCTCTCTCATTACACCACTTTCCGACATGTTTTCTCATTCTATTGAATCATGTTTCAATTCATCCTACACTTATGACTTGCAGGTGCAAAGTCGTCGACATCGCTCTGAACTCCAGCAACAGTAACTCTAATCTAATCCAAACTTGAGTGAACTTTTCCTAGAGCATAAATCCCTCAAAAAGCGCCGTCCATTATCGGAGTATAAAGTTTCGCAACGTAACTTGTTGTAACTCTTTAAGAATGCGAGTTAGCCTGCACGTGAAACAGTTGGGCATTTACCGTTTCTTGCCAATGAACAAGGCAATGCCAGTGCAAAGTGGCTTTTATTGCAGTCTCGCTTCACTTTACCTTCACTTCTTCAATAATACTTAGAGCTTGTAAGGTGATGGCGGACCGGAGAACAAGTCGTTGAAAGTATTTAACAATTCTGCATATGAAATCAAGCGGCTTTTTCGCAGCAGCACTTTGAACTGGCTGGAAGGAAGCTAGCTGCTTCTTATGCCAGAACACCTACTGTTCCTCATGGTGCTCGTCTTGAAGCGTCTTGTTCCAATTCGATGAAAATGTCTCCATTGCAAATTTCCTCTCTGTCAGAAGCTTAAATTCGAAAGCAAATGAATCTCAAGTCTAAAGACTTTCGCAAAGTTATTAAGTTTTAATTAACAATCTTTTACTTGGCAAGTATTTTCAAGGATTAACTGAAACGCGAATGTTCATGTGTGTAAGGATATGATGAGCGTTAATAGTTGGAAAGTGATATGACGTCGGCCGACGGGGGAAGTTGAAGACTGGCTGGCAAAAAGGATTGCCTTTGCTTAGGAAACAGCTATACGCTTAAGCCGAACCGGCGGAGCTTAGCAATATGTACCATGCATATTTCAAGCAATGTATGCTGAAGATTGGGATAAAATTTCCGGTATATTTCGGAAAGCTTGAGACAAGGAACTTGACGACGCCGTCGTCATGTTATTCCTGGTTAATTGTCAGTCGAATGGATTAAATTTTCAAATTTTTTCCGATGTTAAGGAGGTTTTGATGAGTATGTGTCTTTTCTTGGAAATTATCAAGCACATGTTTTTGTGATAGCTCAGGGTTTCACTGGGAATATAAATTAATTTGAGTAAGAATGGATCGGCTTTGAACTTTGCCTGTTTAAAGTTTTTGTGGTGTTCTTTTTACTGAGAGTTGTATTTATTTATTTATTTAATTTAATTTTTAAAACAACAGAACAAATCCAATTATGAAATAGACAATAATCATATATATAAAACAAACAGAATATCATAAGCCAATTAATAAATGAAAGTAAAAATTGGTACATCATATAAGCAATGAGAAAAGAAGAAAACGTTTTGAACAGAAAATGTAATGACTTAATATTTTAAAGTGGTTTTGAAAAGTGACAAGGTCGGTGGCAGAGAGCCTAGTCTGAGTGCATCATGCTGCTGCCTAGGTAAACGTAACAGCGGTCAAAAGTAGTACGGATCAGTCCGTGCAAAAGCAACATTAAACGTTAACGTGGATCTATTTGACCGACAAGTCGACGATGCAGTTTGAACAGAAGGCATTCATCGAGAAAAAGTCTGCGAGATTTCAGGGATGGTAAGTCTCGCACTATACCCACAGTACGTAAAATTGAATTTGTAAAGAAGAGAGCGGGTGAACCTGCGTTGTACAGATTCAGCCGCATCAATCAAATATTGAAAATGTGGGCACCAAATTTGACAACCGTATTCAAGGATACTGCGGACAAGCGAGAAAAACAAGTGTACACAGGTGGAGATATCTGTAAAATATTTAGAAGATCTCAGTATAAAACCCGAGAGTCTGGACACTTTGGCGGCTATGTGTAAGATGTGTTGATCGAATAAAAGTTTAGAGTCGAAAATTACTCCGAGGTTTTTAAAATGAAAAACGACGTCGAGAGAGGTCCCAGAAACATAGTAAGAAAATATTAGTGGGTAAGTTTTACGCGTGAATGACATTTGGCGACATTTTAAAACCAGTTGACAAGAGTGAGCAGGTCTTTCTGAAGCTTTAAATAGTCTTCAAGTGTATCGATTACTCTGAATATTTTTAAATCGTCTGCATATAGATGAGGAAAAAAGTTTAGCAGACCTGGGAGATAATTAATGAAAATTAAGAATAATAACGGGACAAGGATCGAGCCTTGTGGAACACCTGAGGAGGGATAGAAGGGAGTAGACGAACACGAGTCCACAGTAACAACGCAAGTACGTTCATAAATGTAGGAAGAAAACCAGCAAAGCGGCGGACCATGGAAACCATATTTGTCTAATTTCAACAGAAGAAGCTCATGATTGACAGAGTGGAACGCCTTGGAGAAATCTGTGTAAAGAACACAGATCTATTGATCAGATTTGCTGATCAATAGCAGAAGCAGCAGTGTTGGTGAATGATAGCAAATCAGTAACAGTAGGATTGCCTTTGACAAATCCATGTTGCTCGGTGGCGAGGAAAAGCACAAATAGAGGACAAACTCTGTTGTAGACAACTCTCTCAAGTAGCTTGGTGAAGCAAGTCAAAAGCGATACAGGGCGGTAATTCGAGATGCAAGCAGGGTCACCGGTTTTAAGTTTAGGGAAAATATTGGCAGATTTCGATAAAAAAGGAAAAACGCCAGCTGTGATGCTGACGTTAAATATAATCGACAAGGGTGCACAAAGTGAAGAAGATAGTGACTTAGCTAGTATGTTAGGAATACCGTCAGAGCCACAACTAGAGCTAGAATCGAGGCAACTCATTAATTATTCAACTTCTAAAGGATCTGTACGGAAAGAAGAGAGCGCTTTTAGGCTAGCACGATACGACGAAGGAGTTGACAAAGAAACATGTGGAGGAGAAAGAGAGTTTTGCGGGTTTGAAATCGACGAAAAAAAACGAACAAAGAGCTCACCGGTCTCTTCAGTTGAGACAGCAGAGATTTCATAAAGAAACATGTTTTGAAGGATAACGGAGGATTTATTCAGGAAGTAAATAAATGACCAGAAGCGTTTAGAGTTGTTTGAAAAGATAGAAGCCTCAACTCTGGCAACATAGGCACACATGGCTTTTTTAGCGACCCTTTTAGCATAAGAGCGTAGTTTTTTAAACTCAAGAAGATCAATATGCAAGGCAGAACGTCTGTATTTGCTGCCTTCAACATTCTTTGCCCTAAGGGCGGCAGCAACTTCAGAGGTAAATCAGGGAGCTTCTGGAACGACATGTGGGAGTAAAGCGAGGAATGAGGCTTGAGAGGAAGACGTAAAGTCTATGAAGAGCCTCGTCAACGTCTGAACAGCGAAGAAATGTATACCAATTAACATGGTTGATTTCGTTCGCCATTCCGGGGAAGTTAGCTTTAAAGAAATTGAAGCGGGAATAGCAAGAGACTCTAGATCTAGGAAGAAAATTTAGAGGATGTTCTAAAAGTATAGGAGGGTGGATGGGGATCGGGAGGGATATACGATAAAACAGCGGACTCCAAATACACGGAAGACACTGGAAGATTAGAACAAATAAGATCCAGTATTTTGCCATTGGTATTAGGCACCAAGTTAAATTGAGAAAGGGAACATAAAAAAATAAAGGAAGACAGGAGTAAGGAAAGATTATTATTAGAAGTAATGGCTGAAAAGGAAGTGTTTCACTCGATTGAGGGCATATTAAAACCACCACATGACATTAAGTGGCCAGAAGGAAAACGGCACAGAAGATAAGATGAGAGCTCAGAAAAGAAAAGTTCGTAGAGTGAAGTAGAACTATTACAGGGGATATAGAATGAAGGGACCAATAATAATGAAGTAGGAGCTAGAGAAACATGCACTAAAATGCATTCCACTGAGGAAGTAGTAGTAAAATCACTGCAAACAGAACTAGCGAGAGATTTGTGAATGCCAGACTGTGTCCTTGAGAGCATTAAGAAAGGTACCAAATTTTCGAAATCTTTGAATCTCTGTTGAGTACATTTTCTGCCGAGTTAATCATTTTTTTTGTAATTCAATTGAATGAAATCTATGAAGTCGATGCCAAAATCTGAAAATTTCTCGAAAATTATTCTTAACAATAGCAAATTGAAGGTAAGGCAGCACGAACTAAAGATTTTAGATTCATATTGCATAGGAAAAACTGATGAAAGAAAGTTCTACTTCGAGTAAAATACGACATTAGGGCCTTTTATTTTTTGGCAACGTGGTATAATTTTTGTGAATTCAAAATGTTTTAAGATAGCCAAAAATGGGAACGTCCTGTGAGTCCTATGAGAAAGGAACGTTCTTTACTTACGCCTCAAAATAAGAGGACGCGATGCTTAGATTGTAGCAGTTACGGATGACGTAGCGAGTTTATAGTTTAAGCAAAAGTGTTGCCACTTGCATAACTTTGCGGTTAGAGCGGTCCTGTCCCTACTTTTGTAGTGATTTGCGACTGTCAAGAGGAGGATATTTTATTTTGGTTGTGGCAGAGCGGACACCTACAAGGCGCATTGTATCACAGGTCAGTCAAAAAACCGACATCCGTGATCACCAAATCACATCATCAACCTCTTTAAGGGCATTCTCTCTCCACCACGTCCCAGGAAGTTGAAAAGGAGGACGCATGCATCGACTCTCAACAGCTCACCCTCCGGCGATTGTAACCACTAGGTTGTACCTCCGGACTCTATATTAAAAACGTCTTCTCCTCACACTGGACTTACTACATTTTTAGTTTATCCCATGTCATGAGCAATGGCGAGGATTTCCTGCATAACGAGCTCAGATATTTGTGTCTATCTTGAATATCATTACATTTCGTAGTAAGCTTAAACGATCGACATTCAGATTACTTATTTTTCTACAACCACTTACGTAGATGGCATTCCCAATTGTCGCTAGTTTTGTTTCAGACGTGCCGCTTGTTCACGTCAAACCCTATACACAGGTTCTGCTATTTGGCCAACCAACATTGGGTTTAATAGACATGGAAGTCACTTTGAGTATTATGACAGCTGACTTGGAGCAGCTATTTTCACTGAAAGACAGCTTCTCGTGGATTGAGAACCACTGACGGCACCTAGGTCATGTGTTGGCAGACATCACATTCCGGGATCTCGCCAAGATGTTGATCCACGGACAATCGCCACTCTTAGCGAAAACCTTAATCTGAGAGTAGGATTTGGTGCGTCTTTTCGCCCTCGCTGCAGACATGTTTGCTCCTAAGTATTTTCTCAACACTGTTTCCAGCCTCGACAGCCTTCCAGATCACAGCCACTATCTCACACAGAAACATTGTGGCGGTTTGCTTTCTGTCGTTTGCTGAGCAGGAGTTTAGTAGAACAACCCAGTTAACGCACGACATTGACACTAAAACATAGAAGCCAATCAAACAACGACCTTTTTTGGTGTCTCCAGCTACTTAAAAACACTTTTATAAAGAAATCGATAGAATTCATGTGTTAGGCGTGATTGAGGACTCTAAAATTGCTTGGTCACTAATAATCTTAGTCGTTATACCATCCAAGGTGTGCCAGTGCTTGGATGCACGGAAATGTAACTCACGCACGATGAAGAGGAGTATCTATTCCTTACAGTATTGTGCGCAGATTTCTTAAGTCCATTTGGTCCTAGGCCTAACGAATGCTATTTGGCAGACACCTTTCGAAACGAGAGTTCGCGAGAAGATAGTCTTCACCGTGCTCGGGAGGTCGCTGCATCATTTTGGTTGTTTAATGCACCGCAAATGATGTCTGGCTTCCAAGAGAAGAAAGCCTGAAATTTTAAATGCGCCGGCAGGCAGGAACCTTGCGGACCAACCATCAACATCCAGGAAAGTAAGTTCCTTCTAAAAAGAAGATAAGTACTTAGGCCACATAGTTAGTAATAGCATCATAAAAACTGATCCCGATAAGGTGAAGGTAATCTGAAAACTTTTGCTACCAACTACCACCAAATGGCTATGCAGATTCTTGGTAATCGGTGGTTAGTATTGACGTTTCGTCAGGGAATACACGTAATTGAAAACACCGTTGTCAAACATGCTCTACAAACGAAGTCGATTTGTGTGAACAAATGAGAAGTTGAAGTCGATTTATGTGGACAGATGAAAAGTAAAGCCTTGCTTTCGTCCCTGTTCTGCACAGCCCCAATATCAACCAGCTCTTCTCCGTCCAATACCAAAAATATAAGAGGACAGAGCAGAATGACTGGCAGCGATGTTGGCTGTCAAGAAGTCCCATGCCTACGTGGAAGATTAGGAATTTGAAGTCGTTCCTTAAGGTAGCTTATGAACCAAAAACATAAACATAGCCGTTTAGCTCTGTGAGCACTTAAACTTGGAAGGCTTAACTTCACCATCGTCCACCGAAAAGGAAGCCAGAACATAGTGTCGTACTCCTTGTCAATCATGTTGTCTGGGGAAGCGTGAAACTGAGAAGACCCTCATGGAGTTAGACTTGAATTCGCCTCACTTCAACAGCGAAGCTTATCTGAAGCTTGTAGAGAAAATTGACTTGCAACAATATCAGCTTCCAGACCTGACCGAGCGATGGCTTCATTTTCAAGTGAACCGAGCACTAAGCCGGAGACGAGCAGTTAGACAAATTGGCTTGGAAGTTGTGGGTGCCGTTAGAGATGACAGCTAGCATAGTGAAGTGGATGTACGATTCTCCTTTTTACGCACAAGGCGGTGTGCATAAGATGCTCAGTCACTTGCAGAAGTGGTTTTTTTTTAGCCCAAAATGGTGTATGAAGGGTTGTGCCTAGTTTGCAAAGTCACCAAAGCTCTTTTAAGCCCACCAATGCTTCCATAGCCCATCTCCGAGCGTGTACTCCAGCGCTTATTTATGGACAACATTGGATTATACTCTAGGTTCAAGTCCGCATACAATGGGGCCCTAATCGTATTGGATGATTTCATTTCATGGAACTTTTGCATAAATTCAGCGGCAAGGCCTTAGTAGATATATGGGCACGAATTATTCACCTGGTTGGAGTGGCTGAAACTATAATGTCAGACATCTGAGACAGTTTAGGTCCCAGATATTTAATGTAAGGATCTCCGAATCTGGAATAACACATACTTATACAACAGTATATTCTCCGCAGGCTAATGCTTTTGAATGGTTTGATTGGTCAATCATCGCAGAAAGATTGGAATGAAAAACTTCAGGAAAATCACCTGTGCGTCTTGCTTCGCACCACACACCACTATCGATTCGACTCTCCCTATGTGACTGCTTTCCACCAGCCTATGGCAAGCCATGGGAAGACGTAAGTCCTCCTCCCACAGGTGCATTAATTGGAAGAACCACAACGACAAGCCCCTTCGCCTGTCCTTATCTCATTGCGGCTATTAGATGTTATTCCTCAGATAAATAATAAGTAGCGTCCTTCTTCTTGGGGCAAATCGGCCTCATTTTGAGCAACTCACCCGCGTAGAGTTAGCAAAGCGGCTTACCAGAATCCGTCGAAGTCGAATTAAAGGGTTCTCCACAAATGTCCCTAGCCTGCATCTTATGGGTCATTTTGAGGGAGCTCTGTTCCAAGGGCAGACTTGTTTTTTTTTGGTTTCTCACTTTGATGATCCTCCATTAAACTGTCGGCAAGCATTGGACTGGACTTCGGTTTATTTGAGATGCCCTGTCGAGCTTCCTATTTTAGATCGCTGCAAGTTCTTTGCTTTCCTGTCGTATTTGCTTCTGTTCTTTTCAGTGCGTTTAATTAAATAGCAGTTTTGCGTCAAGGCACACACACACATGAGCTATCAATATGGATCTGGACGTTGTGTGCATGCATTTTTAGCATCCTGTAGATCCGATTGGTAGGTGGTATTCTAAAAATAGTGCAACTATTTTTTTTTATATTGTAAAAGATACTTTTGCAGACAAAGAAGAGAAGTTTTTTTTTTAACTACGTGTATGCTTTTTGTGGTTGAAAAAAGTTAGGTTTGCCAGATTCTCGCAAATGGCACCTAGAACGAGAAACTTTTCCGAGAGAAACATATGATTTTTTTAACATTATTTGTTTTTAACATTATTTTTATAACATATACGGGAATTGATTCTTCATGCATGACTAGACGTTAAATCAATTATTTTGTGCAAGAAGCCGTTTTTTACCAATGGGATATGCAGTACGTTTCAATCCCTATTGAAGTCCACCATTCAGGCTAACATCAGCTTCAATAGCACCAAACTATTGATATAGATGTGGATCATTTATATTAATTTTTATACTCTACACTCATCAATGTACTGCAGTTTAATACCGCTGCCTATCTCTTCAATATTGCTATGCAGCTACATAGCGTTCCAAACACAAGTGAATTAAAATTCGAAAAAAATATTCCTGTAATCACCTTATCAGTCTCTGAATAAATTAATAGTAGGCTCAGTTTTCACGATGGAAACATGGCAACGACGGATCAACTCTTTCCGGACCCTCAGCACGTTGTCTTCGTTCGGTAAGAAAACGAAATACAAATAACTCAAGATCACAACAGGTATGCCGGTGTAGTATACGAAGAACCAGACCATCATCATCAGCAAACAACCAACCAACCAACCGACTTTCTTACCTGTTCGCGTCTTGTTTTTCTTAAAGCCCCCTGAAGACATTATCTCAGGTGAGCGAGATGGTCAGGAAAAGATCGGATAGTTTGGATGTTTTCTTAACATATGACTGTGTAGTTGTATTTAATTCATTCGCTTTAACGTAAATAACACTGAGTTTGCCTTTCTAACGCAATACATAGAAATGGAAATTTAAAGTAGTGTATGTTTGGAATTAAATGCATGCAAACACGTTTGTGTGTACATATGGATGTGTGAGGTACAAACTTGAAGTTGAAAGAATATCATTTCCTCGGGTCAAATCCTGATGATTTTATGTCTTTGCGAACTGTTATTGTGTTCCTTTTTTAATGCAATCTTGAATTTGTTTCTGTTTGTCTGTAGAAACCGGATTGAATTTTCGACAGATCTTCCATTAAAATGAAGTGAATAAAGACAGTTTTATGGTTTATGATTAATATAGCTGCAAGGTAAATTATTTTGAAACCGTATCGGATTATACGTTATACTAAAAATAGCAAATTCGTTTTATCATGGCTTTGTCATCAGATTATACGTTATACTAAAAATAGCAAATTCATTTTATCATCTTCGTATATTTCATATCCATGCATATTGAAGTCCTTGCTTGCAGATATGTGCATATTCAGATGCAAATTACTAATATTGGAATTCCTTAGAAATATCCAACATAATATTTTAATAGTGGCTGTGCATTTGTGTGCAAACGTGCGTATAACACTCGTTCACCATATCTCGCCTTCAATTAATGTGAACATAAATTTTATATGCGTAAATTATTAATGCACCATTATTCCAATTGATCGTTGCAGTCTGAAGCCTATATTTGCATAAGCTGATGTGCTCCAGTTCACATCCGCCTTCCTTTCCTGGAAAAGCAGATTTTAGACTATAAACATTTTCAGCATCAATTATATTCGTGACGAGTGAATCACGTTGTTTTAGTTAGTTTAATATTAGGCGCGTTTTTTTGCTCCTCTATCCAGCGGAGAGTAGAATGAGAGTAGAGTAGACGCATTGAAAACAACAACACTCCTACACCAGTGAATTCACTGGTGTAGGAGTGTTGTTGTTGTTTTCAATGCGTCTACTCTACTCTCATTCTACTCTCCGCTGGATAGAGGAGCAAAAAAACGCGCCTATTGTGAGCTTTAATGCAATATTTTCAAATCATTTAGCAATTCGAAGTTTGTGCGTTCCAAAAGATGAAGAGATTATTAGGATCTGATAAAAATGTTTTAGACTGTACTGTAGTTTAATATTATTGGTAAAATTGTTTTCTGCGTTTTTTTTATCTATCATCAAAAGACACTTACATGATATTAAAAAGGATAAAACAAGTTTTAAGTCCAACTGAAAGATAGCAGCGCAATTTTTCCGATCAAAATGAATAGTTTAATTCGCAAAAATAATTACACAAAAACTTAAAAAAGGGCACTGGAGAATTGAGTGCTAATAATTAAAACTGTATTAACTCAGTATCAACTATATTTTCGAGCAATATGTTTCCAAATAATCTGAACTAAAAAAAGGTTTACAGGAATGAAGGTACACAGTTGTTTTTTAGGTAGCTGTTGGCCGAAAAAAATCACTATGGCCGATCAAATAATTCACGCGAAAATAAAAGCTTAAATGAGAGCTAAAGTTCTTTGTGCGGAAGACTACTTGATCAACGCAATTCCCCATAAAAGCCTCTGGTATTCGATTTCGCTAGCTACCGATAACTGGACACTGAAATTATGAATAGTACCGTTAGTTTTTTGCTAATATCATAAACGCACACAGAAAACTTGACTAGACCAAACCCTTTTTCTGTAGCTTTTGAAATTCTCTGGCATGATTTATCCTCTGAATTTCTTGGGGGCAGTGTCCTTACAGCAATAAAAAACTCAATTTCTCTGCACTGACTAAAAATTCTAAGAACGACTCAGTGTATTGTGTTACTGTCCATATATACTGCGAAACAAGTAGTCATAACAACAGTAAAGAAAACTTTTGAATTTCGAACACATTTTTGTAGCCTCATATCCGAATCCAAGGTTCACTTTTTGTGGGGATTTTAATCTCCCAGATATTCATTGGTCTCCATTTTCAGATTTCTCAGGCCATCATCTCATCTTTTGGAGGTTGCTTTCTATGTTATTACTTTTATGAGCGGATGTGCACTCCAGCCGCTCTACATTTTTAAACACATCTATAGAAATCTTGAACTTATCTTTTCTTACATGTCTGATTACCATCTTTCTATTTCGAGCTCAACGCTTCCATACGTAAGAGTAAATGCAGATCATGCAATTCTACACTCAGAAAAATTTCATCACTTAACATTTTTTTAGAATCACTTTAAATCAAAAGTTGAAACACTTTTAAATCAAAAGGGAATCTTATTTGAATTCCACTTTATTATAAAAATTTTATTTTCAAATCAAAATGTTTCATCATTGAATGAAAAATAAAACATTAAAACAAGCAAGACTCACTTTGATACAACGTTGACTCGCTTTGATACAGCGTTATTGAAATGAAGTGAGATTATTTGAATTAAAAAGAAACGTATATGGCGCCAAATCATATTTGAACATTTTTGATTCAAAAATTGTCAAATATGATTTGGCGCCATATACGTTTCTTTTTAATTCAAATAATCTCACTTCATTTCAATAACGCTGTATCAAAGTGAGTCAACGTTGTATCAAAGTGAGTCTTGCTTGTTTTAATGTTTTATTTTTCATTCAATGATGAAACATTTTGATTTGAAAATAAAATTTTTATAATAAAGTGGAATTCAAATAAGATTCCCTTTTGATTTAAAAGTGTTTCAACTTTTGATTTAAAGTGATTCTAAAAAAATGTTGAGTGATGAAATTTTTCTGAGTGTAGAAACTGGTACACACGCTCACTCTTGGTACACATAATTCACCTTAATATCCACAAATTAACTGAACTTATTTAAAAGTTACAATTTTGGGCACAATTCACTTTTATCCACTTACATTTCGACCAGCATACTATCACCTTTAATTTTTCAAGAGTTTGTATCGACTATTTTGACGTTATTCTCAACACTATTCTCCCTTAGTTTATATCTGTCGGCTGTTTTACCAAATCTAAAAAAATTCTGCCTGCTTTGCCGAAACTTTTGTTTCAAATCTGCCTGAAAAAAAACCTTGTGAAATATAAACGCACAGATCTAGTCGAAGACCTTGAATTTTACAGTGGATTAAGAGCCAATAAAATCCATGGATGTATTACGACAACTTTGAACCATTTTTTATTTCCCTGCTAACGACTATGTATCATCAAATTTTTTTTTTCACTTAATATTAAGTTTGTAGATTTATTCCGCAGTTCGGCTTCATCAAACTGTGATTTGCAAGCCGCTTATTTTGCATCAATCTACTCCTCTTCTTCTTTAGTTCTTCGAAATCCTTTACAACTATCCGCTATTTAACCTCGCACATTTTCTTCTTTTTCTTCGATAAACGTTTCTACTGTCGCGTGTATTATATGTGTGATAAATTCATCTTCCAGTACAAGCTCGGAGGAACATTTCAAGAACTCTTATTTAGCACCTCATTAATAACTCTAGTCTCTCTGAAACTGCATCTACTTTACCTTGGAAGAAAACATTTATATACCATTTTCCTAAATTTCGTTGTGTGCCCCCCTTTCTCAAATATTTTTTGCCCAATTTGCTCTATTTTCATATTTTCAAAATATCCTGTAGCCTTACACATATGATTTTGTTAGGATTAATATGATCGTCACATAGCTAAAAAGTAGCATGGCATGTTCCCGGATAACCCCACCTCAACGCATTTTGTGCATTTTACGATTTGTATTGCTGAAGCCCTTGAAGCCCAACTTGAAGTTAATGCTGTCAATACAAATTTTTTTAGGCCCTTGATCGTGGAGTCTACTGCCTTCTCTTTTGTATCGACTCACCATGAATTGTTATGAAATAGATTAAGTCTTAAGCAGACGCGCGTGGTTTAAATGTTTGCTGTAATTTGTGTGCGTCACAAGCCAGCTCAAGACCGGTGTTCCGCAAGGCTCAATTCCGAGTCCTTTTCTTTTTCTCTTAAATGTATATGACCTCCCATACTAGTTTTCTGTGATCTCAAAATGTTCGTGCGACAAAGTTCATTTTTTACATTAAGCCTCATCAAAAAGAGCAGACAGGAAATATCGAAAGCAAATCAAATACTAAATGTAACCTTTATATATTCGGCGATCACAGTAGACCCTTAGCACATTGTCCGCTGCCATGTTTCTTTCAAATCGTCTGATAAGCACCTGGTTCATAATATTCAGTCTGTAGCTCTCTTCCAATTGGTTTTTAACTTCGAATTCCTTTCACACCTTTTCAACGTACTGATTGACGGCAGATGTATCTTAACATCAGACATTAAGTGGAAGACCAGAAGAGAACAACTGTTAAAAGGCCGATAAGTGCGGGTGTTTGCTTGTGGAAGGTCTTCCGAAGACAGACGGCGGTGGTTTTGAATGGTAATGAGCCCATGGTGTATCTGTCTGCTGGTCGGATTTTCATAAGTTCCTATCATCAACGAGCCACCGTGTGTTGTCCACAGGTGCTTTTATTTCTATAATAAGAAAAGGAATTTGGATTTTTTTTTTTCTGAAATAGATTAATAGTTTCGAAATTGGAAATACTCGTATTCTTGAAAAATGGACGCGTGGCACGCTCTTGGTTTGATTTAAATGTGGAGTATGAGTACGTAGTTGGAATTGAATGTTTTTGAAACGATAATAGGAAAATGATTAAATTTTTTTTTATTGTGTGCCGATGCCTATGTTTAGATGATTGGGAGCTCCAGATGTAGATCAATGATATGGTAACAGTGTAGTCAAAGCGACAAGGCGCATTTGTAGCTCTTTTGGGTGAGAATCTGGTTGACCTAGAGGGTTCAAACTCGCAGACCATTTCCAAATTTAATAAAAATATAGATGTTAAATTTAAAAAACATTTTGTTTCTAGAATGTTTATGATTTTTTACAAGACTTCTTTTGCTCGCTGAAACTTTTTAATGTTTTCCTTACTATTATGTGAAAACGCCACGAAAAACATGCACGAAAATAATCAAAATTAAAAAAAAAAAATAAATCGTTGATATATTTGTGCTTTGTGTTCAGTTTCCGTTTATATTTATTAACAATTTTTTATTGGAATTCTTTTGTATTCTTTGTTAATATTGCGTGTGCTTCAGTTGAGTGAAAATATAGCAGCTTAAAAATTAAGCTCCCGATTGACTTTTTTGTAGGTTTTTCTTTAAATTGCGTTCTCACTCACTTTCTTTGATTTGAATGTAACATTTTATAATTTGTCGCTTTTGGTTTATTTGCAGCGGAAATAGCTAAATCGTTATATATTTTGCTTTCAATAAAAAAATTGAAAATTGTGGAAAACAATGAAATAAATTTTTAATTTTTTTTCTTCCTAGAATTTATCGAAGCTTAAAACCCCTGTTCTGAAAAAATCAGAATAGAGAGGACAACAATTTTTTTCAACTGATTCGCAGAAAAAAATACCGCAAAATTCTAATGCAGAGCGAGGGGATGAAATTTCAACTTCGGTTTTTGAAGAAGACAAAAAATTGATCATAATGCCATCTCCGAACACTTCTTTTAATAGTAATAGTACAAATTTCAAGAACTGATGCACTCCGTTATACTTTTTCTTTGTTTCCAGACCTCAGTTCAGAGATACCAGCAATGAGAATTTTTTAATAGATCTAGGAAAATTTTACGTTTTCTGGGAAAATTTAGGGAAATATTTTCAAACACCGCAACTTTAGGATTTTAAATTAATTTTTTTGTAAAATATCGTATGCACGATGGAATTAGAATTTTGACTGAAAGTCAAATGATTGGTAATTTCTTTGTTCAACACAATGTTGCTATATCAGTATGCAAAAGTGAATTGAAGATTTGCCGTTTTCAATTTAGGTTAGACTTTAAGCAGCTTAAGATTATGCAGAATGAAATTTGAATGACTTTATTGATGAAATTGCATGTACACAGTCTGTTAATTAAGTTCCGGGACTACTGTGAAATAAAGCGCTTAAGGTGCTTCAATAATTTTATTGGCGATTTAATTTTCTACATGCATCCCTCCTCTCTTCAAACAATCGCGGAAACGGTCGTAGAATGCCTGAACGGCTTTTAAAAATGCCTTTGCCGAAATGCTGTTAAGGACTGCGGTCACATTTTGCTGAATTGTCTCCATATCTTAAAAAAACTCACCATTGATGACGGCTTTCAGTTTTGGAAAAGGCAAGAAGTCTGCCGAAACCAAGTCTGGCGAAAAAGGGGTATGTTTGGGGACTGCGACTCCTCGCTTCGCTAAAAACTGACGTCAAAAATGTCTGGTTCATTATCGTGAAGAAGATACCAGTTACCTGATTTGTAAATTTCGCTTTGGACACCACGAATTCTTGCGAGCAGGCGTTTGAGAGCTTCGAGTTAGAATGCTCCTGCTACAGTCTGACCTGCGGAAACAAATTCTCGATGAATGATTTCTTTGGCGTCGAAGAATGTGATGAGCATTCTCTTCACTTTTGATTTCGATGCGCGCACTTTTGTCGGACGACCCTCTTCATCAGTCCGCCAGAATGACGATTGTCTTTTAGTATTTGGGTCATACTAAAAGCACCATGTTGTTTCATCGCCTGTAATTATGTTCGATAAGAAGTCTGCATCCATATCGGCTGCTTTATCAAAATTCTCTGTTCTCTTTCTCTGAAATACTGTCGTCACTCCAAAATGACTCAACGCAATCTGATTCTAAACAAGTCACAGTTCGTCGCAATTGCTGCGAAAAAAATATTAGAAATTGATAGAAGTGTAGTTTACGAAGTTCCGTGATTCTCCGACGGATAGTGCCACTAACACAACTAGGTCGAAACGAGTCCCGGAACTTTTTGAACAGATTGTGTAGTACTGAAACGATTTTGTATACCTTTCTATGAAAGTATTATACATAGTAGCTGAGTACAAGTATTGTCCAAAAATTTAAACGAAAATTCACGAAATTTTAGGGAATTTCCTTCTTCTCTGGTTGAAAACATTGCCTCAGTCGCTTATATTGTCCATCCTCTGCCGTCTTCGACTTTGAACCTGATTTTGGCACCTCCTTCCTCTGTACCTCAGCGACGCAGCCCCTTCTCTATCATCCAACAATTTTTAGCTCATCTTCCAAGCCTATACTATTATTGGTATGATGACCCTCTAGGTTCAAATTGCAAATTCCCTCGTACGGAAAATATAGGCCGCACAAGTTGATGTAAGGTCGGATAGCCCTCAGAATTTATTCCTTTCCTACTCAGGGAGAATTTTTATTGGAAAAGAAACAAATGTTTCAAGAAACGAATTAAAGCCCTCGGATAGTTATCAGCAAAACTAAAGATGTGTCAGTGGAGGAATTAAATTTTTTGGGGCTATATTTCTATACTATTTTCGAGTCAAGGTCATAGATTTTTGATACAAATTCAATATATTTTCGAGTCTAATTCATATTATGCATATGTATAATTCAAATTGAATTCGTGAATTTTCAATACCAATTGCTAAGTTTTTAAGCCAAATTCATAATTTTTTGAGTCAAATTCATAATTTTTTCGAATCAAATTCATATTTTTTTCCAAATCCAATTCATAATTTTCGCAAGTCAAACGCATAATTTGTTCGAGGCGAATTCATGATTTTTGCATGTCAAGATCATAATTTATGAATTTGATGAGCTTACCTTAAGAAAGTATCAATTTGATTCGAAAAAAATATGAATTTGATTCAAACATATTATGAATTAGACTCAAAAACTTATGAATCGCTTTTGAAAAATGTACGAATTTGATTTGAAAAAATATGAATTAGACTCGAAAATATTATGAATTTGTGTAAAAAAATTTCCAATTTGTCTCGAAAATGGTATGATATGGAAGCTGTAGAAATTTCTAGAATATGTTTGTTTTGGGATATAAATATTTCTCGGGATAGATTTTCGCAGGCATTTCAATGCATTCGCTCGAACGAAAAATCTGATCAAAAAATAAAATATCATATTTGGTTAAGCATCTTTATAACACTGTGAAATCTTTATCCGAACGAAGTCAATAGATCGGTAACGAGGGAGGCTTCTGGTTCTTTCATGACCGTATTGGCCAAAAGAAGATGTCCTCTTGTAGGCAGCTGTTCGTGATATAATTGTTAGAGTGGAGAGCACCCGCAGAATGCATCAGGCAGACGGTCTGAAAAATACAGGTCACTTCCGATTAACATAGCACTTTTATAACATTGCAGGACGATCTCTTGACCGAAACAATAGCAGTTCCAAGGAGACTCTCAGGAGCAAGAAGAACGGTTTCAACAGCGGTGATAGCTAAATTTTCTTGCGGTTCCATTATCGAGCAAGAGACATCATCAGTAGCGGATGGTTTAATTAGATTTTGGGTAAATAGCTTCGAATTGCAGAATCGAGCGGCAGCAACCTGAGAAAGTGTGCCTGCGTAGCAAGTACAGAGAAGGAGTTGATCGTTGTGATTTACATCTGTCGTGTCATATTAGCAAATACAAGTCCTTAAGATAGTACAAAATGATAAAATATCATATTTTTACTAATGTTCGAAGAACATTAGTATTAAAATCGCTTCGCCGAAAATATATATATATATATATATATATATATATATATATATATATATATATATATATATATATATATATATATATATATATATATATATATATATATATATATATATATATATATATATATATATATATATATATATATATATATCAGCAAAATGGTTAGGGGAGATAATCTCTGGAGTGGCCAATCCGATTGAGCTGAAATTTTCGGAGGACATAGATATATATAACAGGTAGGTCCATGACTTGCTAGAATTCAGATATCTTAAACCTTTTGGCGGTGGCGAGCATTTAAGTGAATTTTCAGGTACTCTTATATTTCCAAGCAATGTAAATTTTTGCTAAAAAAAAGTACTAGGAATGAAAACCTATTAAATTTTAAGTTTGCTTGTGATAAAGAAGTGGAAATTGTGAGCCTTGTGTAGGCGCTGAGTGCATACAAGTAGGCAAAGATTTCTTTTCAAATTTTGATTTGTCATAACTTCTAAGAAAAACAATGGATAATCGTAAAAGTTTCAGAGCGTATTGATGTAGACAAGAATTTAATACACATGGACTTTCAAGAGTGTGCGGGCAACTCTGTAACTACAGCAGGCTCCTGAAAAAAAATCCTTCAAATCATCGAGTCTCCTGAAAAATTTTTGATTTTTGAAAATAAATTCAAATTATTGATAAATTTTGACTTTTGTCCACCAAGCCAAATAAAAATTTCAAACATTCCGCGGTAAACAAGAACGGCAACCCGTGATCAAATTACCTCTATTTTCAGCACTCAAAACTTCTGTTCACGAGAACTGACGATCGGACAATGCGATCAATATGAAATTTACAGGACATGTTAGTATTAATTAGGACCAGGTCTGATAGAAATGATTTTGAAATACGGGCAACACTGTGGTAGTGGTGCCATTTGGAAAAATCATTGAGAAAAAAACTGCCTATAGCTTCCGATTTAGAAACCAGATTTCAACCAAATTCACGCAGTAGGTGAACCTTACTCTAAGACAGATTCCATAGAAATTTGGTTGAAAAATTAGTATAGGGTCGCCAGCTATGGCAATTTTTGTCTCCTAAATATTGTAAATTTGCTCAGGAAAATAAAGGTTTTTTCCCTATAACTTCCGATGCAGTAACGTTGCAATTTTAGTTCTGTAGAAATTTCGTTGAAAAATTATGAACGGGTTGCCAGCTATGATGAAATTTGTAATTTATTGACATTTCTTTATCGAGCGATGTTGTCATAAAATTTCCAAATGGGAATGATCCTGCAATGACAATTAGCAACAAATATTTACGTTTCAAAAATTTAAATAGTTTGGACGGTGGTAACCTTAAAATTATATTCACTCCTATAATTTACAGCGCAGCCATTCAATCGAAACGAAATTCATAGGATGGGTTAAATACAACGTGAAGCAGCTATGGTGCTAGCACATGATTGCCAGCACCAGACAATGTCGTAAATATTGCACCAACAGATGCTTCCATTTTGTATTCATAAGCAAAGCATTTACAATAAAGTAAGCAACCGATATTTAAATTTTCCGAGTTTTGGAAATTTTTCGGATGGTAGCCCCAGACATAATTTAATCGCTGAAACTTTCGATAATATCCTCGGATGAAAACAAAATTCAAAGGATAGGTCGATTAAACATGAGCATGGTATGGGAAATTTATTGCTGCTGTGTTGGACAAATGTTGCCAGCACTGAACATTTTCATCATTTGTGTTATAGGAAATGTTGTCAGAAAATGATATTTGTTCCCTTGAGTAAGAAATGGTTGATATGATACGACAAAGAAGGGTATAACGTCTTCCCACATTTTTAAATCCCTCAAAGATAATTTCTTCAAAAATTAGTTTTCTAGCGGTTCTGATGCGCTAGAATTTTTTTTTTGAATTAAACTGTTCGATTTCTATATTTTCAAAAAATATATAACATGGTGAACTATTATTTTAGATTTCAATTTAAGTGTAATACAGCGAGGATGATGCAAAAATTTCCTCGAGGCTGTTAATTCAAGAGTCATCCGTACTATTCATTCGCCCTTCGAAGAGAATTTGTTCGAAAACAAAATCCCGAAATATACAGAGCATGTATATTTTAGCACAGTTGTGTGTAAAGAGTACTCGAAACAATCAGAGCTTTCTGTTGGAGATCGTTCTATATTTTTTTCATAAAAAAATGAAATAACTAAAAACAAAATGAAAAATAGTAATCAAATTACTGTAAACTCTAACAAATAGAGTGTATATTAAAAGTGTTGTGTAAATTTACATTGTAGGCTCAATAAGGTTTCGGTAAGTAATAAAAATCATATTTATTATTTATTAATATTCTTCGACACATCTAAAAATGGTGTCACACTCTTTCCATTTCAAATTGAGATGTTTTCTACTACAATTTTTTACCCGTACAGAACCACAAATTAGTCAGCAGTTTTATTTTTTCTACAAACACAGATAAATTTCGAATCAAAACTATTTGATATTTTAAACACATTTGATATCTGATATTTTAAAGTGTTATAATTTCGGTGTTTGAAAAACGGTCCTCATTCGAAGTTTTAGAAACAAAGGCCAGATGAATAATTTCATTTTACTATGAATTTTTTTTTTAGATTTTTGAAGAAAGTACAGTATCCAAGCTTGTACAAGGCTATGTGATCTCAGATTACAAGAATTTTTCAATCAGATTTTCAGGAAATCAGATTTTTCACGGCAAATCTTTCCTACACACAGAGATTTAAACGCAGAGATTTAATTTCCGAAGAATTATAGAATATTTTTAGACGGCATATTTGCAGTAGTTGGGATCAGAATTTTAAAATGTGGGATATTGAACTATTTTATTTTATAGGAGCTTCAGAGAAGGTAATGTTTTTCTAAGCCAAGATTTTGATGACCGTTTTTGGTTGTTAAAAACTTTGGTTGAAAAGACAACAGTTTATATTAATGCTAAGAATCCATAACTAACAAACACATTGAAGTTAAGCATATTTTCAGCCATCTGGTTATTTAATCTCTGAAAACCTTCAACAATCACTGTTTTTTTTTACAAGCGAATATCATCACTTTGGTATCAGTTCCACATCCAATTTACGCTCAGTTTCGCTTTTAAATCAAATGCTCATTAGAGGGTATATTGGACTTTAATGATGAATTTTAGAGACATAAAAAATCATAAACTGACCATTTTATCTAATACTTCAGGCATAGAGTTTTATATAGATCAAGGCAAAGTCGAAAGTCAAATAGTAAATCAGACCTGGCAGTCATGCATAGCAACTGAAAATAGGTACTCATATTTTACAAAACAATAACTCATTCGTTCATTCATGAATGTATACTTCCATCAACAACACCATAGCCATCACAATGGGTTTTCATAAAACCCTCAACGATTTACGAGTGAATTCCCCTTTTAACAATTCAAATTGTATCTTTCTAAAACGACACTCTTAATTTTAATAATTTTGCCAAATTGCCAAATCAACGTCATTGTTATATGATCCAATTGAAATAAATGCGTTAGCAATTATCCAAATAACACCTATATAAATCATTTGAGGCCTACTGTTGACCAGTAGTCGTTTAAAGAGGTCTAAGGTAAAATCACATTGACTGTGCATATTTTAAGCAGTAACTTAGCTATAAACTGTGTGACAACATGCTTCATCTCATTGTGCTTTCTGCGATTTCTGCATTTGCGGTAAATTTTATTTGACTGAGAAATTGCTTTTATGAAATCATTTTCATTTTATTATTTAAACAGCTGGCAGCAAATTTTGACTGTTCACAACCGTTAGCACCACAGGTAATTTTTCAATCAACTTCAACAATCACTAAAGCTGCATTGTGAACTCTTGCAGGACTTTGTAGGATGCTGCAAGGAAACAGAGCAAGCAAAAATAATATTGGACCGATGTGCGCAACGTCTTGGCAAGGATAGTTTAGTAAGTAATTTTGAATAAAAATTTTAAATATTAAAAAATTTACAAATTTGGTATTTCCAGTGTATGTCTGAGTGTTTTTTCAATGAGACGGGTATTATCAGTAACGGGCATTTTCAAGCAGATAAAATGCTTGACATTCTATCGGATTTTTATAGCAACTACCCTGATATGGCTGCCGCTGTGAAAAAAGTACTTCCGAACTGCTTGAGAAATGGTACGTATTTTCTATTAATTCTTCAGTCGAACAGGTCTCAAGTCAAAAAACAATGTTTTGATTGTTGGCATTATTTTTTTTTTTAAATTGACAGCTAGAGCAAATGCCGCCAAAATTCAAGATGGGATACCAGAAGGTACTTTGTCTTGTTCGACACTACCACTTGCAGTTTCTGGATGCTTGGGGACTGAAATTTTTGTCAACTGTCCGACGTCACTGCGAACTGAATCGGAAAAATGTGATAAGGCAAGAGAGTTTGCCAAAGCTTGTTTGCAATACTGAAAGTGTAGAAGTTTGTTTTGGGGAATGTGTATTTAATATTGTGTTGCTTCTTAAAATTCTTTGATACATTTGTATAAATTCAAATACTATCCAAGAACTGTTGAGTCGTTTTTATTATATTGCTTCGTTTAGTGATTATTCAAAAGGAGGTCAATGAGGTACTAATACTCAGTGTTTGTTGCTTGCAGTTTGAGTAAGCAATATTGAAAAAAGCATGATACAAACTAGCGGAAAATCCATTGATTTTAGCTTTCAGAATTTTAATGCGCCCAATGTGGGATTAGAAATTTCCTGTATGTTGCTTTGCAAGCTAAGTGCTTACAAAAATAACCTACGAATAATGTTTTGAAAATATGCGATTGGCTATGAAATGAACCATCTGTAATGCTAAATTTTTCAGCAATATTCATTAAAAGTCATATATTTACTTAATAGTTAATTTCAAATTTTACAAAAGAAACGTAAGTATAAATATAGAAAGTAAGAAAACGTGGAAAAAAATAACAGAATATGATTGACGTTTACAAGCCAAGTAATTGGATATATTAAGGAAACATTTTTGTTAAGTAGTTGCCGCCTTAAGTTTGATGTTAAAGTGTTCCATAACTGAGTGGCGAGGACGAAAATTGTTTTTCAGAAACCATATGCTATTGAAAACAGGCCGCACTAGCGACATTGAGCGTCCCGAGCTGAAGAAAATTATGTTTTCAGCATGGTAAGAGGGTTCGGTTAATGACATATTCCTCAAACAACCATGAATTTTTCCAAGTACAGTGTGTATGAGGTCCACACAACTTCTTGTTCTATTGAACCGAATTCCCAAACTTTTAGCTTTTTCAACATATTCCAAACATGCGACTGTTATCTGATAGACGGGGAAATTAAATCATTTTGACTTAAGGGGTTATTCTACTGTTAAACGGGTAAAAAGCAGTATCATTTTAAAAGTGTTGTAAAAAAAACTATTAGAGATATCAATTTGAAATTTTGCATGCATCTTAATTAACAAAAAGAGTATAAAATCGCATAGTTGAATTTTTCAAAAAAGCAAAATGGCGGCTTCTGTATGCAATTGATGGAGCGCGCGCTGACGGCCAGAGTCGATTGCGCGGCACATTGCACAGGTCGTCCAGGTGATCTGCAATCAATTTAACGATGAAATTCTATTAGTTTAGCTAAAAACACACAAAGTGAACCTAAATTGAGCCATAAATATTAAATTTTCGCGATTTGACAAGTGTTGGAAAATAGCATGCTCGATTTTGGACGTTTATTTCGATGAAAAAGTGCTCCCAAATAACCAGATTTCAATTTTTATGGCTCAATTTAGGTTCACTTTGTGTGTTTGTAGCTAAACTAATGGAATTTCATCGTTAAATTGATTGCAGATCACCTGGACGACCTGGGCAATGTGCCGCGCAATCGACTCTGGCCGTCAGCGCGCGCTCCATCAATTGCATACAGAAGCCGCCATTTGGTTTTTTTGAAAAATTCAACTATGCGATTTTATACTCTTTTTGTTAATAAAGATGCATGCAAAATTTCAAATTGATATCTCTAATAGTTTTTTTCTTACAACACTTTTAAAATGATACTGCTTTTTACCCGTTTAACAGTAGAATAACCCCTTAATCGGATTAAGGGAGGGATAAGGGTTTCAGCGTGAGAAAAACACTTTTTTTACGGATTTTTTGTAGAAATATGGATAAAGCAGATTCTTATAAACCTTTTATACATTATTAATTATCATTTCAGTAACATTGTGTAATTGTTTTGTGCAAAAATATCGACAAACGAACCGGCGACAAACGTTTTTCAAGAACGTCTTTGGAAAAAGACGATTTGCGGTGTTCATTGCACCTCAGGTGCAACCCCCAATGTTCTCTGATTTCTATTTTTTCATTTTTGAATTTTTGGTGGTCATTTGAAGTGAAAATTGCTATTTTTCACGAAAAATTTGGCATTTTTGTAGGTGGAAAACCCCCATAATGTAAAAAAAAATTAATTCTAAAACTTTTCGTTGGAGGGAAGTATTTTAGATGTAGAAAATGTGTGCCAAGTTTGAAATGAATCGGTAATGTGGTTTTGAAATGGCAGTGAACACGGACTTTTAAAAAGTGGTTTTGAGAAAATAACTACTATGCTCCGAGCTATCGGAGCTATCGGAGCATTCTATTTGACACTTTCTTCTACTCTCCCGTTTTGCGACTCTTACGCACTCACAATAGTCTTCAACTTGGTCCTCTTCCACAATCTATTGCCATTTTCAAATATATGGTTCGAAGCAAAATTTCTGATTCTAAATAATTTATTTTATTTTCTATTCTTGTTTATAATGGGTTCTCTCTTTTCTTTTTTACTCTACTGAATTTTACTTTATTATTTAATACGTTAAGAATTTCTTGTTTTTTTTTTATTTTTATATATACTTATATACATGCTTCCTCCTCAACTTCTAATTTGATTTTGAGTTTTTTGCTTTACTTATTTTACTTTATTATTTAATACTTTAAGAATTTCTTGTATTTTTTATATTTATATATTCTTATTTAGTCTTGTTATTTTATTTTTTCATTGTATTCCAACTGTGATTGGGCAGTTTGCCTGTTGTATTGAATATGTACCAAATAAAAAAATAAACAAATACAATGATAGAGGAGATGGGACTAAGTATTCAATAACTTCGAGAATTTTGCTCTGATTGACTTCAAATTTTGGGACTATATTTTTGAAATGTTCAACTATAAAATAAGACAGAATTTCGTTTTCACGAATGCTAGCTTTAGCCTAGTCAAAGCTCAGTGGATTACTATTTGAAGCGAATGCTTAGCTATGGCGGTAGGGAGACACATATGGGAGAAACCGATATAAATTATTCCATTATTCTTAAAGCGTCACATTTTTTTCTTATTTTGCTGAAGCGCCAGTACTATATACCTAGTCGCCATTAAAGCTTTAATAAAACACTTAATTAATGAACTAATGAATGCCCAGTTGGCAGCTGTTAAGCCAACACAAGACGACCAAATATATACAACCATGAGTACGGTGGGATTCGAACCCGCAGGCAGTACATCGCTGCTTCAAACTAGTGCATTAGCAACCTAAGCTACCGACCTCATAATAATCAATTTATGAGACTCTAATAGCTTAAATCCTAGTGGGCAAAAGTCTAGTTTTCAGTAAGTAATTGGAGATTTTGTGATGCAAAACTTTTTTTTTAATATCGATAAGGCAGAATTGAAATTGAACTGTAGTCTTTTTTCATATTGATGAGAGAGAAGATGTAAGAATGATATGGCTAAATATATGGCAGCAACATCTTTATTAAAAGTTGGTGAATGTCATTAAGGCCAACGCATTTGACACTAAGAACGTTTTCAGTGGTAAATCTCTTAAAACAAAATGAGTACGTGTTTGAGTTATATAGTTTGTCATGAGTGTGCATCTATAAAAGGTCAACCAGTTTATAGGACTTAAAAAAAGCTCGGTATTTTAAGCATTAATGTTAGGTGTATTAATATTTGAGCTGTATCTAGGTACTACTTGTAACATTTTCAAATTTTTCATTTTTAGAAGGCAGCTTACTGCCAAATTTTTCAGAAAAGTAATTTCTTTTCACATTCTTAATTTAAATTGAAATGTACGAAAATGATCAAATAAAGGTAGCATTTTGTGTCGTTTTCACCTAAAATCAGCTGCCTTACAGGCATTTATATGCTGTTGAAACGTTAGTGTAAACCGTGTATTTTCTTGTTCCTGACTGGAATGATGCTTTTGTGGGCTAGTGGGTTGAGAGCTGGCCGCTTGCATGTACGGTTGTAGGCTCAAATCCAGCAATGGCCGCTAAAAACAGACCACGTTCAACCACAAACTACCCAAGTCAAATCAGGAGTAGGGTAAGTCACGGAAATGATTACCCCTCTTATTCATATAAAATAAAAAGAAATCATAATTTACCTTTATCATGTTTCAATTTTGAAAAATAAAATATCGCCGGAGCTGAGTGACAAGTAGGAGAGTTGTGCCTTCGATCTTTTTTCGAAACTACATTTTGTTTGTAGATTCTTTGCAATAACTGTCGTTTCCTGTCGTTTTTCAATAACTCAGAACAATATTTGCACAACGGTGTGGTTGGAAATTCTTTGTATATATACTCCTACTTGCATTCATGAAATAAAAGCTAATTTTTGTTTTCAGTAGAGTTATAAAATTACAATAGTCTTATAATTTAATCATTCATTTCATCCAGGATGTCAAAGCAAAGTAGGAAAATATATTTTTAATTACATTTTATATTCAGTAACTGAATGCGACTATTAATGCTGGTTGGATCGAAAAGTATTTTCAATAATTAAAATGTACTTTGAACGCGAGAGATGATCTGTATTTCTTGAATTTTCGCAACAATGTACATATGTATCCACTAATAATAGAGCACAAATAAAAAAATATGCTTCAAAGAGAACATTTTTCAGCGTTTAATTAAATCTTGTGCATGTCATTTTCCAATTAACATTATAAAGTCTGATCGATTTACAATTTACAATCTTCAAAGAGGGCAAATCGAATACGAAAAACTGATTTTAGAAAAAGCTGTAGAAAATATGTAATGAATATTCTAAAATGGATGCCAAATGTATGGTAATAAGTGATTTTCAGAGCATACTGCTTATTGAGCAGTCAAAATTGAGTTTAAAAATATAGAATTGTTTTTTGATTGCAAAACGATTAAAAACTGAATTCTAATTAAGTGGTTTCGAGAGTATGCAATCAAATCACAATTCTATATCTACTTCTGAAGGCTTTATCCGCAATATAATCCATTTTCGCGCCCAACGTGGGAAAAAATCATTTGAACAGAACTGTTTAAAAATGTTCTACATAAGCATTATCTATGTGGGAGTCCCCGTCGAAATTACATTAAACACAAGTTTATCAGCGTTCTATATATTATTCCATTTATTTATTATACCTAGCTAACTTTTGGTAGTCAGATAATTAACACGTACATCAGATAAATTGATAAGCAAGCAACTTCTTGTAGCTTTTCTCCTTAAGTCAACAAATGCATGTGGATTTTCTTTATTTACTCAGCAAATAAAATCCATTCTTGCATTTTCACATCACTTAGTTGTGTTTCAGGTTTTGAAAGAATAATAGAAAAATCCGGGAAAAATCAGTCATAATATTTGAAATGGTTTTCATAATTCGTAAAGTTGAACTTTTTTTGTGTAATTTTTATGATAGTCCAGTCAGTGACGATACTTTTTATTATACCATTAATTTGTTTGAGCTCGCAAATTGAAATCATCGTTCCAGAATGTGATTCGATTAAATACAGTTGGAGTTTGATAATTTTAGTAACGATAATCGCGCAGTATTCAATTTAAGTAGGTATAAATTGAAATCACCTGTATTGTCTCCAATCGATTTTAGTTGTAGCATTGGCACAGATTGATCATCACAATGTTCTATTTTTATATTGTTCTTGTATTTCTCGTAGCCAGGGTAAGCTAAAATAGTTTAATTCGTACATATATCTTGTTCTTACATAAAAATGTTAATCTGCTAAATTTAGTCCGCGGCTGAGTACGACTGTTCAAAACCACCCAATGTTCAGGTAATTTTCCGAAAGTTTATATGAAATAATGACGATCTAATGAATATATTTAAGGATTCGCCACCATGCTGTAAGGAAACAAACCATGCAAAGGAAATCGATGCGAAATGCCATAGTCAATTTCCAAAAGATGCTTTGGTAAATACTTCAAAAACATGCGCAATGTATTAATTTGATTTTTTGATTTTTCCATGTTTCGAATATTCAGTGCGAAATAGAATGTATTTTCAATGAAACTGGTGCTATTCGAAATGGACAATTGCAGAAACAGGATATCCTATTGGAAGTTATTTTAGAATATTACAAAAGCAATTCAGAGGCTGTGGCTATTGTAACAAAAGCGATACCAAAGTGCCTGAAATCATGTAAATATTGACTTGACTAAACGAAATTTAAATTTGATTAATCTTCTGTTTTCATCGTTGATGAAAATTTATGAAAATTCGTTATAATGTTACAGTAACAGCGAATGAGGCGAAAGTTCTAAACGTACACCGCGACATTCTTTTTAAATGTAGTCCTACTGCAATGGCGATTGCTAGCTGCGTGGAAACGAATCTTTTCGTTGAATGTCCCGCATCGATGCGAACTGAGTCTGCAAAGTGCGATCAAGCTCGAGAATTTGCGAAATTCTGCTGGATGTACTGAAGGACAATTTGAGTAGTATTGCAGAATTAAATAGAGTTGTGTGAATAAATACATGTTGAAAATATCTAAACAGTTATCATGAAACAATTGATCGTTTTTTTCTGTCTTATCTTTCAAAGATATATTAGTTTTTTTTAAAGTTTTATTTTTTGTATTATCAAAATATTATGGGAGCGAATACATTTAGTTAGAGTGACGTCACGATATTGAGAATATAGTAATATCTTGAGTGTGCCGGCTTAAATTAATTATTGACCTGTTTTCAGGTCAATAATTAATTTAAGCCGGCACACTCGAGATATTACTTTCAATTAATTATTGACCTGTTTTTCGTCTTGAGAAGTTGTTATATAAAATTTAAATGTCACTCTCAAGTGAATTTCTTTTGATTAGTGAAATGATAAACAATTCATTTTTATTTTTGAAAAATTTATCAACAATTTATTTTTTTAAATTTTAAACCCATAAATGTTTATTTCTTTGAATGTCTTGGATTCAATGCTTGATTTTTATGTAAATATATATACATATGTGCTAGAATTATTCTGCTTCCAAGCAACACATGGATTCTTTAACAAAAACTTTGTTAAAACAAAGAAAATATCCTCATCTTTAAGTTCATCTTCTTCTAATTAAGATTCAGTCTATTCGGTTCTGAGCTTATTTTCATAATTTAAACTAAAGATTAGTTTTTTTTTCTTTCGAACCTTAAATTTTCCCTATTTTCAGGCAATCATTTAGTGTTAATTAGTCATATTCATAGGTAAAAAATTAACTTCTGGTTAAATATTGCTATGCAGCTTTTAAATAACCCTTGATGGCCAATTTCAGCTTATAGTTTCATGAAATTTACGAAAAATTACAATATATATATAATAGGTGCGTTTTTTTTTGCTCCGGTGCAGAACAGAATATAGCAATGACGCAAAAAAACAACCCACAGAACAGCTGGTGCATTCGCTAAGATTGCTATAGGTTACTGTATCCGCTGCGAAATAAAGGGAGATAACAACGAGTATAAACTACCACAACTGATAGTAAATATAAAAAAAGTCTAGCGCATCAGAACCGCTAGAAAACTAATTTTCGAAGAAATTATCTTTGAGGGACTTAAAAATGTGTGAAAACGTAATTCACTTCTTTGTTGTATCATATCAACCATTTGTTACTCAAAAGAACAAATATCATTTTCTGACAGCATTTCCTGTAACACAAATGATGAAAATGTTCAGTGCTGGCAACATTTGTCATACACAGCAGCATTAAGTATACCATAACATGCTCGTGCTTAATCAACCTATCCTTTGAATCTCGTTTTCATCCAAGGATATCATGGCAAGTTTCAGCGATTAAATTATGTCTGGGGTTGCCATCCGAAAAATTTCCAAAACTCGGAACATTTAAATATTGGTTGCTTATTTTATTGTAAATGCTTTGCTTATGAATACAAAATGGAAGCATATGTTAGTGCAATATTTACGAAATTGTCTGGTGCTGGCAATCATGCGTTAGCACCATAGTTGCTTCACGTTAAGTTAAATCCACCCTGAGAATTTCATTTCGATTGAATGGCTGCGCTGAAAGTTATAGGAGTGAAAGGAATTTCATGGTAACCATCCTAAAACTTTTCAAATTTTTGAAACGTAAATATTTGTTGTTAGGTGTCATTGCAGGATCATTCCCATTTGGAAATTCTATGACAACATCGCGCGATAAAGAAATGTCAATAAATTACGAAATTCATCATAGCTGGCAGCGCTTTTTTGATTTTTCAACGAAATTCCTACAGAATTAGAAACGCAGCAGGATCCACTTATCACATGAATTTCGTTTTGATTTCGTTACTGCATCGGAAGTTATAGGGAAAAAACCTTTATTTTCCTGAGCAAATTTACAATATTTAGGAGACAAAAATTACCATAGCTGGCGATCCTATACTAATTTTTCAACCAAATTTCTATAAAACCCATCTTAGAGTAAGGTTCATCTACTGCGTGAATTTCGTTCAAATCTGGTGGCTAAATCAGAAGCTATAAGCCAAAAACCAGTTTTTTTTTCTCAGTGATTTTTCCAAATAGCACCACTACCACAGTGTTGCCCGTATTTCAAAATCACTTCTATCGGACCTGGTACTAGTTAATGCCAACATGTCCTATAAATTTCATATTGATCGCATTATCCGATCGTCAGTTCTCGTGAACAGAAGTTTTGAGTGCTGAAAATAGAGGTAATTTGATCACGGGTTGCCGTTCTTGTTTACCGCCGAATTTCGAAAATTTTTATTTGACTTGGTGGACAAAAGTCAAAATTTATCAATACTTTGAATTTATTTTCAAAAATGAAAAAATTTTCAGGAAGGTCGATGATTTGAAGGATTTTTTTTCAGGAGCCTGCTGTACTTACAGAGTTGCCCACACAGGCTTGAAAGTCTATGTGTGTTTAATTCTGGTTTACATCAATACGCTCTGAAAATTTCACGATGATCTATTATTTTTCTTAGAAGCTATGACAAATCGAAATTTGAAAAAAATCCTTGCCTACTTTTAGGCACTCAGCGCCTACACAAGGCTTAAAATTTCCAATTCTTTATTATAAACAAACTAAAAAACATAATAACTTGTCATTCCTAGTACTTTTTTAACAAAAATTTACACTGCTTGGAAATATAGGAGTACCTGAAAATTCACTAAAATGCCCACCGCCGCCAAAGGGTTAAAGATATCTGCCCACTATATACATCTATGTCCTCCGGAAATTTCAGCTCAATCGGATTGGCCACTCCAGAGATTATTACCCTTGATCATTTTGCTGATATATATATATATATATATATATATATATATATATATATATATATATATATATATATATATATATATATGACGAATTTTCAGCGAAGCCAGTTTAATACTAATTTTCGAAGAACTAACAGAAAATTACCTCTTTCAAATTTCTACATTTTATCAGAGCTTTTTCTAATCTCCTTCTTACCAAAACATTCAACATAGCCTTTCAAAATCCAAAGCCACCTCACGGCAAAGAAGGCAACTATTCATGAGCTATCAGTACATTCTATGGTTCAGCATATGAACTACCTATGTAGAACAGAATTCTGTCCCAGTGAATTCACTGGGACAGCAGTGTTACTATTTATAATAAGCGCGTTTTTTTAGTATTTTTTTAGCATGTTTTAGCATTGTTCTGTTATAGATAAGGGAACAAAAAAACACGCCTAATGTGGATAAAGGAGCTAATGTTAGACGTGTTTTTTTACATCGATATTGTAAAACAGTAGTACATCGATATTGTAAAACAGTGACGGAAATTTTTTTTTATTTAATTTTTCTTTCTAAATATATTAAATACAAATTTCACCAAAGATGCAGCAAAAGTAATATAAGAAAACCAAAATTTATAAAAAGTACTCATATTAATTTCGTCACAAATCTTTATTGCTGCTTCTCGTTCATGAATTTATGTTGGTATTTCTTCTGACTATTTAAAAAAAATCTAGATATTGTCCTGACCGAAGTTCTCAATCTAGTTTTGCTATAATTTATTAACCTTCTCTTCTAGAACTTAACCTGATCAGCTTTGCTGTTAAAAAATTTTAAATCACGCTAGTTTAAACCGTTTAATTAGAACGATACTCACTTAATTTCCGCTAAAGTATGGGCGACAAAATAACATTTTTTCCACATAATACAGCATATACCATTATTAAATGACCTTAGAGTCAATAATAAACAATAGCTATTGCAATTTAAATGACTTCAACAAGTTTAATGAAATAGATTTCGATAATGATATTCCAATTATTTTGACCATTTGAATTGATTTGGGCCATTCAATTACACTTGTGCAAATAGGACATCACAAAGTGAATTGGACGTCATTAAACCGCAATTAAAATATATTCACTATTTGCAATAAACAAAACCCAGTAGTCCTACTGTTTTCATGTTATTCGTCATATAAATACTGTAAACCGAATCCCATCCGACAAACTAGCTAAAGTGCTCATTTTATCATTAGAGCAGTAATAATACTGTTGCGGTTCGATCTATTGTTGACTGTCTTTGTTCGTACCATTGAATCTAATATTGTTGTTGATTCCCAAAGCGAAATTTGAGTTGACTTGAGTTTGTTGGATTGTATTTGTGAATGTATGTATGACGTATGTATGATCTATTCGAATGTTTGAAATCTAATCGATATACTTGGTCATTGTGGATTCAAAACCCACTTTGTAAACTTTCCAAACGTGTCATTGAAAGCTGTCAGCTACAAATGTGGTTGAAGAATTCCACAACTAAATGGTTTGAAGGATATTTAATTGCTGGGAAAGTTAATTTGCAAAACATGGAGAATTAAAAATCTTAAAACTTATCGTTCGGAAATTTGATTTTCAATGATTTGTAATCTATTTTTTTTTAGCTTATAAGCCTGTTTGAACAAAACCTTTGATTTTATATGGAAAAACTCATTGTAAGGAAATATTTTTACAGTAAGAAATTTAGTTTTTTCTTTATCTTGTCAAATCAATGCAAAAAATAATAAAATCAAACTATTCAAAATATTTTGCGATGCATCAATGACCAAATTAAATTTATTTCAGCAATTGAATGTTGAGTTGTTACAATTGTTTTATTTTCCTCCAATTCGCTACGAGAAGTCCAAGTTGCAGATGCGCATTCTCTGGATAACATGTGTAGGTGATTAGCAAAAAAATGGCGAAGTCTTACTCGCGCTTGAGAGAAGGATCTTTCGATATACTTTTGGCACCCGGCATGAGGTTGTACGATTCAGTTTCCTATTCAACACCGAAATATTAAAATTATTAATAAGGTAAAATTTTTTGCGGATCTTCTTGGACAAGTCATTGGATCAATTTCGAAGTAGTCCCGCTTTTATTATGTGACAATACGTACGAGTATTATATGGCAGATGACAGTTAGATAATGATCTAGAAATTTATGCGAGATTGATTCCTTGCGGTGCATCTTGGACAAAGCTGGTTGATCTAGACTCTCCTTCTTTACAACGACAGCTTCCGTCTTTGTATTATCATATTTTTTTCATAATGTTTGATCTGTCGCGATTGAACTGGTAACGCCAGTTGGACTGGTAAAATTTCTGGTAGTCTGCAGGCGCAGAAGCGACAGAGTCAAATCTGCTTCGTGGTCGGCCTTGGATTAATATAATCGTCTCCGTCCCGTTAAAACCCTGGCAGGCATCAGAGAACGTTCTCTATTTCACGTCCACAAAGTTTGTGCCGTAAATTCATTAGCACTGATCTAAATTTAGGGTTTGAGCCAACCTCGCATGGTTGCGTAGGTAAGGTTGGTTATGACATAGATAAATCCACTTTTACCAACCTTCTTTCCTTCACGCGTAAGTTGACCATCAAAAGCAGGTCCATGTACTATATACTGATTTCTTCAAAATCATCGACTCTGTCCACCATAGCCTTTTTCTTCAAAAGCTGAGGAACGAAATGGCATAGCTGTTTCTCTTTTCCCTGGTTTAACTCTTACATCTTTGGTCGTACTTGCATTGTAACCATTAATTTCTGCTGTTCAATTCCTTTTTATCCGACATCAGGTGTTCCGCAAGAGTCTATCCTTGGACCTCTTCTCTTTCTTTTGTTCATAAACGATCTCCCTCTTTTAATACGATCTTTTAGGCTTTTATATGCCGAAAATTTTAAAAAATTTCGAGTTATCGAGTCACAAATTGACTGTGAGCTTTTACGAAATAATTTTAATAGCTAACTAACAATTTTGGTGCACTGCTAATGCTCTTAAATGTCACAAAATGTATGTTAGTTGAAAAGCGTCACCTTACAGTCCTGATCTCCTATTATGTTTCTGGCTCTTCTCTTAATGTTGTTGATAATTTTAAAGATCTTGTCATAATATTTGATCCAAAGCTTAAGTTTGATAAGCAAATATTATACATTACTGCCAATAACAATAAATAATAAGTTATCAGATTTCAAGATCAGATTCTCTAAAGCCTTCATTAATATTTCAACCTGTATACATCTTTTTCATTCCTTTGTGGGCAGTATCCTTGAATATTACTATCGAGTTTGGTGTCCTCGTAAAGTCTATTTAAATAATGCTTTGGAGTATATTCAACGCAGATGTATTCATATCATATTATTTAAATTTCAGCTTCGCTACCGTCTTTACAATGATCGTCTTTTGTTCCTACATTTTCCTTCTCTCGAATCACGAAGGCTTTTCCTGGATGAGTGCTTCCTCTTTAAGTTATTTTATATGGTAGTTGAATCTGATCTGAGTAGCCAGGATTCCGCCCCTGCAGCAGTGCATAACACGCGTTCTTTTTTGCATTTAGTGTGTCATTTGCGCGCACTGATACTTATTTTTATTTTACGGTGTTGCGTTTGCTTAGGCAGTACAATTACCTACAGTTTGGTCCTCTACCACCGACATTACACGCTTTCCAAACTTTTCTTTAAAACAATGTTCTGGAAACTAAAATTTCGATATAGTTTTTTTGTCTCTCTCTCTTTGATTGTGAATTTGTGCTTTTTCACCTTGATTTCGTTTTTACTGTTTTTTCTCCATTAACACCTTGATTTTGTTCTTGTGTATTCAGTATTCGTGCTATATTCAGGAATTGAATTTTTATGATAATAAATAAATAAACAACCTTGGGATCAATAATAATTATAATCAGCACATTCGGACTGGGACGCGGCTCTGAGTGGAAACGGAATCGAAAACACTCGTTAGGCGAATGCTTGCTATGAATACCAATACACGTTCTAGTGCTGAATGAGGACCAGTCACGGAATGCGGAGATAAGATACGTGAGCCAGCCCAGCAGGCTGTTGGGAGCCTAGCTGCTAAATCTGCTAAGGTTAGTGCGGATATGACGAATGGGTAATTGAGAGCTTTCAGCGGAATGTCAGTTTAAAGCAATGGCTAAGAGGTGCGTCAACTGATCGATACTAGCAAAAGAGATGGAGTCTTCTCATCAGAAAACTGGCTCAAAATACGGCAGACTATGCTTAGGGTCTGGTACATGCTGCAGAAAGGCAGCTCGTGTGCCCCATCTTCGGTGAATGATTTGAGCTGGTCTAAACGAGTTAGGCTGGTAGCTGGTAGCCAACGCCCGGCTGATTCCTATAAGCTGTCGATTGACAGTCATTAGCCTAACCTAAATAAACTAAAATAAAAGTTTCTGCTTCGTGAAACCTGTCATTGTGTCATTTGCACTTATACATGAATGAAACAAACAAAGGGGTCTTCTCTGTGTTGGATTATCATAAAAAATATAAAAATGTAAGAAAAAGTGTTCAAGTTACGGTGAAAATGGATTAATATTAGATGCGGCACAGTTTTGGTTTGAGCACTGCATTTTCAGGAGAGGGGTTTTTAAGGTCTGGCTCAAAATACGGCAGACTATGCTTAGGGTCTGCTACATGCTGCAGAAAGGCAGCTCGTGTGCCCCATCTTCGGTGAATGATTTGAGCTGGTCTAAACGAGTTAGGCTGGTAGCTGGTAGCCAACGCCCGGCTGATTCCTATAAGCTTTCCGTATTAATCCATACCGGAAAAAATCAATTACATCCTTGCAAAGGTAATAAACTTAGATTGATAGCTAAGATGCTGAATATTGAGATTGACAACAGTTTTAATTATTTCTAGAGGCCTGTCTGAAAAAAACTATACGTTTGGGAATGTCATAAATTGACCTCAAAAATTAATTGGTTGGAGTAACCGTCTTCAGTTTGGTGAAATAAAACCTGTTCACGAGGCGAAAAATAGATAAGGTTTGATAATGTAGGTCATGGTCATGATCAAAACAAGAGGAATTATCTCAAGCCGTACAAAAGCCCACACAAACACCTACAAAGACTTTGCTGAGCATCTGGTGGAACTGGAAATCTATGGTATGTTATAAGCTTCTGCTACTTGGTAGAAATACATTTTTTCCCCCTAGTGTAGATGACCAAAAAATAATCAGATCCTTGGGTGTCCTATCTCTACGGGGTATGTGAGGTTTGACTTACTAAAAAAATACCATCTACAACCCCACGAAGTTCCGAACCCTCCTCCCGCTTTATGCGCAGCACTTTCTCAACATATGTTGAGATTGTGCGCCAGTTCTTTTCGTTTCCCAGCTTTTCATTCCCGATCGTTTCAGGCATTGCTGGGGCGATCGTGGACTCAATGGTGTGCCTCAAATTTGCGAAGCGACTGCACATAAAGAATGTGAGCTGAGCATCATTGAGCTTAGTCACACAATACCGTGCCCTCTCAAGAATTGACAAGGGTAGAAGTTTACCGCTACGTGGCTCCGGTTAAAAGAAGGCTCAATGAGACCATTTAACTTGGCTGTCCAGCGTCCTTTATTGCTTTCACTCCAACGTTGTTGCCAAAGTCTTCTGTACTTTTCTTGCGTTCTCGAGCCAGTAGACCGATCGGGATTCCTCCCGATATCGCCATCACAGCCTCTTCTGAGACCGTGCGGTAGATGCTCGCGATTCGCGGGGCACCCATGCAATGCGCTTCCGAAACTTCTTAGTTCGAAGCTCGTCCCCACAAATTTCAGCTCCATATAGCAAGATGAAATTGGTCATTACATCAGCAGCTTCGTCTTGTCCCACTGGGTCCACCGACGTTGGCCATTAGACCACTCAGCGAAGTGACGACCACTAGAGCCCTATCACATGCCCTGCGAATATGATCTCAATACGTCATCTTGGTGTCCAGGATCTCTCCCAGATACCTGACAGACTTACTGGTCTGGACCTCGACGGAGACAGCTATCATGAGTATGACAGTTGGTATCCTCCGTTTCGTCAGCATGACAATCACTGTCTTTGAGACTGCCAGCTCAAGGCCATTGACCGTTGGCGTAGGAAGCTCACACTTACTAGCTGGGTCACTGATCCCTAGACATTGCAGATTCAATGTCATGACGTTCAATCCAAGGGTTGTAAAAATATATCCTTTGGCCACTGGCTCTTCTCCTGGGGAGTTATTTGTCTCTGGTACCATGGGCGTCAAGTAAAACCCGTGTATTCACTTCGATGACCTCACGTTTGTTATTAAACTCCAATGTGGAAGTTTGTGTTGGTGGTGGTTTAGAAGGCATGGAAAAATGATCCTTTCTTTGATATCAGTTGAGAAAATCCGGGCTCCGTTCTGGTTTAGGAACTTATATCGAACTTATGTAATACAGTTGCAGATTAACCACGTATTAATCAATCGGACAATTGGTCCTATGAAAGAGTCCCTAAATAGGGTCTAGTGGGTCAAGCTTTGCCAAAAAGGCAGGACCTCTAGTGGGAGCATCACGGTTGCTGGTGTTCAGAGCCTGCATATCAAAACATTAACTTTCATTCAAATGGTTTGATTAAGGAGTTTAGTCTACCAGTCAACGTAGAACTGTATAGTGCTTGTATTGTTCTCAAATGAATTTTGAATATTCGTTTTTATCATCTCTCTGTTTGAGCTTTGAAACTACTCAAAGTAGAAAATAATGAAAATATAAATCGGCGTCCACGTAAACAAGCAAAACGGCCATTCTTAATATAAAGAAAACCAAAAATAGGTATGGAAAATATCAGCATCATGGACGTGTGACTATTTTGCGTGTTTTTTTTTTTGGAGTAGTCAGACTATTGTCTATTTTTTGAAGAAAATAATTTGCCATGACAGCCATTTTTGGGGCTGAAAAATTGGAGTGATGAAAAGAGTTCTGGCTCTAGAATTATAGTGCTGTATGTCTTACAAAAAACCATTCATTAGTGCATTTGGCTTAATGTCTTTGTAGATGCAATTAAAAAGCTATATGTTGCTGACAATCAACAAACCTCAAAGTGAGTTGTTCATGAACAGGCTCACTTCAATTTTTTTTACAGATTGAGTAACTGTCACACCAAATGGGGTTTCAATTTGAAAGAAGAACGTTTCTATGGACTTTTCGCCGAAATATTGTAGCCAAAAAAAATTATTGATGACACTGAAACATACTGGATACACTAGAATACGTTTTGAATCACAAACGAACTTATTCAGTAAACAAACTTCGACGCTTCTTCGTCAAATGAGCCCATGGAGTGGTTTGGAGCTAGAATAGTTTTAAAATGGTTTAACGTCACCGCAAAAATGTTTATTTAAAACGTCCTAAATGATAAGTCTATTCTCTAGCTTTTGGTAAGAGGTAAATTTTCAATAACCAGAAAAATAAAGGAACAGATCACGGGTAAAAACTTGAAAAGAAAATAAAAAGTTACATTTTCAAGGTTTACATACAAATAACTTCAAATGCAAATACTGCAACAAACAACATTTTATAATTATAATTCTACAGATTCTAATAATTTATCAAATAAATTTATTTAAAAAAATACGCCATTTTTCGAAAACGTAAAGATTAGATAATGCTTTTCGGCTAAATTTGAGATCCCATATGGTTCCAAACTTGTTGGAAACTGAGTCCGGGAGCATACTTATTTTAATGTTTCATATTTGGCTTGGGATTCTCCCAAATCGTTTCAAAAATGTAATTGAAAATTCACACTACACCTAGAACTAGATATTCTATTTCAAAATATCCCTTGCATAAATGGTTTTAATCAACCACTTTCCCTGTATCATTCATTGTTAATTTTACAAAAATTTTATATTCGACAAACACCTCAACTATCACATGATCAATTGTCAATTAACACGTAATCAATGTCAAAACCTTGTTATGAACAAACCAGCAGATTTTCACGCTTTTTTAACTCTCACGAACAATGAAATCAACTAACTCGTATGCATGACCTGACCACCTTCAAGCATTTTTCACAGTAATTACGAGTAAATGATGCCATTTATCAATTATTTGCTTTAATTGAGAGTGTGTGTTTTGATGAAAAATAATATTTTTACTTTTTAAACTTCTTTAGGATCTCATTAATGTATTAAAAATAATTGCTCATAATTTAGAGTATAAATATTGGAACAGAAGACCAGTACCATCAAAATCAAAGTTTGTTGGCTTTACAAAAGGTTTATCAGCATCCAGTTTCACTATACTAGAAGAGTGTACAGTCCATTTGTGCTAAATTGACGTTAAAGCTTTTGTCAGTAGCCATCATTATGTTCCAATATTCTGTATTGGTTATTGTCTTAGCGTGCGGATTTGTCGCAGCAGCACCAAACTGTGATCAGCCGCCAAAACGCGAAGTGATTGCATAAATAATTTGAATTTGTTTGTTATATTGGTTTTTGATTGTGGTAATTTTACAGGATTTTATGGACTGTTGTCAAAGACCAGGTGGTATGCGTGATGCAAAAGTGAAGTGTGCTCAAAAATATCCGTTCGATGGGAAAAAGATGAATTTTGTGAGTATACCGTCATATATCTTGAAACTGAAAATCCAAATAGGGTTAAAGGAATAAGTGCCCTTCATCGAATCTACATGAATATATTTTTCTGGTTTTAGGAACTATCTATATATATATAACAATTCTTTCAGACTAGGTCAATAGACACTGAAGATTCAACAAAATATTAATACTTGTTAAGAAATTGAATTCATTTTATGATAGTTCAAAAAATCTTTGATCAGTATTATTCTTTCATTCATCTTCAAAGCGATTCACACTCAATTCAATTATACACACAATTTCATGGGAAATCACTGAATATTGCGACGTTATTTATGACTAATATAATTCATTTGTTTTCGTTTACATAATTTTTGATAATTAATTTCTCCGACTATTTTTAGTGTTTTGGCGAATGTTTGTATAATGAAACCGGTCTGATGAGTAATGGCGAAATTCAACGCGAAAAAGTTCATAAAGCCATAACGGATTTATACAAAGATACTCCAGAACAGATTCCTGCAATCAAAGATATCGTCGAAAAGTGTATGGAAGAAGGTTTGTTTTGAGCTAATATGACGGAAATATTTTAATTACTGCAAATATTTTTTTGCGCAGCAAAAACTAAAGCTTCTACGATGAACATACCTGAAGATGACAAATGCAATCCCATGCCTTCGCTTATTACTTTCTGTTACTACACTAAAACTTTCATTAATTGTCCGGCTCCGATGTGGCAAAACAGCGAAAAATGCAATGCAGCTAAGGAATTTTTACAAGTTTGCAAGAAGGATGCATAGATAGGTTTTGTTTGTTTTGAAATCAGCAATTGTATTTTTGAAGTTTTTGTTAATAAAATATGAGCATGAATTTTTGTTTGTTGGAAGCTATGTATATTGTTCTGGTTTTGAATAGCGTGAAGAAGAGAGTTCGTGGCAGAAAAATTGATTTGACTTGTTACGTCGTTGTGTGAATTTCCTAAAGTTCAACTTGATCTGTGTAAAATCTAGCAACAAAAGTCTAGGTTCAACTAATCAAATTTTAACTCACTTCTGGACCTCGCATGGATTTCATGACCTTTGCTTTGCACCAATATCATTCTATATATCTTTGCCCAATGTTTTTTTTTTGTTGGCCTTTCAGTACATTAATCTTTCTTAACAATCCGAAACTAGCCTCCAGCTCTGAACAACAAACTGTCGAACACTCGCAGAGCTCAACATTTTTCTGATTGCTTGCAATGGGTATCATGCAATTATTCTAATTACAGGTTTCAAACAAAAGACACATATATGAATACTTTTCATCGGCCGCATACAAAATAATTTCCTTTCGAGACCATACAACACAACATAATTGCTACTATGATTATAAAAGACGCTTACACAGGCCCTTGAGGTCGAAACGAAGCAGCTTTGTGTCGTAGACAAACTGAATAGTACCACGACGAAAAAAATAATAGGAAAAACAATGAGTAGGTATGTTTGGGCTTTGGGTGCCGCAACCTCAAATCAAGTCGTCGTTGTTTGTTACACCTCTATCCCTGCCAAGGAAAGTTCAGAGAACTTCCATGGTCGGCACAACAGTAGTAGTTAATTCATTGTGCATGCGCTACGATGCCCATGATGCGACTAGAGAAATCAAAGTCTATTGTTGCCAGAAACAATGGATGCGAATGACTTATGCGAAAAGATATTAAGACGGTGATTAAATTTCGTATTGTGTTTGCGCTGTCCACTTCAGATTTGATCATTTGCAGGTTATCTAAACCAACGGAGACGTTGACTGTAAGTAATCGGTTTCGCTTTTACTGAGTGATTTTTTGATAAACATCCAGGCTCATGTTTTAGCCTCCTATCAAAATTATTGGCTTCCGAAGTAAGACTTGTAAGTGATTATCTCAGAGGTTTCGGATATTTGCTACAAAATTCAGTTTCAGGAAGAAAATATGATCAATGAAAGGCTTTAAATTCGATTGAATTTTGTGTGTATTATTCTATGGCTTAGCAGGAGGCAGTAACATGTAATGAAATCAGTTATATTCGAAATTTTGAGGCAAATTCTATTGTTTATACATATTCTGATTGAGACTGGTTGAATTAATATGTTTTATTAAAGGAATGAGCTCTAGTGTGCTGTTGAACTAACGTAAAAATTCATCAGGTGCTGCAGTGATGTTCATTGTTCCGTTGGCATAAACACCCGATGTCCCAAGGACACAAATCGTTTTGCACAGCAATGAGAAAATACACTCTGAGAACTTAAAGAAAATATACGGTAAATCAAAATGAAATAACTATTTTCAAAAAATCAAACATAATATACAAATTATAAAATAGCATTGAATCCCAAAATAAATAATAATAATATTAAAATATTATATACACTTAAAATTTTTCATGTTTATCCGGTGAAAACATTTTTGAAAAATGTTTCCTGAGTAACATGGACTTCTTGTAAATATTGCCAGTAAAGGTTTTAAAATAAAATATGCTTTTATATGCAATTTTATGTAGGCCCGTTAGACATAAAGTTACGCAGCAACGAAATACGTTCATCAAATTTTGGAAATTATATGCATCTCATTTCACCGTTTGCGATATTTTTCATACAAAGATTCAAATAAAAGTTTGAAATTGACCGCACTGCAACGCAACATGTTCAGTTAACTCATTAAATAATAAAGCGCAAAGCATATCAAAAGAAACTCTCCGCAAATTCATGTTTGAATTTTGTCCAAAAATCGAATGAGCTTTGATTATAATTAATTTGACAACATAATTTCTGGTTTAAATATAATTACATTACACTCTGCGCTGTCTATTAATTTGACGTTTGCTTTTTTATTGTTTTTTTATTCTTATTTCAAATTACTTGGTTTGCTGACTTTTCAATTATTTAATTTTATATAGTATTGTATTATTTTAGTCAGACAGGTTCCTGCTCAAAAATATAAGCGGAAAGAGCGACAAAACACTAGATTGTAATGATACTGAAACTGCACTGCTTTATATTAAAAAGGATATTTTTAGGTTCGCGAGATATTAGATACAAGGATATTATTTTTTTGAAATAATATACGAATAATTGGTAGTATGACGAAGATTCTTATGGGAGTTAACATCCTGTATTGATATAAAAGTTTCCGTAGGACGCAAAAAACTCAGATTTTAATATCTAAGTGAATAGAAAAATAAATATGAATCTAATTTGGTCTGTGAATGTATTTTCAAATTAGGTTTTTTCCTCACAAGAATTGTCTTATTTCAAAATATTCGAAATTGGCTGATATCTTCAGTAGGTTTCATATTTACTCACAGTTTTAACACAGAAGACGACACTAAGACTTCTTGAAAGTCGAGATATAGCCACTATTTAAGAGCATGTTCAGCAAAAACAGCTGAGCGTATGTTTGCTCTTTTCTCCATCTGATATAGACCGACCTTCCCAAGTTTGAAATACATTCAATTGTTTGATGTCTGAAAAACAGCATTTATGACATTTAAATCCAGCAGAAAGCTACCAAACTCACTCTAAATCCAACCAAAGCTGGTGGATTTTCAATAAGAAGGCAGTCAATCATTTTTCTCCGAATCATTCTCAACATACCTACCCAGAAGCTGAGTTGTTTCTATGCCTGATCATCATTGTTAATCACATTTATGCTTATCTCTGTCAAAGTTACTCATCAAACATAGATAATCATCATCATCATCATCATCGGCGACAAAACCGGGGTCCGGTCCTGGCCTCCGTCAAAATTTTTTTCCATCGGACCCGATCGCTGGCCGATATCATCCAATGGAGCAACTCTAAACTTCGAGCGTCCTGTTCACGTCATCGCTTCAGCACAAGCAAGCTCTCCCACGCTGTCTTCTGCCGCGAAGGATTTTCCAAGCAGGATCCTCTTCGCTCGTTCGAGCTAGGTGTCCTGCCCAGCGGAGTCTACCAAGCTTTATCTTCGTAATTATATCTGCTTTTAGGTAGATAGCGTACAACTCATGGTTGTATAGTCTCTCCGCAAGGCTTTCTTCTCGAACGCGGCTAAGAGGTCACAGTGCCTTTGGCAGAACCCATTGAAGATGTTGAAAGGTCTGGATAGCAATCCGGCTATTTTAACTTGACTTTTTACATTGGTCATGGTCAACCGACGCAATCGTGTCAGTTTATTTGGCCTGCCGGTTTCTGTCATGGTTTTATACAGTTCTACTCTGGCTATGCTATCATAGGCGGCCTTAAAGTTTATAAATAGATGGTACAGTGGAATGTTGAATTCCACATTTTTTCATCGCCTGCCTGAGAGTAGAGATCTGATCAATTGTTGATTTGCCTGCGATGAAGCCATATTGATATTGTCCGATGATGTCTTTAGCGTATGGGGCTATCCGTGCTTGCAGGATAGAGGAGAGTACCTTATAGGAGGTACTCAGCAATTTTATGCCCCTATAGTTACTGCACATTGCTATGTTTCCTTTCTTATGTATGGAGCAAAGATGTGTGCAGTATAATTTCATGAATTGCTTGTTGTAATGTAGGCCTTCCATATTTAATCAGCTCAGCTGGTATGCCGTCGGCTCCAGGAGCTTTGTTAAATTTTAGCTGACTTATGGCTCTTCGTACCTGTTCTATGTTTAGTGGCGACAGCATAAAGCCGTCTTCTTGCATTGGTGGAGCCTCCAATTCTTCGTTGAGCTGACCGTTTAGCAATCCACTAAAAAGCACTTCTCATCACTTCAGAATGCCTTCAGGGTCGGTGATCAGATTACCCTCTTTGTCCTTACAGTACGTGTAGCGTGGTGTGTACTAGGTCATGTTTCGGACTATTCAGTAGAACTTCCGCGCCAGGTGCAGACCTCGTTCTTCAGCTCTATCTATTTCACAGATCAGGCTGCTTACTTCTGTGAAGTCTCTTCTCTGTTTTTCTGAGCTTTTTATATTCCTCCTCTATTGGATTTATGTATTGATATTTGTTGCGAGTATTATATATAATACTCATAGCAAATATCAATAAATATTTTCAATGTCCCTGCAGTAAAGGTTCTATGTTATTTTTCTGGGTCTTTTTTTCCTAACTAGCATGGGTTCAACAAAGGCAGATCTTCCATTTCTAGTCTCACAAGCCTCACAAACTTAGTTACGTCTACCTAATGTCTGCAGAAAAAACTTGATGCTGTATACATAAATTATTACCATAGATCAGATTTTCACATCTTCGCCATAGACTTTTTCCTGTCAAAACTGGACAGTTTTAGCATATTTGGGCCACCTTCTGTCTTAATATTTGCTCAATGGTTTTGGCTGCACCTGAACCATAAATGTTTACTCGTCCATCTCTTTTGCATTTTGTCATAATTCCGGTTTTCTACACGGTTCGCTTCTCGAACCTTTAATATTTTTTATGTGTACCTGCAATCTACTCTGTTATTTAGTTGTCCAGCTTTTGGTATGCTGATTATTTCAAAGTTACCGGACTAATTTTAGTTCCCATTCATTGTTTAGAGCTTGCAAGGGCTCTTTGTTTTGTGATAAAATTTTGCCACCCTTTTGTTGACACAAGAAGCTCCAGCTTGGTTCTATACCGCACATGCAATTATTATTGCAACCCTTGCTGTATCGCCTTTCCACTGTTTCTAAAGAACAAGTTATACAACGGTCTGTCCTTTAATTCGGTTTCGGTTAAGTTTGGCCATCCCTGGGGTCTCAAAGCCTATAAATCATATCTTTTAACTTAACTTTTTGCATTCCAAAGATTCCGTGATATCTGCTGACGTAATAGTTTTCCAATTGTAAGGATTTACGCACACTTTTTTGACCGACTATTTCTAAGCAGTATCCCCCAGTTGATTTTCTTCCAGGTTGTTTGGCATCACTTTTGACTCTTCTTCTTTTTCTTCTTTTGACAGTTTTTGCTCAAAATCGGTTTCTTCACCTTTTTCGTCCATATTATCGTTTTCTTCTACAGAAGTGAGGCAGCTAAGCTTACTTTTATAAATAATTTTATTTTTTATTATTTCTGCCTTTGAATTGATTTTGGTTTCTTAATTTGTAATTGATTGGTTTCGATAATCGTACTTTCAATATTTCTTTATTAACTAACTCCGGGTTATAAATAAACTTGATATTAGATAGTTGGTTTTAGATATATAAATGGGCTCAAAATGTGAATATGTTTCGCTTGGAGCAATGAGCAAAGCAATTATAAGGTAAGAGAAATACGCTTCAAAGATTTTAGCTCATTTGTGGGCAGACAAGCATGTTTTGGTGAGGCTTCAACATTCACGAATCATGTGATCTTCGCTCAAGTAAGAAATCTGATTATGCAGAATCGTCGACACGTGATCAGGAATCTTATGGGGAAAAAAATGAATATTAGAGCTAAATCCATTCACTCTGTTTAAGCTGAACATTTGACCAACAGAAGGATCTCTGGTTGAATGATACTGGTGGTGAAGAAAAGCCATTTTATGACCCAGATTTCGGACATCGTCTCTTCAAGACAATATGTGGTAATTTATCAAATTTATCATAAGATCTTGATAGTTTATTATATTTAGCATATTATCCACCGACTTTGACGAAATTGATGATTTACACGCAGTTTTGTGGCGTGCTTGCAGGATTTATACATTTAAAGCTGTGACATCATGAGACCTGAAGAATTTTCACAACAGGTTCAATTATTATTTGAAATTTCCGAGTTATGGTCTATATTTGAAAACAGGCGAGGTAAACCAATGGAAAATTTCGATTAGTTAATTTTAACCCCGCAATTTCAGATCGAAAATGGTTACTAAGCTGATTATACACTTTGAATTATGACTTATAATCATAAATTCAATTAACCTTTCACTGGAAAGAACAACTCCCTAAATAAAACTATAATCTCGTAAATCAATTTGTCAGATTAAATAAGCTGTATTTGTATTTAACTACAATTTAAATTTCACAGCTAGTCCGCCCATGAATTTTCATTTTCGAGACTCAGGGCATAATTTTCTATCACATACAAAAGTATAAATTGTCAGCAATCATTCATTACCCGTTCATATTTGAGACACCGTTGTTCTTGTTGTACGATCTGAAAAAATGTATCGTACTGTAATTTCACTGTTACTTTGTATGTTTACTGTAAGAATAGATGTCAGCCTAACACCACTATGAAATAATTACAATTTTCATTTTATTTCAGGCGAACAGTTCGGGATCAACAATTTGCGATTCTCCAATAGAACGCTTTGTAAAGTGCAACTTTCTTATGATTTCATCGATACGATAATCGTTATTTTCATTTTTCAGTCATTTGTCACTTGCTGTAGCTATCCGCAAGAAATTCTGGAGGCAATAGACAAGTGCGAAAAAACTTCTCCGGTTTTTGTAAGTAGAGTTCGATTTGATATACGCTAGTGCCATTTTGAATTAAATGTGTATTTTATGCGTTCATGAAAGTTTCTGAAACTGGCTTTAAATTGGATAAATTTTTTAAATTGCAGTGCTTTGATCGTTGTGTACTCACCGAACTAAAATTGTTAGGCAATGGAGCATTTGCAACAATGGAGACCAATGCAACTCTAGCAAACCTCTTCAAAAACACCAGTAGCGACATGTTACCGATTTCAATAAAATATTTTAATAAATGTGTGGAACATGGTAAATATTGCGATGAGGGGAAAAAATAACATTTTAATTTAAATCCTTTCCAGCAAATACAGCTGTACAAAGATCGAAAGTTATTCGCATACCAAAACCAAACCTGTGCAGTCTTTATACGATACACTTCTTTCCTTGTTTCTTCAACAATATTTTCGTAAACTGCCCAGATTCTATGTGGAATAGCTCAGCTGCTTGCAAGCATACTCATGACTCTGTTGCTGATTGCGGGGTAGAAAAACCGATAGGAATTTTTAAATTTCAAAAATACTATACTTGATTGAGTTTAACGCTAAATAATGCCAGATCCGGTAAAACCATAATGCTAAATAATGCTTTCTTATTTCATTAAAAAATACATAATTCCATATGAAAATAAATAAAAACTATTTAAAAGCTTAAGATTTACATCTGAAGATCATTCTATAACCATGTTCGATTTTCCTTTAGCCGTTTTTTGTCACGAATGTAGTAATTAATACACCAATGTTGTAATTTATATTTATCCAAAATGAAAATATCCAGTCTGGGTACGAATTGTCAAAATACTAGATCATCTTGATATCAGGTTTTTCATTTATTCGTATGTGATGCAGAATAGAGATTACATCAGGATATAATAACTCCGATTATCTCTTCATTATATTGTTGCCTCTATATAATTATTTTGTTTCCAGTTGCGTAGATTCACATACGTTGACTCTTTCTAATGATTAGTGACTTGAATTAGCCAAATTTTCCTTGAAATACCAAATTTTCATGACTTCTCTCAGTCAACAGTATTTTCTTGGTGACGTCATTTTATTTATTATTATTTTCGTTTTTTTTCTATGCATCATTTCCAATTTAACAAAAAAACACTGAATTTTATTCTTTCAACTACCTCCTATCGGAAAACTCTAGAGGCTGCTCCCTGTGCTTTGAGTTCCACTGACATTCCTCAACCCTCTCAGTTTTTTGCAGTTTTTATCGACTTTCTCAACAGTTAAAATCATATTCGATCCTTACCTGTTCATTACTATAAAGCTTATTTTAATAGTGTGAGTAACGAAATCTGCATTTCAGAAATTTAATGATACTCCTTGATTCCAGTTGGATTTGATGTCAGTTTTAGGTTCTCGTGAAGACTTCGTGTAATTTTCAAGGCCAAGTCTGCTGCATTAATATTATAATCAATATTAATATGAAATTAGCTGCTGCATCAATAGAACTAGAAAAAACTGCTTACATAAATTCCTTAAGTAAAGTACTCTGAAAGCTTTCGCACGCCTCGTCGATTCAATGCAACCCAATGATGTCACTGTCTCAGACCCTCAAAAGTATGGAACACTTTTTAATTGCCACTTTTCGTCAATTTTCCCCAGGCATCCTCAGTTCCCTTTGCTGCCCTGGCCAATTTTTTATTAGCTTCCTCATCTACCGAAATCAATTCTTAAGAAATCGAGTCCTTATTCAGATGTCTTGAAGTAGGTATTGAAACCGGCCCGGTGTCGTTATTTGTTGATTTTTCCGTTTTACTGATTTTCGAAGAAAATTAGTATTGCAATTTTATGTTTTTACTCTCTCAAAACGCCCCGACAGTGGCCATCACTTCGCTATCATCTTCAAATTTCTTGCCCTGTAGCTGTTCTTTGAACCGAGGAAAGAGGTAAAAGTCATTGGGAGCTAGATCTGGCGAATAGGGCGGATGTTCAAGCAGCTCGAATCCTGTTTTTTTGAATTGCAGCCATCGTAACTGCAGCCTTGTGAACCGCTGCGTTGTCTTGATGAAACAGCACTCCGGCTCGCAGTTTGCTGCGTCTTTTCTCCAGCCTGACATAGTGGATTCCTTTTCCAAATATTCCACCATAATAATTCCTTCAGCGTCCCAAAACACTGATGCATAAACTTCCCTGCCTAACACGATACCTTGAATTTCTTCGGCATCGATGAAGAGGGTCGCGTCCAAGCCAACGATTTCAGTTAGGTTTCTTGATGAAAATGGTGGATCCAGGTCTCATCCTTGGTTACGTAACGTGACTAAAACTTCTTCAGATCTGCCTGGAACTTTTCAAGATTCACCCTCGAAATGTCAACTCGTTTCTCCTTTTGCTCGTCGATTAAAATTTTCGGCACCCAACGCGCAGAGAGTCTCTTCAGATGGAATTCGTTGGCAACGATTCATTGAAACCTGCCATACGATATCCTTTTGACTTCAGCTATATGCCTGATGATCATTCTTTTATCTGCCAACTCAACTTTTTTCACAATGTCTTCAGTGAAGGACGTGGATAGACGTCCATCGCGGTATTCATCTTCAGTGGATATTCCTGTCTGCTTTAGCTCCTTGGCCCAGCGTGTAACGGTGGAACATTGACGAACAGAGCTCCCTAGTGTTCCCACCAAGTCGCTCTATGTCTTTGGTAGATATTTTTTTCAAACACAGGTACTTAATAACAACTCTAATTTCGTTTTTCTCCATTTTGATGTTCTCTCTTCGGCTATTCGTATTTAATTGAATGTACCTCCCTGGAATCGTGGTCTATTTATATGATTTTTTTTTCATATGTTTCAAAAGAAGTATTGGAAACAAATTATGTTATATAATTATCCATGATAAAACAAAAAACATTGACTATTATGAGCTCTATGTGGGCGCAGAATGCCTAGAAAAGGATTTATTTTCAAATTCCGATTTGACATAGCTTCTATCAGAAACATTTGTTCGTCGTGAAGTTTGCAGAGCATAGTGATGTTGACTAAAACTACACACATGGACCTTTAAGACTGCGCGGGCAGCCCTGTAGCTACGGCAGGCACTCGACAAAAAAAAACCTTCAAATCGTCGATACTCCTGAAAATATTTTGCTTTTTGACAAAAAATTAAAATTATTGATAAATTTTAACTATTGTTCACCATGCTAAATTGAAATTTTCGAAATTCCATGTTGTACAAGAACGGCAACCCATCACCGAATTAGTTCTATTTTCAACACTAGAAACTTCTGTTCAGGAGAACTGACGACCGGATAATCCGATAATGTGAAATTTGTAGGTCATATTGGTATTAACGAGGACCAGGCCTGATAGGAGTGATTTTGAAAAGCGGGCAACCCTGCAGCAGTGGTGCCATCTTGGAAAATCACAGCGAAATAAAAAATGCTTTTTGGCCTATAATTCCGATTCAGCCAACAAATTTTAACGATATTCACAGTAGCTGGATCTTACTTGAAGCAACATTTGGAAGAAATTTTGTTGAAAAAATAGGATAGAGCTGCCAGCTTCGATAATTTTTATGTCCTAAATATTGGAAAATTTTTCAGCAAAGCGAAGCATTTTTCCCTACAACTTCAATACTGTCATGAAATCAAAACGATATCCATGAAGTCAACGGACCTTATTGCGACTTAAATTCCGCACGAATTTCGTAGATAGACAATGAAAGAGCTGCCAGCTGCGGTATTTTTTTTTTTAATTTTTTTAGCATTTCTTTATTAAACGATATTGTCATTGAATTTGCAAGTGGGAATAATCCTGTAATGACAACTACCAACACATCTTAAGGTTTCGAAAATGTAAAAATAAATGCGGGTGGTAGCCCTAACATTTTTTTTCACCCTTATAACTTCCAGCACAGTCATCCAATCAAAACGAAATCCACAGGGTGCGTTTAGCATAACATGAAGCAGATTTGGTGTATTTTTAGCTATGCTGCTAACATATGGTTGCCAGCACCAGACAATTTCTTACATATTGCACCAACATATGCTTCCATTAAATATTCATATGCAAAGCATTTATAATAAAAATAAGGACCCAATTTTTAAACTGAGTTTTGAAAATTTTTCGGTTGGCAACCTCAAATATCGTATAATCGCTGAAACGTTCGATGAAATCCTTGAATGAAAACGAAATTCAAAGGATTGGCTGGTTTAAGCATGACCTCGTTATTATAGACTTATTGCTGCTTCGTTGGAAATGTGTTGCCAGCACTGAACATTTTCATCCTTTATGTTATAGGAGATGATCTCGAAAAATGGTTTTCGTTGCTTTGGATAAGAAGTGGTTGATATGAAACTACAAAAAACTGAATTATGTCTTCCCACATTTGATGGTCACTCAAAAACAAATTCTTCGGAAATCAGTTTTCTACACTCAGAGAAAAATCGTTGCATAAGTAGCAGAGTTGAATCGAATATTTTCAAATATGATTTGGCGTCATGTACGTTTCTTTTTAATTCAAACCATCTGCCTTCATTTCAATAACGCTGCATCAAAGTGGTCTTGTTTGGCAAAAAATGTTTTGTTTTACATTCAATGATGAATTTTATGATTTGAAAATAACATTTGTATAATAAAGTGGAATCATTTTTATTGAATGTGGGGGCTTATTTAATTCAAATAAGATTCGTTTTTTATTTAAAAGTGTTTCAACTTTTGATTTAATTTTGATTCTATTAAATTTTAAGTGGTGAAATTTTCCTGAGTGTAGCGGTTCTGATGCGCTACAGTTTTTTAAACCATTTCTTGTTTCACAACACGGATCAAACTCATTAAAAAAGCATCTTAAGTAAGAACAGGGGCTATTGGTCAAAATATTACACTTTAGATTTTGTTTTGACGAGTAAGATTCTTGTTATAAAATTAAAACATTTTGGGTGGTCGACTTTTGGAGCAGGCTGAAATTAGAAGCATTAAACCTACACCATGGTCGGCTAAAACAAGCTTGCTCAAAACTAAAGTATAATGCTTTATGAAAAGCTCTTTTTGGAGTTTTGACACCTTTATGTCAAATCTTTCAATTATGAGGTCAACAGCTAAAGCAAGTATTAAGCTCAATGGTGCGGTGCTCAAACCATACCTTTGTGGAAGATTATGCATACTCTTTGGTAAAGTATTTTGGTAAAGTGCTTCAATCATAACCGTATGTAATGCTGCAATTTCATTATCTTGGAAGAATCGTTTGAAAACATTTTGAATTTGTAGTCAAACAACACAGAGTTCAGAAAATGATCAGAAGTAAGAAGGACATCAGCTTCTTAGCCAAGTCTAAAAATCATGGTAATTTAGCATATTTAGCATATTATCCCACGACTTTTATGAAATTGACGATTTCCACGCATTTATGCGGAGTGGTTGCGGGATTTATACATTTAAAGTTCTGCCATAATGAGGCCTGAAGAAATTTCGCACCAGGTCCAATTATTATTTGGAATTTCCGACTTAGTGTCTACATTTGAAATAAAAAAGAGAAGTAAACAAATGGAAAATTTCGATTAGTAAGCTTTAACCACCACACAATCTCTAATCGAAAATAGTCACCAAGCTGATTATACACTTTGAATTATGACTTATAATCATAAATTCAATTGACCTCTCACTGGAAAGTACAACTCTCTAAATATTATAACCATAATCTCGTAAATCAACTTGTCAGATTCGATAAGCTGTATTTCACTACAATTTAAATTTCACAGCTGCCCATTTCCGGCCATGAATTTTCAGGACATCATTTTCTATCACAAACAAAATTATAAATTGTCAGCAATCATTCATTACCCGTGCATATATTGAGACACCGTTGTTCTTGTAGTACGATCTGAAAAAATGTATCGTAGTGTAATTTTACTGTTACTTTGTGTCTTTTCTGTAAGAATAGATGTCAGCCTAACATCACTTTGAAATAATTACAATTTTCATTTTAATTCAGGCGAACAGTTCGGGATCAACAAATTGCAGCGATTCATTAGAAGAATATGTAAAGTGCAAATTTCTTATGATTTCATCGATATGATAATGGTTATTTTCATTTTTCAGATGTTTATCACTTGCTGTAGCTATCCGAAAGAAATTCTGGATGCAATAGAGAAGTGCGAAAAAACTGCTTTGGTTTTTGTAAGTAGAGTTCGTTTTTATAAATGCCAATGAAATTTTGCATTAAATGCGTATTTTATGCGCTGATGAAAGTTTCTAAAACTGACTTTAAATTTGAGAAAATTTTTTAATTCCAGTGCTTTGATCGTTGTGTACTCACCGAACTAAAACTATTAGGCAATGGAGCGTTTGCAACAGCTGAGACCAATGCAACTCTAGCGAACCTCTTCAAAAATACCAGTAGCGACATGTTACCGATTTCCATAAAATATTTCAATAAATGTGTGGAACATGGTAAGTATTGCGATGAGGAAAAATATAATCTTTTAAATTAAATCCTTTCCAGCAAATACAGCTGTACAAAGATTGAAAGTTATTCACATGACGAAACTAAACCAGTGCAGTCCTTTTACGGGAGTCTTCTTTCCTTGTTTCTTCACCAATATTTTCATAAACTGCCCAGATTCTATGTGGAACAGCTCAGCTGCTTGTAAGTGTATTCATGACTTTGTTGCTGATTCCGGAGTAGGAAAATCGTTACCAATTTCTTTTTTTTCAAAATACTGGACTTGATTGAATTTTACGCTAAATAACGCCAGATCCGGTAAAATCATAATTCTAAATAATGCTTTCTTATTTCAATAAAATAAACATAATTCCATATTAAAATAAAAAATGTATTTATGAAATAAAAACTAATCTTACATCTCAAGATCATTCTTTAACAATGTTCGATTTTACTTTAGCCGTTTTTTGTCACCAATGTAGAAATTAATACACCAATGTAGTAATTTATATTTATCCAAAATTAATATATCCAGTCTGGGTTCGAATTGTCAAAATACTAGATCATCTTGACATCAGGTTTTTCACTTATTCGTATGTGATGCAGAATAAAGATTACCTCAGGATATAATAACTCCGATTATCTCTTCATTATATTGCAGCCTCTTTCTAATGATTAGTGACTTGAATTAGCCAAATTTTCCTTGAAATAGCAAACTTTCATGACTTCTCTAAGCCAATAGTATTTTCTTGGTGACGTCATTTTATTTATTATTATTTTTCTTTTTTTTCTATGCATCATTTTCAATTTTACAAAAAAACACTGGATTTTATTCTATCAACTAGCTCCAACCTTAATAATCTAGGGGCTGCTCCCTGAGTTTTGAGTTCCACTGACATTTCTCATCCCCTTGGTTTATTGCAGCTTTCATCGACTTTCTCAACAGTAAAAATCATATTCGACTTTTACATGTTCATTACTATAAAGCTGATTTTATTAGCGTGACTAAGGAAATCAGCATTTCAAAAATTTAATGATACTTTTTGCTTTCAGTTTGATTTGGTGTTAATTTTAGGGTCTCGTGAAGATTTTGTGGAATTTTCAAGGCCACAGTCTGGTGCATCAATAGTATATAATCAATATTAATATGAAAATAACTGCTGCATCAATATTACTAGAGAAACCCTGCGTAACTTCTTGCTTAAATAAGTTCCTTAAATAAAGTCTTCTGATAGCTCCCGCACGCTTCGTCGATTCAATCTAACCCAATGATGCCACTGTCTCAGACCCTCAAAAGTATGGAACACTTTTTATTTACCACTTTGCGTCACTTTTCCCCAGGCATCCTCAGTTCCCTTTAATTCCCTGCCCAATTTTTTGTCAGCTTCCTCATCTACCGAAATCAATTCTTTAGAAATCGAGTCCATATTCAGATGTCTTGAAATAGGCATTGGTACCGGCTTGAAGTCGCTATGTGTTGATTTATCTTTTTTTTTTATTGATTTCCGAAGAAAATTAGAATCCTTCTTCTTTCTTCATTTAAACCCGTATGTACATATATCAGCAAAAAAATTAAGGGAGATAATCTTTGAAGCGCGGTACCTTTTTTGTGCTAGTGGCAGAGCGTACGGAAGTGAATGATCGAATTTGCGAAAGAATTCTTTGAGCGGTTGGCGGATCATACCGAAGTAAATTCAGCGGACGGCGATTCTTAAAACCAGGACGGAGTCGAAGTCGGTGTACTTTAGACCTTTCTTCGGATATTGTAGAGGTTATTGTAGTTAATTAGTTAGTGTGAATTATTCTTATTTATATAGGGTGGGCTAAATACAAGTTTCTTTTCAAAAATTCAATAAAATGAACAAAATTTAATTTTTTCCCATGTATAATGGCTTTATTAGTAAGAGTAAATATCTCCATCAATGATGAAACACAATTTCGTTCAAGTGGCTGCCTCGGCTGGCTTCGCAGTAGCGCATTCTGTAACTCCAATTTTCCAAGACCTTGTTGATGGTTTCGGGCTGTAGCTCAAGGATTGCTTGGATGATATTGGCCTTAAGTGCTTGAATCGTTTCTGGATTGTTGGCATAGCATCGGTTTCTTACGGTTCCCCACAAAAAAAAAGTCCAAAGGAGTCAAATCGCAGCTCCAAGGCGGCCAGTTGGCATCACCAAGATGGCTGATAACACGATTTCGGAAATCGGTGCGTAAAAGATCGATTGTGGCATGGGCTGTGTGGCATGGCGCACCATCTTGCATAAACCAGAGGTAGTCCAAATCCATTTCTTCAATTCTAGTAAAAAAAAGTCGGGTAACATGGTTCTGTAACTTTCACCGTTGACCGAAACGTTGTTCCCAGCCTCATTTTCGAAGAAAAATGGTCCAATGATGCCACCACTCCACAATCCGCACCAAACGGTCACTCTCTGTAGATACATTGGCCTCTCGACAATAACGTGCGGGTTTTTCGAGCCCCAAATGCGGCAATTTTGCTTGTTAACGCAGCCGCCGAGATGAAAAGGCGCCTCGTCAGAAAATATGATTTTTCGCCCAAAATCGTTGTCCAATTCAAGCTGCTCTAAGGCCTGAATTGCGAAGCGATAACGAAGCGGATGGTCGTGCGCTTTCAATTGCTGAGTCAATTGGACCTTGTAAGCGAATAATCCGAGATTTTTGTGCAGAATTCTCCTCAGGCTAGTGTGTGAAATGTTGAGCTGTTGAGATCGACGGCGATTTGATGTTCGTGGAGTGAGTCTCAAACTCTCGGCTATAGCAGCCACATTCTCGTCTCTGCGCACCGTACGACGACGAAGGCCATGAGTGTTGTCCACTATCATGCCAGTCTCATAAACTTTTTGCCTAAACTTACGTACAGCAGGCGCGGTGGGTGCATCATTTCGCCCAAAACTCATTTTCAAAAAACGCACTGTTTAGGCTTCACAGCATTCACTTTGAAAATAAATTTTCAATATTTTCCAACGTTGTTTAAGCGTAAAGTGACTCATTTCATTCTGCGGAGGTATGATACTGACATTCTGACAAGATTTCAATGATTTGAAAAGATGATTTAAAAAGAAACCACTAGATGGCCCACCCTAGCAGTAAAAAAGAAATTTCGCATAAATTCAAGCAGACTAGATTTTTCTTAGTTTGATAATTTGATAGAGTTTAGTGTTGGGTAACGAAATAACGTTATTTGAGCCAGATCCATTAAGTGAATTTAAACTGGTCAATTAAGTGCTCCTTGAGATCATTCGTGATAAACAACGAATAATAAAATCAAAATAAGTTCGGTTAGTGTTGCTGTAGTTGAGTTGAGATTCGTGACGCAGAAGGTCGGTGATAGGGTCGGTTTGTCAGTGTGAAGCCCGCTACGCCTGTCACCGCAAGGTGCCCTACCGACGCCGGTGAGCCAAAACCTCACTAAACGGCTCTAGGTCCTTCGTTCGGGTGAGTGAATGGGTTGCTACGACCAATCTGGATTGAGCTTCCCGGGACCTATCGATTGCGCAACGGACCTATCCGCCTTTCAAACCCCCTTTTTAGACCGGACGGGTAACATGTTTTTTGGTCGCACTTGTGCCGTGAACCTCTCCTTTTTTTGCACTTTGAGCTCTTTCCGCTTTTTCACAGGGTTCGATTCTCAGATCTTTATTATTTTTTTCTTTCATCAGCAACTTTCACACTGTCGTTAATTTGTACCGTGTTAAGTGTGTTCAAAGTAATTGAATCTCTCAATTATTGCCTGTAATTTCAAAAGGATGTCTGTTTCGTCCTCAAATCTTGACATCATTTTGCTGACTTCACCACCTTGCATATATCTGATCTGTTATTTAGTTTGAAGCATCATCGAGTATTACTGTCAAGTCTGGTTTCTTCATCTTCGCTTTTTATTGGTTATACTTTACATCCCTTATTATGCGTATAGTGTTCAATTGTATTTGTTCCTCTTCTTCTTTGATAAAGGTTTGATGGTAGCGAAAACTATTTTGTTGTACCACGTATTATAACTTCGGTTTTAAGCTATTCTTCAGCGTCAATCGTTCTGTAAAAATCGTAAGCATGCCCTCCGTTCGTGTGCCGTATATTTTTGTTCACCGTTTCTGCATAATCCCAGGGGACAGGACAACTTACAGCTTCTTCTTATACCGTAAGCACGTTTGCGATCAAAGTATGAAGTTTAAGTTTACTAAAATGATATTTTCGAAAGCACAAGTTATACAAAGGTATGTTCGCATAATTGGATTTGGATAAATTTCGTAGCTCGTGGGATCTTAAACTTTTCTATAGAGCCCTTGCTGCCAATTTGTCCTACCATTTTTGCAATCAGTGTGTTACTCGGGAAGTCAAGGAACTTAGCTGACTTTTATTATTGGAAGTTTTATTTTTTTTTTGGTTTTGTCTATTGAATTGACTCTGCTTTCCAAGTTTGTATTCTAAATTTTTATTTTTTTAATTAATTCTGATTTATGAATATAGTTAGTGTAAAAAGAATAAATGATTTCAAAATGTTAAGATGTTTCACTTGAAGTAGTGAGCACAATACTTATAATGGAAGATTAATTCACCAGCGGAGAGTGAAACACGTGGTGAGCCCTCAGCTTTTGCAAATAAGGATTTCATTATTGAAACAATAAAAAAGCATCTAAAGTAAGAACAGGGGCTATTGCTCCAAATATTAAACTTTGGATTTAGATTCTTGTTATGAAATAAAAAAAATTTGAGTGGTCGACTTTTGGAGCAGGCCAAAATTAGGAGCATTCACCGTTGATAAAACAAGCAAAAACAAGCTTGTTCAAAACGAAAGCAGTAGGCTTCATCGAAAGTTCTTTTAGAAGTTTGGACACTTTTATGTCACGTGTTTCAAAAATGAAAACAGCAGCTAAAGCAAGTATTGAGCTCTATGGTAAGGTGTTCAAACCAAACCTTTGCGGAAGAGTAGCATCCTCTTTCGTAAAATATTGAAGTCAAGGCTTCAATCAGAACCGTATGCAATACAGTAATTTGATACTTTTGCAAGTATCACTTTAATAGCCTTTGATTTGGTATGTCAAACAAAACAGTGTTTTGAAAGTGATCAGAAGTTAAAAGGACATCAGCTTCTGGGCCAAAGTCTGAAGATCTTGATAATTTATCATATTCAGCATATTATCCAACGACTTTGACGAAGTTGACGATTTCCACGCATTTTTCCGGTGTGAATGCAAGATACATTTAAAGTTCTGCCATCATGAAACCTAAAGAAATTTCACACCAGGTTAAACTATTATTTGGAATTTCCGACCAAGTGTCTCCATTTGAAAAGGTAAACAAATGGGAAATTTCGATTAATAGGCTTTCATCACCTGAAAATCTCAAATCGAAAATGGTTACCAAGCTGATTATACACTTTGAATTATGACTTATAATCATAAATTCAATTAAAGCCTCATTGAAAAGAAAAACTCCCTGAATATTATTACTTTATTTCGGAAATCAACTTGTCAAATTCGATAAGCTGTATTTAACTTCAATTTTAATTTCACAGCTAGTCCGCCCGTGAATTTTCATTTCCGAGACTCAGGACATCATTTTCTATCGCAAACAGTATAAATTGTCAGCAATCATTCATTACCCGTTCATGTATTGAGACATCGTTGTTCTTGCTGCACGATCTAAAAAAATGTTTCATAGTGTAATTTTACTGTTACTTTGTGTGTTTATTGTAAGAAGAGATGTCAGCCAAAGATCACTTTGAAATAATTACAATTTTCATTTTATTTCAGGCGAACATTTCGGGATCAACAAATTGCAGAGGTATTCCAGAACAATATGTAAAGCGCAAATTTCTTATGATTTCATCGATATGACAATCGTTATTTTCATTTTTCAGACATTTGTCACTTGCTGTAGCTATCCGCAAGAAATTCTGGATGCAATAGACAAGTGCGAAAAAACTTCTATGGATTTTGTAAGTAGAGTTCGCTTTGATAAATGTTAATGAAATTTTGAATTAAATGTGTATTTTTTGCGTTGATGAAAGTTTCTGAAACTGACTTTAAATTCGGGAAATTTTTTAAATTGCAGTGCTTTGATCGTTGTGTACTCACCGAACTAGAATTATTAGGCAATGGAGCATTTGCGACAGCTGAGACCAATGCAACACTAGCAAACCTCTTCAAAAATACCAGTAGCGACATGTTACCGATTTCAATAAAATATTTCAATGAATGTGTGGAACATGGTAAGTATTGCGATTAGCAAAAATAACATTTTAATTTGAATCATTTCCAGCAAATACAGTTCTAGCAGGATCGAAAGTTACTGACAAGCCGAAGCCATACGAGTGCAGTCATTATACGGGAGTCTTTTTTCCTTGTTTCTTCAACAATATTTTCATAAACTGCCCAGATTCTATGTGGAATAGCTCAGCTTCTTGCAATCATACTTTTGACTTTGTTACTGATTGCGGATTAGGAAAAGTGATACCAATTTATTTATTTCAAAAATACTGGACTTGATTGAATTTAACGCTAAATAATGCTTTCTTATTTCATTAAAATAACGACAAATAAAAAGCTTAAAACTGGCATCTCAAGATCATTCTATATTCAGGTTTGATTTTCCCTTAGCCGTTTTTGTCACCAATGTAATAATTTATACTTATCCACAATGAATATATCCAGTCTGGGCATGAATTGTCAAAATACAAGATCATCTTGACATCATATTTTTCACTTATTCGTATATGAGGCAGAATAGAGATTACTACAGGATATAATAACTCCGATTATCTCTCCATATAATTCTTCTGTTTCCAGTTACGTAGGCTCATAATGGTTGACTATTTTCAATGATTCGTGACTGTAGTTAGCCAAATTTTGCTTGAAATACTAAACATTCATGACTTCTTTCAGCCAATAGTATTTTCTTGGTGACGTCATTATATTTATTATTATTTTTCTTTTTGTTCTATGCTCCATTCCCAACTCTACAAATAAAATACTGGGTTTTGTTCTTTCCTTGCATAATACTTTAGAGGGCGCCCTCTGTGCTTTGAGTTCCACTGACATTCCTCATCACTCTCAGTTTATTGTAGTTTTCATCGACTTTCCCAACAGTTAAAATCATATTCGACCCTTACATGTTCATTACTATAAGTATAAAGTTGATTTTAATAGCGTGACTAAAGACATCAACTTGGCTAATTGATAGAGTAAATTTCAAAAACATTATGTGATTTCAGTTTGATGTCAGTTTCAGGTTCTCCTGAAAACTTCGTGGAATTTTCAAGGCCACAATCTGCTACATCAATATTACTAGACAAACCTTGCGTAACTTTTTGCTGAAATAAATTTCTTAAAGAAAGTAATCTTAAACCTTCCGCTTGTCTCTTCGATTCAATCCAACCCAATGATGCCACTGTTTCAGACCCTCAAAAGTATGAAACACTTTTTAATTGCCACTTATCGTCACTTTTCTCAGGCATCCTTAGTTCCATCATTTAATTTCTCGCCCAAGTTTTTGTCAGCCTCCTCACCTACCGAAACCAATCCTTTAGAAATCGAGAAAGGTATTGGTACCGGCCCGATGTCGCTATGTGTTGATTTTTCCTTTTTACTGATTTTCAAAGCATATTAGCATTACAATCGCATTGCCGAAGTTTTCTTTTTCTTTTTTCAACAAGGGTTGATCCAAAAGTGTAGACTTTAGAAAAATATTTATTTTCAACATGTTTTCCTAACAAGCGTATACATTTAGTCCATCTTTTTTCCAAACCCAGGATTTCCTTAGAACATTTTTTTTGTCTTTACTCTCCCAAAACGCCCCGACCGCGGCCATCACTTCGGTATTATCTTCAAATTTCTTGCCCCGTAGCTATTCCTTAAGCCGAGGAAGGAAGAACTGTTAACTAAATCTGGCGAATTCTTATTCTGTAGGAATTTCGTTGAAAAAGCAGCTCGAATCCTGTTTCTTGAATTGCAGCCATTGCAACTGCAGCCTTGTGAAACGGTGCGTTTGTCTTGAGGAAATAGCATTCCGGTTCGCAGTTTGCCGCGTCTATTTTTCTTAATAGCCTCACGCACACTCCTTATTTGCGTAGTAAGACCCTGATATAGTGGCTTTCCTTTCCAAATACTCCACCATAATAATTCTTTCAGCGTCCAAAAAATACTGATGCATAAACTTCCCGCCGAACTCGACACCTTGATTTTTCGGCATCGGTGAAGAAGGTCGCTTCCAAGTTATCGATAGCTGTGTGGTTTTATGGATGAAAATGGTAGATCCAAGTTTCGTCCATGGTTACGAAACGTGATAAATCTTCTTCTTCGGCCTGGAACTTTTCGAGGTTCACCCTCGAAATGTCGACTCGTTTCTCATTTTGATCGTCAGTTAATTTTGTTCAGATGGAGTTCGTTGGCAACGATTCATTGTAACCTGCCATACAAGATCCTTTTGACTTCAGCTATATGCCTGATGATCATTCTTTTATCTGCCAACTCGACTCTTTTCACGTTGTCTTCAGTGAGGGACGTAGATTGACGTCCATCGCGGTATTCGCCTTCAGTGGATGTTCTTCCCAGCTTAAACTCTTTGGACCAGCATGCAACGGTTTATATGGAGGAGCAGAGCACCCTTTTGTTTCCACCAAGTCGCGGTCTATGTCTTTGGTAGAAATTTTTTTCAAACACAGGTACTCAATGACTACTCTAATTTCGTTAAACTCGCTTCGCTGAAAATTCGTGATATATATATATATATATATATATATATATATATATATATATATATATATATATATATATATATACATATATATATATATATATATATATATATACATATATATATATATATATATATATATATATATATATATATATATATATATATACATATATATACATATATATATATATATATATATATATATATATATATATATATATATATATATAGTGTGTCCGATCCGATTCAGCTGAATTTTTCGAAAGACATAGATGCAATAACAGGTAGGTCCATGACTTGCTAGAATTCAGATATCTTAAATCTTTTGGCGGCGGCGAGCATTTTAGTGAATTTTCAGGTACTCCTATATTTCCAAGCAGTGCAAATTGTCGTTAAAAAAAGTATTGAAAATAAAAGCTTATTATGTTTTTAGTTTGTTTATGACAAAAAAATGGAAATTTTGAGCCTTGTAGGCGCTGAGTGCCTAAAAGGCGAGGATTTTTTTTCAAATATCGATTTGACATAACTTCTAAGAAAAACAATGGATCATCGTAAAACTTTTGTAGCGTATTGATGTAAACTAAAGCTTAACACACATGGACTTTCAAGACTGTCCGAGTATGTTTGTAAAAAAATCCTTCAAATCATCGACCTTCCTGAAAAATTTTTGATTTTTGAAAATAAATTCAAATTATTGATAAATTTTGACTTTTGTCCACCAAGTCAAATCGGTTAACAAGAACGGCGGCCCGTGATCAAATTACCTCTGTTTGCAGCGCTCAAAACTTCTGTTCCCGAGAACTGACGATCGGATAATGCGATCACTATGAAATTTGCAGAACATGTTGAAATTAGCTAGGACCAGGTCTGATTGAAGTAATTTTGAAATACGGCAAACACTATGACAGTGGTGCCATTTGGAAAAATCGCTGAGAAAAAAAACTGGTTTTTGGCCTATAGCTTCGGACTTAGCCACCAGATTTTAACAAAATTCATGCAATAGGTGCTCAAATGCTCTAAGATAGATTTCATTGAAATTTAGTTGAAAAATTAGTATAGGGACGCCAGCTATAGCAATTTTTGTCTATAACTTCCGATGTAGTAACGAAATCAAAACGAAATTCATGTGATAAGTGGACCTTATTGCGTTTCTAATTCTGTAGGAATTTCGTTGAAAAATCGTGAAGGGGTTGCCAGCTATGATGAATTTCGTAATTTATTGACATTTCTTTATCATAAAACATTTTATGACATTTCTTTGTCATAAAATTTCCAAATGGGAATGATCCCGCAATGACAATTAGCAACAAATATTTACGTTTCAAAAATTTTAAAAGTTTTGAGGATAGTTACCATAAAATTATATTCAATCGTATAACTTCCAGCGTTGCCATTCAATCGAAACGAAATTCATAGGTGTGGTTTAAAACAACGTGAAGCAGCTATGGTGCTAGCACATGATTGCCAGCACCATACAATTTCGTAAAACTTGCGTCAATAGGTGCTTCCATTTTGTATTCATAACCAAAGTATGTACAATAAAATAAGCAACTGATATTTAAATTTTCCGAGTTTTGGTAATTTTTCGGACTGCAACTACAGACATAGCTTCTGAAATTTTCGAGGATATCCTTGGATGAAAACGAAATTCAAAGTATAGGTTGATTAAGCACGAGTATGTTATGGTTGATTTATTGCTGCTGTGTTGGACAAATGTTGCCAGCACTGAACATTTTCATCATTTCTGTTATAGGCAATGCTGTCAGAAAATGATATTTGTTCCTTTGAGTAAGAAATGGTTGATATTATACTACAAAGAAGTGTATAACGTCTTCACACATTTTTAAATCCCTCAAAGACAACTTCGTCAAAAATTAGTTTTCTAGCAAATCTGATGCGCTAGACTTTCTCTATTTAGATGTTCTCTCTTCGATTTTTCGCATTGAAATGAATGTACCTCCCTGGAATCGTGGCCTATTCATACGTTTTTTTTATGCTGACTTAGTGTGTATATGAGGAAGTAAACAATTTTTTGTTCGAATTTTATGTGAACTGGAAATAGGCGATTATCACTAGTTTTGGATCAACCATCGTATATCAGAAAAAATGTAAGAGAGATAAGCTTTGGGGCGCGTGTTCTGATTGAGCTGTAATTTTTAGAGGACACAGATGTATGTGGGACTAGTGTAATAACTGATCGAAAATGAGATATTTTCAGCCTCTTGCTGGCGGCCGGCATTTTAGTGAATTTGCACGCACCGCCACATTTCTATGTAGAGTACTTTTTTTTGTTAAAAACAAGTATTAGAAACAAATAATGTTATATAATAGTCCATAATAAAAAACAAAATTGGAAATTATGAACTTTATGTGCGCGCTGAGTGCCTAAAAAAGGTTCAAATGTCGATTTGACATAGCTTCTAACAGAAACATTGGTTCATCGTGAAGTTTACAGAGCATAGTGATGTTGACTAAAACTATACACACATGGACTTTTAAGACTGTGCGGGTAACCCTTTAGCTACGGCAGGCACGTGAAAAAACACTCTTCAAATCATCGACTCTCCTGAAAGTATTTTGGTGTTGAACAGAAATTCAAATTATTGACAAATTTTAACTTCTGTCCACCATGCAAATTGAATTTTTCAAAATTCCGCGTTGCAGAGGAACGGTAACCCGTCACCGAATTTCAGCACTAGAAACTTCTGCTGACGAGAACTGACGACCGGATAATCCGATAATGTGAAATTTACAGGTCATAATGGTATTAACTAGAATCAGGCCCGATAGAAGTGATTTTGAAAAGCAGGCAAACCCTGTAGCAGTGGTGCCATCTTGAAAAATCACTGTGAAAAAAAATGCTTTTTAGCCTATAATTTCCGATTCAGCCTACACATTTTAACGAAATTCGCAGCAGCTGGATCTTACTTGAAGCCTCATTTGGAAGAAAGTTTGTTGAAAATAATAGGGTAGAGCTGCCAGCTTCGATAATTTTTATCTCCTAAATCCTGGAAATTTTTAGCTGTTTTCCCTATAACTTCGATCCAGTCATGAAATCAAAACGAAATTCATGTAATCAATGGATCTTATTACAACTTAAATTCCGCAGGAATTTCGTAGATAGACGATCAAAGGGCTGCCAGCTATGGTAACTTTTTTTTTAAGGTTTTTAGCATTTCTTTACTAAGCGAAGCTGTCATTAAATTTGCAAATGGGAATGATCCTGTAATGACAGCTAACAACATTTCTTGAAGTTTCGCAAATTTGAATAAAAAATTGCGAGTTATAGCCCTATAATTTTTTTTCACTCTTATAACTTCCAGCACAGTCATCCAATCAAAACGAAATCCACAGGGTGCGTTTAGCTTAACGTGAAGCAGATTTGAAGTATTTTTGGCTATGCTGCTAACACATGGTTGCCAGCACCAGACATTTTCTTACAAATTCACCTACATATGCTTCTATGCTTCTATTAAATATTCATATGCAAAGCATTTATAATAAAAATAAGGACCCAATTTTTAAACTGAGTTTTGAAAATTTTTCGGTTGGCAACCTCAAATATCGTATAATCGCTAAAATTTTCGATGAAATCCTTGAATGAAAACGAAATTCAAAGGATTGGCTGGTTTAAGCATGAGCTCGTTATGATAGATTTATTGCTGCTTCGTTAGAAATGTGTTGCCAGCACTGAGTATTTTCATCCTTTATGTTATAGGAGATGCTCTTGAAAAATGGTTTTCGTTGCTTTGGATAAGAAGTGGTTGATATGAAACTACAAAAAACTGAATTATGTCTTTCCACATTTGGTCACTCAAAGACAAATTCTTCGTAAATCAGTTTTCTACACTCAGAGAAAAATCGTTGCATAAGTAAAAATAGAGTTCAATCGAATATTTTCAAATATGATTTGGCGTCATGTACGTTTCTTTTTTATTCAAACTATCTGCCTTCATTTCAATAACGCTGCATCAAAGTGGTCTTGTTTAGCGAAAAATGATTTGTTTTACATTCAATGATGAAAATTATGATTTGAAAATAACATTTGTATAATAAAGTGGAATCATTTTTATTGAATGTTGGGGCTTATTTAATTCAAATAAGATTCGTTTTTTATTTACAAGTGTTTCAGCTTTTAATTTAAATTTGATTCTATTAAATTTGAAGTGGTGAAATTTTCCTGAGTGTAGCGGTTCTGATGCGCTACAGTTTTTTAAACCATTTCTTGTTTCACAACACGTATCAAACTCATTAAAAAAGCATTTTAAGTAAGAACAGGGGCTATTGGTCAAAATATTACACTTTAGATTTTGTTTTGACGAGTAAGATTCTTGTTATAAAATTAAAACATTTTGGGTGGTCGACTTTTGGAGCAGGCTGAAATTAGAAGCATTAAACCTACACTATGGTCGGCTAAAACAAGCTTGCTCAGAACTAAAGTATAATGCTTCATGAAAAGCTCTTTTTGGAGTTTTGACACCTTTATGTCAAATCTTTCAATTATGAGGTCAACAGCTAAAGCAAGTTTTAAGCTCAATGGTGCGGTGCTCAAACCACACCTTTGTGGAAGATTATGCCTACTCTTACGTAAAGTAATATCTATATCTTACGTAAAGTAATATCTATATATAACAGGGCTTAGTCTAAAGTCTAAAGATCATAATAATTTAGCATATTTAGCATATTATCCCAAGACTTTGACGAAATTGACGATTTCCACGCATTTTTGCGGCTTGGTTGCAGGATTTATACATGTAAAGTTTTGCCATCGTGAGACCTGAAGAAATTTCACACCAGGTTCAATTATTATTTGGAATTTCCGACTTAGTGTCTACATTTGAAATAAAAAAGAGAAGCAAACACATGGGAAACTTCGATTAGTATGTTTTAATCACACAATCTCAAATCGAAAATGGTCACCAAGCTGATTATACACGTTAAATTATGACTTATAGTCATAAGTTCAATTCACCTCCCACTGGAAAGAACAAATCCCAAAATATTATAACTATAATTCGTAAATCAACTTGTCAGATTCGATAAGCTGTATTTAACTACAATTTAAGTTTCACAGCTAGTCCGCCCATGAATTTTCATTTCCGCGACTCAGGACATCATTTTCTATCACAAACAAAAGTATAAATTGTCAGCAATCATTCATTACCCGTTCATGTATTGAGACATCGTTGTTCTTGTTGTACGATCTGAAAAAATGTATCATACTGTAATTTTACTGTTACTTTGTATGTTTTCTGTAAGAATAGATGTCAGCCAAACATCACTTTGAAATAATTATAATTTTTATTTTATTTCAGGCGAACAGTTCGGGATCAACAAATTGCAGCGATTTAGAAGAATCTGTAAAGTGCAAATTTCTTATGATTTCATCGATATGACAATCGTTATTTTCATTTTTCAGACGTTTATCACTTGCTGTAGCTATCCGCAAGAAATTCTGGACGCAATAGACAAGTGCGAAAAAACTGCTTTGGTTTTTGTAAGTAGAGTTCGATTTGATAAATGCTAATGACATTTTTAATTAAATGTGTATTTTATGCGTTGATGAAAGTTTCTGAAACTGACTTTAAATTCGAGAAATTTTTAAATTGCAGTGCTTTGAACGTTGCGTACTCACCGAACTAAAACTACTAGGCAATGGAGCATTTGCAACAGCTGAGACCAATGCAACTCTAGCGAACCTCTTCAATAATACCAGTAGCGATATGTTACCGATTTTAATAAAATATTTCAATAAATGTGCGAAAGATAGTAAGTATTGCGATGAGGAAAAAAATACTTTTTCAATTAAATCTTTTCCAGCAAACACAGCTCAACAAACATCGAAAGTTATTTACATTACGAAGCCATACCAGTGCAGTCCTTATACGCCATACTTTTTTTCTTGTTTTTTCATCAATATTTTCGTAAACTGCCCAGATTCTATGTGGAATAGCACAGTTGCTTGCAACTGTACTCGTGACTTTTTTGCTGATAGCGGTAAAGTAGCAATTACACCTATTGGTTTCTTTCAACAATAGAGCACTTGATTGAATTTAACGCTAAATAATGCCAGATCTGTTAAAATCATAATGCTAAACAATGCTTTCTTATTTCATTAAAACAAACATAATTCAATATGAAAATAAAAAATGTATTTATGAAATAAAAACTAATTATAAGCTTAAGATTTACATCTCAAGATCATTTTGTAGCCACGATTGATTTTCCACCACAAACCAATGTAGAAATCAATACACCAATGTAGTAATTTATATTTGTCCAAAATGAATATATCCAGTCTGAGTACGAATTGTCAAAATACAACTTCATCTTGACATCAGGTTTTTCACTTATTCGTATGTGATGCAGAATAGAGTTTACCCCAGAATATAATAACTCAGATTATATTGTAGCCTCCATATAATTCTTTCCTCTATATAATTCTCGTAGGCTCATAATGGTTGACTCTTTCTAATGGTTAATGACTTGAATTAGCCAAATTTTGCTTGAAATACCAAACGTTTATGACTACTCTCAGTCAATAGTATTTTCTTGGTGACGTCATTTTACTTATTATTATTTTCCTTTTTTTTATGCATCATTTCCAATTCTACACAAAAATACTGGATTTTATTATGCTCCGTGTGCTTTGAGTTCCACTGACATTCCTCATCCCTCTCATTTTATTGCAGTTTTTATTGACTTTCTCAACAGTAAAAATCATACTAGACCGTTACATATTCATTACTATAAAGCTGATTTGAATAGGAAATCAACTGGGCTAATTGGTAGAGCTGATTTCAGAAACGTAATGATACTCCTTGATTTCAGTTTGATTTGGTGTCAGTTTTAGGTTCTCGTGAAGATTTTGTGGAATTTTCAAGCCCACAATCTGCTGCATCAATATTATTAGACAAATCTTGCGTAACTTCTTAAATAAAGTTTTCTGAAAGCTTTCGCATGCTTCGCCGATTCAATGCAACCCAATGATGCCATGGTCTCAGACCCTCAAAAGTATGGAATACTTTTTAATTTCCACTTTTCCCAGGCATCCTCAGTTTAATTCCTTTAATTCCCTACCCAATTTTTTGTCAGCTTCCTCATCTACCGAAATCTATTCTTTACAAATCGATTCCATATTCAGATGTTTTGAATTAGGCATTGGTACCGGCTTGACGTCACTATGTGTTGATTTTTCTTTTTTACTGTATTCCGAAGAAAATTAGAATCCTTCTTTCTTCATTTAAACTCGTATGTATATCAGCTAAAAGATTAAGGGAGATAATCTCTGAAGCGCGTGATCCGATTGATCTGAAATTTTCAGAAGGCATAGATGTCTATAGGGTCTAGTATAATAACTGATTAAAAGTAAGATGTGTTGAGCCCTTGTGGAGGCCGGCATTTTAGTGAATTTACAGGTACACCCATATTTTATGTAGAGTAGAGTGAAATTGGATAAAGCAGTTTTTTCCTATTATCAGGTGACGAGTCGTGTGGAAGATATTCTGTGGTTGATTGAATTTTAGATTCTTTGTGCTGTTGGCGGAACGTGAAGAATCAAATTGGATACATAATTTGTGCTGTTAGCGGAACCTTCTTTGTGCTAGTGGCAGGGCGTACGGAAGTGAATGATCGAATTTGCGAAAGAATTCTTTGAGCAGTTGGCGGATCATACCGACGTAAATTCAGCGGACGGCAATTCTCAAAACCAAAACGGAGTCGAAGCCGCTGTACTTTAGACCTTTCTTCGGATATTGTAAAGGTTATTGTAGTTAATTAGTTAGTGTGAATTAATCTTATTTATAGCAGTAAAAAAGAAATTTCGCATAAATTCAAGCCGATTAGAATTTTCATAGTTTGATAATTTGATAATTTAGTATTGGGTAACGAAATAACGTAAATCAAACCAGATCCATTAAGTGAATGTCAATTGATCAATCAATTGCTCCTTGATTTCTTTCGTAATAAACATCTAATAATAAAATCAAAATAATTTCGGTTAGGGTTACCGTAGTTGAGCTACTTTTAGTCGGTAACTGATTTTGTAATAGCTTGAGCGAGAATAAAAGTTGTAAAGCGTAATCTGTACAGTCCGGTGTTTAGCGATCGTGACATTCGTGACGCAGAAGGTCGGGGATAGGGTCGGTTTCTCAGTGTGAAGCTCGCTACGCCTGTCACCGCAAGGTGTCCTACCGACGCCGGTGCGCCGAAACCTCACTCAACGGCTCTAGGTCCTTCTTTCGGGTGGGAGAATGGGTGGCTACGCCCAATCTGGATTGAGCTTCCTGGGACCTCTCGATTGAGCAACGGACCTATTAGCCTATCGAACCCCCTTTTTAGACCGGATAGGCACCATGGTCGCACCTGTGCCGTGAATGTATACCTCTCTTTTTTGCACTTTGAGTTCTTGCCGCATTTTCACAGAGTTCGATTCTCAGACCTTTATTATTCTTTTTTTTCATCAGCAACTTTTACACTGTCGTTAATTTGTACCGTGTTTAGTTTGCTGATTATTTCAAATTGTTCAGAGTAATTGAATGTCTCATTTATTCCCAGTAATTTCAAAAGGCTGTTTATTTCGCCCTCAAATCTTGACACCATTTTGCTGACTTGACCACCTTGCATATGTCTGTTCTGTTATTTAGTTTGAAGCGTCATTGAGTATTGCTGTCTTTTTATTGGTTATATTTTACCTCCCTTATTATACGTGTAGTATTCAAGTGTATTTGTTGCGTATCTTTTTTACAGAATTCTGAAAGTTCTTCTTTGATAAAGGTTTGATGGTAGGTAAAACTATTTTGTTGTACCACGTATTATAACTTCGGCTTTAAGCGATTCTTCAGCGTCAATCGTTCTGTAAGATCGTCAACAATCGTAAGCATGAACTCCGTTCGGGTGCCGTATATTTTTATTCACCGTTTCTGCATAATCCGAAGGGACAGGAAAACTTATAGATTCTTCTTATACCGTAGGCACATTTGCGATCAAACTATGAAGCTTAAGTTTACTAAAATTATATTTTCCAAAGCACAAGCTATAAAAGGTATGTTTGCTAAATTGGATATGGATAAGTTTCTTAGCTCGTGGGATCTTAAACTTTTCTATAGAGCACTTCCTACCAATTTTCCCTACCATTTTTGCAAACACTGTGTTATTCGGGAAGTCAAGGAACTTAGCTGACTTTTATAATTATACGTTTTATTTTTTTTTTGGCTTTGTCTATTGAATTGACTCTGACTTTGAAATTTGTATTCTAAATTTTTATTCTTTCAGTTAATTCTGATTGATAAATATAGTTGGTATTAAATGAATAAATGAGTTCAAAGTGTGAAGATGTTTCACGTGAAGCAATGAGCACAATACTTATAACGGAAGAGTAATTCATCAGCAGAGAGTGAAGCACGTTTTGGTGATCCCTCAGCTTTTGCAAGTAAGGCTTTCATTGCTGAAACAATAGCCCAGATGATGCAGAATTGTCGAATCGTGATCACAAAACTTTTTAGCAAAGTGATCATCTGAGTTCAGTCCATTAATTCTATTTAAGCTGAACATTTGACTATCAGGAGGATCTCAGGCTGAATGAAAGTGGTGGTGTGAACGACCAATATTTTGAACCAATTTTCGGACCTTGTCTCTTCAAGACAATAAAATACGTATGCGCACCATGACTAAGGTATTGCAAGGCTGACTTACAAGGCTTCTGTTTAGGCCTAATTTCACGATTTAGGTATTGTAGGGTGATTTTTCCAAAGGTAGGCTACCTTGTTCCTAAAGTTCGGTCTGATACAAATCTTTTTTTTAACACTTTCTTGTTTCATAATACGGATCAAACTCATTAAAAAAGCATTCAAAGGAAGAACACGGGCTATTGCTCCAAATATTATACTTTGGGTTTTGTTTTGACAACTAAGATTCTTGTTATGAAATTACAAAATTTTGAGTGGTCGACTTTTGGAGCAGGCCGAAATTAGGAGCATTAACCTTTCCTAAAACAAGCAAAAACAAGCTTGCTCAAAACGAAAGCATTAGGCTTCATCGAAAGCTCTTTTAGAAGTTTTGACACCTTTATATCAACTGTTTCAATAATGAGAACAGCAGCTAAAGCAAGTATTGAGCTCTATGGTGAGGTGTTCAAACCAAATCTTTGCGGAAGAGTAGCGTCCTCTTTCGTAAAATATTGAAGTCAAGGTTTCAATCAGAGCCGTATGCAATACAGCAGTTTGATACTTTTGGAAGTATCATTTTCATAGCCTTTGAATTGGTATGTTAAACAAAACAGTGTTCTGAAAGTGATCAGAAAGTGATCAGGGCCAAGTCTAAAGATCTTGATAATTTATCATATTCAGCATATTATATCCCACAACTTTGACGATGTTGACAATTTCCAAGAAATTTTTCCGGTGTGATTGCAGGATACATTTAAAGTTCTACTCAGCAGGTGTAAGAAATGGCGCCGTCCGTAGCCTGTAAACGGATTGTGCAATGCTGACAACCTTCCAAAATAAAGTTACCAACATCTCCTTACTATATAAATCTAAAATTAACTGTTAAACGCTCTTTTTAGCATCAGATTTGTAGTGAACATCTACCAAGTAAGATTTTTCATTCTTAACATTTTGAATTATATTTAGTTAATTTAAATTTCAGCCGCATTAGTTAAGGAATTTATATTAAGAGTATTTCAATATCAAATTTTGAGCGGCATTCAGCGTACTAAAGAATTTGTAATCAAGGTTTAACCTTAGCGCTTGCGAAACAAATAAAGTTATCACGAAAAAACGTGCGTTTCATATTTCCGCTACAAAGATTGAAATTTACACTCTCAAAATTTGATATAAATTCCTTAATATGTCAAACGAAAATCAAGCTAAAACCAGGAGCATGACGTCCGATATCCTAAACGAAGACGAAGCTAATTGCCCATTTTGCAATGAGAACGACAACATCAATATGGTCGCGTGTGATGGCTGCCGACATTGGTATCATTTTCAGTGCGTCGGAGTAAACACAGAAATCACCGACAAGGAGTGGATTTGCTCGACATGTGTCTCAAGTTTCAAGCAAGTAATTCAAGACAATATTTCGCGGGAAAAGGAGTTATCCACGAAACTAGAAGCGCTCGAGTTACGAATCAGCCAAATGTCTCGAGAGCCTTCTAATCAACACGGTATACCAATCGATACTAAACTTTCATCCACCAATGTAGCAGGTAACGTAGACAATATACATTTGCCAGTGAAATCAAAGTGTATACCAGTGAAACCAAGTGAAAATCAGTCTACCCCACGTCTTAAAAATGCCGAAATGTCAAGCAGAAATGCAACCTTATGTGATGGGGAGCATCAGGTTGAGCATTTTCTCGCACGTCAGACTATAAGTCGTGATCTTCCACCATTTTCTGGTTCTCCTGAACAATGGCCTACCTTTCTGGCAACTTACGAATATTCAACAAGTGCGTGTAGATTTACTGACGTGGAGAATCTATGTCGTTTGCAAAAGGCCTTGAAAGGTGACGCGCGTAGAATGGTTGAAAGTTCTTTGGCTCATCCGTCAAACGTCGGATCGATCATTGACACACTTAAAATGCTTTACGGTCGGCCCGCTCTAATCATTCAAACTCAGATAGAGAAACTAAAAAAAATGGCACCTCCTAAAGCAGAAAAACTTGAAACCTTAGTGTTTTACGCAGTGCAAGTGAAAAATTTGCTAGCAGCTATTGAGTCCGCAAATGTAAAAGAGTACATGAGCGATATGCGACTGCTCCACGAGCTAGTCGAGAGACTTCCGCCACAAATTAGGCTCGACTGGGGTCTTTACGAAATTCGGGATATTAATCCCTCTGAGCCTAAGTTGAAACAGTTCAGCAAATGGCTGGATGTGATAGCTCAAAGTGCTTGCAGTGTAATGACTGGTCCACCTCAAATCTCAAAACCTAGAGATAATGATCGCGTCAATGTGCATAATGCTCAACACGATCACGATTTGGTGGAAACTACGAATACCGACTTCAATAAAAAATGCCGTATATGTGAAAAAATGTGTCCGAGTGCAATACAGTGCAAAAGGTTTAGCAGTATGTGTTTGAACGACCGCTGGAAAGCAGTGACTCGTTTAAAATTGTGTAGGCTTTGTTTATTTCAACACAAGTCCCCAATGTGTAAGAAGGCCAAAGAATGTGGAATGAACGGTTGCAAAAAGCTTCATCATTCATTACTACACAAAAATGATAAGCAGGCCCAAACTAGTTTTGAACTGAGTAGCCCAACCAATACGGTTATTGCCACTACACATCGAAACTCCAGAAATATTCTGTACCGTATTATTCCAGTCACTTTGAAATATAATGACATCACTCTCAATACATTTGCATTCATTGATGACGGATCTTCACTAACTCTCGTCGACGACCAAATATCAAAACAACTGGGTATGATAGGCAAAACTAAACCACTTTGCATGCGCTGGACAGGTGGTCAAAGTCACGTAGAAACAGATTCGAAACTTGTTAAGTTCGAAATAGCTCCACTTAACAGCCAAAATCACTTCTTTGAAATCTGCGCTCAAACCGTTTCACGTCTTGATTTACCCACACAGAATATAAATCGAAGTGAGCTTATTGCTAAGTACAAGCACCTCCGCCAAGTACAGTTTGAATCGTTTGAGAACGCCAAGCCTACTATCATAATTGGGTTGGATAACTGGCACTTGTGTGTACCGAAAAACGTGAAAGAAGGCGATCGTTACGAACCTGTTGCTACGAAAACCCGTCTTGGCTGGGACTTGTGCGGGAGTATTGATTCAACACAAGAAAATAGTGTAAATCAAATAAATGTACATGTATGTGAGTGCTCAGACGGGCGATTAGAGCAACTTGTTAAAACGTTTTACTCCTTAGATGCTCTCGGAGTATCGAGAAAAAATGAGTACCTTTTGACTGAGGAAGAAAAACGAGCGGAAAAGATTATGAAAGACACGATTGTGCAAAGGGGAAAAAATTATGAAGTTGGATTGCTATGGAAATATGATATATTTGATTTACCAGATTCATATACCATGGCATACAAAAGACTTATTTGCTTAGAACGAAAGCTACTGAATAATTATCGGCTTTCCGAATCGTTCAAAAACACCTTTAATCAATATCTTCAAAAAGGATTCTTACGTAAACTCTTACCATCAGAAGTAGCGAGCACAAATCATCGCATATGGTACTTGCCAGTCTTTATCGTAGAAAATTTGAATAAGCCAGGCAAAATTCGACTGGTATTTGATGCGGCAGCTAAAGTTCATGGCATTTCTTTAAACAGTATGCTATTAACAGGCCGTGATCTCGTTAGTCCTCTCTTGGAGATCCTCATGAGATTCAGGATTCATAAATTCGCGGTGGCGGGTGACATACGTGAAATGTTCCATATGGTCCATGTGCGAAAAGATGACCAAACAGCTCAGCGAATCTTATGGCGTAATTGTGAGCAGTATCGAAACCCTGACACATATGCAATGACTGTGTTGACATTTGGAGCGACAAGCTCACCATACCAAGCACAAAGTATAATGCGCCTTAACGCATTAAAATACGACGGAAAATACAAAGAAACCGTCAAAAGTATTATTCAGAATACATATGTCGACGACGTATTGGATGGAAGGGAATCTGAAGATGATCTAGCAAAGCTAGTAGAAGAAATGCAGTTTATTCACTCTGAAGGTGGATTTCATATCCGGAATTTCAAGACTAATTCACCAAAACTACAAAAGATTCTGAACGAAACAGAAGGTAGTTGCACAGCATATGATTTGACTGGAGATGATAGAATCGAAAAGGTTCTTGGAATTTTCTGGGACGTTACTGAAGATTGTATAACTTTCTCCTTACGCTTCAATAAAGCCAATAAAGAAGTTCTGAACGGCATACGGAAGCCAACGAAACGCGAAATTTTGGTCACACTAATGTCAATTTACGATCCATTAGGCTTGGTCGCTCACTTTGTTGCTGGTTTGAAAATTATCCAACAAGAAACTTGGAAGCGCAAACTAGACTGGGATGAAACCATTCCGGATGATCTAAACAGACAGTGGAGGAAATGGCTCCAACAATTGATGACAATAGAATCTTTACGAATACCAAGACGCTACATCACTGGTTCCTGGGCCGAATGTACAAAGATAAGCCTGCATACATTCGTCGATGCTGGTGAAGCAGCATATGCAGCATGTGTTTATTTAAGAGTCGAAACACTTCACGAAGTCCAAGTATCCCTTGTCACAGCCAAAGTTAAATCCGCTCCGCTCAAGTATACTCCGATACCGAGACTGGAACTTCAAGCAGCTACAATCGGCGCGAGATTATGTAACACTACTGATAACGCTCTTGATTTACATATACAATCAAAATATTTCTGGACTGATTCGACCGTTGTTTTGGCATGGCTCATTTCTCAAAAAAAGTTACCTACTTGGGTAGCATGCAGAGTGGGAGAGATAAATGAGCTAACGAGTATAAATCAGTGGCGATGGGTACCAACTAAACAAAACGTTGCAGATATACCAACTAAATTACGAGATACCGTTGAGCTTAATGCTAGTAGTCAGTGGTATAAAGGTCCAGAGTTTCTCCGAAAGGAAGAAAAGTTCTGGCCAACTCAAGAAATAATTTATACAGAAAAGTTGAACGGGTACGAAAATAGCGATCATCTGTTCGAATATGTCGCTTTACACAACGAAAATGATACAATAATAGATGCCACTCGTTTTAGTAAGTGGAATAGGTTATTACGTAGCACTGCGTACTTTCTCCGATTTGTGAGCTTAATTAAAAAATCTAAAACAGCTCCATGCACCCAGGTACTGAAAGCCGAAGAGTTACGTGACGCAGAAATCTTTCTCTTTCGCGAAGCACAAAAAATATATTTTGCAGACATTGCCTCGTTACGGAAAAACGGGACTCTTCCCAAACAGAGTTGTCTTTATAAACTATCACCGGTTCTGGACGAGAACAATATCATTCGGATGAAAAGCAGAATTATAAATGAACATCCAATCATTCTTCCGAAATCGAGTCGAATCACAAAACTTATAGTTTTGAAAAAGCACGAAGACTGTGCTCATCAATTTTCTGAAACGGTTGTCAATGAATTGCGAAAGCGTTTTTACATTCCACGTTTGCGTGTATTGGTGAAACAAGTACAACGTGAGTGCCAGAAGTGTAAGATTCTCTCAGCTCGCCCCTCACCGCCAGAGATGTCACCTTTACCAGCTGGAAGATTATCGGTGAATACCGCTCCGTTTTCGCACACAGGTATTGATTTGTTCGGACCGCTACCAGTTATAGTTCATCGTAAGCAGGAAAAACGCTGGGTTGTTATATTTACTTGTTTAACTATCCGAGCCATTCATTTGGAAATGGTGAACGAAATGTCGACGGACTGTTTCTTAATGGCCTTTAAAAATTTTGTTTCTAGACGAGGTCAACCATTAGAGTGTTATAGCGACCGAGGAACAAACTTGGTTGGCGCCGAGAAAGCAATTAGAGACGCGTACCGAGAAGTTGACTTCGAATCAATTGAAAAGATCACTACTACTCCCACTTTGAAATGGAACTTTAATCCTCCATTGTCCCCTCATATGGGTGGAGTGTGGGAAAGGCTTATTCGCTCAGTGAAATCTGGCATGAGAGTTCTTCTTGGGCCAATACGTAAACCATCTCCAGAAGTTTTACATAGCACACTGATTGAAATAGAACACTTAGTTAATTCCAGACCATTAACATACGTACCATTGGATGAACATGAACAGGAAGCAATAACCCCTAACCATGCGTTATTGGCATACAAAAACCCGTCCAAACCTATGGGGGTCCCGACGGATGCGAAAGTTCCAAAGCTCCTGTGGCGACAATCTCAGCAAGCGTTGCAACAATTTTACAAGCAGTGGCTAATAAGCTACCGCCCTACGCTAACCAGGCGATCGAAATGGTTTGAAACTCCAAAGGATCTAGAAGTTGATGATATTGTCGTTATCTTTGACGAAAACGACAAAACTAGAAGTTTCCCTAAAGGAAGTATTGTCAATATCAGGCGATCAAAAGATGATGCGACAGTGAGAACCAGCGGTGGTTTTTATGAACGACCTGCTGTAATGCTTGCCAAACTGGACGTCGATATGGAAAGTGTTGAGGATTCAACACGGTCCGGGGTGTAAGAAATGGCGCCGTCCGTAGCCTGTAAACGGATTGTGCAATGCTGACAACCTTCCAAAATAAAGTTACCAACATCTCCTTACTATATAAATCTAAAATTAACTGTTAAACGCTCTTTTTAGCATCAGATTTGTAGTGAACATCTACCAAGTAAGATTTTTCATTCTTAACATTTTGAATTATATTTAGTTAATTTAAATTTCAGCCGCATTAGTTAAGGAATTTATATTAAGAGTATTTCAATATCAAATTTTGAGCGGCATTCAGCGTACTAAAGAATTTGTAATCAAGGTTTAACCTTAGCGCTTGCGAAACAAATAAAGTTATCACGAAAAAACGTGCGTTTCATATTTCCGCTACAAAGATTGAAATTTACAGCAGGATACATTTAAAGTTCTGCCATCATGAGACCCGAAGAAAGTTCACATCAGGTTCAATTATTATTTGGAATTTCCGACTTGGTGTCTACATTTCAAAACGTAAACAAATGAGAAATTTCGATTAGCAAGCTTTAATCACCACATAATCTCAAATCGAAAATAGTTATCAAGCAGATTATACACTTTGAATTATGACTTATAAACATAAATTCAATTGACCTCGCACTGGAAATAACAAATCTCAAAATATTATAACCATAATCTCTTAAATCAACTTGTCAGATTCGAAAAGCTGTATTTAACTACAATTTAAATTTCACAGCTAGTCCGCCCATGAATTTTCATTTCCGAGACTCAGGACATCTTTTTCTATCACAAACAAAAGTATAAATAGTCAGCAATCATTCATTACCCGTTCATATATTGAGACATCGTAGTTCTTGTTGTACGATCTGAAAAAATGTATCATGCTGTAATTTTACTGTTACTTTGTATGTTAACTGTAAGAACAGATGTCAGCCTAACATCACGTTGAAATAATTACAATTTTCATTTTATTTCAGGCGATCAGTTCGGGATCAACAAATTGCCGAAAACACATAGAACAATATGTAAGGGCAAATTTTCTTATGATTTCATCGATATGATAATCGTTATTTTCATTTTCCAGACATTTGTCACTTGCTGTAGCTATCCGCAAGAAATTCTGGATGCAATAGACAAGTGCGAAAAAACTTCTATGGATTTTGTAAGTAGAGTTCGCTTTGATAAATGTTAATGAAATTTTGAATTAAATGTGTATTTTATGCGTTGATGAAAGTTTCTGAAACTGACTTTAAATTCGGGGAAATTTTTAAATTGCAGTGCTTTGATCGTTGTGTACTCACCGAACTAGAATTATTAGGCAATGGAGCATTTGCGACAGCTGAGACCAATGCAACACTAGCGAACCTCTTCAAAAATACTACTAGCAACATGCTACCGATTTCAATAAAATATTTTAATAGATGTGTGGAACATGGTTAGTATTGCGATAAGGAAAAAAAATACCTTTTAATTTAAATCCTTTCCAGCAAATACAGCTCTAGCAGGATCGAAAGTTACTGACAAGCCGAAGCCATACGAGTGCAGTCTTTATACGGCAGTCTTCTTTCCTTGTTTCTTCAACAATATTTTCATTAATTGTCCAGATTCTATGTGGAATAGCTCAGCTTCTTGCAAGCATACTTTTGACTTTGTTACTGATTGCGGGTTAGGAAAAGTGATACCAATTTCATTCTTTCAAAAATACTGGACTTGATTGAATTTAACGCTAAATAATGCTTTCTAATTTCATTAAAATAAACATAATTCCATATGAAAATAAGAAATGTATTTACGAAATAACAACAAATAAGAAGCTTAAAACTTATATCTCAAGATTCCTTCGTCGATTCAATGCTACCCATTGATGCCACTGCCTCAGACCTTCAAAAGTATGGAACACTTTTTAATTGCCACTTTTCGGCATTTTTCCCAGGCATCCTCAGTTCCATCCTTTAATTCTCAGCCCAAGTTTTAGTCAGCCTGTTCATCTACCTAAACCAATCCTTTAGAAATCGAGTCCTTATTCAGATGTCTTGAAATAGATATTGTGTTGATTTTTCCTTCTTACTGATATTCAAAGAAAATCAGTATTACAATCGCATTGCCGAAGTTTTCTTTTTCATTTTTCATTCATATGTATGACGGTCGATCCAAAAGTAATGATAACCAAGATAATTAGGGGGCATTTCAAGTGAAGCGGACAACGAAAAAAAATCGAGGTTCTGGATTTCGATTATATTGTGCATACTGGTACTCCTAGAAGGTATGAATGTGGATGCACAAGTTTTTTTTTCTATGAGGTTTAGTTGCCGAGTTATGGGCTTCTGAATAATTGACGAAATTGATAAAAGGCTTTTTTGGAAGCGGATTCTGAGATTCAAAACAAACTCTAAAAAACATTAAACATATTGATTGGTATAGAAAATTAGCTGTTCTTTATAATGTTGAAATTAGATTTGAAAAATAAATTTTTTTTCCTGTGTGGAACCGGAAGTAGACACTTTAACTCGTGATTTGAATAATTTGGACCAGGTTAATTTTGTTTATTTTTATAACAAAATAAAGCTTAAAGTATACTTATTTTATCATAAAAGTTTTAGAATGGGATGGCCAGTAGTTTAGGAGGTAGGTGAATTTCAATACAGAAAAGTCGCATGGGGCGTGGTACCGAGAGCTTGCTTAGGGCAGCTAGTTGGCTCGAGAACAAAAATTGATTTGAAATGTGATTAGTAGCGCCATCTTTTATTTGAAAAAGGTTTTATTTTCCCATAAAAACCTAATCAAAATATATGACGCATATCTAATATATTTGACGCCAAGCCAATTCAAATTTCCCGTTATTTTTCGAGTTACTGTTCAACGCTTGCAATGACTATTACTTTCGTTGATAAGTTAAAGAGTCTTAATTATGTGTATTATGTCTCCGTTCGGCTATCGATGTTTCAATCCATTCGATTTGAAGTTTCATCGGAAGGCTAAAGACCTAAGAAAAATTCCAAGAATATTAGCAGAAAATAAATTATGTCGAATCTGCTGGAAAAAACTGATCGTAGAAACACCTCTAGTTATTAAAAAAAAAGAACTAGTTTAAGAAACGAGAGTAAAATTGTCAAAACTGTGAAATAAATTCATTTGTCTAAACACAAGTACCCTTTTTTTCACTAAGCAAATCGGCATTATCATTTTTTAATATTTTATATTCTATATGTAAGTGATACAAGTTATATATTATAGTTTTAATACAAATATTTTGCTTTCACACTCACTAGCTATCATAATCAAGCTCCCAGTACCACGCCCATGCGACTTTTTTGTATGGAAATTCACCTACCTCCTAAACTACTGGCCATCCCATTCTAAAACTTTTATGATAAAATAAGTATAATTTAAGCTTTATTTTGTTATAAAAATAAACAAAATTAACCTGGTCCAAATCATTCAAACTACGAGTTTAAGTGTCTAGTTCCGGTTCCACACAGGCAAAAAGATTTTTTTTTCAAATCTAATTTCAACATTAAAAAGAACAGCTAATTTTCTATACCAATCAACATGTTTAATGTTTTTTAGATTTTGTTTTGAATCTCAGAATCCGCTTCCAAAAAAACCTTTTATCAATTTCGTCAATTTTTCAGAAGCCCATAACTCGGCAACTAAACCTCATAGAAACAAAAACTTGTGCATCCACATTCATACCTTCTAGGAGTACCAGTATGCACAATATGAACGAAATCCAGAACCTCGATTTTTTTTCGTAGTCCGCTTCACGTGAAATGCCCCTTAGACTTTAGAAAAATATAAATTTTTCAACATGATTTCGTTGAAAGCTTAAATGGATAAGCTCTCACTTTTTTCCAAACCCAGGAAACCCTTTGAACATTTTTTTCAAGTTTTGAGGCGAGAAAAGAGGTAAAAGACATTGGGAGCTAGATCTGACGAATAAGGCGGATGTTCAAGCAGCTCGAATACTGTTTCTTGAATTGCAGCCATTGCAAATGCAGCCTTGTGAAACGATGCGTTGTCTTGATGAGACAGCATTTCGGCTCTCAGTTTGCCGCGTCTAGTTTTTTTAATAGCCTCACGCACACTCCTTATTTTTGTAGTAAGAACCTGATATAGTGGCTTTCTTTTCTTAATATTTCCCCATAATAGTTCCTTCAGCGTCCAAAAATACTGATGCATAAACTTCCCGCCGAACTCGACACCTTGAATTTTTTCGGCATCGGTGAAGAGGGTCGCTTCCAGGTCATCGATTGCTGTTTGGTTTTGTGGATGAAAATGGTGGATCCAGGTCTCGTCCATGCAGTGGCGGCTCCTCAGAGGAGGCAAGGGAGGCAGTGCCTCCTCGGTAAAATTTACAAAATACGTATTCTAAATTAATCAATAAATAATATTTAAATTCATAACAAAACCAGCATTTTGCTCCCAAGTCTCCCCTTTTTTTTAATTTGTGCATATGCAAACATTTAACTCATTTGAGTGCAGTGCCTCTACACAAACAGCCGGAAAAAAACAACGCAAAATCAATTCTATACCCATGACCAGAGCACTGCCTCAGCGCAAAAAATAAAAAAAAAACACCAAAAAAATCACAGAAATATATTTTGCACCCAGAGCACTGCCTCAGTGTAAAAAATAAAAAAAATGATCCATCAATCCTAACCACCAACCGAACATAACGAAAACTAAGGTAGAGAAAAGAAATGAGGCAGATTCGCATCAGCGAATCTGCCTCATTGCATTTTTATCAATGAAAAAGTTGTAGTTTGTATTTTCCCGTCATTCATGAATGCTCAAATTTTCGAGTTTTCAATATCGTAATAGCGTATTTGAAGAGGCAAGCCTCAAAAGCAGCAAAATACGTGCTGTGTTGTTGTTTGACATGGGTAATTTTTTTAGCGCAAAGGAGGAAAGTAATGGACAAATTAAGAACTATCGAAATTGATAATTCTGAAGTGCTTTGCATTTTTATTTCGTCAAAGCTTTGTATTCAATTAATGAAACATTTACAAAAGAACAGTAAATAATTGATATATGAAGAGAATGAATATTATTATATAGACATTTCCGAAAGAACCCAAAGAAATTATTTGTTTTATGTTTTGAAGAAACATTTATTATGTATGTATGCGCTAATTTTTGATTTGGTAAATGAGGTTGATCTGTGGAATTTAGTTTACTGCCAGTGTAAAACGAGTGCATGTTAAAGTTCAAAGTATTTTATCGTGCAGTTTAAATAGCATTAATGAATTTTTCTTGAAAGCATAAACTATTTTGCTATTACTGATTTCAATTATTGTCATGTAAATCAATTGTATATATAATAATAGTACTCAAAATGAATTTTATGATGACTCACAAGTTATTCCATTCAATCAATAAACTTATCCAGAACGTTATTATTTAAAAATAATAGCAAACCAGCCCCAGAGTTCAAAATCAGTAGAGCCGATAGGAATGTGAAGCGTTCATTTAATATAGAATGTTATAAAAAATTGTCAAATAATGTAAGTACATTTTGAAATAAAAAAAATAATTATTTAGAAAATCTAAATGGCACCCTACAAAACGTAATTAAGCTCACTCAACGAATCGAAATCCAGGTGAATGAAGGATGTGATATGAAAAAGAAATTAAAACATTAATCGCTAAAAAGGTTTATTTACTTTAATCACGTATGGACTTGCCATTTAGAGGTCACAATAAAGCAGAGGTGTGTAATGTATTTGGCTAGACAAAAACGGCGGCTAAATGAATTTCACAAATTGAGGTTTTGAGCCTCATGGATATAACTCAATCTCTAACTTTTCAAAATATGTTTCCAAATGCGGTCCATTTATGGTCTATTCTTCAGCCGACAAAACTTAAAAGTAAAATCTTGTTCTGTACGTTGATAAAATAATCATGAAAAGTTACTATTATATGTAGATAAGTTAATCATACATAATAAAGATAAATTTAACAATTCTGGCCGCTTCAGTAATTGTTGAGATGCCATTTAATGCGTTGAAAAGAATTAAAACTAACATGAAATATCATGAATCAACACGATTATTGGAGCTAACGCTACGAAGTATTGAAAAACATTTTTCAAGAAATTGGACGATCAACGCAGCTGCATGACAATGTCTTTCAATATTTTACCAAAAGGGAGCAAAACAGATTTTGCTGTCAAATAAAATGTTTCTACAGCGTAGTTTACATCATATTTCATTACCTCACCCCAAAGCCCCGCAATATGAATTCGATATTATATTATTGTAATATTATTTGACTTTGCTCAAGTGATTCTTAAATTCACTGCCTCCCTGTTTCTAAATGTCACGAGCCGCCACTGCGTCCATGGTTACGAACCGTGATAAATCTTCTTCAGATCTGCCTGGAACTTTTCGAGGTTCACCCTCGAAATGTCGACTCGTTTCTCATTTTGATCGTCAGTTAATCTTGTTCAGGTGGAATTCGTTGGCAACAATTCATTGTAACCTGCCATACGAGATCGTTTTGACTTCAGCTACATGCCTGATGATCATTCTTTTATCTGCCAACTCGACTCTTTTCACGTTGTCTTCAGTGAGGGACGTAGATTGACGTCCATCGCGGTATTCGTCTTCAGTGGATGTTTTTCCCAGCTTAAACTCTTTGGACCAGCATGCAACGGTGGAATATGGAGGAGCAGAGCACCCTTTTGTTTCCACCAAGTCGCAGTCTATGTATTTGGAAGATATTTTTTTCAAACACAGGTACTTAATGACAGTTCTAATTTCGTTTTTCCTCTATTTAGATGTTCTCTCTTCGATTTTTCGCAATTAAATGAAATGAATGGCCTATTCAAATGTTTTTTTTTTATGCTGACTTAGTGTGTATATGAGGAAGTAAACAATTTTTTGTTCGAATTTTATGTGAACTGGAAATAGGCGATTATCACTAGTTTTGGATCAACCATCGTATATCAGGAAAAAATGTAAGAGAGATAAGCTTTGGAGTGCGTATTCCGATTGAGCTGTAATTTTTAGAGGACACAGATGTATGTAGGACTAGTGTAATAACTGATCAAAATTGAAATATTTTGAGCCCCTTGATGGCGGCCGGCATTTTAGTGAATTTACACGCACCGGCATATTTCTATGTACATTTTTGTTAAAAACAAGTATTAGAAACAAATTAGGATATATAATGTCCATGATAAAAAAAAGATTGGAAGTTATGAACTCTTTGTGCGCGCTGAGTGCCTAGAAAAGGATTTTTTTTTTCAAATTTCGTTTTGACATTACTTTTAACAAAAACATTGATTCATCGTGAAGTTTACAGAGCATAGTGATGTTGACTAAAACTATACGCACATGGACCTTTAAGACTGTGCGGGTAACCCTGTAGCTACGGCAGGCACGAGAAAAAACACTCTTCAAATCATCGACTCTCCTGAAAATATTTTGGTGTTGAACAGAAATTCAAATTATTGATAAATTTTAACTTCTGTCCACCAAACCAAATTGAAATTTTCAAAATTCCGCGATCCAGAGGAACGGTAATCCATCACCAAATTACCTCTGTTTTCAGCACTAGAAACTTCTGTTGACGAGAACTGACGACCGGTTAATTCGATCAATATGAAATTTAAAGGACAAATTGGTATTAACTAGCACCAAGTCTGATAGAAGTGATTTTTAAAATGTGGGCAACCCGGTGACAAATCACAGAAAAAAACGACTTTTTAACTTCCGTGTGCAAAGGCTGCTAGTTTGGGTAATATTTGTAATTTTTTGACATTTCTTTAGTAAGCGATATTGTCATTAAATTTTCAAATAGGAATGATGCTGCAATGCAAATTAGCAACAAATATTTAGGTTTCGAAAATTGGAAGAGTTTTTTGGGTGGGTTTTCACCGCTATAATTTCCAGCGCAGTCATCCAAATTGAAAAAAATTCACAGGATGGGTTGAACTTAATGTAACTTAACGTATATTTTTAGCTTTGATGGTAACATAGCGTTGCCGGCACCAGAAATTTTTGTGAATATTGCACCAACATATACTTTAGTTATATATTCACATGCAAAGCATTTATAATAAAACTAAGCAACCAATGTTTAAGTTTTCTTAATTTTGGAAATTTTTCGAATGGCAGCGCGAAACATCGTTTTATCGCTGTAACTTTCGATGAAATATTCAGATGAAAACTAAATTCAAAAGATAGGTTGATTTAAGCATGAGCCTGTTATGGTAGACTAATGGCTGCTGCGTTGAAAAAGTATTGCCAGCACTGAACATTTTCATCATTTATGCTATAGGAGATGCTGTCAAAAATTGGTTATATGATAAGCATCCTATGAGGAAAATTAGTAACAAGAGTTTTATTTTCCTAAATTTTGGAATTGATACAAACGGTTGCCATTGAAAAGTTTCTACCATTTGAGTTTTGATGCAAACATCGGATCAAAGTCATACATGACGTTCAATCGTCACTCAAAGACAATTTCTTTAGAAATCAGTTTTCTGGTGGTTCTGATGCGCTAAAGTGTTTTTTTTTTAATTTCCTCTCCGGTTGTTTCTTGTCCCAATAGAAGTTAACTGACGTTTCACCAATTCATATACCAGATGATGGAGCCTGTATTTGAAACTAACGGCCTATTCTTCTGTTTTCTTCTTGAAACTGAAAGAGCTCGATATTGCTTTCTTGAGTGGCGTGGGTTTAACAAGTGTTACGGGTTGAAATAAAATTCAAGGTTGAAAACCACTGAATTTGAAAATAAAATTGAATTAGATAACAACTACATTATCATTGCATTCTCCATCCACTCACTCAAGTTCAAATATTTTCATGTAGACAACTTGTTTTCGATTTAGCTCTTACGAACTCCTCTAAATTTTGAATTGTCATTTTTTTCAATTAAGATCAACTAAATTACATTTATCCATTGTTAAGGATAGTTAAGGACCATGAAAAAAATTAAAACATTAATTTGCACATGAACAAATTATTTTATGTTGACGAAAGATGCACTTCTCTGAACTGAAACACAATTTAATTACTTACGACCACTTTATTTGAGAGTCAAAAAGAGAATACACTTACTTTTAACAAAATTCAAAACTGTAAACTGTTATCTAATTCAATTTTATTTTCAAATTCAATGATTTTCAGCCTTGAATTTTATTTCAACCTTTAACATGAAGTCATGGGTGTTCTATTTTTCAGAAGTATGAATTTATAAACGGCAAATTTGACTAACTTTGAAGCCTTTACAAACTAAGTTGATTTTGTCTCAGATCTATGGAAACAAGGTGATGTTGTTTACATCGATTTTTCAAACCCATTTACGCCTCTTGACCGTAGGCTCTTCTGTCGAAAATCGAGAGTTTTGACATGTCTGGATCCTTTCTGACTTGGTGTTCACCTGATGTTTTTGGTTGCATCTATGCCATGAATGTGTAACCTTCCTTTTTTCGCACTTTGAGTTCTTGCCGCTATTTCACAGGGTTCGATTGTTAGACCTTTATTATTCTTCTTCATTATCAGCAACTTTCCCACTGTCGTTCATTTGCCCCGTGTATAGTACACTAATTATTTCAAAGGTTTAAGAGTAATTGAATCTCTTACTGATTGTCTGTAATTTCAAAAGGCTCTTTGTTTCGTCGTCAAACCTTGACACCATTTTGCTGACTTAACTACTTGCATATATCTGTTCTGTTATTCAGTTTGAAGCGTCATGGAGTATTGTTGTCAAGTCTGGCTTCTGCACTCTAAATATCTGTCTCATTACTCAAAATCCACATTATAATTGGCTTTTTATCGTTTATATTTTACATCCTTATTATGAGTATAGTGTTCAATTGTACATACTTCTTGCGTATCTCTTAGGTAGAATTCTGAAAGTTCTGCTTTGATGAAGGTTTGATGGTAAAACTATTTTGTTGCACCACGTTGTATGACCTCGATTTTAAGCTATCCTGCAACGTTAATCATTCTGGAAGATCGTCAGTAATATTATGCATGCCCTCCGTGCGAGTGCCATTCACTGTTCCATTCGCTGTTTCTACATATTCGCAGGTGGCATGGAAACTTCCAGTTTGGTTCTATACCGCGAACACGATTGCGATTAAAGTAACAAGTTTAAGTTTTCTAAAATGCTACTTTGTACTGCACAAGTTATACAAAGGTCTGGTCATTAACTTCGTTTTGGGTAGGTTTGGGCACTTGTGGGATCTTAAACTTTCCTACAGAGCGTTCCCTATTTTTTTTTATGTTCGCGTAATGCATACTTCCTGCTGATATTACAGCTTCCCTCTTTTTTGACAGACCATTTCAAAGCAGTGAATAATCTCCAGCTGATTTTCTTTGGGATGATTTGCCATCGCTTTTGACTTTTTTTTCTTCTTCATTTGACGATTTTTATTGAAAACCGGTTTCTACACTTTTTACTTTCGGTAATTTTTTCCCCATCAGCAATGAGTGTTTTAATCGGGAAGTGAAGGAACTTAGCTTATTTTTATCATTATTATTAGTTATTATTTCTGTCTGTATTTAATGAATGAAATTTGCCCTGGAATTTTGTATTTTAAATTTTTATTCTTTTAATTAGCTTCGGTTTATAAATATAGTTGATATTACATAAATAAATTCATCCAAAGTGTGAAGATTTTTCACTTGGAGCAATGAGCACAATATTTATAACGCAAGGGTAAAAACGCTTTAAGCTAACGCTACCGGTTAGAAAGCTAAAAAACAGTCTAATTTTCAATATTTGTTTTTTCAGTTCCATTATTATGTACAAATTTTAAAATTTGCATGGATAAAACACACGTTTTGAAGATTACAAAATAAATAATTTTTTATTTTTTTCATTTTTCTACTTAATTATAGAGGGTGCTAAAGTTGACGTCTCTAAAAATGCTTCGTCACACTGCGGACATATAATCTCAGGAATCAAGAATCTGAGCCAAAAAAAAAACCACATTTTAAAGAGGAATGGGGTAAACTGAACTTGATGCCCCACACCCGGGAAATCCCACCACCAGAGGGCGAAAAGGTGGTAGAAGGGCTGAAAAAATGAAGAAAAACAGATAAAATTATACAAAAAAATAAAAAAGAAGATAAAACAATTAAGAAAAAGAAAAAAAGAAAGAAAAGAAGTCCCAAAAGGAAACGCACAACCACAAAAACACAAACATATTAGCCCGACATCTATGTGGGGCATCAAGTCCAGTTTTACCGAGGAATGTTTCTTACGTGGTAATCTACCACAATATTTATAAAAAATTGTTCGAAAAAATGGCGGTTGTTTGAAAATATTTTTCGATAAATCGTCTTTTTTTTCACTTTGTTTCGCTTGCAAAATTTTTTTGGGTTACATTTTGGCCTATATTGTGGTAAATTACCACACAAGATACTTGAATAAAGTAGTGTGTTAAATTTGACTTAAATCGGTTCGGCCAATCCGGAGAATAAAGCTAGAACTACACTGGCCTCACGTAACGTGAGCTCACGTGTCGTCACGTTATGCGTGTGGAGACATGAGCTCACGCTTGGAAATATACTTGTCTCATGCTAGCACCACACGTGTGTTGCAATTGCATATCGACGGTTTGAGGTTTAACTAAATTTCGCTGCGCACATAAAAATTCTGTTACAATTTTTTCCCACAATTTACCAGCATCAATGTATTTCGCCATTTCACAAGTATTCATGCTTATACATTTGCAACAAATCACTTACCTTATACATTTCAATCAAATCAAATACCATGCGGTAAAAATATTGGCTAAACGTGCTCTCACGTGAGCTCAAAAATCTGAATTTGCAGATTATCAAAAACGTGAGCTCACGTGAGCTCACATGAGCCGTGTGACGTGTCGCCAGTGTAGTTTTAACCATACAAAATGGTACTGCAGATCTATCACACGTGTGGTCAGCTGATGTGACCACACGTGAGCTCACGTTACGTGAGACCAGTGTAGTTCTAGCTTAAGTGTCCGCAGTTTGAAAAAACGTCATTTCGAGAAAAACGCGTTTAAAGTTTTTCCATTTATTTATTGAATATTGATTAAAAAATATGTTTTATCACATACAATTGCTCAGCCTGCAATCCCTGAACCATACACAAGTATTCTTGAGTCCACATAAGCCAGTTGCTCTTGCAGTTGGGCAGTTTTTTTTGCCAAACGCGCTTCCTTTGCCGCTTTTTCTGCCTGACTTATGCGCTCTTCATCTTTTTTTTCGCAGTAATTATAAGCAGCGGTCTACCGTGAGCTGCAGTAACTTCTTTATTTTTGGGAATATCTTAATAAAATTTGGAGACGTTATCTCTGAAGGTATAATAAATTAAAAAATGCAAAAAAACAAAAAACTGAATTTTTCAAATCTATAACCGGTACTAAAACCTTAATGGTGGAGCGTGAAGCACGTTTTGCTGAGCCTTCCACTTATACGAATCAGGTGATCTTTGCTCAAGCAAGAAACCAGATGCTGCAGAATCGTTGAATCGTGATCAGAGATCTTGTGGGGAAAAATTGAACGAAGAGCTGAATCCATTCATTCTATTTAAGCTGAGAATTTGACTTTCAGGAGGATCGCTGGCTGAATGTTACTGGTAGTGTAGAAGAGCAATTTCTTGGCCATGTTTCGGACCTTGTGTCTTCAAGATAATATAATACGCGTGGGCATCACGATTGAGGCACCGAAAGACTGACATCACTTTTCCTATTCAGGCCTAATTTGAGGATTTGGGTATTGATTGCGATTGATTGAAAGGTCGGCCACCTTACCCCTAGATTTCGCTATATTGTCAAACGAATTTGAGAAAGTTGACGATTTCTACGCATTCTTGCGGCGTGATTGCAGGATTTATACATTTAAAGTTCTGCCATCATGGAACCTAAAGAAATTTCACACCAAGTTCAATTATTATTTGGAATTTCCCACCAAGTGTCTCCATTTGAAAAGGTAATTAAATGGGAAATTTCGATAAGTAAGCTTTCATCACCAGAAAATCTCAAATTGAAAATAATTACCAAGCTGATTATACACTTCGTATTCTAACTTATAATCATAAATTCAATTAACCTTCCACTGGAAATAACAACTCCCAAAATATTATAACCATAGTCTGGTAAATCAACTTGTCAAATTCGAAAAGCTGTATTTAACTACAATTTAAATTTTCACAGCTAGTCCGCCCATGAATTTTCATTTCCGGGACCCAGAAAATAATTTTCTATCGCAGACAAAAGTATAAATTGTCAGTAATCATTCATTATCTGCTTATTTATTTCGCCACCGTTGTTCTTATTGTAAATCTAAAAAATATGCACCACAATTTAATTTTCCTGTTGCTTTGTATATTTACCGTAAGAAGAGATTTGAGCCAAGCATAGCTTTGAAATAATTCTAATTTTCATTTTATTTAAGGTGAACTGTTCGGGATCAACAGATTGCAGGAAACAACCGGAACAACATGTAAGTGCATATTTTGAATAATTTCTTCGAAACAATTATTACTGTTATTCTCCTTCAACAGACTTTTATGAGTTGCTGTAACTATCCGAAAGAAATTCAGGAGGCTATCAATAAGTGCGATAAAAAGTTTCCTCCGATGGAAAATTCTTTGGGTCTGGTAAGTAGTTTTCGATTTGACAAATACTGATGTAAATTTTGATTTACTATTTTTAAATTAAAAGTATGGTTTATGAGCTTAATGAAAGATACTTAACGAAATTTCGTATTTTCAGTGCTTTGATCAGTGTGTTCTCACCGAACTTCAGTTTTTCGGCAATGGAACATTTGCAATGGCTGGGTCCAATGCAACACTAGCGAATCTCTTCAACAATACCAGTAGCGATATGCTACCAATTTCAATAAAATATTTTAATAAATGTGTGGAACATGGTATGTATTGTGATGGTGCTGTCTGCAAAAACAACATCTTTTTAAACTGAATTCTTTCCAGCAAATACAACTCTCGCAGGATTTAAAGTAACTGGCAAGCCAGATCCAAACCAATGCAGTCCTCATCCGCTGTTCTTCTTTTCTTGTTTCTTCAACAATATTTTCGTAAATTGTCCAAATTCGATGTGGAATAATTCAACTGCTTGCCAACATAGTCATAATTATTTTGCTGATTGCGTGGTAGGAGATCGAAACAAGGAATAGCTTGAATATGCTTTGTTGGCTTAAATTGAATGATCGTAAAAATGAAATAAAGTTAGTTTACAGGAAATATGATAATGCTTATGAAAAATTTCCAAAATTAAAGCATTTTGGGTTTGAATAAGTTATCTCGTGTTTAAGGTATATGTATGATTTAAACATACTTTAAAAAAATCTGAAGTACATTTTTTAACTAATGTACGATTTTCACGATCAACCAGCATCTTTTCAATAAAATAAAAATACAAGGCAGTTTACTGAAGCGCGAAGCTTGCGTGGCCGAGTGGATAGAGTGCAAACTGCTAACGTGTGGTGGTCTCCAGTTCAAATTCAGGCACGATCACGGGCGTTTAGTTGCATTAGTTGTCAATAGGTATCTGATATAAATCAGATTTAAATTTTCTAATTTGAATTAAAGTGATTCAATGATCTTATCACGCAACAATCGTATATATCGATTATGACTAAACTCTCTGCCAACTTCAAATCCCGGACCCAAAAAATATCTATGTCCAAATTGTGCATCTTTACGTCCCAGTTTGAAGATGCGTAGTGAAATTAAATACCCTTTCGCATGTAAATAACCTGAAAGAATATCGTTCGCAACCGGACAATTGGTAAAATCACTTAAGAATATATGATGAGACGTACTCCGATTTATGGACATACATTGGGCCATTAAATACAAAAAAAAACGATAATTTGAGAAGCTATAAATCCTGATTCGCGAATGGCTGCTATCTTGCGATTTGTCGTAGCGAGCAGCAATTATTCTCATCTCAAATTTTTCATTGCAATATTACCCAAATCTCTAAGCTTCTGATGCAAAAATGAAAGCTATTACAACTGCGCAACTTAAACCAGAATTTCGATCACTGAAGATGCTTCATTTTTTCAAAATCAATATGTTCTTTGTTTTTGATTTGACAAAACCAGGCTAACTTTATCATACAATTTCTGAAAAAAAAGGAAACGGATTGTTTCGAAGAACCACATATGAACCGAACGAACCTCTCTCATTTAGACTTCCCTGGTGAACCTTGATTTAACATCAGATGCATCCACAATAATAATTCACGAGGTACGAAAAATCTAGCAGCAGCAGTTTTTTTTTACGATACGTGATATTTAAATGCAGCGTACCTTCCAATTCTCAAGCCATATGCACAATGATTGCTAACTTCTTTTACAATTAAACACATGCTTCCATTTTTGTTGACTTTGTTGGTACAAACCATCTTGAAATGCAAACATCTCCCGTTTCATAATCAATTGTTTCGCCATTGCTTCATTTATAATGTGTGGCGACATTAACTTGCCGAACCTAGTGTGGAATGCCATCTTAATTTCCATACTTTCCTCTTCTAATATTTCGTTAATTACCACATTCTTCCTCTCCTCATGTTCACTGTCTCAATTGAACTCTGTTTCTTATATAAAACATAAAGTTCTTGACTTTGTTTGTTCAAATATTCCCTCAGACAGCATTACTGTCCAAGCTGATGACATGCTCTACGACCCACTTGACCTACACCATCCTCCGTTTTCTATATAAATTTCTGTTGCCTCTGTGTCTGGTAAAACTCTCTTTCGATCCTTGTATTTTATTAACCATAAAACAGAGTTTATTAAAATGGCAAATGAAATCAACTCAACTAACTGGTACACTTTTTTCAGCGGACTTACTGTTGATAAAATCATGCTCCGATTTCATAATATCCTCTCAAGCCTCAACTTCCGTTTTACTCTGTCCAGTCGTCTCCAGAAATCAAATGATGCTCCTCGATTTCGGCACGATGTGGCGTCAGGGCTCAGGGCAAAAAATGTAACTCGTATTAAATTCCGTGCTTCGAGTTGACTACTTCGAATTATTAAAGCTTCGATCAGCCGCCAAATCTTCTGTTCGTTCTAACCAACACAAGCCTTGTTGGTCTCACATCCACTTCTTGGAAAATTCCCACCGTTTCCCCGATTCTATGTTCCTTAACAGTTCTTTGTAAAGTCCCACAGTTTCCCGCGTCATCCACCTCCTGTATCCAAACCAACCCCCTAAAAATTGAGTCCTTACTTCAACGTCTTGATATTAAAGTCTGTTGTGGCCCTAACGGCATTCTGAACTTGTTCGCCAAACCTCTTTTGTCGTCCCTCTCTGTTTTTTTCTGTCTATTATCTTCAATTTTAGCTTCTCCTAAGGCTCTTTTTCTTCCTACTGGACGTCTGCTCATATTTCTCCCATACGTAAATCCGATGACCCAAGTTGTATATCTAATTATCGTTCTGTTTCACTCCTTTCTTGTTTTAGTAAAATACTCGAAAGAGTTGTTTCCAATAAGCTACTTCCTATATTTCATCCTCTCTTTACTCCTGAGCAGCATGAGTTTGTGAAAACTAGAGCTTCCACCTCTAACCTTTTAATCTTTACTAACCTAGCCGCTTTCGGCTTAGACCAGCAGAAGCAAGTTGAAGTGGTAAACACTGATTTTGCTAAAGCTTTCGGTTCTGCTGATCAAAAGTTTAAAACTCCAATGTTATGGGTTATCTGATCTTTTTTTGTCCTGGCTCTCATCCTATGTTTCTGATCGTAGCTGTATTGTATCTGTCAATTCACGTTCTTCTTCCCCATACTGGTCTCTTTCTGGGGTTTCTCAAGACTCAATACTAGGTCTTCTGTTATTCCTGGTATTTATCAACGATCTCCCTTCCGTTGTCCATTCTCACTTTCTTCTATTTGCTGACAACTTTAAGATGTTCAGAGTGACTGATTCGCTTGATGGTTGTCACCAGTTGCAGCATGATCTTTGTGCTTTAAGGGAATGGCACACAAGGAACTTTCTTGCTCTGAGCATATATCTAAATGTCACCTTATGTCTTATACTTGTAAAATATTTTGTCTAATGTTTTCCTACTCCTTATCCGGATCGTCTCTTATTTATTTATTAGCCAAACAAGGCATAAATACATATATATATATACATGTAAATATGAAACATAACTATTTAAAAAAAAAGTGTAAGGTACAAATAAATAACACATAAATAAATAACTAATGAAGTAAAAAAAATACGTTTGAAATAGAAAATAAGTAAAACAGCAATGAAATAAAATAATAACAATTAAAAACGATAGTTAAACAAGAGCTTAAAAATTATGATGTACAAATGGCTTGGATAAGGGAAGAATTGAAGGACAGTTTGGAAATCGTTGCGGAATAAAGGTTGCTAAAGCCATTGAAGACCCTGCAGCATCTATTCACCGGCTCATTAGCTGCATATATGGTGGAATGTGGATATTCCTTTAGTAAACGATTGGACTTGGTGCTCCTCAAGGGGATATTTATCACAAATTTACTACTAAGGAATTCAACTCTAATAACGCCGCCTAAGCAGGCCGATATCATCATTCTTCTGGATGTAAAGTGAAGTTAAGTTTAAATCACCCAGTCTAAACTCATATAGGGGTAAATTTTCGAAATCGTAAGGGTTGTACAGATCTCTTAGGGCGAAAAGTAAAAATTGTTTTTGAATGGACTCGAGTCTGTTATTGTGAATTTCAAAGGCTGGGTTCCAAATAATACAGGCGTATTCAAGAAGAGGGCGTACAAGTGCATGTATAATGATCTAGAGGCCCACAAGTTTTTAAACTCCTTGGCACGTCGTTTAATAAAGCCAAGCTGCTTTTTTTTTGTCGTATTGAATATGAAGAATTTTGTCGTAGTGCAAGTTGAAACGAAGTTTCGCATCCATCACAACACCGAGATCAACAACGCTATCAACGCGAGTTAATAAGTTGTTGCCGAGAAAGTAGGTGCTCTGCGGAACCGTGCATTTACGGCTAAAACTTATAATTTGGCACTTATGAATATTCAGCGAGAGCTTGTTTATATTGCACCACTGAACAAGAGAATCAAGCTTGGATTGAAGGAAAAGTGCATCAGATTTAGATTCAATGGTGTCGTACAGTTTGAGGTCGTCTGCATAAAGTAGGTGAGGCATGTTTGACAGGACGTCAGATAGATCCGAGATGAATATGTCAAAGAGAAGTGGGAACACCAGAGGTAGCAAATATATTTTTTGATAAAACTTCTTGAAATTTAACGAGTTGGATTCGGTTGTGGAGGTAGGAACTGAACCAGCTTAGTAAAAATCCAGCAAGTCCGAATTTTCGCAGCTGAAGGATCAATATAGAATGGTTGACTCTGTCAAAAGCTTTGCTAAAGTCAGTGTAGACTGCGTCAATTTGATAGCCTTTCTCCATTTTACACAAAACGTCCGAAACTAGGATTGTCAAGTTTGTGATAGTTGAGATACCTTTTTCAAAGCCATGCTATTGCTCATTCAGATGGGAGTCAACTAGTGAAGAAAGTATATTGTATACAACCTTTTCAAGAAGTTTTGGAATGGAAGATAAAATGGCAATGTCCCTGTAATTTTCGACACAGCGTCTACCGCCATTTTCGAAAATTAGTGTCACATATGAAAGTTTCCAACAGGATGGGAAAACACCGGATGACAGTGACCTGTCAAAGAATATATGCAGGGGTATTATTAGCTGCTCTACACACCTTTGCAGGAAGGGGACCAAAAACTTCTTGAAAATGGTCAACAAAAAAATTGCAGATCTCCTGAGAAGAAGAAGACAACAAAAAATTTTCAGTGGACATTGAAGAGGGGTAGCCGCTTGTTTTCCGCTTCATATTAACAAAATTAACAAAATTTTTGGGGTCGCGGATGCTATTCTCTCCAGTAGTTTTAACGTATCTGTTATACGTTTCGTCATAGACCACCGCCTCATAGGGCGCAATGATTTGGCGCACGGTTTAACAACTTCTGCTGAAGTTATGGCTCTGAGGACGATGAAGAATCCGTCCTCCATCTCATGTGCCAGCACCCGGCATTGGCAAGGAGAAGGGTGGCGGCACTTGGTGCACCCTTTCCCTCAAACCCCCAATTTAAAGGGGATAGTGCGGTTTGTCGAAGGAAACAGATGGTTTTCTGAGTTCAGTGAATAGGAGAGAGTCACAAATTATTGTGACATCACAACGGGCGTCTTTTGCGCCTATGTGTGTCAGTCGATAGTGCTCTGTAGATCGGCAGCCACTTCAACCTTCCTAAGACCTTGTTTTCCAATATTTTGTCTTATCTGTATCAGTTTTGACTTTTAAAATAAAAATCCAACCAACATGTCATTTTTTTCATAATAAATAAGGAGAAGGGTTTTTAAGATGATACGAGTATTTGTAAATCATTAAAACAAGAAAATTATTCAATTTTTTTTTATTTGCATGAAGCTTCACTAAATAGTCATCATAGCACAGACGATTAAATAGTCTATAGCATAATTACATTCTTCCATTTTTTCAAAAGGCAATGTTGTACATCTTACTAGGATTTCCGGTAAAACGCAAGTCGCTTGAAAATGTATCGGGACACTGCAGTTGGTAGGTCCAACAAAATTTTTCCTTTTCTCTAGCATATCTACAGCTGTAATGTATTAAGGCTAGTTATATGGTTTTGAAAGAAATCAATGCATACATTTTCCGGCACAGTCATTATAAATATCAGTTATTTCTCGAAGAAGATGCGACGGGAATTTATACATATTTTTCAAAATAATGCTTGCATTGCTAACTACAAATTCATTATCCTTAGCAAGTCCAGTTGCATTGAAAACACATTCATTGAAGCACTGAAATAAAATAGGGGAATTTGATGGACCAAAGTATTGTACTTTTAGGCAGCTTTTTGTTTATCAAAAACCAAATTATACGAAAAGCAAATTATACCAAGACTCCGAGGGATAATACTTGGTTACAACCGCAGGACTACTTACGGTGTTCGCATCAAAGCTATCGTCTGGAAATTTGTTGTGGCATTTAATTTGGATATCGTTCAGACTTTTCGATCCCAAGCAGCATGTCCTAAATGTCTATATCATAAAAAAATAGTGCATGGTACAACCAATTTGACAGACTTTTTTTTACTTAACAGACTTACTTCGATAGAAGGAAAATCGCTGCAGTTAAGTTTTGCATTTGATTTTAGCTGAAAAAAGATAAAATTTATTATCCATGAATACTATGTTGCCATAGAATAGCATGGATATTGGCCACAAAAAGAACCAGGATGCGAAACATAGTTTCAAAAAATACAACTATCAGTATGGAACCACAAGAACTACTTAAAAATATTATGATGATCAACTCAAATATATGCCAAAATTATTTAAACAAAAAAATCAACTCACTACAAACAGAAGCAGCACTAACAACCTAAACATTTCTGAAATAATGTTTAATCAACATGACTATCAATCGATTTTATACAACCACAAAACAAAATAATTATTATGTATGCTTATAAATTCAACTTAAAAAAAGTAAACACTAAAGCATTCAATTGATTACAACGCATGTAATCATTCCGATGACCACAGATGGTTTCTGGAGGTGCGGCGAATGATTTCAGAGTCGGAAGTGCCAATTGAAGTTTTTTTTTTGATAATAAAAGGCGACAGCTGTTGATTATAAGCTGTCATTTGTAACATGTGGAATTTTACTAATCAAACTAAATAACAATTACTATAATCAAAGGTATGATGGATTTGTGTTTAGCATTTTTGAATCTTTTCAAACATGATGAGTTTTTATCATTCTTTTTATCGTTTGCTTGTTTTTATGCAGTTTCAAAATGGCAAATTGTACATAAGTTATTGTTGTTCAACTTACTCGTATTTACAATTGCAGACTCATAATTCGCATTTTTCTAAAAATAACTAATAAACTTAAATTGAAATAAATTAAAACTACATCAAAATTTAAATTAAACTGAAATTAAATTAATTTATCTCTCACATTTGCTACAAAACTTTTTCTTCACTATTGCCATTTATGATTCATTACAACACTGCGCCATTTCCACTTCGATTTAAGCATTATTCAGTCAACCCCACTGTTCCACAATGCACAAACTATGGAGCCACCAAAAAATGTTCCACAAACTTTATGCACCAATGCACAGAAATAGTATCCTTGGATACGAAATAATTGAGGTGTGTAGCGGTCTGAAAATATCACTTAGTTCCTTATTCATACAAACTTTATTGCAAACAAATTCAAATTCATTTAACCAAAAAATTACAACAATAACTTAATTTTACAATTTCAATAAAATTCACTCAATCACAAATATTTCTTTATCAAAATGGTACGGGATTAAAATTACCGTTGGTATATTTTATGTTCTATGAGCGAAACGGTAATTTCTTGGTGTACCGTACATTAGTATTATACAACCTTTACTGCACGTGTATTTGCTATTGTCTTATTTACTACACTTCTTATGTTCTATTAAATTTATAAGTGAGTAAGCTGGAATTTGAATGTTGTGTAAAAATAGCCTTATCGGCATGTGTTTACATCTATTCGAAATTCCTGATGAAACGGTTAGTAAAAGGATAGGAAGAAGCAATTAGCATATATTAAGCACAATACCTTTCAGAATGTGTTGCCTTGAATGAGCCTAATCGCAAATAGAACGATTGTCGAGTTGGCTCTGCCTTTTATTGCGTTTTTTTGTTGTCCAACTTGAGTGGGGAAATTCTCCACATTTATGATAATCATTAAATCCGAAGTTATTATTATTTTAACCTCTTATATTCTTATCTCAGACATTGGTGAATTTAATTTTCCTTGATTATCAAATGAGTAACATATCAATTGAATATTTTTAACTGAATTTGAATAAAATTTCATGGTTCCCATAATTTTATTCACACACTAAATGGCGGCCTGATCTCCACTTTCGCTTTACTATAAAGTTGGCGAATTCTCGTGTATGTCCTTTCCCGTATGCTTTTATGTATGATTTTAAGGCGCCAATTTCAGTTTGAAAAAAACAAACGATATTTAGTTTATTTTTTTATACATGATTTTAATTTGTATATTCTTAATTCCAGTGTTTTTAGTATACATAGCAGTAGAGACAAAATAGCTCAGAATTCCATTCAGATTTTAAATGTGTGTATATAATACTAACTGCAACTAGATGTCACTAGTGGCGTTATGTGCTGAAACATTGTTTCGTCCTACTCTAGGGAGCTGCTGCAACACCCACAGTGGGCGTCAAATTTCAGTGTGGAAATGATTAAAAGAAGCTTCAGAAATGCTAAAATGGAAGAAATAATTTAGCGCCCAATGTGGGGGGACAAGATGTATGAGTACGCACACTTGGAATATTTGTTAAAATAGAGAACAGATAAAATGCTGAACATCGACATATCTGCGCACAGCAATACAAATACTTTACAAATTAAAGAAAAAAAGTACAGTGCGTAAGGTTTATCAGTGCAAAATGAAAAGTGTTAGATGAAAGTGCATGCCATATTTCATAATACTCCAAAACAACACTACAATTACAATACTCTTCAAAATAGTTTTTATAAAGTATTTTAATGTAAAACATGTCTCACAGTATTATATTTTATTAAATAGACGTTTCAACAAAGAGTTCTTTGAGTACAACAAAATCTATTTTTAACATTTTATACGCTAATATTCACTAAAAGTTCAATGTAAAATCAGCTAATACTTTTTATTTTGCGCTGATAGACCTTACACACTCTACTATTTTCTCTTTAATTTTCAAACGATCAGCCGATCGCTCTACGATTCGCTCTACGAAAAAAATATTTGTATGTATTTATAATATAACGTCAGTATAGAGCTTCGCTTCAAAAATACATTAAAATTTTTGTAAGAGACGCACCCTAAATCAAGGAAGAAAAATGCCATTCAAGACTCTCAATATTAGAATCAGCTACAAATTTACACGTACACTACTTTATTCGCTTCGTAGTTCTTAGCCACCCTTAACCAACTCAGCTTACAATCGCTGTTCACTCATTTTCGTCAACTAGTGTTTTCTGTACAAGCTTTGCCCAGACCTGTCCAATCATCTAGCCTGTTAAGACATCCTTCTTTGTTTTCTATACAGTCTAAAATCCGCTTTCTGAAACTCTCATATAAATTTCTTATGCCGCGTTTACACACATGGCAAATGTTGGCGAGCCGAGTGTGTAAATGGTCCCCTTGTTTACTTTCGGCTGTGTTTTTTACATACGAAGATATGGAGGGAAGTAATTTCACAAGTTCCTCGACGAAACGTTTGCCATATGTGTAAAACAGGCATTAGATACTCTACCGAAATTGCGTCCCACTTAACTTGTATACGTCGAATCGGCTTCGGTCTATTTTTTGGTCTGGGGTCTCTAAAGACACACTCGTTTAATCTGGGCCACAAATTTTGAATGGGATTTAAATTAGGTCAATTAATCCGCACATTAAAAAATGTGCTTATAAATTGCCTCATAAGTTTTCAAAGTTGTATGCACCTTGGCTCCATCTTGTATCGAAATCACTTCCTTTTTGTCCGTAAATTAATGGTAATTATTCAGAAATTGTGAAAAAAACAGGGAGGATATTTTCCTCGCAATTTTCTCCATTAACTGGCACTCCTTGCTCAACATAATGAAATTTGCTTTTTCCGCGACTTCCTTTTAAGCTGAATTTCAGAGTATGTATTACGGGAATATTGGTGAGATCGCTAGTTCTCACTGTCTTATACAGTCGATTAAGTATTGGATGCCGTTGAATCCACGACTCGTCTGTAAATAGGATACTTGCACGCCGGTTCCGAACAAGATCATAATCATCAGCAATTCCAAGGTTTTTCATCTTTTGACAGAAGTTCAGCCAGTTTTGAATGTTCTTATCGAAAAGTAAAGGGTTGATGCGTTATCTGTAGGCTTGTCGCTCCAGTTAATGAATCGAATGTATCACTGAACGGTTCGCCTCGACTTTTTTTTACCAGCCTCCGGTGAATTACTAAGCCGTTTCGTCAGTGTTCGCGTTCCTACACCTGGTTTATTTTCAGCCACTGTCCGAATCTTTCTTTTTGTTTATGTAGAAAGTGCCGACGGACGACCACTTCTTTTCATATCGTCCACATTTCCTTCTTCGGCACTGCACCATTTTTTAACAGTGTTCCTATGGACAGTCAATGCTTTATATATGGCGCTGCGGTTCTAGACTATTGACTATTTATGATTATTACCGCAAAGAAATTTCAGTTCGATTCGTTGAAGATTTCCAAAGTATTTCAGGTTTTGACAAATATAATAACAAAAAATAAATAGGATGAATTTGGTGCGTTCATTTCAACTAGCGAAATCTCAATTGAAAAATGCATATTTTCAATCGTCCTTTTATTATACTACTGATAACACCTGAGGCTTATAAAGAATACCCAAGTTATAGCGCGTTTGCATATTTTACTAGTAATTAGACATACGTACTAATCCTCTCCGAATTTCAGTGCCAGTTTTTGCCAACTCTTAAACAAAAGTCATTGTTGGGACACTAAAATTTCTACTTTATCTCTATACAGGAGTTAATTTAAGCTAGTTGGGTCTAAGAAATATTAAAGAGGGTCTCAAAATTTTTGAATATCGTTTTTTTATTTATATTTATGATTGTTATTTGTGATTGTTTTAAACCAGGTACCATAAAATCAAGTAAATACAGAGTGCCTGAAAAACATGTGGTTGCAAAAAGTTCAAAAGCACTCAGTCACACTATGAAAAACTTGGCGTCAAAATATCGGATAAAGATAAAAAAATTGCTTTGTGGGGTCTACTGAAGCAAGGTACAAAATGTCATAAACTGAGCTGATGATACTACATTTGCTATGATTTTCCGAAATTTTTTTTTTTTAATAATATTTCGAAAAAAAACAAACTTCAATTCAAAAGCACTTAACAGTAGCATGCGGCAAATTCGCTGATGCACGATAGGGTAAAAGCACATCCAGAAGGACCGGTGTAAGACGGGTGCAAATGTAAAACAGTGTCTCGCGCAATATAGACACTCTCCTGCCCTTAACTCGATCAACCATGTTTGAGTTGGACTTCAATGCAGTATGATTAGGCATCCGATGCGGAAGAATAGACGACAGTTATTTACAAGAGTACCGTTAGAATGGAACGGCTGGACAGAGAACGAACTAAAGACATTGTGTGTGTTTTTTTTAGAATGTATAGATAGTAACGGCTGATATACACATTATTATTTCTACACCGAATAAAATCTACATGGCGTGTAAGTTTTATGTTACATAGCGCAGGTATTATGGTCGCATGCACTATGATTATAGTACTTTGAGCTATGAAATATAGCTCTTAAGGCCATAATACCACAAAAACAATTCACATTCTCTCTCATGTAGCCTATATTTCAAAGCATCATATCTTAGATCGTAGGGTTTGTGGTTCGAATCACTAATTGACTTGGAGTGAAATTTCACCAATATCGGAGCCTATAAAACGTAGCGTTTGGGCTATAATACATTACCTCGCAAGCTATAATCCATAGCGCCTACTTTTATTTATAAATTTTTGCTGTGAATTATGTATGGATTTAGACGCTATAATTTATCAAAAACGCGAATTCAAAGTGTACACAGCGCTAGACAAATATACACTGATGGACAAAAGTATTCGCCAATCCAAGTTTGTTAACATGAAATACTCATATAACTGACATAAAGCGTCTTAATGATATTTATTTATATTCAATGGTTACTGTACACATTCCTCATTACAATGCTTAACAGAAAAAGTAAGTTCACTTGTTAAGTACAACACAAAAATATAAATAATAGTATTACTTCAAATTTTCTTTGGACAAAAGTATTCGCCACCAAAAGGTATTGTCGAGGTTAACCAAATTAATGAAAACTGGCAATGCCGTAAAGTGATTGAATTTCACAAAACTCCGGTGATTTCTCGTTATGTTTAGTTTCATGTGAGTTGCCACTTAAAGTTTTACGTATTTAGCTTAAAAATCGGTCGTAAAGGAAAAGAAAGTACGGTAACGGAAAGAAATATTATTTGAAATCTATTTCGACAAAATAAGCCAGTTGAAGTAGGTAGTGTTGTATCTAGAAGCCGCACTACTGTTCGGGACATAATGATTTTTTGACATTGATTTCAACCTTATCAGCTCGTTTTATAGCAATGATTTGCAGCAGGTCAACCCGACTTCTAACCAGAACGGTAGTTGGTTAGATTTGATTTTCACAAATTTCTATGACGAAGTGGTGGTTAGTCCAACTATTGACGCTGAGAATCTTTTCTCTAATACTCTTCATCACTCTGCTCTTACAGTTGAGCTATCCACCATCGATCTCGTTTTCAACCAGTCATACAATAACGAAATTGTATATGATTTCCGTAATGCTGACTATGAAAGCATTAGACATTATCTTGATTCTATAGACTGGACAAGTTCCATATCAGCGTGTGACTTAGATGACCTTGTTTCTTCCTTCTACAGAATAGTTTTTCACGCTATTAATAATTATGTACCCAAGATAAAAAAGCGTAATAAGCTCTCTGAACCATGGCTCGACAGTAACTTGACGCAATTAAGGAACCAAAGGAATAAGCTATACAAGGCAATAAAACAAGATATCAATATCAGTGGGGATTTAAAAAGAAATTACGATCTATTATCAAATGAATTTTCGGTAAAATCTGGCGAAGCGTATAATTTTTACGTGAATTTAATGGGAGAAAAAATTATTAACGACCCGAAAAAGTTCTTTGATTTCGTAAATACCAAACGAAAAACGACTGGCTACCCCGGTTCCATGTTCAGAGAAAAATCAGTTTCTTCTGCTCCACAAGAAATTTCTAATTTATTTGCGGATCATTTTCAGAGTTCATATTACGATCCTTTAGCCCCGACAACAAATTTAGCAGTTTCCTCTGCTCCAACTGAGCCAACGTCTCTCATCAACAGAATCGTTTTAACTAGAGAAGCAATCGCCAATTCAATCAACGAGCTAAACATCAACAAAGATCCTGGTCCCGATCAAATCCCACCTTATTTTGTAGTCCAGTGCATCAACCAGCTAATTACTCCTTTATTCATAATTTTCAACAAGTCACTGTCTTTAGGCGTCTTTCCATCCTCCTGGAAGTCTTCTTATCTTACGCCTATTTTCAAAAGCGGTGACAAACGATCAGTTGATAACTATCGAGGCATCGCTATTCTCTCTGTGATCCCCAAACTCTTCGAGAAGCTGGTTTGTGACACACTAACACCTATCATAGACCCTCTTCTTAACGAACAACAGCATGGGTTTCGCAAAGGTAGGTCAACCACCACCAATCTCATGATCTTTGTATCAGACGTTCTCTGTGAAATGGAAAAAGGAAACCAAGTTGATGCGATCTATACTGATTTTAGTAAGGCCTTTGACAGGGTCGACCATCAGATTCTGACACATAAGTTAAGAAATATTGGCATATCTGGCTCCCTTCTCAAATGGCTCATATCCTATATTCGCGATAGAACACAGATGGTTAAATTTCAAGGGGCATTGTCCAAAACAATTTCTGTGCATTCTGGAGTCCCACAAGGCAGTCATTTGGGCCCCCTGCTCTTTAATATATTTATCTCCGATTTATCTCGGATTTTATCTGATATTCCCCATCTCTTCTATGCTGATGACTTGAAAATGTATCACACTATCAAGACTCCCTCTGACGTTTCTTTTGTCCAGTCGAAGCTTGATTCCCTTGAGCAGTGGTGTAATCTGAATAAACTTAATCTCAACGTTGGTAAGTGCCACTTGATAAATTTCTCCCGAAAGAATAATGTTATGGCTAACTCTTACTACCTTAACAACAATGAGCTTAAAATTGTTGATTATGTCACAGACCTCGGAGTAATTTTGGACAAAAAAATGCGTTTCAACCGGCAATATGATGTAGTCTTATCCAGAGCTTACAAGCAGCTAGGGTTTATTAAGAGGCGTGCTAGAGAATTCAAGAACATTTGGGTCACCAAGTCTCTATTTACATCACTGGTGCGGCCTTTACTTGAATACGCTTGCATAATTTGGAGCCCAAATTTTGTTACTCACTGTGAAAGACTAGAATCGGTGCAGAAACAATTTTCACTCTTTGCATTGAGAGACGTCTACAATCCACTAGATTTTCATAATATCCCCTCTTATGAGCACAGACTTAAACTTTTAAATCTAACGACTCTAGCCTCAAGAAGATTGGTAGTTAGCGCTTGCCTTACCTTTGACATCATTAAGAAGATAGGAGCCCTATCGAGGAGCCCTATCGAACAAATTTACAATTAACAACCAAGCTAGGCGCACTAGGCATACACGTCTTCTGAGGGAATATCAGCACCCCACAGGCTACGGGTATAATGAACCCATTAGTAGATGTTGACGAGTATTTAACAGTATAAGCCAGCACTACTCTCCAGGTATTTCCAAATATACCTTCAAAAATAAATTGACAAAGGCTTTATTAACATCATAGTCCAGCTATTACCCTTCCTTAATTGCCTGAAGTAAATATAAGTTAAATGTTTTCATTATACTTTAATTATAAGATTTAATGTTTTATTGTCATAAGTAATATTATGTTTCTGTCTTAATTGCATAGATAAATGTTGTTTTTTGATGCCTTGCTTGGCAAATAAATAAATAAATAATAAAACGATTCAAGGATAGCAACGATTTACATGTCGAAGCTTACTGTAAGAGATAAGATACAAATAATTAAAATTATTAAGAAGAAACCAAAAACAAGTTCAACGAAGATTGCAGCAGAGTTCAACTAAGATATTGGAAAAGAAGTACACCCTCGTACCATCCGAAGAATTTTACAAAGTGCTGGTGTTAACGCCAGAGTATGCAGAAAAAAAGCCTTACATTAGTAAGGTCAATAAACACAAAAGGCTTAGTTTTGCGAAACAATACGTGAACATGAAAAATAGCTTCTGGGATAAAGTGCTATTTTTTGATGAAAGTAAATTTAATGTTTATCGGTCGGATGGAGGAATTCTGGCGTGGAGGAAGAAAAACACTGAATTAGATCAAAAGCACATTCAAACAAATGTTAAACATGCGGGTGGTGCGGTCATGGTGTGGGGATGTATGGCAACCTCCGGGGCTAGAGAGCTTGTTTTCGAGGACGAAATAATGAAGAAAGAACAATATTTGGATATCTTGAAAGAACATTTGAAGAAAAGTGCAGAAAAACTAAAACTGGGAAATGACTACTACTTCCAACAAGACATCGATCCAAAGCACACTGCCGAAGTCGTTCGTTGATGGATTCTGTACAACACTTCTGAAAACACCACCCCAATCACACTCTGAAAACTTCTGTACAACACTTCTGAAAACACCACCCCAATCACACTCTACAACACACTCTGAAAACACCACCCCAATTACCGGATCTTAATCCTATAAAGCAGAGGCGTCCAAACTTTTTGCTGCGAGGGCCAGTTTGGTATTTAAATTCATTATCGGGGGCCAAGCATCGTAAATATGTGAATTAAAAAACCTTATTACAAGTAAAGCAGCATTGAATTTTATTTTTTATAGTAAATTACAGATATAACAATACTAAACAAACATGTCTAAATTATATTATTATAAAATTATTTCATCCAATTTTTAATGGGAATGGTGGAACTGGGTTTTTTCCTGGAGAGTTTCTTCAAAGTTGGGATTCAAATCGGAAACACCAATTATTACCAATGATTGCAAATGATCATCCGATAAATTTGCCCTATATTTAGATTTCAGATACTTCATCCTGGAAAAAGTTTGTTCGCACATATAGGTAGTGCCATACATAGAAATAAATTTACCAGCCAATTGCTTTAAATTTGGAAACTCTTTTGCGTCCAAAAATTTGTAAAAATCGATCAAGTTTCCTTCCTTGTATTTGTTCTTGATTTGATCGCTAGCTTGAAGATCAATTATTTCCATTTGAAACTGACTTGAAACGTTGCCAACGTTGCAGTCATATGGATTTTGAAACAGCCGAATTTCCCTTGAATTTATGTCAAGATCAGAAAAACGCTTTTGAAATTCTAGTTTTAAATCCGCGATTACTTTTACTGCAAATATGGTGGGAAATCTTTCGTCAGTTTCTGTACTAAATTTTTCGCAGCACGTGAAATGGGAAAAATTACATTCATTCATATGACTTTCGAGCAAAATCAGCTTGGCTCTGAATGCTTTGATTTGCTCGAATAAATCACAAATTAAGTTGTTTTTACCTTGGAGCTTTAAATTCAAGTTATTTACGTGTGTCATGACATCTGCAAAAATTGCCAACTTCCAGAACCACTCTGCATCCGATAAAAGCGGTTCAGGGTGATTCTTTTCAGCAAGAAAAATTTTAATTTCTTTCTGAGCTTGAAGAACTGCAATAACACTTTTCCACAGCTAAGCCATCGAACTGCTGTATAATACGACAAGTCAACAGACTCAGATACAATTTCTTCGAGGAAAGATCGAAATTGGCGATGACTGAGTGCACGTGATCGAATAAAGTTTACGACAGAAACAACTGGTTTCAAAACGCAGCTCATGTCGACATGTTTTACACATAGGGCTTGTTGGTGGATGATACAGTGCAGAAAAATTTGTACTGTTGCTCCTGCGCTTTCACAAGCTTTTCTTATTAGCCCAACCACCCCAATATTTGCACCAGACATGTTTCTTCCTCCGTCAATTGTCACACCTTGGAGTCGATTCCAGTCCAAGTTATATTTGGTCAAGCTCTGTTGTAGTTCCTTAAAAATATCTGCTCCAGTTGTAGTGCCATGCATGCTGTTAACCGATGCTAATTCTTGGGTGACATTAAGATCGTCGTCAACTCCACGAACAAATACTAAAAGTTGTGAGGTGTCACTAATGTCGGTCGATTCATCCATCGCGATAGAATAGTGGGTGAAACGCTGTGCTTTCCCAAAAATCTTGTGGAGTATATTATTGCCAATATCGTCAATTCGACGAGCAACAGTATTGCGGGAAAGACTTATCGTTTTGAAAACTTTCACCTTTTCCGGACATAATACCCCAACAGCTTCCATCATACACACTTTAACGATGTTTCCATCCATAAAGGGTTTCCCTTTTTCGCCAACAAATAAGCAACTTTCATGCTAACTAAAGTCAACGATTCATTTTCCGAGTTTGCCTTCCTAAATAAATTTTGCTGAGAAGACAAACTACGACTTATTTTTTCAAATTTTTCAGTACGCTGCTTGTCCTTAAATTGTGAGTAAGCTGAAGCATGTTTTGTTTAAATTGTATTCCTTCATTATAGCAACAGTGTCATTGCAAATTACACTAGCTTTGCCATTCATAGCTTCACCTGGTAGCTTTGCCATTCATGCCACATAGATGATTGCAAATTACAATAGCTTTGCCATTCTTTGACTGCGATTGCACAAAGAAATATTTGAATCCCCATTCTTCTTTAAAAACGCGGCACTCGTTATCTACTTTTCTTCTTTTGGTTTCCATGTTCAACTTTAAAAAATAATATTAACATAATAATTAAGTTATAATATATTAAATATAAATCTAAACATACCAATTTACAATATATCAACTGTAAAGAATGTAAATAAGCTCCGCGGCCGACGAATTTTTGGTTTGTCATGGACAATCTCGTAGCTTTGCAGGCACTGCAGTTGAGTGCAGTCTGTCGCTCCGCGCCGCCTACGTACAGAGTACAAAATCATTCATGTAGTCGAGCGGCCGAGTCGAATCGCAGAATACAGAAAAAACTTTAATACCAGACTGTACTTTTTCGAGCGTGATACCGTGCTCATTCTAACCGAACGCGCTCTTCATCTGCGTGAGATCTAATACCGACGCGCCACGCTACATTTATATTTTACGAAATTTTTCAAAATCCTTGGCGGGCCGGATAAAATCGCCTGCCGGGCCGGGTTTGGCCCGCGGGCCGTAGTTTGGACACCTCTGCTATAAAGCATTTATAGGATGAGCTAGACAAATTCATTAGACGGCGCCACAATACATCGAAAGCATTGCTTAGAAATTCGCTACAGGAAAAATGGGATAAAATCAAAAAAATCACTCTGAATTTAACTAAAAATCTAAAACTCAATTACGAGAAGTAATTACGCATAATGGTAATCAAACTATATATTAAAGATAGTTTTATCATTGTTTCCCTATAAATGGCGAATACTTTTGTCCAAAGAAAATTTGAAGTAATACTATTATTTATATTTTTGTGTTTTATTTAACATATGAACTTAACTTTTTCTGTTAAGCATTGTAATAACGAATGTGTATAGTAGTCATTGAATATATCATTAAAACCCTTTATGTGAGTTATATGAACATTTCGTATAAACAATCCTGGATTGGCGAATACTTTTGTCCATCAGTGTATGTGCTTTTTTCAGCGATAGAACAAGTGCCTGCACTCTGTTTATTTCCCAAATAAAATTAAATTGTCAAATTATAAATAAATTCAATACGGGTTTGACCAAAAGCTTTTTTGTTGGCATGCTAGTAAATATTACTATTTTATTTCCTATGATTTTCTTCTTAACTTGCATTGATGACAGTAAGGTGCGATCATTTGACAATTTTATTTTCATATCAAATAAAAAGTTCAACCAGTTTCACTTCAGCAATTCGTTTCAAATTTGTGCACGCAAGTCTACCGAAAAAAAAATCAAATCTTCAAATATCACACCAATCTCTGTCATCAACATGTTCTCCTAGCTGACATTCAGTGTATGAAATCCCCCAAAGCTAAAATTTCCTAAAATGTAATCAACAACAATTGCTGGCACGTGCTATTTAGAATTAAATTCATATTATTTGTTTGTCAGAAATCAAGTGATGATAACTTTCAAATTGTAGTTGCATTTCATAAATAAAGCTTCATCATCCCTGAGCTTTGTTCGTGAATTCATTTAGAGATCATGATTCGATTGAATCTGTTACTTATCTTCTTCTTGCTTGTAGTGTGTCGCCTTACAGCGGTAGTAATTCAAAATTTATACTTTATTCATGTCAACATAATTATATTTTCATTTAGGCATCTGACGAAGTTGACTGTCATAGAACGCCTGACGTCAAGGTGAATATAATTTCGAATAAATGCGATTTCTATACATGAATCCCTACTTCAGGCTTTCGCAAATTGCTGTGTTAATTCATCTCTAGTATTCGAAGCCGAGCAAAATTGCAGTTTTCATGCGAAATCGGGCGATCCTCACTGGGAATATGTTAGTAGAAGATATTATTTCTTCTTTAATTTTTAACATTTTTAAAGTGACTAATTTTAAATTTCTAATATACTTTAGTGTTACGATGGCTGCATCCTAGGCAATTTGGGTCTCTTTAGAAACGATACTGTTGAATTGGAAGGAGCAATACCGATCTTAGAGGAAATATACAATAGCACAGGCGAGTTTCTCCCAAAAGTCTACAACTTTTACAATAGCTGTTCTTCCGAAGGTGAATCGAAGAAAATTTTTTTAACGCTGTTTTATATGAATGTTTTAATCTGCTAGCTGTTATGCACAAGGAGGATTATCGGGAATTCTATGAAACGAAAACGAATTGCTCTCAAGTGCCGTTTATGATAATGACTTGTTTATTTTTTCACGTTTTCAAACAGTGTCCCGAGGCTCATTTCCAAAACGAAACTGAATGCCTAGGTTGGAAAAAACAACTGGATACATGTTTCGGGTGATCACAATTGTGTAATTTATGTTGTCATATAAATCGTTGATCGTGCTCAATAAATTAAAATAATTAAATGTCATGTAGTTTTTTTTATCAAGAAATCAGAAGATGTTTTAAATATCAGCTGATTTGCTGCTTGTGGTTGGCACTCAAAAGAATGAGCCCACGGCCCTCAAGAAGTAGGCACTGAAAAACCAGTGTTTGGTTGCAGAACTAAGTAACTAGTGCTCCTTAGTTACGCTAAGCTGAACTCACCATTGCGAATTAAGCATACGAAGAACAAAAATTATGTATTACTAGAAAGAGCATAAAACATCAGTCCTCAAAAACTCCATAAAGCTAATTGACCCTATGAATTCTCCGAACGCCAAAAGCAGCTGAAATAATTCTTTGACGAAACTAACGTGAAACACCTACTCGACTAGACTTGATGTTTAAAATAATAAAATAGTAACGATGCAGAACAGGATATATACCCGGGTAGGAGGACGTTAATAACTTTCATTTCCAATTTTATTATGCTTGCCATCGTAACTTGTATTTTTTTTTTTTTTTTGGTGGGATATATGGATTCCACGGAAATTTTTCTAAAAACCACGTGCATCACTCTTGACTTCCTGTTCACTTAAATACATAGCAATCAACTCATTTATGTATGAATTTCAACTTCATCAAAACCCTAAGCTAGTTTCCAATATGCATAAGCAGCAACAAAAATCTCAAATTTTTCGACAGATTGTATTAATCAAAATTTATGTCAATCAATTTTCAATATATACACCCACACACACATTATAATAATAACTAGCTGAATTCAGCTGAAAATATATAATAGCTATAGCGTTTAATTGGCTAAATTATACAAAATCCCCTTTATTTTGAAAAATTCTAGCGCATCAGAACCGCTAGAAAACTAATTTTCGAAGAAATTGTCTTTGAGTGACAAAAAAATGTGGAAAGACGTTATACACTTTTTGGAGAATCATATCAACCATTCCTTATCCAAAGCAACAAAACTCAACTATAACACAAATGATGAAAATGTTCAGTGCTGGCAGCACTTTCCCAACGAAGCAGCAATAAGTTATCCATAACAAGCTCATACTTAAAGCAACTTATCCTTTGAATTTCGTTCTCATCGGAGGATTTCATCGAAAGCTTCAGCGGTTAAACGTTGTTTGAGGCTGCCATCCGAAAAATTTTCAAAACTCGGAAAATTTAGAAATTGATTTCTTATTTTTATTGCAAAGGCTTTGCATATGAGTGCGTAATTTGAAGCATCTGTTGGTGCAATGTTTACGAAAATGGCCACTGCTGGTTACCCTGTGTTAGCAGCAAAGCAAAATATATACCAAATCTGCTTCACGTTAAGGGGACATTTACTTTCTTAATTGGAAAAAAAGCATACTCTTAAAACTTTTTTTTTTTTAAATTTATAATATTTATTGAAAAATGGTTTTGTGATTCTATATATATATATATTAAAGTACGTAAAAAGATTTTTTTTGATGGTTTTTGACTCTTCGTAGTGGCGGTAGAGGGCGCATTCCAAAAGGCACGTTTTTGTCGGTCAGACACTTTTTGAGCTTCCTAAAAAAAATTAAGTCAAAATTCAAAATGGGTTATTTTCCTGAGACATTTTCTAGGGGTTATACCTAAAAAATTATTTAAAAAAAAAATGTTCGTTACTTTATACAAGATTTTCAAAAAGTGTTGAAAAATCGACGAATTTTTTTGGTGAACTACCCTTGTAAAAGGAGTGGATCTACATAAATATAAGTTTTTAGAGGTATAACCCCTATTATATTGTATAAAAAATCGAATACTTTTTGGTTTTTTCAAATCGGATGATTAAAACCTAAGAAAAATGTCTGACAAGTTCAAAAAATGTTGTTTCGAGAAAAACGAGTTTTAAGTTTTTTTTCGATAATTTATACATTTAAATCAATTATTTTAACTTAATACCTTATTCTGCCATCCCTGGTGAATACTGTAGGTCTTCAACTTCTGCGAGATGTAAAATTCTTTGCTCCAAAGCTTTTTTTTCTGCATGCGAGCCTCTTTTGTGCATTCGGTGTTCCTTCTGTTGGCTTGCAATATTCGGCAATTATCGACAGTTTCTGCGAAATTCATAGCAGTGTAGCCAATTTTGATGCCCATGAGGTCCATAATGGCAAGATAAGTTCTTGCTCCTTCGTTAAAGGTACATGCAGCTATCCAGGATGCAATTTCCACAAGTTCTTTGCCAGCAAATGAGCTCTTTGGAGCGATATGCCATATCAAATTCTTGTAACTTTCGTTACAGTTTTGTGTATTTCCACCAAGACATCGACTTAGTAAATCATGGCTACTAAGTGATGTAAATACTGCTAAAACTTGCTCTCGCACACTTGGATCAAGAGCTGGTTTATGTTGGAATGGCTTATTTTCTTCTTCACACTGCAAATATTTGCACCACTCTTTATTGCAGTGCTCGTGTCGAGGCTCTTGATCTGTAGAAATTCTGTGATAATAACCAGCAAGAATTTCTTTCTCCATTTTCTCTATGGAATCTGGATATCTTTTTATGGCTAATCCATAAAAAAGCGAAATTTCCCTTATTAATTTCAAGGTTAATTTAGCAGTTTTTACGACGGGGGCTAGGGTTGAAACTGAAGCATCTGCAGTGTCACTTTTTGATTTTCTACCTCTTTTTTTTGGCTCCAACTTTTTCGTTTTTTGCTCTTTCTTTTTTTCTTCTTGACCTTTCCTTTGACCGTGATCGAAACGCAAACAAAAAAAACAACGATTGAGCAAATTCAATAACAATTACAAACGCCTGAAGTATAGATACATGTGTGAAGTGATCATGCAACAGAGGAAGGTGTGATCTGATCACCTTACATTTATGTGTGTCACTTTGGTTATATACGGAGTTTCTCAAAACGGTGTTGGGGAAACATTCCTATTATATATTAGAACACATTTATGAAATAAAAAAAAGCGTGTTTTTTTTTAATTTAGAAAGTAAATGTCCCCTTAAGTTAAACCCAACCAGTAAATTTCGTTTCGATTGAATCACTGCGCTGGAAGTTATACGGGTGAAAAGAATTTTAGGGTTACCACCCTCAAAACTTTTCAAATTTTTAAATCGTTAATATTTGTTGTTAATTTTCATTGCAGAATTATTCCCATTTGCAAATCTAATAGCATAATCGCTCAGTAAAGAAATTCCACAAAATTACAAAAATTATCATAGCTGGCAGCCCTTTCACGATTTTTCTACGAAATTCCTACGACATTTGGATCATATGAAGATCCATTTACTGCGTGAACTTCGTTTTGATTTCAACACTGGGCCGGAAGTTATAGGGAAAAAAGCTTTATAGGGAAAAAAGATTTAGGAGACATAAATCACCATAGGTGGCAACTCTATTCTAATTTTTCAGCCAAATTTTCACCAAATATTACCAAAAGTAAGGTTCAAGTACTGTGTGAATTTTGTTAAAATCTGATGGCTGAACCGGAAGTTATAGGCCTGTAACCGGTTTTTTTTCTCAGTGATTTTTGAAGATGGTACCACTGCCACAGTGTTGCCCGAATTTCAAAATCACTTCTATCAGACCTGGTCCTAGTAAATACCAACATGTCCTGTAAATTTCATTATGATCGGATCATCCAGTCGTCAGTTCTCGTGAACAGAACTTTCGAGTGCTGAAAATAGAGGTAATTTGGTGATGGGTTGCCGTTCTTGTGCAAATCGGAATTTTCAAAATTTCAATTTGACATGATGGACAAAGGTCAAAATATATCAAAGATTTAAATTTTTTGTCAAAAATCAAAAATTTTTCAGGAAGGTCAATGATTTGAAGAATTTTTTTTTCAGGAGCTTGCCGTAGCCTGCACCCAACTGAACTCAACATCAATATGCTCTGCAAATTTCACGATCATCCAATGTTTTTGTCAGAAGTAATGACAAATCAAAATTTGAAAAAAAATCTTTGCCTACTTTTTGGCATGCTGCACCCACACACGGCTCAAAATTTCCAATTTTTTAACATTGACAAGCTTAGAACATAATAAGTTTTTATTCCCAAACATTTATTTCAACAAAAATTTACACTGCTTGGAAATAATGGAGTACCTCAAAATTCACTTAAACGCTCGCCGCCACCAAAAGGTTTAGGGCATCTGAATTTTAGCAAGTCATGGACCTACCTATTATGTACATCTACGTCCTCCAAAAATTTCAGCTCAACCGGGTCGGCCACTCCAGAGATTATCTCCCTTAATCATTTTGCTGATATATATATATATATATATATATATATATATATATATATATATATATATATATATATATATATATATATATATATATATATATATATATATATGTATATATATGTATATATATATATATATATATATATATATATATATATATATATATATATATATATATATATATATATATGAATTTTCGGCGAAACGAGTTTAATACTAATGTTCTTCGAACATTATTAAAAATATGATTTCCGGAGAAGTGACGAACAATTTTACAACAGAGTGTCTATCTGATTTGGTCTTCGAAAATATCTGGTATCTACCAATTTATGTAAATGGGAGCTATTGTTTATACGTTGTCATATGTATAGGTGCACTATATGATTATTAGTTCACCTAAATGAATCTGATGATTTTTTTTCGAAAACAAGATAGATTTTTTTTTCGATCCGCGCACATTTGCTAATTTTCATATACGAGTAGTATCTTATTAAGCATATAATACTGTGCATTCCCAATGGTACACTTAATAAAAATAATAAAAATAAAATAAAATTTTTGTTACAAAATGTTATGCAAGAACTAGGATATAAAATGTACAGAAATTTAAATGATTTTTTAAGAGAGGCACTCAAAATTAGGGAAGAAATAGACCATTTAAGATTCAACAGTAGAATAAGCTGTGAATTTAAGCATACTTTACTTTTTAACCATAAACTGCTTCGTTTCCTCAACCTCAACCGCCCTTAACCAACCTTCAACATTCAACCCCTGTCCACTTGTTTATTCTTCGATCAGTGTTTTCCGTGCAAGTTTTGCTCAGACCTATTCAATCATCTAATCTGACAAGACATTATTCTTCGAAACAGTCATCTCCTCATCGTTCGTTGCTCAGGAATTTTTCCAATATCTAGCTTTTCCAATAATTCGCTACTGCTAGAGATTCATGACAATTCACAATCGTTGACAGCATGGTCTTCCTCTTTTCTCGCTAATACAGTTCAGTGTAATCAACATATAAATGGATTTTTATCTCAATGTCGAAAATGAAATAGAATTAAACGAATTTTAGCGCAAAAGAACCACTAAATAGAGCCATTTTCGAAGAAAAGTAGATGAATTGTGTATATATATATAGTGTATATTCTACCAGTCATGTTCTTTATTACGACCAACCTGCATCAAAGGTCATAGACTGCTGTGATCCGATGACTGCAAAGAAGAAAGATTTCCATTTTTTAATAAAAAAACCGATCTTTCCTTTCGAAGCTAGATATATTGAATTTTGTGACAAATATCGATATTTCGAGGGTAATCTGCCCACACTGAAGAAGAGAGCAGATTACCCTCGAAATATCGATATTTGTCACAAAATTCAATATATCTAGCTTCGAAAGGAAAAATCGGTTTTTTTATTAAAATATTTCTTTGAGCTAGGAAAAAAATTGGTACACATTAAATACAAAGATTTCCATATTTACCAATTGTATCAGTTCCATTATTCAGGAAAGTAAAACACTCGTTACTTATTTTTCGGATGGGATGTAAACATATGAAAATTTAATGGCAGTAGCTCCGGCAATAAAAATTCTGCAAACACTCAGAACTGTCAGCCAACACTTTGCTGACATTACAACCAAAAATTTATCACAGATGCTTCACGACAAGATGCACCCACTCTTTGAATTTCATTATTATCCAATCACTACATCAAATAGAAAGAAATATAGAGTTGCCATACGCACAAATTTCAAAAATTGTAAAATTTAATCATTTGTTACTTATTGTTTATTGTAGTTGTTTATCACATGAACATTTTATGGATTCATCAGTTGATACGAAAATAACGAACATGACTGTTACTTATATTCTTTGCCAATACTACAAAACCATATCAAATTTGCTTCACTTTGAGCTCAATTCATCGTGTGGATTTCATTTTGATCCGATGACTGAGTTGGGAGCAGTGTTCCCACTCTCAAATTTTCCGCCGTATTAAATTTCTTCAAAAAGTGTATCAATATTGGTAAAAATTTATCAAAAAGTTAAAAAAGTTGGTTCGAGGTACCGAAACTATAAATAATAATATAAAAAAGCTTAGATGGGGGCTATTATATTTATTTATTTAATATAAAGCCTAAAACAAATATCACAAATTGCTTCCGCTCTTTGTTTTCATCGGTATATTGCCATTGATATTGAAGCCAAACAAAATAAAATTATGACAAAATGTAGGTTCTTTGCAAATGCGCTCAAAATTTTCACGACATTAATACGGAACGCCAAAAAAAAAATTAAAATAATGCTTCAGCTTAAAATAGAATCATATAGATATCGATATCATTTAAATAGCTTGAAAATTTCAAATCTTCAGAGTCCATCACATAATAAATATCTTTCGTAGTTCCGAGTGTAAAGTAGATTGAAGTTGGCAGTTATTACTACTAGAGAGAGGAGATTGGCAGCAAAATTAAACATTGGCAGCATTGGCACATATGGCAGCAAAATTAAAAAAAATTGAATTTATTTACTGGATGAAAAAATGTATCATTTTGCTATAGTTCAGTGAGTGGCTGTATCATTGTATCAAAAATATAAGTTTTAAATAAAAATGTATCAAAATGATACAAATGTATCAAAAGTGGGAGCTCTGGTTGGGAGTTATTTTGTTGAGAGTTATTTCAATGTGACTTGCAGTGCCAGGGTTGCAGGAATATTCATCAGACTTTTGTGAGACTTCCTGCTAATTCAGATCATTAAATTTCAATTGGATATGATTATTAGGCCGTGAGTTGTTGAGAGGTTGCCGTTGTTGCGGGGCAAAGAATTTAAAAAAATTTACACTGAAAGGTTGGAAGCAGCAACCGACTTATGTTTTGTTAGTTTTTATTTAAAAAAGCGAACACTTTTCAGGAGACTCGATGATTTAAATGATTTCTATTTACGTGTTTGCTGCAGCCAGAAGATTGCCAATACATTCATTAAAAACCACTCCAGTCTATATCTTAGAAGCGTAAACGTGTCCTGGAAAATATGGTAGAAATCTGATGAATCAAGTTCGATTTTTTCCAAATTGTCTTGGCCTATTTTTAGGATTAAATAGTTCCAGAAAAATCTACAATAACACTAAAATGCATTACCATATTTTGTGTACAAATGGTTCTAATACTGATTTCATCGGAAATCAGTAAAATTAGTACTCTATTATCTACACGCTCTCGCAACCCCCAAAAAATGTCTACAATTACACGTTGCGGAAATGAAATTGCGGATACACAAAAAAATACACTTATCTCACTTACATTCCACTACTCACCACACTACATTCCACTATTCATCAAACATCCAATTTTCAAAGAACAAATAGGCTAAGTTGACAAAAAATGTAATGTCAGAAAGAAAAATATTTTTCAGAATTGTAAATTAGTTCTCCAGTTCTTCTCGAGTTCCTCCGTGCCACCTCTTCTTCATGCTGGTAACGTACTTACTGAGTTACTGGACAAAACTAATCTTTTTGCTGAGATTTTTGCTACAAACTCTTACTTGCCACCTTCATCACTGAGTCCTCCTACTCCTCCAACGTGCGTGTTCAAGCAAGGGACTCTATTTTTCCGCACAAGAGAGGTATTGAAAATACTCGCCAAGCTTGATGTTTCTAAATCTGCCGGTCCTGATGGTATTTCGCCCCTCGTACTAAAGTGCTGCGCCTCCGCCTTGGATAAACCTCTGCACAAATTATTTTACCTGTCATACTCGTCTGCAATATTTCCTTCCGCATGGAAGCTTGCACACGTTCAGCCCATACCTAAAAAGGGGGAGGCCTGTGATCCCTCTAACTAGCGACCTATTGCAATCGTTTCGGTTCTGTCTAAGGTATTTGAATCACTCGTGAACTCAAAATCAATAAAATATCTTGAGTTGAACCATTTTATTAACGACCGCCAGTATGGTTTCCGTTCTGGGCGCTCCACTGGGGACTTACTTACATTTCTCACTGAGAGATGGAACCGCTGTCTCCATAATTTTGGTGAAGCAATGGTCGTTTCTTTTGATATTACGAAGGCCTTTGACAGAGTCTGGCCCCCTGCCCTATTAGCCAAGCTTTGTGCATTTGGTCTTCATCCCGTCTTTGTCAAGTGGATTGGAAGTTTCCTCGTAGATCGTTCCTTTCAAGTTGTTCTGGATGGACACAAATCCTGTGTTCACACCACCAATGCCGGGGTTCCGCAAGGTACTGTTCTTTCACCAACTCTCTTTCTTTTATTTATAAATGACCTCCTTTCCTCCACTTTCGATCCAATTCATAGGTTTGCCGTTGAGAGGACCCTTAAACTCGCATACTTTTTTGACATAGTGGGCGACTCTTGTGGAAATGCCACTTCTGTTAGTAGAGATCGCATGTTTGCATCGCTATATAAATATTATTAAACATTATCGCTTGGGGCTCAGCGAACCGTGTTGTGTTTAATGCGTCCAAAACTCAATGCTGTCTTCTTTCGCTCAAGCCTTACCCTCCTCCAACTAGCCACACATTTCCGTTGATGGTGTGAGTATTTCCGAATCACCTTCGTTGAACGTATTAGGATTTAACATCTCCAGCAAACTAAGCTGGACCAGCCATATTTTTGCAAATTGCGAAAAATGCCATGAAATGCTTAAGATTCCTCCAGAGAGGCAAGAAATACTTTACACCATCAGACATAGCGCACATCTACAATATTCTCGTAAGACCGAGACTTGAGTATAACTCCCATATATGGGCTGGGGCAGACCGCACTATGCTAATGGAATATCAAGTCTACTCCCTTGTAGAGCACCTCCTACGCGCAACACCTGAGCCTCCCAACGCGCTCACTCTCATACCCTTTCGATCAATCCCAAGAGGCTATGTGAGATTCGAGACTTCTGGATAGCAACCTTCCTCCAGAACGGACCACTCACGTATGACTTATGAACATTAATTAGGACTGACGCCACTAAAAACTTCAGGGTCTATGGAACGAGTGGACGAAAATTATCCTTTGTATACAAAATGATTGCTTTTGCCAAGACCATAAGCCACACTTAGATTTAAGTTGAGTTGGCATATTTTCGAACCATATAAAACCCAGCCATTCGATGGTAGGAGTAGAATATTGTATGATACATTGTGACCTAAATAAGATGTTCCTGAATAAAGAAGGCCTTTGCTTGCTACTTGAACTCACTTTCGTTAAATTTTCTGATTCAACTCTTAAAAGTAAAGAAATCAAACGACAACCTTTGTTGAGTCTATCGATTGGAGCTGGTCAAGAGCCTCATAGCAAATTTACAATCAATGTGAAAACGGGTGTGGAGTGATTAGTTGCACGAATCGGTTTACTTCTAATTAACTCAGATATCTATTTAGAGCTCGGTGAACTCAACTCTCGGTTCGCGCTCCCTTGCCCGAGCCTGGTTTCGCATCAGGGACCCTACACATGAGAAGCAAGTGCTCTAGGCTACTCAAGCTGATTCGAGAACAAAGAATCGAAAATAACATTTTTTTTTTGTAATTAGAAGCACACATCCTGTAATAACATTGATTAACTGTTTGATTTTTTCGCTTCGACGGACATGACTTGCGCTTGATACCAGATATAAGCAGCTGGTGCTAATTGATGCTGATTTTGCTGTCATTTAACAACAGAACGTGTTTTCTCATGCGAAACTCTCGACTTGAATATAAGCGCGACAATTCAGTTCGAAATTTACAAAACTCTACCCACGACAGGCACAATTACTCCCGAAAATGTTACGTTTTGTTTTTTTGCTGATTGCTTGCTTTTTCGCTGTATTTGTTTGTCAACAAGTCTATTTTTTACATTCCAACTATTTTCAAAATCCTTCCTTCTAGGAGCAATGTCGCGGTGACGTCGATTGTTCAGAAAAACCCACAAGCAGCGTAAGTAAAGCATAATTTCAAAGTTAATTAGGTTTATATGACCCTTTTCCTTGCAAAAGCTGCTTAGTAGTTGCTGTTGCATGCCCATCAAGCTGACTCAGATAGTTAATAAATGTAAAGAAGAATTCCCACACCAAGATGGCATTCCGAATTTCGTAAGTAATATTTCTATAAAGCATTAAAATTGATTTAAACTAAATATCTAAGTGGATAAGCAAAAAATATTTTCAAAAAATCGATTCATCCATTGTACGAACGTTTCAAAACAACTTCTATGCGTATCTATTCTCGTTCACAGTGCTATAACAAATGCATTTTTGGTGCTGCGGGCCTCATCACGAATGACGTTATTCAGGTAGCCAAAGCTGATTCAATTTTATCGAAACTGTTCCGATATTCGGCAATAAAATCGATTGCGAACACAGTTTTTCACACATGTGCCAACAAAAGTATATATAATTTTCACTCTTTTAAATACAAGTTATTATGTCAATATTTGTTTTCCCAAGCATTGAAAAATCAGCAGCGTATGTTGGAAAAGCTTGAAGAGTATCATATTTCGGATGACTGTAGTCCAGTATCTCTGTTCATGGTGAACTGTTTCTTCATGGAAATCATTAAGAACTGTCCGTTCAGAAAATGGCAAAATACTGATGAATGTAACCAAGCAAAGGGTTATCTTACGTTTTGCATGCAGGATTAAGCTTAATAATTTATTTGTGGCCATTTAATATTTAAAACCTTTAGTTTCAAAAAATTAAGCAGAACTGCGGCCCCGGACGTTGTAGATGATACGATCTTAGCAAGTTTTTATATGTGTCGTTTTTTTTATTTAGTTAAACTAATAGCATGGTTGTGTTTTATTTCCTATTAGCAAATATCTATTTCTTGAGAGTGTTCCAAAGCATTGATATTTTGATTTAGAAAAATAGAGGATATTACCAATGTATTAGAAAATAAAACAATTATTTTCTAATAAAGAAATCTGTATTGTGCTTTACAGAGACATAATACAAATTTATATTGACTCATTTTCTTTCGACATGGCAAAATAAAAAATCTCACAGTTCAACGAAGGTTTGTTGTTGGGACATAAAAAAAACCTATTTCTTTTTACAAAATTTAAGTACAACCTTCGTGATCCTCGAGGCTGCAGGCTTATAACTCAGCACCAGCCAACTTTTATCAATTAGTAAAGATGAGCATTCTAGTCTTCTGGAGCATGGCATGCATAGTTCCATCCAGACCTGGTTACTTCGATGAACAGTACAGGAATCGCATAGATTTTGAATGCATATTCTACTACACGTGCTCCAATTTAATTTCAGAGCCATGTGCTGCTCTGATCTCAACAGTGCCTTTAAACTCATAGAGTGGAAAGGTTTTCAGGGTTACCACCCGCAGGAATTTCAAAATTGAGGAAAGTCAAACAGTTGTTACTTATATTTATTATCGGTTGCTCATGTCACAAAACGTTGAAAAATACATCTCCTGTAACATAAGTGACGAAAATGTTCAGTGATTGCAGCACTTTACTAACATTGTATGCCTGCCTGCCTCACATCAAAATCTCTCATTTATCCGATGGCCTCATCGAAATTTACAGAGATAGAGAGATGTTTGGGATTACCATCCGAAACATTTCCAGAACTTTGAAAATTTAAACATTGGTTACTTATTTTTATTGTAAATGTTCGCGATATGAACAATTAACGTAACAATTTATTGATACAAAAATAGCGAAAAGTCCTCGTTCTGGCAATGACTGCATTGAAAGTTATAGGGGTATAACGAAACTTACAGTTACCACTCTCAATAGATTTCCATTTTTCAAAATCCTATGCTTTATTGTTTATTGTCACTGTAAGATTATTAACTTTTGGAAATTTCATGATAGAATCGTTTTCTAAAACTCTTGCAAAAAATACAAGATCAACCATAGATGGCAACCCTATCCTGGGTTTGCAACCAGATTCCTACTGAATATTGCGTACAGCAAGGTCCATTTACCACATAAATCTCGTCTTGTTTCATGACTACACTAGAAGTGATAGGGTAAAAAGCTATATTTTGCTGAGCGAATTTTCAAAACACAAGACATCAAAACTACATTAGCTGGCATCTCCAAACAAATTATTTAACCAAACGTGGCTTACAGCAATATTCAGCTACTGTATGAATTTCATGAAAACCTGGTGATTGAATCGGAATACATAGGTTAAAAAGGAGTTTTTTTTTGTGATTTTACAAGGTGACATCACTAGCATAGAGTTATCCATATTTCAAAATTGCTTCTATCGCTTCAAAACCAATAAATTATGTGAGTTTCAATTGCATCTGATTATCGGGTCGTGAGTTCCCGTGAACAATAGTTTCTGATGCCGAAAATATAGGTCAATTGGAAAAGGATATTGAGATTTAAATAAGAAAAAATGTGGCATCTAAAAGAAAGAATAATGAAATAATTGATACCAGCTTCTCCCAAATGTGTCTCCCCACAGCCACAGCTAAGCATTCGCTTCAAAGGGTAATCCTCTGAGTTTTGGCATTATCATAGAAAAAAAGGGTCACCGTTCTAGTCCACTATTGAAATTCAAAAGTTTAGTGGTGATCCAAAAAGTGATAATCGGCTATTTCCAGTTCGCATAAGAAACAATATTAATATTTTTTTTTAAGCCAGCCCTATTCTGAACTGGTGAAAAGCAGGTAATAACTCACCTCGGTGACAATAATAAACTTTCAGTTGTAACCAGTTTGCTCGTTGTCACCGAAAATTATTACCTACTCTTGAGGAGGTAATAAGCATTGAAACGAAATCAGCTGTTCTGAAAAAACCTAAAATTTTAGTGAAATCAGTTTATTTTTGCTCACGCGTTTCTTGTTTGGACAGAAAGTCTTTGAATAGAGTGTATAGAAGTCCTGAATTTAAAAATGGAAGAAGAATTGTTTACAGCAACATTCCTGGAGGAGGAAAAATACGCGAAAAGACGTACTCTGCTCAGGGAATTGCGAGAAAATAATGACCCGTTAAACATGGAGGAAAACCTTTGTGTCAAAAAGTTCCGTCTGCCGAAGTTAATTTGCATCGATCTAATCGCTGAACTAGAACCACACGACATGCAACATTCAAACTTCTCGTTTGCTATTCGTTTGCGCCTGGTTCTTACAAGAAGTGCGTCGGAAATTTTTACTCTATATCTTTGAGCCAACCATCAGTTTCTAGAGCTTTTGATAGTTTTTCAAAGCATATATTTCGGGTCAAAGGCTCTTCCATCCATTTCCCACAAACCAGCATGGAGAAAACAAGATTAAAGATTGGGTATGTGCTTCCATAGAAATGAAAAGTATACCAAAAAACTTAATGTGAAAAATTCTTTGTTTTAACAGATTTTATAATGCTTTTAACAAAAAGGGCACGATCGGTGCAGTTGACTGTACGCATGTTGGTATAGTTGTACCAGCATCATATGACTCACAAAACCCACTATCATTGCATATGAATAGAAAGGGTTATTATAGTATTTTTATATCTTGGCAAGTTGCCAGATGTTTTTAATTTCCCACGTCAAATGGTGAGTTAAAAATTCATACACTTGTCACTAGTAGTTGAGAATCCCGATAGCAAGTAAGGATGACAAAATATGGTGGCATTAACAAACCGGTTTGTTAATCTCACCTTAGGGGGCCCGGTAGCTCTGCTCGCTAAGGCGACAGGCCGAAAAACGGCGTGCTACGGGGCCTGCGGGTTCAAATCCCGCCAGTGCCATGGCTGTAAGTGTGAATGCGTGTGATAGTCCATGAGGGTGGCAAATGGGCCCAAACTGGTGGCCTAATGCTGGCCGCGTTCCCGGCAGCCCTCTTCACTAACCTAACCTAATCTCACCTTGTTCGAGAATAGGGCTGTCAGCTTAAAAAATCATAAATAGGCCACGATACATTTACATACATTTATTTGAATACGAACCGTCGAAGAGAGAACATCAAAATGAAAAAAAAAACGAAATTAGAGCTGTTATTAAGTACCTGTGTTTGAAAAAAATGTCTCCCAAAGATACAAACAGCGACTTTATGGAAGCATTAAGAAACTCAACTCCTCCATATTCCACCGTTGCACGCTCGGTCAAAGAGTTTAAGCTGGGAAAAACATCCACTGAAGACGAATACCGCGAAGGCCGCCCATCCACGTTTCCTTTGAACACAACGTCAAAAGTCAATGTTGTCGTATTGGCAGATCAATCAGGCATATAGCAGACCATCAGGCATATAGCTGAGGTCACAGGAATCTCGAATGGCAGTGTTCAAAGAATCGTTGCCCACGAATTACATATAAAGAAGGTATCTGCGCGTTGGGTGCCGAGAAAGTTAACCGACGATCCAAATGAGCAACGAGTCGACATTTCGAGGGTGAATCTCGAGAAGTTCCAGGTAGATCTGGAGAAGTTTTTTTCACGCTTCGTAACGGTGGACGATACCTGGATCCATCATTTTGATCCAGAAATCAAACAGCAATCGATGACCTGAAAGCGACACTCTTCACCGACGCCAAAGAAATTCACGGTGTTGAGTTCGGCAGGGAAGGTCATGCATCAGTTTTTTTTGGGACGCTGAAGGAATTATTATGGTGGAATATTTGGAAAAGGAAACCACTATGTCAGGCTCGTACTACGCAAAAGGAGTGTGCGCGAGGCTATTAGAAAAATAGGCGCGGCAAACTGCGAGCCGGAGTGCTGTTTCATCAAGACAACGCAGCGGTTCACAAGGCTGCAATTGCGATGGCTGCAATTCAAGAAACAGAGCTCAAACTGCTTGAACATCTGCCCTATTCGCCACATCTAGCTCCGAGTAACTTTTGCATCTTTCCTCGATTCAAGGAATACCATCGGGGCAAGAAATTCGAAGATACTAGCGAAGTGATGGCCACTGCTGAGGCATTTTGGGAGACTAAAGACAAAGAATTTTTTTCGAAGAGTATCCTGGGTGTAGAAAATAAGATGAATTTGTTAATTAGCGATACTCAGAAAAATTTCACCACATAAC